>CM072886.1:76500412-77700412 GCA_037013685.1 Acridotheres tristis | reverse complement strand
CTTCATAACAGAGGTACCCATGTCATTTAATTTATCTCTAGTCTGACAGCAGCACTTTTTTTTTCTTTTTTTTTTACTGTAGCTATCTGGAACCATTCTTTATAACTAGAGCAGCTGGAAAATTTTCAGTGATCCATAATTACATTTCCCAGTGGTTAGCTGTAGGCACCTTCCTCTGTAGTCTAGTGTTGGGTTCAGATCCTTTTCTGAAATAAAGAATGACTCACAGGTAAGTTTACGACATGAAGAAAGCTACTGTACTCCCAGCTAATCTTTAAACCACCCTTTCTACTCCATGAACCTGCTGCCATTACAGCAGCAACTTAGGAGCCAAATCCACACTTGCTGGTAAACTGAGCCTGTAGCTAAATTATCGCTATTCCCCATCTCTGCTAAGGTATTCTAAAAATCTCCTACAGATCCTTTTAATAGCCAGGGAAGTAAAGCAAAATTGAAAGTAGTGAATATTATACAGTTTAGTTATCTAGTCAACCTCTGAAAGAGGCAACCTAAAGAAAGGCTGGATTGATAGATCAAGATAATGTTGCCTGCTTCTGTTGTCTGACTTGCATTTGTACTCTCAAAGTGTCGCATTCTTAGTGCACTTTTTAGACAGTCAGCTCACCCAGACTACAGGTCTGGTCCCTGGGGTATGCAAGAAACATTCAAGCTGAGCAATGTATGTTCAAATCTTTCTATAGATATAACTATTAATATACAGGTATCTACCCAAAATTCTTGCACCATCAAAACAGAGAAAAAATAATTTTAAGAAAAAATCAGAAGCCATAATGAATTTAAACTGCTTAGATAATACTGGCACAATTAAGTGAGTGTCTGACGAAATTTTGCTAATTGAAATGATTTAAGGTAGTAAGCAAAGAGAAAAAAAAGAAACTTAATTAAAAATATATTTGAAGTTAGGTTACATTTCTATTTCCACTACCTTCATAGGCAAAACAATCTTGACCATGGGATTTTTTAACTTCATTTGAATTATTGAAGATTAACACTATTTTTGATTATTGGTTCAGGTATTGAGAAAAAAAACTCATGCAATTATACAGACACGTAGGATAATAGCTTTGCTCCTGGCCTCATAGGCTCAACTTCAGTTCAACACCTCCCCTTGCCCTTTTTAAGTTGTCATTCCCACAGTTTTCAGCAGCTGGCTCCACCATAGCCTGCAATACCTCAGGAATCTCCATGCTGTGCAGTGCTTCAGGGCTCTTGCAGTCCTCAGACTTCCTTTAGCACGGATCACCCTCTTTCAAGAGCTTTTTTCTAGAAGTATTCCCAACAATGTCTTTTTACCTATGTCTCCTGCATTTTCTTCTCTGGTTTCTGCAAAACATGCTCTTCACATCTCCTTGCGTATTTGTCTCCTGTGCCTCTTCCTCCTCATCCTCCTGCCTCAACTTTTTTTTTATTTTTCCTACTCCCCACAGCTACTGTTATTTCTTAATTATGTTTGAGCAGTGTTGCCACATACTCCTCATCCTGAAATTCTGGTGTGCTGTGAATTGTTTCTATCTCTTCCCAAGTCATCTGGATCTGGCTTGACTGTCTGTGATAGGTTGACTTGGGAGGAAGAAACTCAGAAGTTCTTCCTGGGGGAGTGTTGTATCCCGTTATGTTGATGTTGTATGCTGTTGTGATATTGAATTGTTAAAAGTTTGTATTCTGTTATTCCCCCTTTTTGTATTTCACAATGGTTTGTCCCCTCCCTGTCCTACCCCATGTCCATCACTTCCAAGTTCCTCCTCCTTTCCAGCACCTTCCCTGCTCGTCTCCTTAAACCCGGCCTCTCCCCCTGTCAATCCTCCCTAAGACCGTGCCCCTTCTCCAGAAAGTTCCAACAGTTCCGTCCCGTGATTGGTTACTGAACCCTGGTTGACACCCACATGTTTCCCTATTGGTTTGCTGTCCGCCTTTCCCCGCCTTATGTACCTCCCCTTGTTAACCGCGATTGGCCGCAAGATTGTACCTCCCCTCCGCTCCTCCCCTGTATTTAATCCCCTGCACACCCTGTAAAACCGCCTTTTGCGGTTCCCTCCTCCTGACCTCGGATCCCGTTCCCGTCCTCCCAATAAAACCTCTCTTGGAATCGCAAAGGGTCTCTCCCGCGCTCTTTATCTCGCCTCAGACCGTCAGCCCTCGTTGTGGTCTAGGACCACACACCTCGACCACGAACCCTAGAAGGGCATAGTGGCGAGGCCACTCCTTGCGCGGCTCTGTTGAGCTAGCCTAAGACCTGAGGAGTGGGACACCTCGGGGCAGAGCCGTGTCAGGGGAGTTTCCTTTGTGGGGGGTTTTGGGATACCTGTAACAGCCAATCGGAGAAAGTCAGTTCGCTCCGTGCACACACATTTTAAAGGAGGTAATCCGGAACTGGGCCTCTTTGTCTTTCCGGCGGCTGAGCAGGTAACAACGACCCGAGTCTCCCTCTCCCCCATGCGGGGGAGGAGGGGAGGCTCGGAGGCCGCTTGGGCCCCGTTTGCCAACGAGGGGGACCCGATGGCTGAGGGGAGGAAGAGTTGTGTGATAAAACCTGCACGGATTCTTCCTCCACCGGCCGCTGCTCTGGCGTGGGGGATGCTGACTCTTTATACTGCCGGCCGGGCCTGCCCGGGTGGCCATGAGCCATGCGGGCTGCAGCCCAGTCTCACAAGGGCTGATTAACACCACAGCCGTTACCCCCCACCCCCAGCACGGCCGAGCCTGGCCCAACTGTTGTAGTTGTGTTAAACTTTAACTCTTTAGTGTTCAGATAAGATTTGCAAAGCCTCCAGCCTTTCCTTTAAATATGAAAGGGAATAAGAAGATTTCTGAAGTCAGTGATGTAAGAGCTAAGTATTTTAAGATGGAAGGAGAATGAGAAGATGCTGAAATGGCTGAAAATATTTTTTGGGAAATTGTAGGAATGAACTGATGTACTGAATATTCCTTTAAACCATGGAAAGAGACATGGGGGGATGGAAATGTTCCTTTTTAGGAGATGATTTTGACTAAAGAACACCTGTGTTGGGAATTTGAATTTCTGCCCTGAGAAAAGAAGGGGATTGCAGTTTTCTGAAGATGAAGCCTGAGCAGAGAAAAAGGAGACAGATAGAATCGTTGCTGTCAAACATTTCAATTCTTAAAAGTAATACCCCATGGAACAGACATGACCCACATCTACAACTTTGGGACGGCTGTAGAATTGGGAGGAGTGCCACGGTTGCAAATTCCCGGGCGGATGCAAATCGTGAAAGATAAAACCACAAGAGGACCTTTTTTCCTTCTTGTGGGACACATTCCTACAACTTCAACAAGAAGAAGCTTTCCCTCTCCAGAAGTGAACAGAAAAAGACTAAATTGGGCACTGACTGAAGTATTTGTTATATGTTTGTTTGGTTGTTATGAAGATTGGGAGAGGGAGGGACGGAGTGATGTGAAAAATCTTATTCTGAAATTTTTTTTCTCCCTTTTTCCCCCCTTTTTGTTTGTGTAGTTAATAAATTTTCTTCTATACCCTTTCAAAGTTTTAAGCCTGCCTTGCTCTTTGGCTCCTAGTTCTGTCTCACAACAAAAAGAAATAAGTTTATTTAAATTGGCAACTCAAACCTAAGACATTAATTTGGTGCGTTGGCTGGGAAAGTCAAAATTAAACCATACCTGTCTTTTCAAACCAAGACACTGTCACAAGGTACTTCCTGATCTCTTCCCACACGTGGTATTTTTCAGTGCTCAATACCCAAACCCTGTCACTAATTCCGTGTTTGGGATGAAAAAGCTTTCATGTTTATAAATAGCTGGAGAGGAGTAATAATCTGCCCTGAAATTTTCAGGAAATTAAATAGTCCATGATTACAGATGCAGGTCTGCCCCAGAACACCAGTTTTGACATCATTGGAAAAGTTGTTTATTAATTAACCTTAGTTAAATCATTTTCTCTTTCTAGATTTTTCTATTAACATCTGAGGAAGGTAACATAAGAAAGAAGAAACCAAAACGTTTTGTACCACAACATCTTTGCATCTTTCAGCTGCCTTCTGAATATATCTCAAGGCAAACCTTCACACAGGTGTATTTATTCCCAAGATTTAAACAGTTCATATTATGCATAATTTTTATCAAACATTAAATACTTTCAAGTTAATTAGACAGCTGATTAGTTGGTAAGCCTGTTTGTCATTGCTATCACCCCCAACATTTTTCACTGCATAACTGATAAGTTAAATACCTGATTACACTGAAAGTTAATTGGTTTTTAATAGAGCATCTACAGAAAAAAGAAGTTGTAAGCTCTGAGGTACATGCCAATCAAAATGTAATACAGTTTTTAACTGGAGAAGATTAACACATGCCACTTCACAAGGTCTGAACCTGCCTTCCTCCTCCCTGAGAGTTGCTTGAAGAGATAAAATTCTTGGCCAAGAGTACACAGTGTGAATAAGATGCTTTACTTCTTCCTGCCAGAACAGTTCCTGTAACTTCAGTAGAATTTTACATGAGGGTAAGGCAGTTAAGACTGCTCTACAGCAATTTATTAAATAAAGACTTGCTACTTTGGTAAACCTCTAAAAAAATACCTCAGTTCAACAAGAAAATGGGGAAATGGAAAATTAATTTATTATAACTTGACAGAGAATATAAAAAACTATGTCAAAACTGTATTTCTAGTTTCTGCTAAAATGAAGAAAAAACAAGAGTAAGGCTTTTTTCTTTTTTTTTTTTTTAGGGAGGAACAAAACACAGTGTGACTAGTAGCCTTATTCTTTAAGAATAAGGAGCAGCAGATATGAACAGGGATTTTCCAATAATTTTTCAAAAATATTACAGACCTTGGGAAATGACAGAATGAATCCTAGTCAATTAAAATACTCTTAACCACAAAATTTACAACTCTTATAAGATTGTAAATTTTTTACATAATCCACGTAAAAAAGAATATCAGTAAATATAGGTTTTAAAAAACATGCTTTCTTATGCTGGATTGCACTCCACTGAAACATAGAAAATAGGGTTAAAGAATTTCATATTGAGACTATGAATCTGAGCATCAATTACCTTGTAGGAGAGTGCTTAATTCCATTTCTGGATTCCATTTCTGGAATGGTGTCCTTCATTCCATTTCTGGATCCAAACGCACACACACACTCTCTAAATCTACTGCCTGTTCTAGCCATAGTAAAAGAGTTTAAAAATACTTTAAAAATTCTTTAAATGCATAAATATATTAAATATTATATATATATATATTCTTTAAATTTATAAATAAATATATAAATTCTTTTAATATAGATATAAATATATTAAAAAATTCTTTAATATATATATACAAGCTCATATATATATTCTGTTCTACTCCTGTATTACCAGTTTTAAACTCTTTTTCTAAGGTTCTGTCTGGGTCACTGCTTTGCACTTTTCATTTTTCTTTTACATTTGAGAGCCCTATTTTTTCAGGTTCTTTAACTACTGCTGTTCTTACATTTAAAAAGTACCTTCTTATCCTGATCAGTCTTTAGAAAACCAAAATGTTAACTATGTACATTATGGCATCAGTACTACTCTTCTATCTAATGCCAGCCTAGGATATTCAGAGTTGGTACTTTTGATGTTATCTTGTTAAAATTATTGGCAGAAAAAAACCAACTATATTCCTGAAACCTTTCATATGACCTCAAATATCTCCAATTAGTGAAAATTAAATAAACCTTTAATTATTTTATATGCTTATGCTTCATTTTCAAATACATACTATTTTTTGGTGTCCAAATCTTCCATTTTTTCTGCAGAAAAGAGCAAAAATCTTATAGCTTTAAGACTAGCCAAGTTTTCACTGAGGTATTTTTTCATAGCATGTTGGATTGCTCTGCTAAGAAAACTTCTTCACCATAACAGAATAGATATAATAGCATTGAGATGCATGTTCAAATTCATTCCTGCGATATCATAATAGTCAAAAGAGTAGAAATCTATTATTGAAATTCTAATTAGTTTTTTTGAATCTCCTGAGCTTTGCTAACACTACTGATGTTCTTGTCAGATCTCAATTGTCTTAACTGCAGTGGTGAGATTCTGATGTTCTGAAAAGGCTGGTAGTTTTATGAGTGTATTTCAATGCATGTGCATAAAAGCCTTATATCATAACAGATGCCTTTTCAGAAAAAAAAAAAAGCACCAGCCTATTTCTTACAAGCCCTTCCTTCTCTAACTAGTGACTGAAAGAATAATCACACAGAATAGTCACCCTTGTTAGGTAAGTGAGGCCTCCAAGAAACAAACACAAGAAGATATAAAAGGTTTGAGAATACAGATGATAACAGAGATCCCCAAGGCTATAAACATCAACCAAAAAGAAGTCAGTATTACTTTTTGTTGAATGTAATCTTCAGAGCTAGGGCAATCAGTTTTTCTGCAACGGGAAAAGAATAAAACCCATGTATCTGGCATGCATAAACATCCTTATAGAGTGAAAATATATATAATTAGGAACACAAGGAAAATTATGCCTATCTTCACCAAGTCTTTTTACTGTTTGTTGAAATATTTTTCTTATTTTTTTCTTTCTTGTGCTAGGTATATATATGGCTGAAATGTTGGCATTAAGACAAAACACCAGAATAGAAAGTGTACAACAGAGCCAGATGTAACTAGTCCTTATTCTTTGAGATCTCCATCAGTTTAGAGGATTAGAGCTTACCACTGAGAAGATACAAATATCATGTGTGTACATATCTGTACATTAGTATTTTCTGCTCTATTACAGCTGCAAAAAGTGTCTAATACTGCAGCACCAAGTCTGAGTAAATTCAGATGCAACATAGCTATTTGTTGGAATGGTCAGTTTACACATAAAAAGGCATTTTGTCTGATGAATACCCCTAAAAATTCACCAGCTGCCTTAGATTTGGCATGTAATTATTTATTTGAGCCCATCTTTACGGAAAGAAAACAGCATTTGTTTTCAGATATATGCAGTTAATATCTTAAAGGAGACTGTAAATAGGAAGTCAAAAACAGACAGTACTAGTCAGATAGTAGTCAATTTATAGAATCACAGACTCATAGAATCATAGAGTCATAGAACAGTGCGGATTGGAAGGGACCTTAAAGATCATCCATTTCCAAACATGCTGCCATGGGCAGGAACACCTTCCACTAGATCAGGTCACACAGAGCCCCATTGAGCCTGGCCTTGAACACCTCCAGCAATGGGGAGTTCACAGCTTCTCTGGGCAACCTGTTCCAGTTAACCAAGATACCTTGGCAAGAGCAAACAGAGCTTTGAAGATTACAAGAAGATTGGATCAAGTCTGGCTGATAGGAAAGAAGATTTAACTAACTAGAAATGTAAAGTTTGTCTGTGTGATGTTTAACTAAATGATTTTAGTAAAAAATTACTAGCCTTCCTGAAAATGGTATATAAGCATATGTAGTTCACAGTAAAATCCAGATTCTGATTACGAATCTGTAGTCCCCATCTCTCTCTCAGTTGTCCATACTCTCCACCCTTGTAATCCCGATTTGCCAACTGGAAGGTGCTCTAAGGTCTCCCTGGAGCCTTCTCCAGACTAAACACCCCCAACTCTCTCAGCCTATCCTCATAGGAGAGGTGCTCCAGCCCTCTGATCAACTTTGTGTCCCTCCTCTGGACTCATTCCAACAGTTCCCTGTCCTTCTTGTGCTGGAGCCCCCAGAGCTGGATGCAGGGTTCCAGGTGGGGTCTCACCAGAGCAGAGGAGCAGAATCCCCTCCCTTCCCTGCTGCCCACACTGCTTTGGATGCAGCCCAGGACACGTTTGGATTTCTGGGCTGAGTTCACATTACCAAGTCACGTTGAACTTTTCATCCGCAAACACATCCAAGTTTTCCTCCCGGGCTTCTCTCAATATATTCTCCTCCAATCTGTAAAAGTAGTTGGTAGGAATTTAATGCCTAAAAGTTTAATAACTATAAATAGTTGACAGGAATTCTTTTTCAGCAGCATCAGAATTTCATGTTTTCTGGAATTTACACATTTTCAGGTTGCAGGAAATCATTTAGGGAGCATTGATGACTGTAAAAGCAGGTATATCTGTTTCTGTTAAAATTGCTGGAAAGTACTTATCCTTTTATTCTGCATTATATCTAGAGAATAATAGTCTGGCTGATTCTTTGTTTAGCCTCTGAATAGTTCAGAAACTCTGCTGTTACACTTGTGGAACCATGGACAGATAAGAAAAACAGCTGAGAGAGCCTACAAAATCAAAGAGACAGGCAGCTACAGCTAGGAGCGTGAGTGTAAGGAGAGTTTCTTCACTGAATAAGAGTGGGACAAAAGCATGATGGTATTTTCTGATTCTGTTTGCAGACTCATGGATATGACTTCCATCTCCAGTCCTATGCTAGGCAGCCCAGTTCTTCTTATGGTTTTAGTCACAATGACCCAGTCCTGTAGAGGATACACAAGTACTTCACTTTATACCTCACTATGACATCCATGTGATGAAGTACTAACACAAATTTGTGGGCTTATATTTTTTGTCTATAAAGCTTCTTTATGGTGATACGGAAGAAACATTGCAAATGTCTCAATCAGGCTGTGAAGTCTCTGTATTTGGTGATATTCAAAACACAACTGGTTTTGAATATCACCAAAGACATGTTTTGGTTTTTTGGTGATATTCAAAACCTGATCTAGCTAATCCTACTTCAGTAACAGTATTGGTCCACATAATCTCCAAGCATCCCTACCAATCTTACCCATTCTGTGATTTTGCGTGTGATTAGTGCATACGAATTGATACAGTGGTCCAAATGGAGCAGGTATTGTACTCTTTGCCACTAGAAGTATCTACCAAATGTCAATGAAACTTCATCTACTAGTGGGCTTGAGGGATTTTTTTCCCATTTGAAAAACTAAAATCTGATTTGTATAGTGTTATCAACTTCCCCACATGAGCCTTGTTAAAGAATTGCCATTATATTACAGCACAGTGTCCTCATGAAGACCTCAGCTTGCAATTAGAAGAGAAATTACAGTTGTTGAACCAGTAATTCTCAAAGAAACCTAGTCATTGACTTCAATCCAGTGAGTAAGAAAGAAACAATATATCCAACAAATGTGTTTGGATATCATTCCAAAAAGACAGAGGCAGTAAGCTGACAACTTCAGAAACAGCAGAGTAAACCTTTGAGAACCTCCTGGCATAAAACCAAACATAACTAATCACAACAGCTGTGCAAATAAACTCAGAAGTCCTATTTTCCTTGACATCACACAGTAATCAAGAAATGTGGCAAAATGAGCAATCAGAATTGAGACATGCTCGCTGCTATCAAATCAGCATTTCAGAGTGACTGTCAGCTCCCTTGTACCAATAAGGTGAGAAAGGTGATATAAGGGCAGTTTTGTGCTTTGTTGTAGCAAGACGGATTTTAGACAATAAACCAATAAACACCTACATTATTAAGGTATAAAGTTTTGGAATGTTTTGGAGGGGGAGTTTGTTTATTTTCGGGGGGTTGTTTTGTTCATTGTTTTACCCTCCAAAATTATGAGCACCAGCAATCTTCACCACAGGGAGCACTTCTCTGTTTGTACATTTTGAGCCATGATGTTTATTTCGCCCTTAAAAATAAAATTTCTCTCCCACTCCCAAATTTTTAGAAAGAGATATCAACATTTTATTATTTCTTCTTTTTCTGCACGCTGAAATTGATTCTTCTAGCCTCAACAAGAGAACTAATTGCAGAAGGAGGTGCAAGTGCCTGATGGCAATTCAGAAGGCTCCAAGCCTTCCTACCAGTAGGTGGAGCAAAAATGTCATTAATGTAGAGACAAACTTTGAACTGGGAATTTAGTCACTCACAGCAGGTGTTCCTTTTCTGTTCTTTTAATGTTCCATCCAAGGAAGACAGCCTAACGTCTCAAATTATTTTAGATCACTTTAAGAGTAAAGAGTGTGTCTGATACAGCATTCAGAGGCATTCACAGGCATTCAGAGGAACAGCAAAGTAAAAACTGCTCTGTTGGTTCCTGCCCTCCTGCTTGTTTGTCTTGTTTGAGTACATGGGCAGAAGGACTGGGGACATGGGTCAGCTCAGCACGGCTGTGATGTATATTCATGGACTTCTGTTTAGCTGGCAGTTCCCTTGCTTGTAGCCCTTGGTTCAGTCTAAGAGATAATCTCTTTGTCCTTTAGCCCTTCTATGAGTGTTGCTTTATTTCCCAGAACAGTTATTTCATGTCACATCCTAGATAACAGTCACTCACTGAAAATAAACTCCTTTTCCTATGTTGGTTTTATTTAGCCAGGCAGGGATATGTGCTTATTTTCACAACAAAAACATGCTAGAAAATCATATATCCGTCAAATACAGTCTCAAGCAGGAAACTAAAGGGTGTGCTAAAGCGTTGATAATTTTTTCACTCAGACAGTACCCAAGAAGTTATTAGACAGAGTACCTGGTACACTAAAATACTTTGAAAATACCTTTCAACTCTTTAAAGCCTCTACAAGCTATGGATTAATGGAAATCAACATGAGACTTTGCACACAGAGAATACCTACAAGAATTAATGTTTGAACAAAAAACCTCACAATGAAAAGCCTTGTCATCTCCTGACAGGATCATTCCTGCTGTTTCCATCATCCACAACAAAGCAGCTCTTTGCATTAAACCACACCAGGTTGCAAATATTCAAGATGGCCTTTGAAAAAGACCATCAGAGTCTTGAACATAAATACATTTAGAATTTTGTTATCAATCATTAGGAGCTTCTTGTCTCTAAAATCGGGTACCTCTAAACTCAAGTATTTGCTGAACAACTTCGAATTTTTTACATCTGACTCTTCAGAAAATAACATTATTATAGCATTTTTTGTTCAATTTTAGGTCAATTTAGAAAACGCTAATGGGGTAAATTCACTGAATCTAATACTTTAATTATTTAATCAGCCAATATCAATTTCATCTTTCAAAATTAAAAATATTAATTTGGCTTTGTTTCAATTAATTTGGCTTATTAAAAAAAACCTTTTTACATGGCAGAGAGAATTTTAAGTGAAAGGAATTATACTGGGAGAAATTCTTTCATAATTTCAACTAAATAGGGAAAACTTAAACATATTTATTAGAAGAGCAAAAAATCTGATGAAAGGTCTAGGGCACAAGTCTTATGAGGAGTAGCTGAGGGAGCTGGGAGTGTTTAGTCTGGAGAAAAGGAGGCTCAGGGGTGACCTTATCACTCTCTTCAACTGCCTGAAAGGAGTGATTTCCTTCCCTCTCAACGTGCCTTATTTATGTAAAATTATACACATAGAAAGTGCCCCAAATCAGTGTTTTGCTGGCACAACAACAAAAAAAAAGCTCAATGTAGAACTTCATAAGCTCTCTCCTGTCAAGCCACACATTTAAAATTCGAAACTCACATGCACAAATTTCAAAACCTGGTTCTGTAAAGGTTTCTTATAGTTTGTAGAGCAATAAAAAAGGATAGTAAAGGGCCCTGGGGCAGACGGAGATGAAATAAATAGTTAATGTCAGCATTTTGACTTGCAGTGGAGGGGAATGATGCTTCCATAATTTTAATAGCAATTTCATTCTTTATTTTATTTTCTTTTCTATGCCGTGGAAATGCATATATCTCACCAGTCTATTGCTCCCTCTGGCTCAAAACAGCCACGGACCATAATGCAGCATCACTCACCTACATTTGACAGAGCAGTGACATTCACCTTCTCCTGCTCCCAAGCAAGTACAAAAACTTTAAGGGATCGTCAAAATACATCCTATACTCAAACTACTTAAAGCCACATCTCAAGAAGTCAACAAAGGATAAAGGGAAATTTTAAATACTGATTAAGAAGTGGACATGTAGAATTCTTGCAAACATCTCTCAATATTTCTTTGAAACTTAGCTTGCTGTAAGTATCTGGAAGCATGTTATAGTGAATAAATTCTCTTAATAAGAATTTTTTTATATTTTTCATGTTTTAAATAGAAAAATGGCCAAAACCTATCTTCAAATTCAGTCATAAGGATTAAAATATTAGTGTACTAAATAAATTTCTAATAAAAGAGTTAATATATTTTACTACAATTAAAATCATTAACATATTCTATTAATTTTAACTGCAAATTGATTTTATTATGATGTTAGAGAATTCAGTAATAGTCTTATTAATCCCTTTCATATGTGCATAAATACACCATAATAATACAAAGCCCTTAGAGCTCAACATCTAGGAAAGCAATTTACATCCTGAACTATAAAACAAAGAACAAGAACAGGTACTTGTGGAAGGATGTGAAGGATAAGAAAGTCAGTGGAAAAAGCCAAGATCAATTTCTCAGGGGTAAGTCCCATTTAACTAATCTGATTGCTGTCTATGAAGAAATTATTTTCTAGGAACAGAGGTGTCATTTTCCTTGGCTTTAGTAAGGCTTTTGACACAGTCTCCCATGACAGCCTTCTCAGAGAGAAGCTGGCAAGATCTGGACAGATGGACCAGAGATGGGTGGGTATCTGGCTAAATTATCAAGCTCAGGGGGTGGTGGTTAATGGCTCAAAGTCAAACTGGTCTGGAACAGAGTTCCTCAGGGGATGATAACGGATCTCATACTGCCATGGGCTACAAAATGACATGACGAGCAGGATCTCATCTTTAAAAAAATTTAAATCAGTTTTCCACACCTTCTCCTTGGGTTGTTTACATCTTCTTTCCCTCTTAAACACATTTTCAGCCAAAGAACTTTTGTGGGAATGAAGGTATAACTCTGGGAACTTCGTGATTATCACAATCTAGTACTCCTACTTTGCTTTATTTTGGTTTTGTTTGGGAACCTCTAAAGGCATAGCAAGCTCCCAATCTTTCTTTAAACAAAGCTTTGTTAAATCCACATGAACAGCAGAACAGGCATAGCATATGGTCTTGACAAAAACTTTTAAAAAGACATTTGGACATCACAATTCCTCGTTAACATTCTTTTACTGACTCAAAAACCTACTACATCTGAATTCAGCAGGTCTGGAAATCATGCTCATCTATGATTTTAAAAAGGGTGATGTTCCCATAATAACAGTAGAGCTAGTTCTTAGAACTATTCAGTTTTATGTCATATTTCAGGGAATTGCTACAGAACAGAAAAACTGATTTCTTAAAATGTCAATACAACTGTATCAACATTTTAACATTTGCATCTTCTCTTTTTTCTCTCTAAATGTTTCTTTTCTTTTCATGTGTAGTTTAACTTGATGTAATCTCTCAATTCCAACACTCTAAAAGATAAAAATAAAAAAGTCATCAACTGTAAACTAGTGCAGAAATTTAAAGCCTCGTGCTTGCCTTGGCAGGTGACTGTAAGGATGTGTGATACCTAAATGAAATATTTGCACTAAGTGCTTGCTGCAAGCAGCTGATTTCTGTTCAAGCATTCCAGCATCATGAGTCAGCATGAGAGTAAATGTTTTATTTCTAACGTAGTTAAATGATCTCTGACATTAATTGCTCATGGATACTTTTAGAGAAAATTTTTGAAATCCTGTAAAAAATAATTAGATAGTTCTATTTCATTTGCGTATATGACATGACGGAGTCTGACAGACAACAGATTACTTATTCTATGTTAAAAAGATCCTAAATTCAGGAAAGTGTAATTTGAATTGAGTGTTAGAACTTCTGTCCATGAGTATTTTCACTCCATTACAGGAATATCAATAGTTCACCAGCAGTGATTCAGAATATCCTTTCCATTATTTGCTCTGTGGAGTTCTTTAATGGTCTGCTTCTGCTTGTCTGTGGTTAGTTAACTTTCATGTTTCTTTAACAGGCATTTGTTATTCACAGTAAGAGGTTAGTATAACCCCTATTGAATTTAAAAATTGGTAGCCATGGTTTCTGTAGAGGGAATGGTTTCTTTTTTTTTTTCACTGCTTCTTGCTATTTTCCGCTTTGCTCTTGAAATGTATCAAACCACTGGATTAAGAGTTGAACTGAACTCTTTGCTCCACTAAAAGTAATGAACACACTCTTAGTGATTTCACCATACATATACCCGCCATTTTTGGGAACATCCCCCCCTTCCCAACCAAATTTTTAAAAAACCTCAAAAACTTCCCAACAAAAAAATCCCAACAAATCCCAACAAAATCCCTCAAATTGCTTAAGAGCTCAACTTGGCAAACTACACAACCTTATATTGTTGAAGTTTGCAGAAAAACATTTAAGAGAGATAGCTTGCTGTTTCTTTGAAGCTGTGGGTCTCTGGTCATAGAGGGGGAGAAAAAGTCAGTGGTTTCTACTATGAGCCAAATGAACTTCTCTGTAGTGATTATTAGCATTCTTTTGTGAGTCAGTATAGCTCCTTCAACCTACAATTATAGGACCAAATGAACCAGAACATCCTAAAATACAATAATATAAATTAATATTTTGGCCATTGTACTGATAAGGATGTATTGTCTTGGTGTTTGAGTCAGTAGAGTGTGTGAGGGGTCAAACTTGTGAGTGATATTTGTCAAGATGCTTTTTTAAATTATAAAACACCATATTACATTAAACTGATTCATGTGTTGGAAATAATTTATTTGTCCCTTATTTGTTAATATTGGCTGCATGCTTGCCCTGGCTTTAAAGGTAAAAAGCAAAATTCATTTTTCAGGTATTTAAAAATCCAAGCACCCTAGACGCTTGGAATTCTATATAAAAAATTGAACCACAATTTGTAGAATGAACGTTACATATTTCCTGCTGGCATTACAGTAATTTTGAATGAATTACCTCATGCATAAAACATGTTACTGAAACACTACACTGGAAGAGAGGCTATGGCATTGTTGTGCCAGGGTAAAGTAGCCATGGACAGCTAACATATTCTAACATATAAGCCATGATTTATTAACTTATCACTCAAAAATTACTTTGCTATATTGCATTAAATTTCATTCAAATAGGAACCTATTGGAAATGGTAAGTTGTTTTTTTAGGATCCTCACAGAAAATCAGAATGCTGATTTATAAACCAACTAATATTAATGAAAACTATAACAATTGTAACTAATAATTTTGTTTATAAAACAATAAGCTACTTAATCTTTATCTTTTTCAAGTTTTCCAAAAGTTAAATGAATTTAAAACTCATTGCAGCTTATTTTTTTAAAAGCCAGTATATTTTTAGAAAACTATGAAGCAATGAATCTAAAAGACATAAGAAAGTGATTCTTTACACATTAAGTAGTGAAATTCAGGAAAGTGTTGCTGCAGGAAGCTGTGGAGGCAGATGTTACCAGCAACTTCAAAAAGAATTTGTAAACAACGACTCTAGGATCAGATACTAAAGAGAAGAGGAAAACAGGTAATCTCTAAAATCCTTTTGTGCTCTTTCAGCATCCACAATGTTGTGGTAGGGAAGGGATAATGTAAAATGGGCAGATGGTAAAAAAAATGAAACATTTCCAAGCCATGAGCCAAGGTTGCTGTCTGGCACCAATGCAGAAGGGTACCTTAGCAAATGATGTTTTTGCTCACCTTGTGTCCCTGTGAATATAATCTAACTGATTGCCTTAAAATTTGAACCTCTTAGGAAATAAAAAAGTTTTATTTCTGAGTCACCTTAGCATTTGACATCCAGTGACACTTCCACTTTTCTTTCTTTTAAGAAAATTTGAATCACACAAGCGTCAGTAGAAGTTAGGCTTGTTTTTTTTTTAGTAGAAATATTTTAACCATAACATTTTCCTATTTTCCTTTGTCTGCCTTAGTTTAAACCTCTGCATCCTTCCACTAGTGTTCAGGTTTCTTCTATAGCTTTGCTATACAGGGAATTATTTAGCCATACTATGGCCCCAATTCTCTATTCCTATACCAAATAATCATGGGTGATCCAGTTGCTGCAAGAAAACTAATATTATTAAAAATTTATTATTTGGCATGTCACCATTACACAATGAAACAGAAGAGAATGGAATATTATAGTATTTGTATTATTGCAATAAGTACACATAAGTACACATGCATAAAGAATGTCACTATAATTACCTCCCAGGCTCCCTCATTTGGAAAGGTTGAAAGCAACCCCTCCCATCGGCCCAGGAAACTTAATCTTCTGTTACTCAATTTTAATTAGTTCTTTTATTTTTTTAAGCAAATATTTTTGGAGGTGTCAGCTTTTTTAAAATGAAAGCAAACATATCTACAAGGTATTTCTCCATCATGTAGAGAAGGATGTCACTTCTGGATTAGTTTTATTGCTCTTCAGTGAAACATGCATCACCATCAACAAAAAACAAAACGCAAACAAACAAAAACACCCCAACAAACAAGCTCTCCCCCCAAAAAAATCCAAACCTACAACCAACCAAGAACAACAAAAACCAAAAAAAACTCCACACAACACCACTAAAAAAACCAACAGTATAATAAAAATGAACATGAGAGCTAAAAATTATTTGGAGAGTGATGTCAAAGTTACTTACAGAGGGCTTCCATGTAGAATTTATTTTATATTAGTTGAATGCAAATTTATACATCCACTGAAACTGACCCTGTTAAAAGACTAGGTAAGAAATATGAGCAGGTAAACACATCCCTGTGTAGTCGAGTGAGACAATATGGAACAGATCCCACCCACCTCCATCTTTTACAGTTGATCTAAATGAAAAAAATTTTCTTATTCCTAATCAGGTGGATCTGGAAATTCTAAAAGGAGCGTAGGTGTAATTTCAAGCTCTTGAAGAATCCGCTGAGACAGGTAATTTCTGGTTGTCCTATTTGAACCAGTTATAAACTACTTGTAGGGGAAACAAGCATAGGTAGATTGATGGAGCATACTATGCAGTTTCTAGAAATAAACAGGTTAGACTTAATACTTGATAGTTCCCAAGGCAGCCATACTTACACTCAGCAGAGAACTCCAGAAATGACTGCTCATCAAAGGGTAGAGAAATGCAGATATTTCTCATTAAATGAAGGACAAATCTGGAAACTTTAGCAGTACCATCATAGCTCCAGGGTGACAGACAAGTGTTCCCAAGAGCCCTTCAAAACAACCTGGATCTGTCTTAATCAACTGTGTTATCCTCCCCTGATATAAAGGAGAAAGTTTTTATATAAGCACATTAAAACAGCCTTAGCGATATGAGAATATCTTTAATATCTTTTATTTTTTTTTCTTTTGAAGAACATCAGCAGATAGAGGACTTAAGAGCAGTTAAACCTGCTTTATGAGTGACAAGATTCCTGGATGGAAGATAATTTTCAAGATACAGCAACTTCAAAGGCATCTTTTCTGACAGGAAAAAGTGAAGGGAGTATTCCCAACTAACACTATTACAGGAGAAGTCCTCATCAAAGAAATTCCTTAAAACAGCAGCTTTGAGGTTATGGCAGTGATCTGTTGGAGATAGTCTGATCAAGTCGTCATATAACCTTAGCATCCTCTTCCTACATGTACAGAATCTGTAATTCTGTGAGCTCTGGGATTACCAATTACTTTTTTCTATGGATGCATACTTAAGTTTGACCATGCAACTGTTTTACTTGTAATAAATTATTTCTCCTACCTCCCTGGTTGCAACTGTCAGTGAAACTTCAATTTTTATGTAAGTTCAACATTTAAAGACTGCTATTTTTGTGATTTGGCAGAAATGGCCCAAGAGTTTTGACAGTTAAAGAGACACATGAAGTAACTTATTTCTCTAGGGAAGCAGCTGAGAGTTCAGGGGAGATGTAAAGCTATTCAATGTTGTATAGAAGATGTTTTAATAATTCACTACAGAAAAGTGCTCTTGGTAATAATCTATTCCAAATATTTTAACATTTATGGTTAGTATCTAATATTATCAGAAAATGTGACACCAGTGGCTGACTGTCCTTTTCTAGATTACTTTTCTTCTATTGAATCTGTCAGATTCTTGGAAGTACCAGGATAGTTCAAAGAATAATATATTATTTTAATCCAAGAAACTCATACATCTGTGGCTACATTTGGTGCCACTAAAAGCCAAAAATCTGTAGAAGCAGATACAAGTTGTTTCTACTTTGAGAATTGTGACACCCACCAGTTCGTGAGGAGTGGTTCCACCTTCCTGGGAAATAATCTGGAAGGACAGATGCAAATTTTGCTGAGAATCTGTTTCTGCTGCAATCTATTATATTTTAAATTTAAGGAAAAAGAGACTCGTGAACCCTGGCGATTAAAGTATTATGCAGTAGTTATATATCTGAAGGATAGTTTAATTTTAACTCCCAGTAAAGGGCCTTACTAAAGAAAAATGAAGGTATGGACACACTAAAACTACCAAGTTCCTTCTTCATACAAGCTAAATGGACATGAACAGTCTCTGCAAATTTACAGGGCTGAGAATACAAGGTAGTAAGAATAGAAAGATTTGTATTAAACTTATAATAAGCAGATTAATTTAATATCTTTTCCCCATTTCTTACTATCTGTCATTAGAAAGGATTAATATTTAACCATTTTCTCTTCACATTAGAATATTTGTCAAGAAAATGAGATATTGCAACTTTAAATGACTAATTTATTAAAAAGTCCTGAATTATTCTACTTTGGCTCTTGATGTATTTAATTGGCCAGCAATTCTATTGTTTCTTTTGTTGGTAGTTCTACTAACCTACCAAGAGAGTTTAGCATTTATTGAAACACAGCATTGTCAGGTCAAAGGGGAAAATCAATTACAATTTTATGTTAATCTTATAAATATAATATAGCTATAATAAGCATGTTTCTAATAAAATACAGTCTGGTATACTTACAAAACCAATTCTTTGGAATGAAATTGCAAAAATCTTCAGGAAATTAGAAGAAACATGTATCTGAAAAATGTATCAACATCCAGAAGTATTCAGAGCAATAATGAGTTTTTCAAACAACACAGAAATTTATGTCAGTATATGTACAAGTGCTTTATATGGGGAGTTAAAGACATTTGCCATATGGGAAATGATATGAAAATTTGAAGTCCTGCATACTCGTCTTTTATCTTAGAATAGATAAACAAAAAAGAGAGAAACTAATTTAACCCAAAATGTTGTAGAGCATAAAATTGTGGGGAGCAAAATGCATCAGTTCAAGCAAATTATATAGAATTTTCTGATTAGATGCATGCTCATATTGCTTTCCTAGATTTATTCATCACTTAGGAATTATAAGAATTAAGATTAGGTTAACTTGGCATGCTTTCCAACCCCCATCTGTTACAATGTTCTGTTTCCCACTGTACTTACACATAACTAGTCCTAGAAGTGTCAGCACCCATTTCATTTCAGTATTTAATTTTCCATTGTTTATTGTAAGATATATAGCTTTTTATAACATCTGTGAATTCTAATTTAATAAATTGTTTGGTTTATCAGAATTTCCATACAGTAAATCACCAACCAAACATTAAATTGTGTCATTGGGAGAGAAAAAGCAAATATAGCCCATTTTGGATGCCCAAACTGAGTATGTTTTTTAATACTAGAATAATAATTGACTGTTATAAAAGTAGGCATTTCCTTGACAAAGTTTCTGTTGACTTCATTTGCAGCTCTATTGCTCAAGTGGCTGCCAAAGAAATTTCATGAATGGAGGCAACATCCTTCAAAAATATCTGCATCAAGGGTTGTATAAAAGGAAGGGAAGAATCTAGATCTCTATCGCAGACTTTTTCTTAAAAAAAAAAAGAAAAAAAGAAAAAAAACCAACAGAACCAAAGAGACCAAAAATTAAGAACAGTTGAAATTTATTTTATAATTCTTCAGTTAATGTGTGTATATTCACCAGAGTAACCTTGCACAATTTGTTACATGACTTTGAGAAATTGAGTTTTTCACTCAGATCTTTCCTAAAAATGATCAATAAGCAATGTCTTTCATGTCTGAATCTATACTAGTCTGAAAGATTAACCCAAGAAATTGACATAAAATGACCTTTACCTTTTTTAGGTAATTTAATTTACAAAGAGGCTGCCTGACAGAATAACTCTCGCCAGACTTCACCCAGACAATTAAGTTAAAAACATATAGTATTAAAGATGTCTCTCCCTTCCCCTTCTTCTTTTTATTTTAATAATTTTTTCAAGATATTGCCTTGCATGAAAATGGGGATTGAGTACTGTACAACTTAATTTTCAAAAAAGTTGTCAAACAAGACTTTAATCATACTGTTATAACAGGTGCTGAACAAAGGAGGTGAGTTTTTCTTACAGTAACTACAATTTTTTCTAAAGTGCCTCCGTGGCTCATTCTTCTCAGAGAAAGCTTGATAATTCCCAGTCTATGTAAACTCTTTCAGAAGAGAGAAAACTGTCTTGTTATGCCTGCTGGAGCAGAGCACTGATCAACTTTTCAGTTTTTGTATGACAATGTTTTCTGTACTACCTGATGGGCTAAGCTTTGTTAGTTCTCTTGGAAGCTCTACAATGTGCAAAATTCCATTACTCAGTACAACTTTTGTACTAGTTGTTTCATAACTCTGTATTAACTGGCTTCACAACTGTCCAAGACAGTCAGAAGCCAGAAAGAAAACCAAAGCAATTCCTCATTCCTAACTTCCAACAGCAACAAGCAACTGGGGACAGCAACAACTTCAATAAGATTTGCTGTCAGCCATCATTCATACAATTGTACTTTGATGTCATTTTATCTTTTTCACCTCCCACAAGACATCCTTTGAAGTCCTGCTCAAATCTATTTTTAGTCATGTATGCAATATATCCCATTTTTATTCAAACAAAGACTTAAGTAGCTGGCTGTAATCAAGGCCAGTAGAGAAAGAAAAGTGTTTGAGTTAAAATACTCAAAATACCAAGATAATGTCTCATGTCATAAGGCATGAAAACTACTTTTAAAGGAATATTTGAAGCATTACATAAAACCAGATTTTTACTGTGGATCTGCCAATTGAAGAAACAAGATATATTCAGCAAGTTTTGTTGGCGTGTTTTGTTGGTTTTGGTTTTTTTGTTGTTGTTTTTTTAGGTTTTATTTGTTGGGGTTTTTTTGTTTGTTTGTTTGGGGTTTTTTCAGGTACCTCAAAAAAAGTTGATAAAGGTATCATTTAGATTTGTAATTTGTATGGCTGTCCCTACATTTCTTATAAATGCAGAGACTTAGAATCTCTGTCTCAAAGCTACAAATATAAACCTTCTCAAAGCAGTCTCCGGGAAAACAAAAATCTTGAAGTAGGTCACCACAAACAGCTTGAAATAAATCAGAGGAAGGTGTCCAAAGGTAAAATGCAAGCACTCTGCCTTCTTTTGCTTTCCTGTAGTTGAAGAAATATTATGAAATGTAGATAAGCTCAGAAAATGACAGCACCTATGTAGCTTTTTTCTCAGTGAAAGTAGGCTAAGCGAACAACTGAAAAGGAGTACCACTAATTCAATATCTATGCAATACCTTGAAATATAGAGAAGCACCAAAATTTAACTGGATGAATTGCCCTATGAATCTGAATCATAGATGACATGTAGACAAAACTGCAAGGCTTTATGTTGGAGAAGTTGCCAGAGGAGTAAAAAATGGTCGCGTATCAAAGGGACCAGAGCTACTCCAAGCAAGTTTATTCAAGTAAACATTAACAATGTTATATGTAACACAGCAGCCCACAATCATGTAGTGAGCTGTGCAGAAGGATAAATAATTTTAAGCTTATGCTTGTGAAATTGCTAGCTAAAATACTTTTGAGTTTAGTATGAAGTTCAGATTTCAAAAATAAAATACACTAGTATCTGTATACATTCTTTCCTTTTTTAGACTATATATATATCAACAGTATCCTAAAAATGCAAGTCTGCTAGGATTAATTTCTCCAAACTGGGAGAAATACTAAAACCAAAACTGAAACAAAAATCATTATCAAAGAAAAGGTTTATGCATGTACATATATTTCTGTCTATCACACCATCAAAATACCAAATAACATATATGTAACTTTGACCTGGTGGAAAGCACACTGCAGAAAAGGACTTGGGGTTTCTGATGAACAAGCTTATCTTGAGCCTTGTGTACCCTTGTGGCCCAGAAGGCCAATGGTGTCCTGGGGAGGCCACTGGGAAGAGTCTGGCCAACAGCTCAAGAGAGGTGATCCTGCCTCTCTACTCAGCTCTGGTGAGTAGAGCACAAAATATCTCTCTTACAAGGAGAGGCTGGAACAACTGGGCCTGTTCAGCCTCAAGGGGAGATGGCTGAGAGGGAATCTCATCAGTGTCTGCCCATATCTGAAAGAAACCATGGCAGGAGGGTCTTCTCAGTAGTGCCAACCCAAAGAGCAAGAGGCAATGGGCAGAAACAGATGCACAGGAAGTTCCACCTGAATGTGAGGAAGAACTTCTTCATGTGCAGCTAACCAAACACTGGAAGAGACTGTCTAGAAGGGCTGTAGAATCTCCCTCACTGGAGATATTCAAGAACCATCTGGATGCAATCCTGTACCATGTGCTCTAGGATGACCCTGCTCAAGTAGAAGTTGGATCAAATGACCCACTGTGCTCCTATCCAACTTGACCAATTCTGTGATAATGCAAGAATTATAAACAATTGTATGCTATAACCCCTTTAGGTAAAACCTTAAATTATCAGCAAACCACCTTCAGCATTTTGGTACTTTGTGGAAATGTTCTTAGGTTTTCAGAATCAGCAAAGAGCCATAAAATCAAAATCCAAAAATCAACCAACCAACACCAAAACAAACAAAACAACCTCCTCCTCCAAAAAAACAACAAAAAATCTACCCATAAATTCTCCCACAAAAACAAAAAAAAACCCCCAAATTAATAGAAATCAAACCTTTTAAAGAAAAAGTATAGTTCTCCCAGTAGGTGCCTAATAGTCATGCTTAGACTTTAAGGTAGGAACTATAATCTATATTTACACTTGGCAACACACTCAGAATCCAGCTGCATTCAATTTTCACTGACTATTTGTATTAAATGACCAAAATATTTAAACAGCTTGCATTACCTTGGATTATGAAAAACACAATTGAACATTTCATACTAACGAAGCCAGGAATGAAGTCCTATTAGTGGACCTTGGGGCTTTTTGACTTTCAGGAATCTTCTTCCTCTGCTGGCCCTAATTAAGGAACCCTGATAAACCTGCCACCACTAATTTCAGGAAGCAAGATAAAAATAACTTTCTGAATCACTCTTGAAGGTATAATAAGTAAAACCATAAAAATCTTATGGGCTTCAATTTATATGCTCAACATCTTAAATTACTTAGTTCACAGAGTAATACAAAATGTTAAAATAACTAGAGGAAATACTACAATTAAATTATATTTTAAAATTAGGTGAATTGCTCTAATAGAGACCTATGTTTTTCCATGTCAACAAGAGAAAGTCTCACATCATTACTCCTGTTATGTTTGTGTTTAGATCTTCCGATGTGGCTCCTGCAACAGTGACAGGATATATTTGAAGGACTGTCACCTGCTCCATTGAAATACTAGCCTTTTGTCAAACAAGTACTTCACAGACCACTGTGTTTTTCTTCTTCTTGTGGCACAATATATGCTTGGCTTGTTCTAATGGAAAATAAAAAATGTAATTTTGTATGTATGTGCACATACTGTGCAGTAGGAAGATGTGGGAAAATGCTCTCAAGAGCTGGACATTTCCTAGCAAAAATCTGGAAGTTGTTCAGTTGTTCTTAACAAATAGTTGTTTGTACTTCTATTCCACAGGATTATTATGAGGGCTTTTTCTTTTATATGTCTAGCACACACATAGGAATAGGAAGGAAGGGGAAAAACTTGAAATCTCCATTTTTTGACAGAAGAATCTGGAAAAGTGATTTTTAAGTTTTTATTCTTATTTTCTCTTTCTCTCTTTTGTAGACCAAACATAATGCTTAAGTAGCCATAAGATTTTTCAGGATTATGACAAACGAACTGGAACTACTATTTCTTAGTAAAAATATTGTTTTCTTTGCTCCAAATTCTGAATTTAAAAAAATATATTTTTGCACATTCATAATACTTCTAAAATACAGATTACAAACAGAGCAGTTTTATGTTATTTTATCATGCCAGAATTACTTGCTCTATTCTTCTTAGATCTTAAACTGCACCATCTCAAAAAATAATTTATTCCAAGTGAGAGACAGATGTGGCAGATTATTTTCTTTTCCCTGGCAAGTGACTTTACAATAAGAGAAATTATTCTGACCGTTGTCACAGTCCTGACTCTACAAGTGTATTAATGCCTTTTTGGCTTTAAGATTTAAAATCCACATATCAAAACTGTGCTGTAATCTGCTAATGATGTGTACAAGACTTCAGGCAAGAAACCTAACCTTTTCTGGTTATGTGTGTATATATCTTTAGGTGTATGTATATGTTTGGCAGTCAACAGCACAACAAAGTGAACTAGAGTTGATTTAAGAGTTGTGTCAATTTACTTTGGCCTAAGTTATGGGATCCATTTATTGTAGAAAGTATTCAAGTACTGGCTATTCATCCAGGTATGGACTCAAGGAAGAAAACCATTTATTCTTGAAACAGATTCATGTTTGCATTCAATATATTTCACTTCTGGAATGTATAGTCACCAAAATCCAATAACGGGGCAAGTGTCATAAAATTTAGTCACAAAGTTGAACAAATGACTGGTAAAATAAGGATAGCAATGAAGGGATATTCCAAAATAAACACACGGAAAAAGGAAAAATCAGAAGTTACAGTTGTTAGAATGAACAGTTAAAATAGCTAATTAAAACCTCAAAGTGTTTCAAATTTTTTTTTTTTTTGCAGATATACCACTATACAAGTTCTGTGGCACTATTAAACTGTGCATAGAGATCCTAAATTGTGAAAGAGATTACTTAGGCAACAAATATAATTTTAACATCTGAAAAGCAGTACAAATGTTTAAAATGGCTCTATTTTCTTAAACAGGTGCCTAAATTGGTGTATTTTAATAAAGGAGTATCCAAACACTTCCAGGGAAAGTTCGTACAAGGCTAATAAAAATTGGCTTTCATACTTATTTGTCAGAATACAGAGACTGAACTGAGCCAAATTTATGTAACTACTGAAGATTCAAAGTCCAAAAATAAGTCATAGCATAAGTTCACATCAGACATCTGTACAGGGAAGAAAGCAAACATCTGGAGCAATAAATGACTGTGTGTTATCTTTTCATCCAATTTCCTGAAACTAAAAGCCTGGCAATTACACTCAATCTTGTATGGAAAGAAAACAGAATGAAATGTTTGACAAAAGGCATAAAAGTGGCACCCGGAAATCTTCTTACAGTTAGGGGGCAGTAAGTACATCTTCTCTCAGATGCAAAATTCTAAATCATTCTGACAGCAAGATGCAACAGAAACTGTCTAGAACAGCAGAATTTTAAACACTGTAGGGATGTAGCTGAATCAAATAGACAAAAGACATCCTCGAATATAAAAACTGTATTATATTGAAATTTTTCATCAGGAAATCAAAATTATGAGCTGAGGTTATTTAAACTCAGTCTAAGAAATATTGTTTGGAGTCTGTGACTCCCCTTGCGTTTATTCTCATATTAAGGAAATAGGACTTCACATCACCTTTCTGGAAATCCAAGCTATAAATGGTTAAAAAGGAGAACGGAGCAGTGGTAGCTTTCAAGATATATTACATATTAAAAATATTAGAAGACAAGATCAGAAGATTGATGAAAAACTTCAGAATATTTCAGCCTTTCCCACACATTTAGGATTTCATGGAAGAGGTTTTGTCATTAAAAGAAAACAGTTACAGAAGCAGCAAAATTTGAAGTCTTATATATGTATATAATCTGTACCTAAATATAGGAGTATAATAATTTGCTTCTTAATATGTTCAGTGCTTTATACTTCTCTGGTTTAAGAAAGGAAAAGTTCCACCTGTCAGCTCCTGCAGACCATTCTGCGTCTGGAGACAAGCATGTCATGCTTGCACTCTCATGACAGCAGTACAAGATAGTGGATACTGATTAGAAGTAAAAAATCCTTAGCTCTTCTTTCCAAGAACTGAAAGGATTATTAACCATTGCTTTCAGCACTGATTTTCCCCACACAAAGCAGCTCCAACAGGTAGCCATGAATTAATTTTAAGCAGTGTTATTCATTGATCAAGTGTTGCACTACAGATAAGTTCCCATTTTTATTTGATTTAACCATAGAAGAAAGATCAGTTTCTTTAACTGGCTTGAACTGGCTAGGATGACTATGATTACCTGGAAAACAAGCAAGGCAGGTTTTTTTGTTTCTGTTTTTTTTTGTTTGTTTTGTTAAAACAGACATTTCAAGCATTGTCTACATTGTGAATGCACACAATTACTTTTAGTTTTACTTACAGAATAAGACAATAGTTTCTTTCAAAAAGTTACTGAGGTATATCCATAGAAGGCATTAATCCCTTACACAGGATCTTATAGGTGAGAGATTGTACTAGAATTCAGCACTTCTGAGCTTTCATATGGCCAGATGAGAAAGACATATTAAACTCTTAAATGAAATTATGTAGAATGATTTTGTTTAACTCATTGCATGCTGAAAGACCTACTGATACATTTCTGAAGTGTGATTTTTGCATCTAAAAAGCATGCTCCAGATATAGCAACTTCAGAAGAATGCACTCAGAATAAATTATTGGATTTGAAAAGCCTGACAAGCAAATTTACTTGGTTCATAATTACTAAGGGGATTTCACAACTTTTAAAGTTCTATTCCTTCACCATTGGCATTCTAGACAGAGGCATTGTTATAGATTAGTTTTAAAGGAAAACTATCATTGTTATGTCCCTATTCACCTTTTACCTGTAATTTATCATTAGCAAATGGGATATAAAAGATATTTAAGAACTATCCAGACATTTCAAAATAAATGGGAACCGTTTTCCTTTATTTTTTTTTTTCTTAAACTAAGTTGAAAAACATCTTGCCTTAACTAATAAGTTAAGCCATAAAAATTTCCAGGGCTGAGGAATATCACCAGTAGTGTCATGGTCCTCCTCACAGCACTGATGCCAGTGGTAGCCCTCCATATCTCAGACTGCTTCAATTAGGACTTAGAAGATAAAAAATTTACACTAAATGAAAACTAAAATTAAACAAATTATTCTTTTATAATGTAATTGTTTTGATACAGCACCAAACCTGGACACTGTTCTGGATAGAGACTACTGAGTGCCAAGTAGAGGGAAATAATTGTTTTCTCCACTTAGTTGCTGGTTCCTTTTAATGCAGCCCAACATACCTTTGACCACTGATCCTGCCAGGACACACTGCCGGTTCATTTTCATCCTCTCTCTAAAGGCACCAAGGTCCTTTTCAATAGAATTTCTCCAGAGCCATTCAGTTCTCAGCCTATAGTGTTGCAAAGAGCAATTCCTCCCCCAAGGCTGCATGTTCTATATTGAAATTCATGAGGCTCTTAAAACTTCTTTTTGCTATGAACAGATAAGATCATTAGCACTCTCTTTCGTAAGACAGCCTAAAGTAATTCCATTCCTGAAGGTAGGCTTCGTTTACCTTCCTTCAAGACAAACAAGGTATTTTGGATATCTACTGCTGTTAGCAGTTACCCTTTCAAAACCAGTCATCTCTCAAATACTGCTCTAACACATAAATTAAAGTGATGAAGTCTTTAGAGCAAGGTAGACAACAGGTAAACAGGGATTTATTTTGTCAATATGTCAAACATTTGACTAGTTAATTCAGAAGCTTGAGAGAGGACTTGCAGATTGCTTCAAACACTGCTTGCTAGCTACCCCTAACATTTCAAAATCAACCTGAATATTATCAGGAATTACTGCTACCCTCATCTTCGCAGAAACCACACAATTCCACTACGTCCATAAAAACAGCCAGCTTTGTGGGGCAGCACTTCAGTGGAGAGCAATAATAACACTAATATTCACAAATATTAGTATCAAACAATAAAAAGTGCCATGATCTAAAAAAGAAATTGCCAGGATATCAACCAGGTCTTGAAACTGCAACTAAGCTGCATTTTTCCAATATTATTGACAAACTAATTCTGCAGAACCTATCTCAAAGGAATAGATACTACATGAACATCTGCGTTTGTCACACTAAGTGTGTTTACTTCAGGTGGTTTATTTTTGAAAGGAAAAAGACTGCTTCAAAAGAAACACAATATTTGAATAGAAACAAGCTTTCTGACTACTGGAAGCTTCTTTCTCGTGGTAATTTCCTTTGAGGACTTGGAGAGATTGACAAAGTACCTGTAGGAAAAAGGAGCAGTCCTAAAATGACAAAAGGTCAATTCTTATTGGACTATATAAAAACCATAGGCCACCATATAAAGTATTTAGGAGTTGAAAATTGATAAGTCAATTTTCAATCGATATGTGAATTCAAGGACTGAAAATTGAATTGAAAACAAGTAATCCTCAATATTTTCATTCACAGAAAGAAGGTGAAATAGAGAACAGAAAGAAGAAATTTTGTTTGGATCACTTATGATAAATTGCACCTATCACCAAAATACACTGTGACTGTATCTTGCAACTGGCCAGTCTAAGTTCCATCTTAGTAGCCCCCTTCAATGTACACCACAAAATCCACCTTGTAAACTAAGTTATGCCAAGGACACAGCAATAGTAACACTTCACAATTTATTTGTTTCTTTTTTTGATGCAATGCGACAATTCACAAGTTCACTTTCTTTTAAAAGTTTGTTTGAATTTGAGTAGAGAAAAATTATATTAAATAAAACTAAACACCACGATCATTGTCACACTGGTAAATTCTGAGAAAAGTGAGGTAATTAAGCACTGCAAATATATCAATATACTATGCTCAAGCCCTACATTTACAGATAATTCAAGTACTTGCACAGGGTTGCATCAGATTGATCAGATTGCATATACATACAAAGACTACAATTTCTAAGCCTCACTGTTTCCAGAATATCTTTAACAGTGACAGCTTGTTATTGTACAGTGAAAATCAGATCTGATGGCACTCTAGTCTCCTCTGTAACTTCAGGATTACAATTAGGTGGGACCATGGAAGCCTAGATGCTCTGGCTAAGCGTAACAATTGAATTTTGGCTCACTTTGCAGTCTTGGATTTTGAGAGACTCTTGAGCCATACAGCACATCTTACCATGGCCTGAAGGCAGCTTTGTTCCTCTGTTAGGATCAAATTAGCTCCAGCAGCCTGAATTGTGCTGTCTATAAGGCTGCTACAAAATTCAGCTGCTCCTAACTTTACTTAATAAGTTGCTAAGTCTAACTTTGTATAAAACCCACCTGTCCTCCAACCCTCATCCTCTTCAGGTGAGAAATTGTTTTTGGGCAATAACTTACTTTTAGGGTCTTTCCTTTTTAAGATAAAGAAAAGGATATAATATTGAGAATTTATGAATTCCAGAACATGTACAAAGAGGGAGTCCTGTTGCATATAAGGTTTCTTAGATTTAATTCCTAAACTTGATATATAAACCATTCCTTTCACTTTCAAAAGATATGATAAACATTCCCAGGAATGCTAATACGAGGTGCATTTCAACTGCACAACTGTTATGACCTTTGTAATGCTTATTTTAGAAGACTATTCTCCTGCAGGAGAATTAGCTACTGTTCTTCTTACTCATATACTGACAAAGCCTTATAGTAACTTTAAAAAATATTTTTACACAACTACCAGTAACAAGCTAGCAAGAGCATCTGTTTTTAACCTTCCTCATCCAAAAAAACCCCTTTTCTTGTGGTTTATATCAAGAATACTTTTTCTCAAATAATATTTTTTGACTGTTATTATATTCTAAGTTGTGTGTGCATAAAATTATATTATCACATATGTACACACACATTACACTGAACTGTGGACTAGAATATAGTATATATAATTTGAAGACCTTCAATAGCATATTTAACTCATGGAAAAGCAAGATTTAAAAAATGGGTTTTTTAAACAGTTTAGAGAGGAAGATGTTGAAATACTTGTATTTAGATTTATACTTTTTGTCAAAATATACTAGTTGTCTTCAAATCTGCATTGCTTTGCAAGCCTTGCTGAAGTAATTTTGAGTGATACATGTAATAAGAAATAAAAAAATTAACAAAAAATTTAAACACTTATACATGCATAATCAGGGGTTAACTTCAGTAATGAAAAAAGTTGAAATAGTAATATAGTAATAGTTGTATACATATGATCACCAAAATAAATGAAATACGTCATGTATTTGTGATCCCAAGTTATAATAGCAATAACATTTTGTTTTAAGTGATAGAAAATCTGAATTCAGTGAAATTCATGCCTTAAAAAAACATGAATTCCTATTCTTTGACATATTCCAGCTTGATGTAAATAAATTTTATTTTTTATGCCATGATAAGACTCAAATCCTTCTATAAGGCCATTAATCAAATTTCTTCTGTCTTTCTCAGTATTAATGAAACAACAATTTATTTAGAAGTCCCTGTATATCAGATACCATGTCCTGCTATACTCCTCTAAGATTTTTCTCTTTCCCAAACATACATTTCCTAACTGACAGTTTTACCAAACAATTTAGAAACTCTCTCCTGAAGAAAACAAACTAACAATACTAGGGACTCCTTCCCCGGGTCTGTCATGTCTTGTATTCACCTGACATTTGCCTCATACTTGTGTATGCTTCTTAGCAAGTGTTCATGGGATTCCTTGTCACCATTTTCTATTGTAAAAGTATTGACGTAAGTGAATTATAACAGTGATAAAACTTCCTTTCTGAGAAGCTTCGTCCTTCGTGCAGTCATACTGAAGGTTCAATTTAATCATCAGCAAACTAATTAGCTTGGCCTGGACCTAAACTAAATTGTTACAAAATGACCATTGTCTTACAAAATTGTTAATAAAAATTAAACGCATATACACACATAAAATCTTAACTTTGAACCTCTCCACATTTCTGCATTTCTTTAAAGCAAATGTTTAGATGTTAAGAAAACATAGAAAATTACTATTTTTCAGGCATAGATACCATAAAAATTAATTGCTTGTTTTAATTGTTTCAAGTTAGATGAGTCAAATCCTAAAGAGCTGAAAACACATGCAGACTAATTTTAAAAAAATTGCGGCCATAGTACTAAATTTCTGAATATATTAAAAACCACCATTCTGTTAAACTGACTTGTCTTTCCTACAGCATCAGATTTAAAAATATAGTTTTAGAAGTTAAAAAAATATAAATTCTTGAGACGGGAGTGAAATCATCGCTATTAGTAAATCTCTGCAGCTGTGACTTTCACAATTTTGACCCCAGTATTAGAGACTTTCTTCAAAATCCACTGAATAGTGATCTTGCTTTCAACAGTGGAAATCAGATGCCCTTCAGTTTCCACCATTGTGTACTTGCGACTATTTCACACCTTCTGCAGAAATTTTATATCTTGTTGGAATGGAAAACAACTTACACAAAAAAAAATTACTCCTACCTATCTATTATCTCATCCATATCTGAATATGCATAATGTGTCTCTGAGGATTAAAGAATATAGTTCACCATTTTGTATTTAGACTAATTTATTTTATTTTCCTGTTTATTGCAGCTGAGTCTCTGACCAAAAAATCTGATATTGTTAGAAATACTATTTTATTAATAATAAAGGTTTAAATTTTATCTGCTTCTCTATTTAATGAGGGAGTTTACTTTTCTCAGAGGCAGTTGTGATTTACCAGCAATACATCATAAATGAGGAAGCTGAGTAAGCAGGCAGTGGTCACAGCAGCAACATTAATCACATGCCATGGAAATCTCCCTGCTATACATAACTTGATGCATTGTCTTTTTCAGAAAGATGTCTGGGTTGCCCTCACCATAACCTTTCTTGACCTCTTGTCATCCTTTCGTGTTCCTCCCCTCCATAACATCACTGTTTTAAACAAAGAAAAATATTCATCACAATGGTGCCCTACTATGGAAGTTCTTAAAGTTTTAAAACATAAATTGACATTGGACATGAAATTAAAACCAATTTTGTAAAGGCAGGTCCATACTGCAATGCTTGTAATTAACAAGTTCTTCATAAGAAAATATCTAAATTTTTAGAACATGTCAGAGTAAAACAGAAGGTTCTTTTCCCCACTATTAAAAGGTTTTACCCTTCATCCACAGAATACTCTGAGTTTGAATGGTCCCACAAGGATCTTTCAGGTGAAAATACTTCAGAACATCAAGTGATTCAATTGAATAAACTCCATGCCCCTAGAATTAAAGCGTCATGTTCTAAAAGAAAAGCAAAAGGATAAAAAAACCCTCTAGATAAATTCAAAATGAAAACGTTTGTGTAATCAACTCTATTTTAGCTATTATAGTATCTTTCCCTCTTTTCTGACATCAAAACACAATACACATAAAAAGCACACTCAATTAGTATCAGTCTTGACCCCCAACACCATGTGTCAGAAGAACCCATAGTTTCTCTTGCCTAAGTTCTACATATGCCTTCTAAAACCTGGTATATCTATGAGACAAGACACCTGCCTAACCTTTCACATCTAACCATGCACAGCTCCTTCCCCATCTGAAGCCTGATTTCCCCCACTGCCATCCAGGGAGTCTATTCTGTGTGTTACCTCACGTTTTCCTATCAGGATCACCTCAATCTTAATGAATTAGACTACAATTATTATTAATTAAAGTTAGGCAAAAATCCATTTTATGTAATGGATCCATTTTTACTTGGGGTTTTTTGGCATTCCTATTGATTTAAAATTCTAACAGTGCAGTTCAGAATGTTTTCTGGTATTGAGGACTCATAATTGTCTAGGTTTGAAATAATCCTTTTACATTGCTCTAAATTTACTATACTCCAGAAGAGGTTAAGAGGCTTCCCAGGCAGTAGTCTGCATTAAAAAAAAAAAAAAAAATTAAAATTCACTCTTACATCCTGTAGTCAAAAATTATGCTTCATATTTGCTGTTAGCACTTACGCATATTTATTTTATTGTTCTGGCCTAGATCCAGATGGGTGACAGGTATGATTACCAGAGGTATTTACTGCAGTTCTGTCAGCACACTCTTCCCAGTGAGGCTGACTTGAAAAACAAAAGCATTTCAGGGACAGTGCTGGCATTAATACTCAGGACTCAGTTCCATGAGCTGTGAGAGCAGGCCTTCAAAAGCTTAAAAGACTTCCAGCAGTAAGACAGCTAATAGCAAAAACAGTAGGAGACCCAACTATTACCTTCTGTTCTGGCCCAAAAGCCCTGAAGAGGTTCACATTTCATTGTTCCAGAGCAGGAAAAAAAAGTGAAGATAAGGAAGAACAAACTGGGAACTGCTTTCTTTGATGCTTCTCATCTCACAGAAATAGCAAAGACATGAAAAGCAAAATCCAATTATATATATTTTAGCATGTGACGGCCACAGCACAATAAACTGAGCAGGGAACACAAGAACAAAAACTCTGATGTGAACATTAAAAATGGCATGAATGAAATACAGCCTGTTTCTTTTTGTTTCATAGATATATTGTTCCATAACTATGTATACAAATGTGTACACATCTAAAATGCATGCTATTCATATAGAGATGAAAGATATACAGCTGATTTAAGCAGTATTTCTTGCATTTTTGTCTTGGGGTATATTAAAAATGTGTACTTTGTTTATTTTATTAAATTTTTCTTCTTTACTGAACAGTAGAAAACTACATATTGCTGGAATGCACTCTTAAAATTGAGCAAACTGATACTGGTCCATAAGTTAGTAAGTGATTAAAATTTGGCCTTTATTCAGTTACTAACTAACCAAAAGAAAAGACACACTGGTTTTTGAAAATGCATCTATTACTAAAATAATTTTACTGAAGAGCTTGGACCAATGGTAATCATGTGGCAGGTGATTTCTGAACAGTTTTCATCAAATTTTGTCTATTTTTAATTCATTATGCACTTTTGATTGTAAATGACATAAAACTGCTTCCATTCCCTGAGGAGAAAATTTCAAATCTGAGATCACAGGCCAACAAGTATACAATAGAAAAAACATTCACTTAAGATTTCTTATCTCTCTTTTCCACTTATATTTTTCACATCATGCAAATTCACTTTAAAACATATGAGATTTGAATCCACTCCTTATTTGCATTAACCATTCAGTATTTTTGCTATTCTATTTTTTTTTTTTTTTTTGGTAAACATAAATGCCCAAATATGTATGGTGCTTGCTATTTTTAAATATAGCTGTCCATTTTCCCAGACAGCCCTCAGGTTCCCAGCTTCCAGATTATTTTCTTTCTCACCAGCATTGTTATTTTCTGCAAGCAGTTGAAATTATATGGGATGGGACATCTTCTACTTTGCAGCACAATTTGAAAATCTTGAGTGGCATGAGCTATCGTTGAGCTACAGGACCAACTTTTTTCACAGTGATAAGGAGCAGATTGCAAATGCATTCAAACAGCTAAGCTCGAAAACAGGATGCCTTGTGAGATTTTTCAAATGCATCTAAGCCTAAAACTTTTGGAAGTAACTTAGAAAACTCAATTTTTGCTTATTCCTGTTTTCGTGCATAATCTTAAGCACATCATGCATCTCACGTTCCCTTGGTCTAAAGTGGGTAAAATATATCTCAATAAAATGGCCTTGTCTCACATGGTAATGTCAGGATGAAATCATTCATTGTGAAGTCGCCAGGGTTACTTCACTGGGGATAACTTTAACACTTGTGGAATGAGGGACTCTGAGCACCATATACAGAACAATAATTTCACCTTTTAGTTGCTTAAAATGTTAATGAGAAAACTAGAATATTGTAGAGATGTGGTCACAGAACATCTCTATGTCCTTGTCTTGTATGAATGGTACATTTCTATTAATTCCTTTCTGAGGATGTTTCAGGAAGTAAAATGTACATTAAGTTTACATGTTTCAAAATGCTAACTTTATTTTTATTTCAGAAGACATAGTTGTATGTAAAGAACAAACTTTATACTTAATTTGCCTCAGCACAGCTAACCTAGCCCAAGGACAAATTTGATCTTTTTTCTTTAAACCACAATAACTCTTGCTTTCTGTTATAAAATTTCAGAAAATTTTAGTCATGAATACATTATATCTAGGGGAGCAATGTATAATTGTTTAATTAATTTTCATACTATTGAGGCATGCATCAGAAGCAAATCCATAATAAACAATAATTTTCATTTCTGCAGAAATAAGTGCATCTGTGATCACAAGTGTGTACTAATCTGTAAGTACAGTGAAGATCTTCAGTTACTCAACATTTTCATATACATGAGCAAGAGATAAGTGACACTGCTGTGATGCATTAAAGGTGATAGCGTTGAAAACACATAATCACAGAATGATTATATGCAGGTGCTTTATTGAAGAGCTCTGGGAATCAGGGGTGCAGACCCAAATCTGACTCCTAGATGAACATGTTTTTATACCCTTTTTCTTATATAACTATATATGAACTATTAAACCCATATTGTTCTATTGTATACATGGATCTTGTCCAAGCATGTATTCTTGTAATTTTCATTAGGCTCCCCCAAATATTCTTTCTCATGATTCTTATTACGATTAAACAGTAACCATTTTCAATTACCAAACAATCATTACATTTAACAATCATATCATTTATCAGATGATGATTACACAGGTGCAGCTTCACATGATCTAGAAATAAACAAAGCTCAATATTCGTTCCCAGGACCTAGTTCCCTTTCCCAGGCCTACCAGACCAAGTCTTCCTTTCCACCCCCCTGAACCTATTGTATGCAATTCCCATTATTTTTAGAAACCTTTTAACCCTATGCTATCAAAAGTGCCATGCAGGGCTTTTTTATCTCCTCTTCTATCAAGATATCTTTTGAGATTATTTAATTTTAAGCCACTTGCAAAAGGAAGAACCAGCTGGCTTACAGAAACATGATAAGGTCCACAAGTGATTTGTTATCCCCCACTGCATATTCAGCACCTCACACCTGTTATTCCATGCAAAGAACTTGTCCTACGACTGTTTTTTTGAAATGTTAAAAAAAAAAACACTCACAAAAGAAAGTATGAAAATGCAGTGACGATAGTGGAAATATCAGTCCAAAGGACAGAAGGATTTGTTTAGAGTTGTTATAGCACACATATGAAACTACAAGCCCCAAAACTATTATTGATTTTAAAATGAGCATCATAAAGGCAATAAAGTCCATAAAATCATTCTAAATTTCAAAGTAATGGTTGGAATATATGCAATAGAATTATCTGTAACATGTTTATAAAGTTTTGGCAGTACATTCAGCCCACATCTCAGCACACAGCACAAACAAAACTGAGTGAATTTGTACTTGTATATATTTCCAAAGGTGGACTTTTCTGAAGGCTTCACTTGCATAATCCGCCTCAGAAAAGTTTGTTTCATACTTGCATAACCTAATGGGAATGAACTGCATGAACTGAGTCTGGCTCCTTTGAAAGATTTTAAAGAAAGATTATCACCTCCAGGCCATAGAGCTACCATTGCGGTGGGATGTCATTGCTATGGGAGATCCTGGACCCCAAGTTTAGAAGGGCATGCCTAAGACTATGAGCAGAAATAGCTGAAATACTCTGAAAATTGTCAGCTTGAAATTTTCTTTCTTTAGAAGCCTACCTGTTTCTATTTTTTTCTACTTTATGTCCAGTAACTGTATACCTCTTCTAGAAAATCAGAATAGAAATGAGAGATCCTGAGCAGAAAAAAACCGCAAGCTCAGCAATGAAGCTGTAGTCCTGTATATGACCACAGATTCATATCAATTTTAATCCTGAGCATGTCCCTCCAAACTGCTTAATCATAACACAACAAGACTAATTCCTAAATATTTTTTGTCCTGACTTTTGCAATCATGCTCATATGGCAAGTCTTAAAAAACAGCCTGATTCTCATTGCATAGCAAATTCTTTTTCCTATAACCACTATTTTAGAAATAAACTCATCAAACAAAATATATTATTATAAGTTAAATCATGTCTCTAGTTTCATCCTGAAGCTGCTAGCAAATAAAAATGAAGAATATTATTGAATTTCATTGGATTAACTGGAAAATCACAACATATAATTGATAGGTCGATACAGCTGTCTGAGTTCTGTCAAGGCAGCCTACATTTTAAACATTTGCATCTTGTTCAGAGAAAGAGGAAAGATGCTCATTGCATTTAAGATTACATTCAAATTGTGTTATTGTATCAGACTAATAGTCCTGTTAGGCTCTTCTTTTGAAAGCTGTATTATTTTCAAACAAAATACTGTGGGCTAGAAAGCTGTTTGTTAAGCAGAGAAAGGTATTTGGAAACTTGCTTTACCCCATCACTCTATGACCCTGTTTACAGAGAAACACATAGATTATTAAACCATACATTTTCAGTTAAAATTGAGAAGATAACTATTCTAGCTAAATAATTGAAATAGAATTTGTGTGCTATCATACACATTTCTGTGCTGCAAAGCATGTAATTTTTTGTTAAACTGAAACAAATTTAAGAAACTATTCTCAATAGCATCCCTCTGCTAGAAAGAGCAATCAGTAGGTATTTAATCTCATTTGACTTTGAGAAAATAAAATATAGGATCTCTTATATTAATAAAAGGTTGACATTAACATTACAATAATTCAGTGTTGGATAGATAAAGAACTGGTAAAAATAATTCATATTCTTCTTTTAAGGAACTAGTTTGGTTGAAAATGGATGCAAATGTTATACTAAAAATATTGAGCAATGGAGAGAATTCAAATTATTTATTTACTGTGCTTTTGCTTTCAGAGAGGAAAATAGAGAACAGGGATATTCCCATTTTTCTCGTCCTATACAAGAAATGACCACTAGTTTCTGGGCTCAGCTTTGCAAAGCTGGAAGTTTTTTTCCACCGTGCATCAGAGAGCATCGTTGTGGTAGCATAGACATACAGCTACCATTTTCAGTGGGATGTCTGGTACACAACGTGGCCAGAACCTCAGCCTGGGAGCACTCAGAATGATGGATCCATGGAGTGTAGGGCCCCCTGCCCCAGGGACTCACAAGATCCCTGATGCTGTTTGTGGCTACTCCTTATTGTGGGACTGACCATGCTGTCAGTCTCAGTGCTGGATTCAACATGGTTTTTCTGACATTCTGAAGCAATACTGGACTTACAAGAAAATCAAACAAAACCAGGAGGGTTAATGTGACTGAATGGACAAAAATATAGAGAGGGCTCTTGGCCAGTGATTAAGGTGACACTTCAAGCACTTATATTCTATAAATGGTAGTTCTCCACTACTTTGTTTTAGGGTTTTCTTGAAGCTCCTCACAGAGATGTAATAAAATTTGTTTTCAAATCCCTATGTATGAAAACCTGCTTCTATATTTGACCTAAAAGCAAGACTGTGCTAAGCTCTCAAAATCCTGTTTGAAAGATAAACTCCTAAATCTTCTCCTGTCTCTAGCATCAAGTAGCAGCTTTTACTATTCTCTTTGTGCCATCACTTTCAAGCATTGATTTGAATATATTAGATCTACCTGCCAAGTATTTTGTTATGTGTCCATTTAATCTGAAAATTCCCCCTTTCCAAACTCTCTCATCCTCAATGAAAATTCATAAATACTTGTATATATTAGTATGGTTGTATTAATTTATATTTAATGTGGAAATTCATCTGTATTTTCTTTATGTGCAGCATGTTCTATATCAAAATCTGAAACTACTCTTTATACAATATTTCTTAGACACACTTTCATAAGTCTATATCTATATACTCATATATAATTATAAAATTCTGCGTACACAAAACTACAGTTATGTGTACATATTCATGCCTATATCTATATATTTCTTGTATGTACTACTTTCCCACTTCATACATATCACTGCTACATGTTTTTTGGAGATTTCAGCCTAGAATGGCCATGCAAACTACAAATCCACAGTTGTACATAGTGAAACTGTATAAAGTAAAAAGGCAAATATCTGGTGATTAAAGCAGCAATGACTGTGCTGACTTAAATTAATTTGTGCCAGAACCAGTCCAGAATGCAGAGATATGACTTTTTGCTAACCTTACTGTTCATTTTTTCAAGAACAAGCCAGATTGGTTCATAGGTAGGATTTCTCAGTACAGTGAAATGTATTGACCAAGGTAGAATTATCTGACCAGTGCACTTCTCTAGCAAGTGGATTTTCTATCCACTCTGCAGTCTCCGCTAAAAAATCTAACCTGCATACTCCACCTTGTGAGAAAAGGACCAAGAAATCTACCAGGAAAAACAATCAGCAGAAAAAAAATTGTTTCAATAAAAAACTGTAGCAAGGTTTGTGAGGAGAAACTGTATTGTGAACTTTTATATCCTTATAGTGCTACAACGCTATTACTACTTTAAACTGTACCATTTTTCAAACTGCTATAAGAAAGGGAAGGTATAAGAAGTGCAGAATAAGATTTTCTTTTTTCCTTCTGGCAGAACCAGTGTTGTTGTGGTCACATAGTAATGTCTCTTGGAGAAATGGTAGAAGCATACTAATACAAAAAGTTTAATGGGTCAGTTCAGTACAGAAGTTCACTATAGGCATAACTGTCAAGCAGTGGCAATTTTCTCCCTATATTTCTTCACAAAAAGGAGGTTGTCCTTAAAGTTATTGATTTACAAGAAACATAAACATTTTTGCTCATAAATAAATGCTGAATCCATGTGAAAAAAAAAAAGCTGCATTACTCTAACATAATAATTGCTGGACTAATTTTTCAAAACCTCATAAATTCCAAACGATTAAAAAAATTACAAGTGATGCTTTTGTTTAAATAGCATTCTCTTGCTTTAAGCGGCTTGGTTTGAAAAAGTTCTGTGTCAGCTTAAAGATATTTTTCAATCTTAATTCAATTTAGCCTACAAAAAACAATTTAAATCTTGATGAGAAATGAATCCTGTAGACTACAGTTTGAGAATTTCAGCCCTGTGGGTTTTGCCAGTGTTTATAATTTGCCAAAAGCCACTCAAGTTATAGGGCAGTTTACAAATTGTGAACTGTGTCTTCTTCAGAGTTCCTAGTTCCTGTGTTGTTATTTATCACCATTAACAGTGCTTTGACACTACCTAAATTTCATTATACAGCAGTACAGCGATGTCCAAATGATCATGAACTTCACATTGCGTTGTTTACAAGGCATAGTAATTATAAACTAAGATGTTTTCCATTACTAAAACTTTTTTTCATTCTCTCTGCACTAAACAATAAGATTTTGAAGACAAAGGAACAAGAAAATTTTATTAACTTTCCTAACAGGCAGCTATTCCTAACTCTCAGTGATTGAACTAATGTTCCATTTAAAATAAATTCGAAGTAGAAATAAAGAAAGAATGCTCACAGTATTAGAGTATAGTAACAATCTCAATTCTCTCTACATTATGACTGCTAAATTATGAGATTTAAAACCTACTTTTCAAAGGGTATGAAACAATCATTTTGTAGTAAAAAAAAAAAGAAAAAGGCTATGATTTTAAGTTATGCTTGGATTAAGCAGCACACAGTGAAATAAAAATAATAGAAGTACTGCAAGAATTTGAAGTTGAACTGCTTAGATACTAGACTGACACTGTCATTATTAATCATGTAGACAGACTTGAAGCTTAAGTCATTTTTTCTCGATATGAAATCAAATATTTTCAGAAACTACTGAGTTTTGAATTTCCTCTCTGATTTCTCATCTGGGACCATAGTATCTAAATAAATGTGGTGATCTATTCCTGAAAAACATCTCTTTAAGCCTGACACAAACTGACACAATCATTAGTCACTTCTGAGCATTAGGAAATACTGCAATTTTCTAAGAACCAGAGTTTTAGTAATACAGTTCTGTTCTTATTAGTAACTCTTGACTGTTGACAGACAAAATATGATTAAAAATGACGTGGTTTTGAAAAATCAAAAAAACTCACAGAGTTATCATGAAAGAGCTCTTGTAATATAGTTGTTTAATTAATTATCTAAAAATGCTGTATCTAGCAATTACTGAAAAATGAGACTATCAGCCCACCAGGCCATATTCATGTACTATTCACATAAAATATTTTTCAGAATTTTTCAAACTTCCAAACTAATAATGCTCTACCAGTGAACTACGGATAGCAATACAAATTCTCATGGAAGACAGTTCAGTCTTGTAATCGTTCACAACAGTCATAGTAATGAAAATAACATAAGCCATAATAAAAGCCAGGGTGCATTTATTGGCTAATGGAAACCCAGCTAAAAGTTTGTAACTGAAGCCACTGTCTCTTGCAAAACTCTATGCCAAAGTGAATCATGGAAGGTCCCAGTTTACCATAAATTCACTATTTTTTTGTTTTATTTTCTTAATGACTTTATACCAAATGAAATTTTCTGAAATATGTGCAGTTGAACTCAGTAATATCTTGAAGGGTGCAAATGCTTATAATCTGTGGGTATTGGTGGTGCTGTGAAGCATGAGATAATACTACAAGAATAATTAGATCTTGCTTCGTAGCAGGAAAGAAAATAAAATTCTTAGTACAAAATTTCAGTATGTATTAATGGAATAATAATGAGAAGTTCTATTATAAAGAAAGAAATCATTAGTTAAAACTGATAGAATGTGAGAGAGATGTAAATATATTTTTCAGTTATAGAATCATTATAAGAAACAACTTAGAAAAAAATAATTATAATATCTGCCAGAAAAAATACATCTCCAGTATAGGAAGGCTTAACATCATAACTATGAAAAACACAGAGAAGACCTTTATTAGAATATTCAGTATTCTGAATATATATGTTCAAAACCAGGTTAATTTGAAACAAGAATAGTAATTGGATGCTAAGGTGATCACAGAAGGAGCCCATATTAAGAACAAAATCACAACATCATAGAATGGTTTGGAATGGAGGAGACCTTAAAGATTATCTAGTTCCAACTCCCTGCCATGGGCAGGGACATCTCCCACTAGACCAGGTTGCTCAGAGCTCCATCCAACCTGTCCTTGAACACATTATCTACTTCAGCACAAAAATGACTGAGAAAGATATTGAGTCTCTTTAGGTGTATTTGTGAGTAATAAGAAGAATGGGTCACAGGAATTATAACCTAACCAAATGTGATAAGATGCACTTGAAGGGTCTAGTGGAAATTATTAGAAACAAGTTGTCAAGAGTCCAATACTCACTGTCAGGGTTCTTTCAGACATTCCACACGTGAAAAGTACAACATCTAATGCCAAATTTACTTATTTGAAATTATCTGATATTGCATAGGGTTCTGACTGAGCCAAATGATACACTAATATACTTAAATCACAGCGTGAGCCCAAATCATGCTCAGTAGAGTATAGCAGTGTGTTTATTGGTAACAGATTTCCACAGAAAATAAGAACAAAAATTATTAACCTATGAGTAAGCTGAGTGCTAGTATGATCATCTGTGCGAAATAATAAAAAGAAAGCTTAAATTTTTCAAGATACTATTTGCCTACTCAGGAACTAATTTAATAGCAGGACAAGGATCATCTTAAAGGTGGAATATTAAGTCTGGGAGATTAGTATTTAGGGGGACAATTTACTGTAATCTCAAAAGTGTAACAGGAAATGTTTTACTCTTTCCTGTTGCTTATTTGCAGCATAGTTTTACTGCAACCACTTTGTGCTTTAGGATTGTGGGTGATCAACTGCAGAAGACAAGGGCTGCCTCAGCAGTGCATAAGCCAGGAGTAAGTTTTCTTTTTTATCTTCTGCTTACCTGTAGGAGTTGTAACTGCAGTATGTAACTGGAGTATGTAACCCTCAGACATGGAGTTTGCTACTTGTGTTAGTGTGTCCTGCTGCCTTAGATGAAGTCAGCGCACACAAATTAACTATTCCACAGGCTGTTGGGATTGTAGGTATAACTCCCTACAGACCTGGCCTAAAAGCCTATAGAGCAATAGAGCAATACCCCAAAAGAATTGAATGTCTCTTATTTATTGAAATACTAAATTTTATGTAGAAAAAATATTTCTAGGCTTGTTAATATTCTATTAGAAAATGCTTGCAAAAATATAAATTTCAGCTCTCAGTATACTGGGAAGAAATGTAGGTACCTTTTATTTACCCTAGTAGTTTGACTTGCACTCAAGGTTTTGTCTCACAAAGATGATTAAATCAGTTGAAAAAGATAATTGTGTGTGTCTAGGTGGGAGGAAAGGAGAAAATTTTGCTACCAAATATTTGCATGTAACTTATGACAGAGAGTCACAGGAGAGGGATATGGGAGAGAGAGCCCAGGTCAGCTTGTTCTACTATCTTTAGGGTCCTAGTTCCATTTAGTCATGGTTTCTGATCTAAATCCATGGATTTTTTAGCAGTGACACATTAGAATGAAGGGTCTCAAACTTGTTTCAGGACAAAGCACCAGTTTTCCTGTAAGCACTATAGGTTGTCCTGGCAGAGCTTCAGTGATACTGCGGGCCCTGGGATTCCTGTTGAGAGGATAATTCTGAGCTCAGCTTGCATGATGGACAAGATATTGTAACAAAGCTCTTCTCAGATTGTAAGCAAAAACAGTCCCAGGAGTACCTTTTAAAGGTGGTGTCAATCTATGTTTTTCTGAACGTTAGTAGCACTTCTAGAACTGCTTTTATTTCTTTCCCTTTCTCTGCTGCCTAGTCTATAATCTCTTGCAATTTATTCTATTTACTTTTCTGAAGGCAACAGCATTAAACAGGGCAGACATTCTTCATCTCACTAAGAATCTAAAAATAACTTTTCTTCTCTATAGTATAAAGATTTCTTTCTGGTATGCAGGATTTAAACATTTAAGTGTTTGTGTGTCAGGTGGGGAAAGTAGACAATGGCTTGCTGAATATTTCATGCTTCATCCATCCCAAGGTACTGGGGTTGCACATCACTAACTCCAGATGTATTCCATCACTCTGTGCAGTGAAATGCACTGAGAATAATGCTAAATGAAAGAATCCAACACCTTGAATTTTTGTTGTCCACATAATCCTGAGAGTCTCCCATTCTTCCAAAGTACACTGAGTACTGATTCAAAAACAAAATAAATTATAACAAAGAGTTATACAGAAAACATCAGAGTCATTTTAGGACATGCAGCACATTTCACAGTATTACTCTTGGTATTTATGGCACACCATCGTAGAGGGTAGAAATTGAGGGATGGTTTTAAAGGAAGGATTTCTAAAAATTATGAGATATTCATTGGATACATTCAAGAGTTACAAGAGAACTGGAGCAACAAAATTTCAAATAAAATCTAATATAATAAAGGATAAACTTAGCAATGTTGCATAAAATATTTGCACAGAACATACAAGCTTTTAAACAAAAGATGTGATATTAAGCTGAAAATACATAAAGGAAACATGACAACAAAATCTTTCACCAGGAAAATAGATACAAATTAGTGTTATCAACTTAACTTTATTTGTTTTTTTTTTAAAAAAGGGTTTTCTATAGTAATAGTTTTTAAAGAGATTAAAACATATGTTTTTTTCTATGTCAATGACAACACTGAGATTCAGCATAGAGATATATGATATATTGTAAGCCCCTTAAATATTTAGAAACAAATAGTTAACTCTGAAATATTACTATATGGTAAATTTGAAGTAAAATATAATAATCCACTGCCAAATATATCTTATCTAGATAATAGATCTCACTCAAGCTAACTCACCTCAGATTTCTTTCAAGCACTAGTGTGGCTTCTCTGGGAATTTCAAAACCAGATATTTCACCTTTATTTGATTGGGATGTCAGAACAAAATTTTAGATACTTACCCATACAATTCTTGCAGGATCAGATGTGCATCCTTCTTTTCACTGTTACATCAGAACCAGGAATAATTAAAAGAGGAGCAGAACTGTGAGAACGTGGTTACAAGAAATACAGACACTGTTGAAAACTCAGTTGTCTTCACAAACATTTTTTGCATGTTGAAAATGTGGGTATCTTCTTGCAAATCTCTTAACTGACAAAACGGAAACTCTTCAGGTATTTAGGCTCTGTTAATTGAAGCTGCCATTAATTACAACACGGAAGTGATTCTGCCATTAAAGAGGTCTGAATAACTTCATTTTAATTCTTCTCTAGTTTTGTCATCAGCTGGAAACTCTGCTAGAGTGTTTTTACACTGGAACTCTAATTATGATTCCTGTGCCATCCTTAAAGTTTCTCAGATAACCATTACCATGAGAAAGCTTAATGGCCACTAAAACAAAACAGATGAGTGGAATATTCAATCTTGAGCTTCAAAATTTCATAAAATATGGAGCTTTAGGAAAATAAGTTCAGAAGGTGAACTGTCTTCAGTCTGTGGCCTCAGAGAGCAAAGTACAAATATAGAAGTTCAAAGCTTGTCAGAGAATCACAAAATCGTTAAAGCTGGAAGAGACCTCTGAGATCATCAAGTCCACCCTGTGGCCAAACACCACCATTGAAACTAGACCTTGGCAATAAATGCCATATCCAGTCTTGGATAGTACATGAAAGTATACATATATGTTGTTTTTATTTCCTTGACCCTGACCCTGATAAGTACCCTTCTAGTCACTTGGTCTCTCCCCACTGCAGGAGGAATGGGGTAGAGAGTCAGAGAATAAAAGGTGAGAAAACCTGTAAGTTGAGACACAAACAGCCTAATAAGTGAAGAAAATGCAACATGATAAATTTTTGCCAGGCTTTTTTTTTTAATTCTGATTCTAAATATTAATAATTTTAAATAACTACCATAAAAAAATCCTGAAAACAAAAGAGTTTTTTCCTTTTTTAAGTTTGGGGAATGATGTTTCCTGCACTTGAGAAATATTTTTTCTGTATATTATAATACTCTTGGTTGACATAAGCCTATTAATATACAAATATACTTCAGAGACTAAATTATCTTACAGCTTCCTAGATGTAGTACTTTTAAACTTTTTTTACATTAAAGAGCTTTTCCCCCAGCATTCAGCTTTAGAATAAACTTGAAAAAATCAATAATTATGTTCTTCAATACTTTAATCCATTAGATCAAGACTTAGAATTTTTAATAGAAAAATATTGATTTAAATATGAGGAAGATGTTAACAAGACAACCATTATTTCAGAAAACATCAATCATTTTCAATCATTAACATGGCTCATACAAGCTTTTGCATATTTAACTATTTTGGAGTGCAAAAGGGGATAACAGGTGGTTATCAATTCTTAAAGAATCACAAGGAATATGAAAGTTAAGATAATCAGGTCTACAGTGAGAAATTCTCCCTTGGGAGCCTCTCTTAAACCTCTCTTTCATTTTATTCATTCCATTGTGAATTAGGATAACTGCATTAACCATGGATATGAAAAATCATGAACGATATGTGAGATTTTTATACAAAACATCCAAATTCCCATTGAAATGATAAAGAACTGATTTTCTCAAAGCTTCCCAAAATATTAATATTAATCTATAACTGTTCTGAGGGATTTAAAATGTGCTGAAAGCGGCTAATGAGCAATGTTTAGATTTAAGCATAATCAAATCAGTCAGAATTTTTAGAGACAAGTTGCTTTTGTCTACTATTGCTATCTGGTAAAAGCTGGCTCTTAATATTTATGTAATAAAATATTATCCTGTGCTAGCAAAAAAGCACTCAAAAAACGTATTCACTAAGATTATTAGTTAATTCTTATTCACTAAGAATAAAATGGCTTTTGTAGTATGAAATTTCAAGCATCACTCAGCACACTGTAGAGAACTATGAAAGTTCATCATGAGGACAGCTCATGGAAAAACAAAGGTGATCTTAAATGCATTCTTTTATCAAGTATGGCACTATCTACTCTTAAGACCACCAGCAGTTTAGTGTGGCATTAGAATGTGGCTGCCAACCGTGGATCGTTCTTCCTTTTCTTGGAATACCTTGTCATAAGGTCAATATTTCTAACAACAAAATATGTTTCAAAGTGCTGTGAAGTCGTTCTCTAACCACCTAGAACTTGCTTAAATTAATTTCTACTCCATTTTTAAACTGCCTAAGTCATTCAGAGAATGATAATTACCTTAATTTTTATACTGTCTTTGAATCAAAAGAATCGTTGTAACAAACAGCTTCTTAATAAATCAAAGGTCTCCAATCTAGTTATATTCCTCAGCAGTAGTAGATGTTTGAATTATCCAAACACAAGACAAAAGGGAGAGATTGCGCTTAAAGTGTTGAAGCCTTTTCAGTAAGACCTTTTCAGTCTTTCAGCTTTTACCCAGTTCATGTTTATGGAATAACATTCCTTTTGACCCTCAGAACACTTGCATTCACACTGGCAGCCTGAACCTAATATAGCTTTGCAAGTGCAATTGTAGCATGCAGTTGAATTGAAAAATTAAACCAGAGGAACGATTCAAACTACTTGAAAATTTCATTAACATTTCCTATTATAGTGGGACTGTGTAGTGGGGCACTATGATATCCTTAAAACTTCAGGAGCTCTAAGTATGGTTAATGATTTATAGGTTTACATTAGTACACAGCCTTCAATAATTTTACCAGTATTTTGCTAAATTTTTAAATTGGTAAAGTTATTAAATTTTAGAAAAAAATGATTCTATAATTTGGACATGGCTCCACATTTGCACAGCCACAATACTTGTAATGGCTATAGAGGCTGTTTTTTCCCCAGACTTTGCAGGCACATATTGCATCTACCGATGTTGAGCACTGTTCTTGCGACACTAAAAAATGTACTGAAGCTCAGAACAATGGTACATTCCAAGATCTTTATTTCACTTGATGTCTAGCTGCAGACAGTGCCTTCTAACTAATACACTCTACAAAAATCAAAATCCCATTTTTCAGAGATTTTAATGCTATTATTTTCTCAGCAGTGATAAAGCAGCTTGATAGAGCAGTACCTGTGTGGATCTGTGTGTGTGTGTGTGTGGGCACCTGTGCTTTAGCATACATACATGTTTGTGCTGGGAAGGTTTCCTGAATGGAACTAGAAGTAAAACAAATTTTCAAGCAAGAGCAAGGGTATAGCTTAGCTTGTTTGTGAGAGAAAACAAAATAAATTATTGTTTCTAAGTCTATGGGCCATTCAAATGGCATTTAAGAAATAAATGGATGTTTGTATGCCAAGATGAAACAGTTCTGTAGGGATTTGGTTGATGTATTCATCCTCTTTAAACAACACTTAGGAAATACTGAAAAAAAAAATGCTTCAAATATCTTACTGTTCTCTTTTTCCCGCTTCTTTTCTTTTTCTTACATGGCTTAGCTCCCAAGGGTTATGTAGGGCCAACTAAGAATCATTAGATGTATCTAGTTTTTCAGAGTTGTTTCTAACATTCCTGGGATTTTAAAGGATTCATTCAATGCATTAGCATGCACAAGTTGTTCAGGAAAGACAGGATGTGTAAGTGCTTGATTGTAGTTTTTCATCATTCCATTACCAGTAGATATTTAATACAAAAAGTAATATTGTCCAGAAACCTATGATGATGGAAACAGTACCTAGATGTGCTCTATAGACATACACCTCTAGCCATTAAAGTTGATATAGTGCAGTTGAATACCTCATGCCTAATACTATGTAATCTGGAATTTAATTTACCTTTCTTCATGAAAGGTATACAAATGAGGAAAAAGAAAACCAAACCTGAGCATAACTTTAATGCCAGAGCAGAAGTTAAAGATGATGGAGCTCAAAGTAAGGCCTTTTATATTTCAAATTTCCATGAGAAATGACAAGTACTATGTAACTATTTGAGCCACTAATTTACAGTCCCTCGATGCTTTCCAAACTTTATTGTAAAGAAAAACAATGTCCAATTTTAGGTAGAGTTAGGAAGGATTCTCTTGCTTGTTTGCTTAGACAGGTGAATTGTTGTCAGAGAGTGAGCCCAAACTGAAAGTCATGAAGAAGCTCTCTGCAATATTTTCCAAAAGCTAAAAATAGCTTTTCTGGAGTATTACAGTTGATATAGATTTCGTGTGCTCCTACATATCTAAATATATCTTTGTATTGCAAAGTTTTGACATGCTGTTCATAGCATTACAGGCAAAACCTGACACTATTTCTGTAAACAAATAGATATCTCAGTAGGCTTTTTTTTTGTTCACCTGCTAGTAAATTAAACCTTCATGCAGCAATACTGCTTTCAATCTACTCGATAAAGTTTGTTGGAAAGAGAAGCTTGATAACTTGCAAAGCTGCCTGAAGACTTACTAAGATGTTGAATTATGCAGACTGGATTGAGCCAAGAGAACTGAGATAGGGAAGGTGTCAGTCTTACTGTCAGACTATAGAAATAAGCTGAATAACACAGCTTAGATGTTTGGTAAATGCACCTGTGTTTGTTTAGTTTAGGTTGGGTTAGGTTTTTGTTTGAAGAAAACTGAACAGGGCTTTGAAGTATTAAAGCTACTGAGACACCTCTAAATTTCACACATGCCAGACACTGTGTGAAAGCTGGTCACAGGAGGGGTTTTTTTCATATTACTTGCATTTCCATTCAAAATGAAAACCTAGAAACAGTTTACAGATAGGATATTAAATGCATGGGGAGTTTTGGTTTGGTTAACTAGTTGGCTTTCCTTTTTTCCTTAAGTGTTATCTCCTCTTCCCACTACTGTTAAAAATGCTTATACCCTTTGAGTATGCCCAGGTATAATCCTCACCTTCTCAGAGTGTTAGAAGTACCTGATAGTGATCATCTAAATATTTAAGTTAACAGTTTGCTTATTATTTCTTACTATGAGGAAAATTTTCTTCTATCTACTATATATGGCTTGTCTTACTTTTAAAGCTTAAATTGAGTTTTTTATGTCAACCTGGAAGTATTTATATCTATACAAATGTATGCTTTGTATAAATCTAGGTGGCTATAGTGTACAGAGTTTATGCTTAAATCTGGTTTAGAGATGTATGAAAGTATTTTGCCATGGCAGAATATTTGAAGTGATTTTAACTTGGCATTAGAAGAGTAGTACAAGAAGTGCCAATGTATGTTAGTACCTTGAGTAGCTACAGCCAAGATGTTTTTAGCAGAATTTGCTGCAGGCATCATTTTCACTGGTTTTTTTTTTTCCTATCCAAACTGAAAGTGTTTTAAGATTTTTTTTTTAATTACCTCACCCCTGGGATCTACTTGAACCAAATGTGTTGTGTGTTGTTAGAGTCAGTGAGTCTAGTTCCCTGTTATTGTCAGGCATCCTGTCACAATCTTAACAAATGTGTTTTGAGAGAAGCTGCAATACTACTGGTCATATACTCACCAAGAAATCTGTCTTCTGGAAGCATCATCAGTAATAAATCTAAACATGTTAAATGAACAGATGTGGAGAAGAAAAATAACTTGGAAGAAACAAACAAAAAGCACTTCAGTCAGGAAGTATCATGTGGCAAAATCATTTTCTTAGATATAATCACATTTTTTGTTTTGTCTTCTATTCCTTACCTGTCCTTGAACAGAAGGCAAGCCCTGGCACTAGTTTGCTTACTGATTCCAGACCTTACAGGCTTAAAGACTTATTTATCTATATCTAACACTCTTACCTACTTTGTAAAATCAAGAAGTATAGCAAGTAATCGAACATTACATTAAGAAAAAAAAATCTTAAGCAGTGGAACTTCTAAAATTCAGACACCTCTCTGGTTGAGATGTTTAAGCACAGAGGCATTCCGGAAAGACAGTGGATGCAGTGCTCACTGAACATTTATGATACATTACTATTTTTTTTCTTATTGCTTCAAATTATTTGGAATCAGAAGCAGCTATATTTTAGAGACCAAAAAAAAAGAAAGTCAAGATTCTGCCTTCCTAGGACCTAACCCTGTATTAAAAGAGAAAAATAAGAATTTGAGCTTTGAAAAATCACATTCATAATGCTTTGAAATCTTAACTCTCCTTACAAAATAGTGAAGTAATCAGTAGCTCTAAATTATAACAGGACTGTTGACTAGTTGCACTAAAATTTTAGTGCAACTAAAAAGTACTTGCTTTACTGATTCATGTTCCAGTAACACTAATTTAAGACAAAATACATTTTTGTTTCCTTTAAGTCTATGGAGAAATATTGTAGAAAACCTTATTTTGTATAAGAATCACAGCTGCTGGCTGTGCTGTAAAATTAAGTATTTTTGTTGAAATCTGGTGACTGGGAGTCCCTTGACAGCATTTTTCGGAAGCAAAGGCTTGTCCTTTCATGCATTGTGAATGAGGAAATGTTACTCTAGCTTTCAAATAGCTATTGTGTTGAAAACCAGAAGTATTTCACCCAGCACTGAGACGTCTCTTCCTAAAGATCCATTAAAATAACCTGGGATTACTCTGACTCCAGAAGTGGCCATGGATAAGGTATCTGGAAGTGTGAAGGCCACTGTGCTTAAATCCATCGCGTACTGTGTTTACAAGTAATCTAAAAAACAACAACAACAAAAAAACCCAAAAAAACAAACATCAACAACAAAAAACCCAAACAACGAACATTAACAACAACAAACCAGTGGGGATTGTAAAACGCTTGAAAAGTCTTTTGAATATTTTCAGTTTAGAATTTGATAGCTCAGTCCATGAAGCAGAGAAAACACACTTGCTATGACAAGTTCTATGCAGATCTAATTAATTCTTCAGAGTGAATAGCTATTTGCTGAAAAAAAAAGTATAATGATCTCACTAAAGAAAGCATGTGTTGTGCTTCTGGGTATTCATAATTCTTTGACACATAGATAAATACTTTCTGCCTCGACCAAATATGTGGTTGAAAAAGAGAGTATGAGAAATTAATTTGTTTATTATGCAAAAAATCAAACCTTCTCTGTTCCTCGAGTTAGAGAGGCTTCCTATGCATAATTACAGGGCTCCTTTGCTCAGACATCAGCATAATCCTAGAAGGGGTAGAGCTTGCAGAACAGTTACTTAATGTTGAAGGAAAAAGATAAATTCAGGATTCTGAAACAATACTTTGTGATATTTTTCTGCTCGAAGTTCATTGAGAAATGGTAAAACCTTGTATAATTCCTTAGAAACCTTTTAATTATAATAGCAAAACTCTTCCTGGAAGAGCTGAATTTGATATATAAGTAATGCAATATAGATTTAAAATTTGTCAGATCAGTACAGTTAAAGCTGCAGTGATCTGCAGCTTTAATAAGTCATGGGGTTTTTAGCTGCTGTTTGCTTGGGTTTTGCTTTCATTTGTTTGATTTGGGGTTTTTCTTTCATTCTCCACATCATTCTAGAGAATATCTGAAAGATTAAAAGGTTGCAAAATAAGTCTTCAAATTAAGCTTAGCAATCAAATGATATATGGAAATATTATAATGCTTTATTCCATTCGGAAATTATTTAAGTAACTGTGAAAATATGTCTCTGACAAAGAAACTGGCACTTTCTGAAGTCTTTTGGTGCTGGAAAAATGTATATATAAACCATATATGAGCAAGCCCAAGGTGCCAGCAGAGATACATAAAAATTTCTTAATCCTAGGTCTTATATTATTGGCTACTGACCTAACTAGATATGCCCAATATATCTGGGGTATTCTGGCACCCAGATAAGATGGCACCAGGGGTGTCAAAAATTATTAAAATGAACTTTTTTTCAATATCAGTTCTTGAAAATTCAATCAATTGCAACTAGGATTGATTCTTGACTAAGGGGATCACTTAGGAATTCTTCTACCAAGCCCAGAGATATCTTAATAAACTCACAGTTTGAAAAATTATTTTTCTGCTATGGGAAGCCCAGGAACAGGTACATTCCTGGGGTCTTTAGTCTGGTTTAAGAGCAAATTTTACTTGACTGTATGTCTCCTCTGTCAAGCTTAGGGATCCCCATGTGAATTTTCAAGATTTGTTTAAGTTGTTTGCTGCTATTGGATGATTTTACTGTTCTTTCTGAAAGTTTTAAGCTCTATTTGTAAGAAGGCAACATCATTTTCTCACTCTACCATGGTTAAGCTATGAGTTTTCATATGTATTCTGAGTGAATACATGCATAGGAATATATATATGTATAGATACATGGTATATGTATACTGTATAGTGACCTGAATGTCAGTAAGATGGGCAGAAAGTAAAAGCAAAGGCAGCTGTGCCTGGAGGGTTTGAAAAGGTGGGGTGTGTGTATTTATACATGTGTGTGTGTGCATATATGCACCTATATATGTATGTCTGTGTCTATACACATACACATATATGTATAGACTTACTGAGCTTGTGCTGCTGAAAGAGTAGATACTAAAAAAAGAAAAAAAAAAAAGAGCAGGACATAATTATCCAGTTTCAAAGCATCTCTAAGCATATCCATAATTCCTTACTCATGAAGATCTTGATTGAATTTCTTTTAGGAATCTCTAGAAGAATTAGTTTTGAGAGAAATAGTTCTATCTATCCCTCCCTCACCCCATATTTTTCAATCAATTCAAGTAGTGCATACTTTTTAAAAGTGAGCCTTCCTTTCCTTACAGCACCCATTGTTCCATCACTTTGGTGCCAGTGGTAAGTGTCCAGCTCTTCACAAAGCACTGACTCTGTAATACAGTTGTGTTATTCACACAATTGCTTTTCATGAGCTGGCTCTGAGCCCATGGGTATAAGCGTCTCTGTTTGTGCTAGCTCAGTGGTGCACACGATGACATAATTGTTTCTTGACTAATAAGCTATAATGTGAACCACATGGACTGTGGAAATTTAATTTACAAGGTAAGCAGTCATTTGACCATGAATTGAAGATGCTGCCACACAGAAACAGAGGTTCCCAACCTCACTACACAGTAGTGAGAGGCTGCTCTCTGGTACAGGCAAAAACTCCGTGCTGCTGGCAAATGAAAGGGCTTTTGGGAAACCATTACAGGAAAGAATACAGGATTAATCGTGTCTGTCTCCTTAATGTAGAAACGATTTATCCGTGACTGTGGCAAGATAAACTCGGATTTTATGAGTGTTTTCATTCTGTTCAGGACAGATGAATAAATTGAACAAAATTTAAAAAAAATTATAAAAAATGTGAAACAACTATCCTTTCAGTGATACTTGTAAGTAAAAGCAATTTAAGCTTACTAAATTGTTCTAGACTCTTGGATTACATGAGATTTTCCCGGATTTATGAATAATATAAAAGTGAAAGTGCAGCTAGATATTTAAGATGCACATTGGGTTTTTTGAATACTTTGAGCTTTCTTTTAACTTAACACTTCAGAAATACCTTTTCTTGCATCTCCCTTTAAAAGATGGCTAAGCATGTAAGAGACATCTTTCCAGGCTCCTCCAGGCAAAATGGGAAGTATAACTCAACTAGTTTTTACACACTGAATATCATCACTGCTCAAGTTAATAAAAAATTAAGTAGCTTTTTTTTTTAGTAAGCAACACAGTGTTTTACAAAGGCTTAGTACCGACTATTAAAAGATATATGCTTTTATTCTATTGCAAATTTGTTAAACTGTGAAGAAATATTGACTGTTTAATTAGAATATTGATAATGCTATTTTTTTAAAGCTTTTGCTTGCAGCTAGTTTTTTTACTTGGAAAACAGAAAATAAAATCTGGTTTCCTACTTGTTGTGAAGTCCAAGCTGAAAAAAACAGAACAGGGGAGATCACATGAATTTCTGGACTCGATAGCCGGAGGATACTGAACCAGAGAGTATGTTTCCTAACAGCCTACACAGAAGTTTTCTGAAACTTCTAACAAGGAAAATGGGAGAGAAAGAATGGCCCATTCCATTGCCCAACTTCAGGCCAAATTGACAGTTCTTGCAGGGAGAAGTGACACAGACTAGCATATTCTGCAGACAAATTACCCACCAGACTGCATACAAAGCAAAAGCCTTTATTTGGCCATGTCTCTCCAGAGAGGTGTGATACAATGAGTTTCCTATCAGAGAAGAAATTCTGTAAGTCTTAATTTCTCTTTCTAAATGAAAAATTCTTTGAATTTTTGTTTTGTTTTATTTTGTTTTGTTTTGTTTAGTTTGTTTGTTTCGAAGGGTAACAGCCTTGTGTCATGCTCTTTGAGTAGAATATCATCAGTGTCTTGGGTCCTCACAATACTCTGTTGCTTCTCCTTTGGTAGAAGACCTTTCATGGTGATATCATTCAAGAGGATTTTGCTACTCGTGGGAAAATGGAAGCATAAGGAACCACACTAATTTTCCTATTTTTAATGCATCTTGGTAGGAAAACCTCTTTAGCAGCATTGACTCATGTCTTTTATATATATCTGTATCTATATCTGTATCTATTTTCTATCTATACTATATACATATATGCACAGACTATGTATATATATAATATATATTATATATATGTTTAATTAGAAATTCTTTGTTTTTTCTGGAAGCTGTTATAATTATCCCAGCATTAATAAGAGCCATGTTACCTGTGGATTCAACACTGTAAAGCTCCTCACCTGAACTTACCTAACTGCTTCTTGCTAGTTTTTTGATACAGATTTGTTATGACAGATTTTTGTTTTAAACTCCTTAACTCCATCAGGTCATTCTGCTATCATAGCAATTTTTCTTCTATAAGAGCTATTAAACCAGAATAAATATTTAATTGCAAACACACACAGCATGAGTTCTTAATATAGTTCCATCAAGAAGTCACGGAATGGCAAAAGACAGTTTCATACTTTAGTTAAAACATATATTTACGAGTGAGGGAAGAATGTAATTGACAACAGGAATTAGAAAAGTTTTTTAAGGATTAATGTAAAAAAGACTAGAAAAACAAGGAAAAAACAACTGCTTTTTTTTTTAGGGCAGCTTTTGGGAACATATACTGTGCTGAAAAGTCTCAGACTTTTTACCTAGGAGTCCAAACAGACAGATATTGACCTGATTTTTTGGTTTTTTTTTTGTTTTTGTTTTTTTTTTTGTTTTGTTTTGTTTTGTCTGTTTGTTTGTTTTCTGGTTTTCATTTGAGATTCTTGATAGGTTTGATTAATCTGAAAAAGATGATGATGATGATGATGATGACGATGATGACAATGATAATGATGATGATAAAGAAAAAGAACAACAGCTTTGCTCACAGCAGAAGACATATGTGAGGTCTTCAGTTTTCATATCAAGTAACTCACAGCACGAAGAATGATTAAGTTTTGCAGGGACAATTGGAGGTAATTTGATAAAAAACCCTAGTCAGAGTGTCCTAATGCAGGCTGGCCAAGACTATGTCCAGGCAGATATTTAATCTCACTGTCTGCTCATCCAGCCCATTCTCCATCAGCTTCTATGTGTGGGAAGTGCTTCGTCTACTAAGCATTCATCTAGTAAGTAATAGAGTCATAGATGTTTATCAAGTTAGTCATTCATTTTCTCCAGGTCCTTGGATTTCTGAAGGCTGGCTCTGCTACTAAAAAACTGAAGTGAGGAAAAAGCCTGATCTTTGGTGCCTCAGATTTTCCTGCATCCCGAGCCAACAGGGTTCCTGACCTATTTAGCAACCTGTTCATGCTTTGCCTCGTCCACCTTTTGTTATTTGTCTATATATAGAATTCTTTCTTGCTGCCTTTGCCATCCCCCACCAGATTCAACTCCAGGTGAGTGTTGGCTTTCCTAACTGTGTGTCTCCATGCTCACACAGTGTCTCTCTACTCGTTACTGCTTCTATCTTCTGTATTATTCTTTGCTATGTGTGAGTTTTGCTGGGAGGTCCTTGCTTATTCATGTAGGCCTTCTGGCAGTTTTTACTTTTGCTCATTGGAATGGACAGCTCATGAACCTGTAAGAGTTGATCCCTGAATTTTACCCAGTTTTCTTGCATCCTTCTTCCCTCCAGGCTTTATCTCACGTGACAGTTTCCCGTGCATCCTTAAAGAGGCCAGAATCTGCTCTCTTTAAGTCCAGTGTTGAAATCTTGATTTTTGCTTTCCCCTTTCTTACCAGGATTCTGAAATCTACTAATTCAAGGTCACTGCAGTTGAGACTGCTTTCAACTTTCACATCCCCAACCAGATCTCCTTTGCTTATAAGCTGAACTTTTTTAAAATAGAGATTTGCTCTGGAAAGGTCAACATCTCCTCTGGTTGGCAAACCAGAATATTCTGGTTTTGCCCTTTTGTCCTCTAAACTGTATGTGTTGTGAATGTCTATAACTATGCATATATTTTAAACTCTGCAACATTCCACTTCTATCATATAAAGTCCTACATAAAAACTGTTTTATTACCTGCCAGACTCAGAAGTTTACTTCTCACTATGGATTTGGAGGTTTTGCTGCATGAATTTTACAGAGTGCTTACACTGCATTGTTACATGCATGTTTCCATCTAGTGAAAAACTTTACTCCCACAAGCAGTGACTATGAGGGATTATTTAGACAACTTGTAAACAAAATAGATCTACTGTTCCTCTGATATGCAATCTTAGATTTGGGTGTTCATATGTGGGGCAATGCAGTGGATCTACAGGAGTTCATTGGACCCATATATTACTTATGTTTTGTTGGAAATTACTAACTTGACAAAGCATTGTTGAGATCTTTCACTGAAAGAAAAGTTCTTCAAAATGCTGGAGATATTTCATACTGAGTTTTCTACTCAGCAGTAAAAACTGTGGTTTTTGTTATAAGTAGCATATTTGTAAATTGGCACTTCAAAGGCAAATTTTTCTCCCACAAATCATTAATTCATTTTTTAAATGATAAATGAAGACTTTTATAAAAATATAAAAGAAAAACCTTCAAATATCTAAATCTTAGTGGATGAAATCCAGTCTTAATATATCTGTTTATGCTTCATTTCTATCATCCTGCAACATGCTCTGTTTTCTCAATAGGCTTTAAATGACCAGCATTACAGATGCTCTTAGAAGATGGTTCTCTTTTTTTTCAATAAAAAGCAATTACAAGCATGTGAGCCGTTGAAAAGGAAAACTTGTTCAAGTTTCACACCAAATGCTTTAAGTAATACATTATTTCTTGAAGAACCTGATAGGATAAATTAGTCTCTAAAGGGACCATTTACAGAAACTATGAAAGCACCAATTCTCACAAGGCTAAGAGAAATGTTGCTGTTTGAGTTTTTTCAAGGATATGTTACCATTAACATAGTTGGACATGACTGAGAGGCTAACAGTTCAACATGGTGTCTTTTCCAAGTCATAGGAGATTTTCGTTTGAAGATCATTAAATGCCTCAGTTGTCTTCTAGATTAGCTACTCCTTAGTTTAATCTTAAACCTAACTGTGTTCTAATTTTACACTTAATTAGTTTGCAGTAATGTGAAACATTGATTTTATTTTCTTCAAGTATCAAGGGCAGAAACATCTGCTGAACAGAAGTTTCTTCTTTTTAATGCCATAACTAATGGAACACTGCTATCCATCTTGGAAATATTAGAAATAAACTTTCAAGTACTTGCCCCTGGAGGGTTTTTAAAAGCCTGATCTTGCACATCTGTTAGCCTCACAGCTCTTTCTTTGTGTCTGCTTCTTGTTTTTGCTCTATTCTTCTGTTGCCGTGGGAGCTTTTTTTCCTGTCCTCCTCTTTCTCTTTCTCTATTCACTGCTTTCCAGAAACTTCTCCCAGATGCACTTCCTTGATGCCTCATATATAAATTACTGTCCCTTCCCTGCAGAGAAATCTGTATGATCCAAGAAATCAAAATACACAGCTCTTTGCTCTGTTGGTTAGCCATGCATTTTTAACAAAACAGAACATATAATAGATGTACCATAAGTGAAAACAGACAAACGTGCATCAGCATTAATATCTAATAAGGATGCCTTTAAGAAGTAAGAGAATGCCTAATGAGAAAAAGCTTGCATGCCAGAACAAAGGCCACTCAGCTTTGTTAGCTAGAACTTGCAACAGCTAGCATAAAAGCCTGTCTATACTTCATTTTAAAAAAAGAAGTCTCTGAATTCTACTTTTAGCCCATATCTCTGGGTTCAATGTGCAATCATCAAGATTTGGTTGGGCTGTTCCTTAGGCTCTGAGCCCATGTCCTTATAGCTGTAATTGGAGGAAAATGCTGGTACACATTTCTTCTAAGATAGGCACCCTGAGAAATCTCCCATTGCCTGAGGTATGCGGCCACCAAACTTCAGAATATGGAAAATATAGCTGAAACAATTTTTATTCTTAAATCTTTTGCTTCATTACTATGATAGCTATGCTCCACATTGAGAAAAGAAAGAAAAAAAAATGTAAATATAAATCATTACATTGTTTTTTACCTGGTCTCACTAATACCACAGAATAGGAGAGAAGTTCTTTAAAAACTCTGCCAGGGCACAGAGTTCCCGTGTACATGCACTGCCCAATGAAATCTTGTCCAAAGATTTAAGGGATTTGATACAGATAACATTGCCTCATATTTGTGCTAAGATAGAACCAAGAAGAAATGCACATTCTACTTCAACATTTCACATTCTTATCAATAGATTTTTTTATCTCTCAGAAAAACTTTGAGGTAGTTTGAAAGACTCCTCTCATGGAAAATCATCCTTAGGCAGTGTTCAGGCTCATTCTTCAACCCTGATACCAGCTGAATCTCTCCAATTATTAAATAAAAATAAATTCCTACAGCAGTTGATTTGCCTTTGAGACCTACAAGGTCCACATAGACATTATTGATAGCAAGAATGATAAATGTGTTCATAAGGCTTCTTCAGCCTTAGTTTCTAGCACTGATATTCAAATTTTGAGTGAATATTAAAGAAAGATGGTTTTGTATAAGTTGCCAAGCTCTCACATTTCACTAGTCTGAGTAGCTATATCTTCTGGACTAAAAGTATATTTTTAATGCGTTATACTGAAGAGCAAGGATTTTGATGCATGTGGTTTGTCATTTAGAGTTCAGGGACAGATCCATCAAAAAAAAAAGAAAAAGAAAGAAAGAAAAAGAGAAATTGAGAAATTCAGTGTCTAAGAATGGCCTTAATAGTCTAAGAAGAAAAGAGTTCTACAATATCTATGCTTAGATCTCAGCATAATATAAATCCATCCTAAAAGCTGTTTTATAGCATTGTGTTCAATTTTTTTTATAACTTATTCTCCCCATTTATTATTAAGGAGGCTTCTGTAGGGTGAAGAACTGTTTATAAAGGTGCAACCCATGGATAGAATTCCACTACCTGGGTCAGCACAGGCTCTCTTTGGGAATGCAAATCACTTACTAGGGCTTGAATTTTTATTTTGTTTTCAACTAAAACTAGTTTAACACTCCAGGGTACATACTGTGATGCTACTTGTAGTAGTCACAGGTTCTTTTAAATGTTTTTATGGTAGATATTCTATCTAGGTTTGAATGCCTATCCTATTCTGTCAAACTGAACTTAGCTATGCTGACTTGACCTTTTTGAGATTTTTGCTGTTACTCACAGGGTCATGCAATTGTAAAGAACAGAGGTGGTTGTCCAAATCACAGAATGCTGAAAAGGTCAAAGTAGCAATGCAGTCTTCAATGTTTCTCCAGGTATAAGATGTTAGAACTGTAGCCATATAACACTCATGAGTAGACTTGAAAAACCTGGGAAATGATCTGTGCAAACTCAGGTTTGATGGTGAGACTGATGACAATGCTAAATCATAAAAATGATGTTATTCTGTAAAGGTTCTTAAGATTTTGTGAAATATTTTTGACTCCTGCCATGTCAAATTAATATTATAAGCAATGTTTCATTATAGATATTTTGTCCTTTTATATAGTTTTCTCACAGCTAAATCAAGCATTACATGTTTCCCAGATGATGGGTATGTCTTGCAGTCTGTATTGTGCTAGACTTGTGAAAGAATCTTATTCTTCTTTAATCTACGATGCTACCATAAAATTAGAATACATTGGGTTAATTTTGGGTTTTAATTTTTTTCCCCTCTTCACATTACATCAAGCTTTCCTATCCCCATTCTTAGAAAATTTTATTTTAAAAAATTCAATACTCCTCCAGCCTTATGTATTCTCTATAATATTATGTATATGTATGTATTATGTGTATTGTATATACTTTGTGTATGCATTGTGTATATTATGTATATTGACTATTAAACAGCACATACAGCAACTATTTTACATATTTGGTATTCCATGATCTTGTATACAATGGCATATGACCCTCACTTGCCACATAAATAATATCAGACTAATTACATGACATTTTTAGTGTTTCATTTGTACATTAATTGATCTTTCCAATTTCTACAACATTTTCCCAAAATTCTGAAAGGGGCAAAGAAATCCCACATGCCGTAAATCAATATGCCTGTTGTGCAATTAGACTTAATAAATAGGAAGACAGTTCCTCTGTCAATCCCCAGGATAGCCAAAATTTCAACCCCACTCTTTACATAATGTATGTGCGTGGCTATCATGTGGATCTACTCTGATATTAAAATTAAGTGACAAGAAACTCACAGTTTATTAGAAAACTGGGTGGTACTTTTTCTGTATTTGGTGGAGGGGTAGCATCAGCTATCTCAAAACTTCTGTTAGGAGTATTGTTCCAAAGCCTTCTTTTCTGCTGAAGGTCAAAGGCAGATTCACAAAATGAATAACAGCACCCACCACTGTTCCCAGCAACCAGGCTTTTAAGGAAATCTCTCAGGATAAAACTCGTAAGTTCCTTTTTTTCCCCTTGTCTTTCTTGTTGTGTTATTTTTAGTTGTATAGTAGGTACTAACTGTCATTCATCCAATCAAGACTGTTAATATATTAATAGACGTCTACTACTTTTGCTGGAGAAGTTTAGTGTATCTGTCAAGATGATTATCAACAATGTGAGGCTTTTGAGAATTTTTTAAATTTTCCTGCTTAATGCAATTGGTAGTTGCTCAACATTCACGGTCTAAATTCAGTTATTGAAGAAATTTGAGGCAAGTAAATAGAGCAAAAATACTATAGGTAAAATTAGAAAAAACCCTTTCTCAGTATAGAAACAGTTGGATACTTCATAGAATAATTTTAATCATATATGAATTTTAAAACTGTAGAAAGGTCTCATGTTCTTATGAACAAAAAATGAGAAGAAACTTATTCAAGGAACGTATCATTCACATCTGTGCAAGTGAAAGCTGAATAGCTAAATTTTCCATTAAAATACTTTGGGCATGTAAACTTTTAAAGTATAATTATTTTTAAGTTGAAATATCTGGTCAAATAAACAAAAGAAGAAGCAAACAATAAAGAAAAAAGCTCCTGTTTCATTTTGACCAAATGAAAGTACTAAACTAGTTAGTAATATACGTATGACATATATATATATATATATATATATCTCATTATCATATGACATATATATGACATTTCCGCCCCAATGTACAACTATATATGATATTATGTAAAATAATATTTAGAGAATGAGCACAGAAGTTTTCAACATTAAAAGTTAGAGTTGATTGGTGCCAGAAAACGAATACTCAGAAAACTGCAATTATTGGAACATTATAGGCAGGAGGGGAAAAAATCCAAAAGATAACAAAGAACTTCAGTCTCAATTATTTTTAGGGAATGAATATTTAGATATGTTTTACTCTTCCTCTTGGGGCTTTCTTCCATGCTCTGTCACTACATGGTATGACTTGTACTAGGAGGGTGGAGAACAAAGGAGATATAGCAGGGGATGTTTAACACCAATCACCCAGCCAGGATGCAAGCACTGATGAGTTATTTTATGGGCAGTTAAGAGAAATTTCAGCATCAGTAGCCCTTGTACTTATGTGAAATATCAGCTTCCCAGACACAACAGGAAATATCACACTACTGTGACAAACAGGTCTTGGAAATATTTCAGGTTTATAGGAGATAATTTTTTGTCTCAGGTAACTGAAGTACCAACTAGAAAAGATGCCCCCCTAGATTCATTGCCTGTGTATAAGAATAGGTATGTGATGGCAGGTGTCTGTCTTGACCACAGTGATCATTAAATGCTTGAGTCTAAAAATTTCAGTGTTATGAAAAAAAGGGACAAAAAGTTGCTATCCTGGATTTCATGAGAGCAAATCTTAAGCTATTCAGAGAACTATGTAGCAGAGTACTCTGGGAATCTGCATTTGAAGGCTTAGGAATCAACAAATGTTGGTCAATATCACAGAACAACTTTTGAGAAACACATAAACCAGCATTCCCCTGTGTCCTAAGGAAGTAGGAAAGAAGACCAGCTTGGCTGACTGTGGAGATCAAGAGTAAAAGATACTGCATGATCTCTTGAAGTGAGGTCAGACTTTGCAGGAAGAGCACAGAACTGTGCTTTGTATATGTAGACAGAAGACAAAAGAGGCCAAAGGTAAATTAGAGCTGAAATTAGCTAATTATTTTTAGGAAAAAAAGGGCTTTTCAAAGTACATTAATACTCAAAAAATACCCCACAAAACTACTCAGAAAAATCATTTCAGCTGTTATGGTTTCCCAGGGATATTTATTAATGTCTATGCTAGCTAAAGAGACATAGGATATGTTCTTTTTTAACAGTCAGTATTATCCACAGAATTTTAAAGAAAGGAAAATGTATTGTTAATTTAAGTTTTCTTTATCGTCTTCACTATTACCGACAACATGGAGGAGGGATGGCTAACAATATTCTTGTCTTCTCTTATGATAGTTCAATTACCTTAAATCTTACAACCATTCCCTTCTGATTGCAAAATTAAACATGCTTATGAGTACATGTGCTATAATGAAGCTGTTCTCAAATTACAATAATAAGATATCTGAAGGGTGATTCCAGTACTCAGTGTTCAGACAGTGTAGTATTGAGCTTATCCAATAAAAAAATTATTGCCTTACTGTAATAATCAGATGTTTTTTCACAAGAGATCCATGCTTACATTAGTGGAAACTCTACTTCGAAAATGAACTTGAAGGGTGCTTAATAAGAAACTCTTTTATTCACAGACTTTGCACCATTTATTGCAAAAGTCAAAAGTGAAGGAATCAATTAATGACCTACTCTATATGATTACAGTGTTTTCCCATACTGAATGATGGATTCCTTAAGGGAACTACTTTCTGTACATCTGTAAAATCTATGCTTGTATCTCTGTTTTTATTCAGAGATATATATTACCTCTGCTTTGTGCTGGTTTTTTTTTGGGGGGGGGGGGGGAGGGAGGTGATTTTGGAGCAAGGAAAGTTTTGTGTGAATTTATGTTCAAAATTTATAGAGACTACAGAACTTTCAGAAGATAAGTGTTCTGCTAAGAACAGGTGGCTCACACTGTGAGGGAAAAGGAAAGGCCTAAGAAATGAATTTTCTGCATTAGGAAAGGGTGATGACTTTCTGTATTCCACAAATGACCGGAATTTTTAACATGCTTGAAAGCTCTGGGTAAAAAAGTCAGCAAAAGTACTTCTGCATACAAACTTTTGTGCCTCTACTACAGTTCATATCTTGATGGTATTGCAAGCTTCTCATATTTCTTCGTTTTAGACAGAAACACATAATTTTCTTGACTTCTTGTCCTAAAATTCCAAACTAGTAAGTCCTTTGTACATTATTGAGTCTGCTTCACATCTCCTCTAATTAACAAGAAGAAAAAACCTCAACCAACTTAATCATCTAGTTTTATTTTTTTCCTAAATAATATAATTAGAATGATGTTATGAAAGACTTGGCAAAGCGTAAAATGATGAAGACACTGATGCAATCCATGGAAATAAACAAAAACTCATGAAATTCCTAGACAGATGACCATTTTTATGGTGACAATTTTTCATGGTGGAATGAAAGAGACATAATTTGAAATAGAAATAATTTCATAATATGCAATTGAGACTGTCAGGGTAGTATTCTCTGGTATTTAAGAAACAAAACAGGGAAACAGAACAAAGTCGAGAAATAAGACTGAACAGGAATTTGTTTTCCCTTCAGGTTAATTCAGCATAATGATTTTGTTGGACTTATAATTATCAGCATTTTTCTTTGACCTGAGAAAACTTTTCTCAGTCAACTACAGAACTAGATAGGCAATTATTACCAAGTAAAGCCTTGCTCTACTGAAAAACATCCTTCTCTTTTAATCCCTCTTGGAAATACTTCATTGGAAATATATTTTGTTTCTTCTCTAGTAATATCTCTTGATTCTCTCAGGTGTTGGTTTATCAGTATATGATTTGTCTTCTGTACCTGAACTCTTTTAGATACAGAATATGTCTCTAGTTGTAAAACATTGTATGAATCTATCAATGATTAATAGCAATAATACAGCTGAGTAAATAGAGATGACTTTTTTGAAATTGGAAAATGCTGCTGCTTTATTAGAGAACAAAATTAAAAATAAACATTCTGGTGTAACTGCACTGACTTTGGAGACAGTTTGTATGAAGGTCACCAGTGTTTGTCTGTCTTGCCATTTTGAAAAACACTGCACTTCCCCTCATTCTCTTTATGCTTGTTTCAACATGGTCATCTGTTCTGTTATCCTCTTTCCAAGCTTTGCATAAATAGGACTTTTGTTCCTGACAAGTCATTATAAGCTCTGACTTTAAAGCAAAGTAGGGAGAAATATAGCAAAAGAGAAGGGGAAAAACCATTAGAAACAAGGCTGTAGTGAAGCCTTTGTATAATAGTAGATAATACTGTCACAATATTTTTTTCTCTTTTACAAGATTCCCTTTTTTGGTAAGGGTCCAACACTTCATCTTAATAATTTCTGCCTTTTTAAACATCTGTGATGATGGCTCACAGAGGGAATTGACCCAGCACTGCCAAGCCCATCACTAAACCCTATTGTTCTCCACAACTACCTGAAAGAAGGCTGTAGTCAGGTGGGTGTCAGCCTCTTTTCCCAAGTAACATGTGATAGGAGAAGAGGACATGGCATCAAATTGCACCAAATGAAGTTTAGGTTAGATATTAGGAAAAAATTCTTAGTGGAAGGGGTTGTTGCAACAGGATACCCAAAGAGAAGTGGTGGAGTCACTATCCATGGTAGTATAGAAAAAAACATATGGACATGACACATGAGGACATGGTTTAGTGGTGAACACAGAGGTCAGGTTGGGTTGATGGTCAGACTTATCTTACAAGTCTTTCCCAACCTTAACAATGCTATGATATGTTTACCTGAATTTCCCCAGACCACATTTTTCAGATTTCTCTGTCAAGGCAATTATTTTTCAGAGGGAAAACCTTGGCACAAGTGAAAAGCAGTTTAGAGCAGAGAACAGGATCAAGTGTCTTTAAAGTAAAAGGAAGTAATCTTAAGCAGTGCACAGGAACTTTGGCTGGCAGATGTAATGAAGTATTATCAGGAAAGGGAGAGACTACTGAGGTGGTTTTGATTAAAACATTATGCTAACTAAGTTGGTGAAAAATAGGTTAATGGTTAAGAATCCCAAAAGGTCATTAAGAGACTGTGTGATTGGATATAAAATGGCAAGTAATATTTTTTATTGAGAAATGTCAAGTCGTGCACAAGAGAGAGTAACATTCCTAATAAATTTATAAAATTATTTTCTCTGAGTTCCTCATTCTCATTCAAGAGTGAGATATAGGGCTATAATAGAAAGGCCTGTTATACAAGGATAATAATCAGCAGCAATTAAAAATTCCATGTTTGTTTGAAGTTATTGGGAAATGAGTATAGAATAAACCTGAAGGATATTATTACACTACTGTGCAAATTCAAATTTTGAATGCACCTTAATTACAGCGGATAATTTTGTTTCTCAGAGTCAAAACAGGTCTAGAAGGGTGGAGACAGTATGGAGATTTAACAGCTGTGAATTTACAGTACCTTGGAGCTCATGCTGTGTAGTTTAGCATTGATGGCTGTGGTCCTTGATGAGGTTTGAAGAAATGTGAAGCGGAGTGAGAATCATCTTTCTTCCCCATCCTTTCTCATTTATTGTTGACATTTCTATAGTCCCTTTCACAAAAATAAGGGTGTGATCTCATCAGGTCTCCATAGAGACTACCTTCATTTTAAGACAAAGGCTTCTTCTGTCCATCAGATATCTTTCCAACTGCTTCTAGAGGATGACTTTCTCAAGATGTCTCATGTCTGTGCTACATCCTTTGCTTTTATCTTGCAAATTTTGCTGCACTCACACGCTTTTCTGTACCTTGTTTCTGAAATTGTACTGCAAACCTCTATTTAACCCTTTGCTATTATTTGTTGTGCATAAACGTCTGCTTAACTTTGCTAGAAAATGTTATACAGTGTCACTGTTTAACTATTTCAGTATGCTATTTTAGGTCCTCAAAATAAAAAGCAAATATTAGTTACATCCTGCTTAGCACACATTGAATTTATGGGTATAAAAAGCCTCTATATAGGCTGTACAAATAACTCCTGAATTCCTGAATTAGCACATTGTCCTGTAAGAGAAAAGAAGCTGGTAAATCTCGCTTAGTAACTCATACAAGGTGGAAAACTAATCTGCAATTAAGACAGAAGAAACCCCAAAGGAAGAGAACAAAGAGTAGCTGAAATCCTTACCACCTATGATAGCTCAGGATATTCAGCAGTGAGATGCCCAAGAACTAAATTTTTCTTTTCCATCTTTCATACTGCTGGGTTGAAACTACAGTTTCTGGTGAAAAAAAAACCCCAGCAATTATTTTATTATTTGATTGTGCAAGAGGCTTGGTGAGGGTTGAGAGAATTAGCTCATAGAAACTGTGAGTGTAAGGCCCTATTCTATCATCTTTTGTACACTTTGTTTATGGTTTGAAGCAACTGTATGTTTTTCCTGCACAAAATTCTGCATTGTGTCTTAGTTTGGGAAATCCTTGTATTCTCAGAAAATTTTTATCAAGTCTAACGTGATGAAATATGGAGAGGAGAAATTCAATCTCTTTGTAAATGCTTGTCCACTAGCTGAACCTACTGATGCACTTCCCAAGACTTTTGCTAAGTATAAAATAGATACCTATCTCAAAAGAAATAAACTGTTCCTATTGATAGCATGATTCTTGGAGGATAAACCACATTTGTCACAAAGTTTCATAATAGCAAGTTTTGATTTTCTCAGTTGCCAGTTGTGAGCCAGTATATTTCTCACCATAGTCTTGATGAGCAGGCTATAGAAAGGTATTTAATCATCAGCTCTCTTATGAACTTCTACTATGATAACACAGACTGAAAGAGATGTGGTAAAACATGTTGAATATAACATGCTCATAAGAACACAATTTTAAGTACAAGGATATTCTTTGAATTAATGAGATTAAAACCAGATTAAATGCTAATGTACTGATTAACAGAGGAAAATACCAGATGCCATGTTTAGCAACTGTTATTAAGTTTGATAATTAAAAAAAAACTTAACAGTAAAAAGCTTTCTATTCTATTTCACAAAAAAGAGCTGCCAGCTCATTTTTGTGCAACAGTTCATAGTTGCATCCTTAGGTGTTCAAGGGGGTTGGCTCTACACCCAAGTCCAGAATGTATTTCAGGTTTAGAGCTGCAAACTGAGGTTAAAGGTGAGATAGATACATCAGGCTGATGCTTCTATCACTATCTTTAATAACCATATATTATTTATTTAGATGGCTCACTAACTCTGGTGTGCAGAGATAGAGCTCTCCCTTACCTCTTTAAGGGGTGGACCAGGGGAAACTGGACTTATGTTACTGAGTATCTTCTAAATATGGCTGTAGCAAACAGAGTTAAGAGAAGTTTAACTTTTTTCAGTGAGTCATTCACCTCTTCTGTAAATTAGCAGCAGAAATCTGGAGGTGCTTCCTTTCCTTGCCTCCTAAGCTGGAAATTTTTTGTGCAGCTAATTAGATCATGACAGAGGCACTAGGATATCAATCCTCAATATATCTACTTGTGCCCTAAGTCAGAAGTATAAATTGTCTGAGTACAATAGAACAGCTTAATACTCTTGGTTGACCAAAAAGAACTTAAGATGTTCCCCTGATGATGATTGCATTGAATAATTTATGGACTCTCATGCTGGGCAAGATTCCTTATTAGAAAATAAGGATCCTTCGGATGTGTTACCCTTCGGGTGTGTTAACTCTCCATTTATTTCAGACTGTTTCCCTTTTTTTAAGATTGTAGGTAAAAGGCATATTTAATGTTAGGAAGTACTAGAAAGAAAGGGAATGAAACTGAGAGAACTATCACACTATTGTTGACTTCACACTTAAAATGACGTGCAGTCTGGTCTACCCTTAACTTCATAAAGTTTGTCAGAAGGTCAGTAGGACTGATTAAATGTATGAAATTCTTTACTATATGAAGAAATTTCTAAATAAACTTGGTTTTAATTTAGCTTGAAAGTCATTAAAGAGAGATAAAAGGGACTTAGTGAAAAAGAAAAGGTGTTAGCTATTCACTCTCCATTCCAGTAAAATAAATAGGTAAAATCAAATGAATCTATCAAGTGATAGATTACTTGCAAAGCAAGTAAAATAAGCTGACTTGTAATTAAGCAGTTGAATTACTTGCCACCGCTGTTGTGGATATCACATTTATTTACATGGACCTGAAATGACTGGAAAAATAAACTGATGGAAAAGAAATCCACAGAGAATCTTTTACTTAGAAATTCATGGTGACAAATACTTCAGACTGAATTGCAGATTGTTGAAGATGGTAAATATATTTCACAGATAATATTTGTGTGCTTCCTTTGTTCTTTTACCCTTTCACAAGTATCTGCTTCTGGTACAGTTGAAAATGGGATGCAGGCCATGCTGACCTCTGGTTTAAAGCACTATGACATTTCTTAGGTTCAAAAGATAGACTTGGATTATAATGATAGGTTCCTCTTCAGATGTAAGCAAGTATTCTTTTCCAATAGAGAAACACATTTGAAAAGCAGACTTTCTGCTAGCTTTTAATATTGTGGAACACTTTTGTGTGAAGGGGAATGAAAGAGATTGAATGAGGGACCTTCAGGAAAAGAAAGATTAGCAAAAAATGGAGAAACAGAGGAGAGTGTTCATATCTACTATTAAGGCCCTGGAAATTCTAGAAGTTGTTTATGCAGTGCTCAAGTGGACAGGATTACTGCATATAATACATGTGTCTATAAATAATTACTGAATCAGTTTCATCTAATGGTGAACCTCCTGCTATCTTAACATTTACTATCTGATTGAATTATGGAAGCATACACCATGAGAATATCCCTAAGATTAACACCTGATGTGTCTTCAAAATGGAAGGGTTAAAACTGTAGTTATAGTCCTTTGTTTTCTTGTGAGAATCTTATACATAAAATATTGAAATTCACCTTCTGAAATGCATTACAAGCATGTATCAGCTCAATTATTTATAAGTAATTAAGAGCCAGGATTTTTTTTCCTGAAGAATAAACTAGATCAGTCTCTAAAGAAAGTTCTTTCTTTAAAGAAAATTGTATTTCAAATCCTGACAGAACAATTTAAAATTGTTCTCCAATGTCATAACAAATTTGCAGCTTGAGATTTTAAAGAAGGCCAATGGTTTTTTTAGCTCTTGTAATCAACCACAGATATTTACTTTTGTTTAATCTTTTATATTTGCAAGGACCAACTCCATTCTCAAGGGAATCATATTTTAAAATAATATTTTAAATTCTCAGTTCTTCCCACTTGAAATCACAAAGCTTTCACAGCCAGCCACAGAAGTGACAAATTCTTGGCTTGCTCTGTAAACCACTCTCAGTGCAGAAGACACGGTTTCATATTCTACTGCCATAGCTGCCTCCTTCCACTGACATCTTCCTTGCTTCAAGAGGTTAATAAATTTTTTTATATACTCAAACACAAAGAAGAGAACTTCAAGCAGAACCTGCAGCCAGCTAGTAGGCTTAGGAGTGGTTCCTTTGTTCTCTTTGGGGAAACAAAATGTCAAGGTGTTTCTATCAGCTCTGTAGGGTCAAATTCTCTTCTGAAAAACCCCTGACAACCAATCTTGTCTTCTTTGAAAGAAGCATTGATTTGCCTTGGAACATCCCTTATTATATGATTGTAAAATCACCTGTATAGGCTTCTACAATCCCTACTCTTGACAAGAGAAATATTCCAGGCATTAGTTTATGCCATCACCTCCTTCTCCTACCCCCAACCCCACATCTCCTGTATTGCTAACAATTTTTGTTAAATAGAATTTCCAAATTGTCTCATGCAGAAGTGTGCATGCAGAAGCTGATTATCTGTATCTGTTGGTTAAACTATTAATATCCATTAGTAGAAGATGCCTATTCTAGCAGACAATATGTTGCCTCACTTTGGGGTATATATGAATGTCTGTATACTTGATTCCAGTACTGGAATTTCTTTTGTAACAGCTCCAGAATTTTCACTCTGTGTTTACAAACAGCAATAAACAATTCAAAGTAATAGTAGAGTCTGAGTAGAAACAGGAAAAACAAGTGTGTGGATGGCAGTATATAAGATGTGACAGGCTGTGTTATGCCATGCCTTCTTTTTTAAGAGGTTACTAAAAAATGATAAGAAATTCTACCACAATGTTTCTAAGAACAATTATCAGACTGATAATGCCTTAAATGGGTCATTCACGCAAGTGAAGAGAATGCATTTCAAAGTTAAATCAAGTTATCTGAGCCCTACCTTAAATGTGCTTCCTTTCAAAATACTTTGTTTCCCAGCCTCAAGCCTAGAAAAATAGTTACCTTTCCTTAGAAAATTGCATATAGTAACATTTTGCTATGATAATTTTTCTGAAAAGTGTACTTTGCTTCATGCCCAAGTAATTACAACTTTTCTATGAATCAACTATCTTTGTCTTATTCCCAGGGTGAAATATGTCAAGAAAGATGTGCTGAACTTGTTTTTATTCTCATCCTTTACATATTTACCATGTAAATACATTTAGTTGTTTTCTTCTCGTGGAAACAACAGAAACAATAGTGAGCAGTTTTAAAGTCTGATTTCTTCGGCTTTCTTATAAAATGTTAAGAAACCTTTTCTTTAATTAGCTGTTCAACTTCCATGAAGTGTTTCCATCAGGGCAAATTAAAACTTTGTTATCAACTTTATCAATTGACAACATTTCAAACAATTTTTCATAGAATAAAAGAAAACAAAAATTTTTAATGTAATAAGGTCTGAAAAGTCAATAAAGATATTGTGGAAAGGCATCATTTTGGCTCTCTTCTAACATTTATTTTCATAAAAACGCCTAAAAATCTTCATTTAGTAACTTTTAAGTATGTGTATGTTGGAGGCTCACAAGAGTGATGCAATCTGATTTTAAAATAGCGTTTTTTCAATACTTATTTATTCTTTTTCTTTAACTTACATATTATTGTTATAAAAAGAAAGAAAAAGACAAAAGAAGGAGATAAAATACCCACATAATAATCTAATCAAACTGTGTCAGTTCTTTACTATGGATATAAATTAATCACAAATTGCTTGAAGTATAGCAAGTTTTAATGATACTTTAAGTCACAGGCTTAAGATTGAAGAGACTGTTTCAAAACTTTTTTCTAATGTTTCAAGCAGATCACTTATCTTGAATACTCCTGTGTTTCCTTTTAGTAATCTCTTTAGTATATAACTATTATTAAGCTGAAAAGTAATGTACCATGATGCATAGTAATAGGGGTTTTTTTATGTCTTTGCAATTAATTTGGTGATAGATATTTGTGTCTAGGAAATGGAAATTCTTCAGAGAACAAGTAAATATGCAAATATTCTTTGTTCAAATATTTAAAATTTAATTGTAATAAAGTATTGACATTAGAGATAAGTAAAACACATTTAATTAAGGTTCTTAGATGAAAATCATATACCATAAAATACAATTTTTTAACATTTCCAGTTTTCAATATATGTAGAAATCCACCATAAGGTTAACTTATAACAATTTCTAGTAAAATCTTTTTGCTTATTTGTGTTAATTAACAACAATAGGAGACTGGCATCCATGCATCTGGGAATTTCAGAAATAAACTAGTAGACATAATTGAAAGAATGTCACAGACAAGAAAAGACATTCTGTTGCATAAGAAACAACCTTGGAAGCAAATATTCTATAGCATGTGAACCCATGTAATGTTCAAATGCTTTTAAAAAGAATTTCTGTTGAGTAATATCAGATGTTATTTTATATAAGAAAGATTGTGTGAAATTTAGGCAGTTGTTTTTCCTCATGGGTGCTTTAAAATTAATGCAATAATGATGATACCAAAGATTTTCTTATTGTTACTGATGTCGCTCTAAAATATTTCCCCTGCAAGTTTCTTTCTGTGAGACAACAATTACCACCTATTATAATAGAATAGCTGTGTCTTCTAAACAATAGTTCACTGGCAAAAACTGCTAAATTCCTGAATATTGGTTGTATATCACAACTCACATGATTTTCAAAAGTGTTTCAGTGTTCAGTCTTAATGCAACCTCCCATCTTTTTCCCCCATCTTTTTTTTTTCTTTTCCTTTTTCCATATCAGGTATTAAACGAAGTATTTTGAAGATAAGTTCATGCCGTAACATTTCTTTACAGAAACTAAATAACCAATGTATGAGGCAAACACATACAATCAAGAGAAAAATCCCAAGTGATGTAAATTCCTAGTTATTGCAGTAGAAAGTACAATGGTATCATAATTGTAGAAAGTGATAATATTGGCATTCAATGACTGACTCTACTTAAGAGGGGAAGAAAGAAAGTAAACCATGAGTAGCAAAGGCAAAAATTGTGCCTATAAAACAAATCCTTAATAATCTATCTGGATATGAAGATGTCTTGCTAAGAGTTTAAAGCATGTGGTGTTTCCAGCATGGGAATTCTATGTACTGTTTGGTTAAATCTGCAGTTGGATAGAGTAGACCTGGAACAGCATGGTAATTGGGGAAAATGTACCTCGGTTTCCTGCTCTGAGTAGTAGGTGTCAATCTCAGAGTATGGTTGGTTTGGGTTATTGTCCTGATGCAGCCTGTGGTGATCAAGCAGGGTTGGAGTAGCAGTACCCAGAAAGCCCCAAATACACCATGTCCATACCTCCATCCCCCCTCTGAAGGTCAGCTGTATCTCACATAGCTGCTCTGTATGAGCTGATGAGTTCTGGAACTCCTCTCCCACCTCCAATCAGTGTGCTCTTGAAGGATCTTCCAGGGCTTTCTTGGAATTCTGTTTGTCCAATATATTTAATTACAAGAAAAATATGTGTTGCTGAATGCTGTGTTTCATAGGGGTATGACGGAACTTGCTCTAGTCTTATCCCAGGCTGATTCTATTAGCAATTGAAATGTACTTCTTATGCACTTCTGAAGCACATCTTTAGATTTAATTTTATTTAAGAAGAATCTAGGTCACGTTCTTGAAGATCATACTCTTTGATGTGAAGCCTAATATAGTAAGAGAGGATAGCCTGGACATTCACATCACATTTGATCTTGAACTGAAATGCTCAGATAGAAGAACTCTGAGATGTCTATTAAGAATGTGTCCTTATTGATATCTCACAGGCAGCAACCCTCAAGCTTGAAAAACATGACACGTTACTGTAGATTCCTTGAAACAAAAGTAGACGTGAAGGAATGGGATGCTAAAGGGAGGGGAAAGTATCTGCACACTGATGTATTTCTGATGTATTTTTCCCTACCTTTCTGCAAGTGCTAGGAATTTCACCAAACGGGTAAGTGACTCAGTTCATACTATGAAATGTATTCATTTGCACTCACGATCCAGCTTTGGCTATGACTACCACCCAAATGATGTGTGAAAAATAAACTTGAAGATTTCTCTGTTCAGCCTTGAACCCTGAGAATTACAATATCCCTGTATACCTCTAAGGATGGACTTCCATACTCTTAAGGTGGGTAAGACCACCCAGCTTCTGAAAAAAAAAAAAGAGATTCTTATTCCTTGGTAAGCATATTAGGTACTGATAAAAGTAATTTTAGCTAATATATTTGTATCATTACTTATACACACAAAAGTTACTAAAAATTATCTTCTTTCAGTGACTGAAATTGCAACAATAGTATGTGGCCTGATGAAAGTTTGAAATTCAAGAAAACTCGGCTTCTCATGAATAAAACAAAAAATTTATTCTTTCTTCATGTTCAAATTAAATTATGAGAAAAGAAAGAATCCAATGTAAAATAAGAATTGGAAAGATAGGAGAAAAGTTTTGAAATGGGAAAAGAACATTTACCTAACATACCAACTTAGAATAAGTGCAGAATAAGCTGGTGCTACTGCTTTATTTATTGTTTGGGCTCATACATTTTATTTCAATTCTTTGCCTTTGTGTTGGTTACGTTGATGAAAAACAGAGTTATCTGTGTATATAAATAAGAATAACCAGGGAAGAAAACTTCACCATTAAACTCGTACAATGACTGAATTTGGAATATATGCTGAGAACAATAATGAAGCAATTCTCAAAACCAGTATAATCTGGGAATCGTGGTGGACAGCAAGCTATCCATGAACCAGAAGTGTCCTTGTGGCCCAGAAGGTAAATGATATCCTGAGGTGCAGTGGGAAGAGCATTGCCAGCAAGTCAAGGAAGGTGATCCTGCCCCTCTGCTCAGCCCTGGTGAGCCCATTGTGGAGTGCTGTGTCCGGTTCTGGGACAGTACAAAAGGTCTTGGAGCAGCTCCAGTGGAGGGCAATAAAGATGATGAGGGGACTGGAACATCTCTCTTAAGAAGTTCTTTACTGTGAGGGTGAGCAAACACTGCAGCAGGTTGCCCAGAGATGGTGTGGAGTCTCCCTCACTGGAGATATACAGGAGCCATCTGGATAAAATTCTGTGCAATGTGCTCTCAGATGGCTCCGCACAGCAGCACAGATGAGCCACTGGGGTACCTTCCAGCCTGACCCATCCTGGGACTCTGTGATTTAGAAAAATCATTTTCCATACTTGTTGATATTCACAGGCCAACTAGCTGAAACTCATTAAAGGAGCCCTTCACTCAACCCTATTTTAGTCTTTCAAACCACATTTGTGAAAAAGCAAGTCACTTTATTGTGGGATCCAGTGCAACTGGTTAAAATTGTATCTATTAGCAATTTGCATTTAACCCATATTCTCATTTTGACTTTTTTGACTGCTTTGCTAAAACACAGTTTCAATCCTACTGTGGGGTTGGCTTTTCCTGTCTTGTTTGTTTTCTTTATATGGTGTAAGTATATGGATCCTTACATTTTTTGGAATGCAGGATATCTCTGTGTTTCCTTCCTTTTGTTCAATAAGTTTATTTCTAAATTGATTTTGCTTAGTTATTAAATGATGATGGTGTAACAAAGCCTGTATATTCATTATTTGATTTTAAATGGTAAGATATAAGGTAAAAGATGGTGTATTATTTTCTTCTGACTTACTGGAGAAGAATTTGCTCTTTTCCACCTTTATTAAATTTCCAGAATAATGTGGTTTTGTCATAAGGAGAAATGGAGAATGTTTTGGTATCGTTTTATAATACACCTCAACATGTGAGATTTTTCCAACAAGACCAAGAATAAAAACCATTGAATCAAAAGCAAAAGTCACAGAGTAGCTTTGTTGGAGGACACTGGAGAGGATCCAGCAAAAAGAGAGTCTGAAAAAACTCCAGCCCACTAATTAAGTACAGACTCATGTTAAAGTACTTAAAAATATTTGTTGTCCGTCCTTAAACTAGAAATAAGTTTTGATGAAAATGTATTCATTAAGTTTAGAATAATCTTTTTGTTGCCATTGAGTCTCCAATATTGCCTTTAATCTTCATTAGACTTTCGCCATTTTTACTTCAAAATAATACGTACTTAGAACTGTCTATTTTCACTGAATTAGATATGTGCAAAAAGAAAAAGTCTTTTAGTTTTTATAAAATTATATGATGTGAAAACCAGAAGGTATGAACCACTTTCCTTTCATCAAATGCATTTTTTAAAAAAATAATCTGCGATTACTATATGCTCAGATCTTAAATACCAAACTCAAAGAAACTGCAAAATTGAGTATTGCTTTGCCAGTGTAGACATCATTGTGGCATAAACCCTAGTAGAACTGAAATCTAATAAATTTTCAGGAGATTAAAATGGTAAATAGTGGCATTCAAGATAAATCCTGGAGGTATAGAGCAGAAAGTGATTACATTTAATTCATGCACTCAATCCATATCTTCAGGAATACAAACTTCTGCTGGTTGATTTAGAGAGTTGTTGTGTGTACAGTAACACAGATCTGAAGGACAGTGAATCCACTCCTGCTTCCTTTCAGTAGAGCATCACAGCTCAGGAACATTTTCTCTGTCTCAGCTTGAAAGGCTGAACAGTTGTCTTAATAGCTGTGTTGGAAATTGCCTGGAAAATGAGTAACAATTTGGATACAAAATCCATGAGCACTGAGTGTACCTATGGATTATGCCTTTCCATATGTCAAAAGAGCTGAAAGTCTGAAATCTCCATCTCTTGATAAAGATTACAGCCAGAGCCTTGTTAAGTAAATACCCATTAATATTTTTTCTGAGATGAATGTTTGTACATATGGAATGGTTTTCTGAGCCTCCTGTGGAGAAAACTATAGACAAAGTAATGAGTTCTCTAAGCAACCTGTTCCATTTATATATGCGTATCAGTCTTGGATTGTAGGCAATCAAGCAACAGATATTTTATATGTAGCTCAAGTCAATGAAATTCAGAAATTCTAGAAACATTCTTCATGGGCATCAGTGTGCAGTAGAAAGTCTCTAGATATTCTGATAGTTATCTTATTTCCAACTACATTCCAAATGGAAAAGAAACAGGACTGTGTCATAAAGGGCTTTCACATCCTACCAAACAAGTGCCTCCAATGCTTCAGGTTGCCTTCAAGAATGCAAGATACTTAGAAAAAATACAAAAAATTATATAGAAGTGATAACATGATAACAAAATCTTTCTTGGATTGTCGTTCCTTAAATTTGTGAGTATGTAACTTTCTTCTATGGCATGGTCTTTATTATGCAGTACCTCAATATCTTTTTGTGACCAGCTACTGAAACTGAGGAATCATAGAAATGAAGACTGTCATGTAATCAGAACATCTCTGCTTCCAATTGTCATCTTCCTTCGAAGTGATAACTTTAAAATTTAACTTATTGTTCCCTGTCTCTTTTAAGGAAAAATGTACTCAGACTCTATGTATTTGTCAAATAATTAGTCTGGAATTTAAAATGGAAGCCTGATGGGTTACAGGACGTAAAATATACTTTATATCTGCAAGTAGGTATTTAAATTGGTCTTGAAACAGTAGGGTGTACTTCAACACTGTTTAGGTTCCCACAGAATTGCTCTGTTGCTAATATTTTCAGCAGGTCTAGAATATTGCAGAAAGTTGTCTTAATGAATTCATGAAGGCAACTTAGACCAAGTGTATAATTGCCTGAACAATTTATTGACAAGTGCTATGAGCAAGATGTGTAAGCAACCCTGAAACTGCTTGCATCTTTCTACGGAAACTTCCACTGCCCTGAACTCTGTATGCCATAAGCATTGAAATTTTCTTGCTTGTCATTTTGTTTCTCTAAAAGTAGCTATGAAGCAAACTATGTGTGAATGTATTGTATCTATGTTTATACTGTTCTTTACTGACACAAAAGCTTTTACATGTGTTTTTCCTGACAGTAAGGAGTTCTACCTTAGTAATTTATTTTTTAATTTCACATGCTTGCTTCTCAACATTGAAAAATATCTCAAAAGCCCAAATGAAGAAAAATTCTATTTATATTGCCTGAACCTTGGAACATGGATTCATTTCTATCACCTACTGATAGGTGCTATAGACCTAAAGTATATTTGATTTTCAGGCAAGAATATAAATTAGGAAGAAAATAACATGAGTTAGGTAGGAGGTTTATTAGGATTTAATTTTATTGAAATACCATTTATTTGAAGTTTAGGATGGGCTTTTTCTATGCCTTTTGTCTCCACAGATTTGACACTGCAGTACTGTTGAAAAAAAGCACAGTGCCTCTACTCATATGTGCTTTGATATTGCTTTCTATGTGAAAAAACTGACGTGTCTCTTACTTCTGTCATTGTATTTGAGCAGATTACAGCTGCTCTGCCATGTCTTGTATAGGGTTAGTTCTGTTCACTCTGTCTTTCAAACAGACTTGTTTTTAAACTATTTTATTGTTCCATACTGCAAGATTTTCACACTTTCTGGAATATATGTGTTTGTCCTCATCAACCAATCAAGTTTGTTACCAATCTACAGAGGAAAAATGCACATCTCTGAAAACACTGTGTAAAAATGATACGAAAATTATGTGACCCTTTTGTAAATCTTTATTTCATTATTTTCCCCTCTTAATCCTTGGAGGAATATCAGAAGTGTTCTGAAACTGGAAAACAACTGCAAAAGGAAAGAAATGGAAATAAAAATAATCACTAGCTAATATGCCGAATGTATGATTTAGATATTAAAAAAATCTGTTGTTTTTGGTAGCGTTTGCAGTCACTGGCTACTGGATGATAATATCTCCAGGCAGCATTGCTTATGGAATTTAAAAGTATTCGTTTAGGTCATTCATGTTCTAGGCTTTTTAAAGGATTCAGACACTAAAGTACAGGCTAGTAGGACTTGGGAAGCAAATTGCAATAGATTCCTCAGAAGTGGCACACCATGAAAATCTAAGTATTTATTAAAATCACATATTTGCAAACATTAGTGTCTTCCAATGAAGACATTTTTTTATTGGAAGTGAAATGCAGATTGTCTATTCTATGAATTGAGCAGATTTTTCTTTTAAAGTGTCGGAGAGACAAAAGGACACTCCACACGATATAGTCACAGCCTATAACAACCAGGAGTCCTGTTAATCCTGACTGGCTACAGAATCCCAGCTACAGAGGATTTCTCATTTACAGGTTCATCTCCAATAAAACATCAGTTTTGATTTACCATAAATATATTTTTGAAAAAACATTGAGTAGTTAACTGCTTGCTTTTGTGGTTGATGGAGTAAATATTTTGTCAGAAGGAAAGTTGTCTGTTATTCCTTTTTCTCTCTTTCTGAGTTTAGTAAAAACCAGTTCTGATAAAAAAAATAAAAAGTCTCATCAGAAACTGGAAAAAGAAAAGTTTTGATTCTCACCTATCTGCAAAGCTCTTTCTCTTGAAATTACAAAATCATCTCTAAAAAAACTCAAACCCCAAAATTGCTAAAAAGTCTACAAATCAAACCAACAAAAAAACCCAAGCAGACAAAAAAACCAAAGCAAAACAAAACAAAACAAAAACCCAACCAAAAAAACCACAAAAAAAAACCAAAAAACCCCCCAAAAAGCCCTAAAAATACAAAATATATTTTTATATAAAATATGTAATGTGGAAATATAAAATAGATAGGGATATGAAATATAGTGCAGATTTTGATATAGCAAATTTGCACTGCAGAGTGTAACTGAAACAGTCATTTTTATTCTGTCATTCTATTATTCTATGATATAATCATGTAGGAAAAAGTCAGTCTATACATTGATATTTCTCTCCACGAAAATTAAAATATTCACTTACAAACAGTAAAATTTTTGCTGTTAATTATAACTAGGAAGAAGCAATTCCAACGGGTCAAGAATATACAAATTCAAGAGTTCCTCTGCTTTCTTCTGCATATTTTCTACAGGCTGATTGCATTACAACTAAAACCCATCTAATCTTCATGATCTAATAACACTATTCAGGCAATAAACTAATGTTTATGAGTTATCCATATTGCTGTGGGATTCCCAGCACACAGTAATTATGGAGGAAATATGATGACTTGTATGTGTGATGTTCATTGCAAGCTATTTTAGCAATAAGTTTCCTTTCATCCCCTGATCAAAGTCCTGGTTCACAACTCCTAACCTTTAAGATACATATTTTCACAGACGTTTCAACTTACCTTTATTTCACTAGATGAGATCAGTAGTACTTAAGTCTGTCTATATCACCTGAACCATCACTATTGGCAGTAACTGCTTCTTAACCCAACACAAGTATTACTTCCTTTACCTTAAAGATTTAGCAGTACAGGATGTAGTTAGTATCAGACAGAGTTAAAAATCACAGACCTACATATTGCTCTTCTAGCTCTTGTTTTCTTGGTCAAAACTTGACAGCCAAACTATAAATTTGAAAACAATAGAGCTCACTGGGGGTGGTTGTACATTTCTTGTTGGTTAAAATTTTTCTTGCTAGTCAATACATGCAATGTATATTTGTCCTGTTTTGGGGTTTGAGATGTAGCTCTCCATGAAAAATTCTGACATCTTATCTTCATGAATATCTTATCTTATTTGTGATAACAGTAGCAAAATCTTGATTTCATCCTTCTTGTAAAATGTCACTCAAGAATCATTGTTTACTAATTACCTTTGTTGCATGTGTCTGTTTTCTATACTTTTTCCTCTCCATCAGACTTCTTTGAACCTGATGCACTTGCAAAGTCCAGTATTGCAAGAGTAGAAATCTGTTTTATCTCACTCTTATGTGTATTTGAAGGACTATTTCTTTTTCTTGAACTAGGACAGAGGACAATATCATTTATTAGGAAGAAATTATTTACTGTGAGGTTGGCAAGGCACTGGAACAGGCTGTCCAGAGAATCTGTGGATGCCCTATCCCTGAAAGTGTTCAAGGCCAGGTTGTATGGGACTTCGAGCAATCTGGTCTAGTGGAAGGTCTTCCTGCCCATGGCAAGGGGGTTGGAAGTGGATGATCTTTATAGTCCCTTCTTACACAAACCATCCCATAATTATATGACTTGTGTTCTGAACACCAGCAATTTTTGTATGTACCAGGTCACTAGGAAATATCCAGTACAATTGCCCATGTACAGGAGGTAGGAAGTGGTGTGTATCTGCAATATATGAAGATGTCAGTATCTTTTTGACTCATACATAATGTCTGCTTGATCTATGACTCAATAAAACATCGTTTAAAATTATTGCAGAAAACCCATATGGAGCACCATCCTTCTCTCGCAGCTAACCTCAGCATTAGTTGCAATCGTTCAAGTCTGTTCCTGTTGGCCACCTAGCCTGATTTTGTAGATCAAGACTCTGCTGGTTTCAAACCCAGCAGGAAAATCAAACTCACTCAAGCTTCCCACTTTTAACAGTGGAGAAAAGACCAGGAGAAATTATAAGATGGAGTCCCAATTTACTGAAAAATCGAGATAACCATAACAATATTAGGATCATTAACACCAGAGAGTGTACAGAGAAGAGACTGTTTCACCAACAAAAAGGGCATTCACCCCCTGACAAACAAAAATACTTCCCAAAGAGGGGCTGTCCCCTCTGAAGTGGCAGTAGCTGCAGTAGTGGCAGCAGCTCTGGTCCCAGCCCTAGCCCAGCACACAGCATCTTGCTGCTTCCAGTCACCACATTCCTCCTGCCATGGTGTGGGTGGTATGGAATTAAACAGTGCTAGAAATTCCACCTCTTTTCTCTATAACTATGACCTAGGTGATTCTAACTTTTTCTGGATATTTATTCTGACCTGCATCAAACTAGAAATCCTCTTCATTTTAGGTGATATAGTTTTTCTTCTCATTTATCCTTTATAATAAGATACTACAATTTTTTTCGTGTAATCTACTGAATGAAAAATTTACATTTTTGTTTACTGAAGCTATTTTGATTATAGATAGGACTAAAACCATCTCTTTTTTTAATTTAAAAATGTCAATTCTACTAAAGAATTGTCTTTCAGCAACTCTTTGATTCATGCCTTGTGAAGATATTATCATTCAAAAAGGTAGGTGTTGAGAATTTTCAGAGTGTAAGTAGATTTAAGCCTGCAATTTGATAAGTGTTTGCATTAAATGAAGTCTACAGCTTACATCAAATTATTCTTTTCCTTTAAAAAAATTATACTTGGGGGGGTTAAGGCTAATATGACGGTTTCCAGCATTTATTTTGTCACATTAGAAACTCAATGAGAACACTAGAAAACCTTGGAAAATCTAATCCAGTTTGGTTCATTTATTGCTTTGAAGGTTCAAAGAGGTCATTAAAAACCAACATGGATTCTGGGCACTTTTTCATATATACAAACTTCTCCCACTCTTCAGTAAGTGTACCTCAAGGGCCTTTCCATATCCCAGTAAAAGTACTTTCTGACAAATCCACTCAAATTGCCTCTGTGAGCCAGATGTCTCTGTTCTTGCCTTCATCAGCAAAAGCAGTGCTGCATTTCAGTTACTGCTGCTGCTAACATCAGCATTCACAGAGGAGGAAGAGAAGAGTTTTTATGAGAGAAGAGTAGATTTCTGAAGCCAAGGAATGCCATTAGAAAGTGCACTAAAGCTCATCTGAATTCTCTGGAAGGTGACTCTTATAATACTACATGCAGTGCCTGTTAATTTCTTAGGGAGGAAAGACTGACACGCCTTTGAAAGGTGAATTAGTCAGAATTACACTTCTTAAAGACATATGTGCTAATAACACTACTAGAAAATAATACCCTGAAAATAGCAATAATCTGAATTCATCTCATGAGCCTATTCAATAATGAGAAGATTAAGATGACGTTGAGAATATAGTGAAACCCAGTGAGGATTAGCTTGCTTTGCTGATTTCCCTTTCTCAACTTGCCAGTGCAATTGCTGAAATCAGAATCACCTCTGATTTTTGAAATGCATATTTACCTAGAAAGCCACTGTTTATTTTCTTCACTGCAGGTGCAGAATACATGAATAAGGCAGTATTAGAAAAATATAAATCATACAGCAGCCAGTTAAAATTATGCATGTTAAAAATGTGAAGCAAAAGGCACTTAATTATGTATGTATGATTGCATGCAAAGATGAGGATTTAAGAGAAAAAAATGCACTTTTTGAAAGTGAAAATAAAATTTTACCTGACACATCCTAGAATGAGTATTGTCAAGCTGCTCACTTGGCCTGTATGAAAAGGGAACATGCTTTATAACTGGAAGGACTAAATTTCATTCTATCAATAAAGTGAAAACTCAGAAGGTATTTGTATAGAATAATACAGATCTATCCTTGAAAATATAAAATTTTGACATAATAATTTCTGATTTAGACTGCCAGGACTTTATTCTGTCTTGGCTAGTCATTGATTTAGTTTTCATTTTTTTAAGTTTGTGCTAATATCTCAATATTAAGTGGTGTATGTTGTGTTGGCAGTTGAAAAGTTTAAACTCAAAAACTAAATAGATTTGTTTTCTTAAAGTGTTATTAATTGTGACCATTTCCTCGTGGTTACATGGCAGATGGTTATAAATCCAAGCAACATTTGGTTACATATCACCTTGTCTGAAATCACCAAGCAGGCATTATTTTTACAGAAAAGGTATGTCTCCACTTTTATACTGTATTTGGCATATACAGAAATGTGAGCAAAATGATGAAGAAAATTATACTGACCAGTCTGCCAGATTATTTGGCATCTTCATTCCCTTACTTTCTTCTTCTAAGCAGATTCTCACACCTGTTACCAGACTGTTGTGCCTGTAGAAAACAATAAAATCAAATGGTTCTAATTGTTAAGAAACGTCCCCAAGGCAAAACCATTAGGGAATCCTAGCCAGGGTCCAGCTGGTCATCCAAAATCTAGTGCTGCTGCAGTGAATGAGAAAGAGGTTCTTTTGCATTCAGTGTCTGAAAGCTGCTTTTTAATTTTGGCCTTCTTTTTTGACTCAGGAACATCTGTCATACATCCAGTACTAAATTTACTGCCTGATACTGAGAAGTTGTTTATTTTAATTCTATTACAATATTACTGAAAAGAAATGAAACTCATATTATTTTTAGCTGGCTCTTGTAGTTTCTCTGCATTCATAATTTTGATTGGCATGCTGAATAAAAAGTTTTTCTGAAAAGCATGAATCAAAGTTGTCACATCTTTTGCAAAAGTGTGAATACCTCTGAAGGCATTTGTTGAATCCAAAATAATGTCAAGATGATGACTGTGGTTTTTTAAACTCTTTAAACTCCCATAAATATCAGTAAAGAAGTCCAGTCATTAGGGATGTGCAAAAATAAATTTCAAAAGTTAATGTTTTAGTATTCTTATCTATTTTAAAATAACAGTAAAAACATGGTTTTATTGCTTACATATCAAGGAATACATATATGTGCTAAAACTACTCCATACAATCCGAGAATTATAATACTGCATTTTTAATTTTTTCCTAAAACATGCTTCAAGTAAAATACTCTTACATAGTTCATCACTAGCTAGGATAAAAGATTTCTCTCCTCTCCCTGCCTCTCTTTTTTGTAATTTCATGTCTAATACTTTTCAAAAGTTAAAAACAGAATGTGTGGAAGATCCTAAATGAGTAGTTCTCAAATGTAGCAAGGAAGTAACTTATGCACAGTGTTTTTTCACGATGACAAAAACTAAATACCCTCAGGTATATACAGTTCTGTTAGATGCACTGCCCAGCTTTCACAAAGCAAGAGCATTAGATGTATTTAACACTCTATGTGAAGTGCTATGTTCTAGAAAATGCTTCAGACAACAGCTGGTATGAGCTCTATGCTAAGTAACTCTCACTTTTGCAGACTACTATGAAACCCAGGAGGGAGCTGAGGTTGCTTCTGGCTTTCTGCTAACTGCTCATAACTAAGCTAAGAATATCCATGACAGACCAAAAATGCTACTGAATACAGTAAAACGTTTGCTGCTTCAACTGGTTCATAGTATTTGCATTCCCAAACAACTTAATAGCATTTGTTGTCTTACAGTGCATTCATGATGGAGAATTTTATTTATAGATATGAGGAAAGGATAAGCACTTTTTAAAGTGATTGCTTGCATATTATAACTAGTAGAGGAATGGCATTGTGCTGCCATTCTTGGAGATCTGTACAAGCTGGAGGAGTGGGCCAAAAGGAACATTTGATACTCAACAGGGATAGAAAAAGGTCAAGTCCTGCTGGAGGCAGGAAGCAACCTGTGTAGCTGTACAGGATGGTGCCTGCCTGGCTGAGGACAGCTCTGCAGGGAGGGACATAAGGATCTTGGTAGATACACACTGAATGCAGTAGTGTGCCCTGGTTGCAGAGACAGCCAACAGTGCCATGGGAGGTACTCACCGGGGCACAGCCAGGACGTGGAGAGGAGGGACTTTCCTCTTCACATCTAGCATGCCACATCCAATGTTGGGGCACAATTACAGGAAAGTTATCAACAGGTCTCTGGTATCAACGGTTCCTTATGACCATGGGTTTCTAGGATGGTCAGAGACTGGGGCATGTGCCCTGTGAAGAGACACCTGGAGACTTTTGTTTGGCCTGGAGAAGTTATTACTTTAAAGGGAGCTAACAGCAGTGTGCCACGATCTACAAAGTGCTCTCAAGAAGAGAGAGCCCAGCACTTCACAGCACTGAGTCATGGGAGGATGACAGATACATGACACAGTGACTTCTGACTGGATATGTGGAAAAACTTTTCACCACTGGTACAGTCAAATATTGACCAGAGGTAAGATGCTCAGCAGGGCTGTACAGTCTCTTGTTCTAAAGTTTTTCAAACCCTGATTGATTTAAGACCTCTGTTACGTGACCTTCTTTCAGTAAGATGCTGAACTAAAGCCTTTCTGAGATACCTTCCATTGAGAAATATCCCAGGAAAATTCAAAGTCTTTTGCAAAGCATTGAATGTTCTATATTCCTAGAATATTTTGAAATGTGAGAAGCAACGGCAGCCAGGAAGTTCTGTTACAAATGTCACCTCTCGAACAGAAGCTGATGATTCTGCTCCAGTTGCTCATGCTGACTACTCGTAAGTGTTCTGAGTACTTCCACTGAAATTAGTATGGTAACTGTCAGAAAAAGATATAACCAGTGAGAAAAAATGGCAGGTCTAAGTTGCCAGTGTTAGCTAAGCCTTGACAGGCTTATCACTTCCTCTTCAATTGCGAGTTAAATTACAATAACACATCTTAACAAAGCAAATTAATTTGCTCACTTTAAAATTGAATAATACCTAATATTTGACAGGAAAAAATAATGTTGATTCTAGTGTTTTTTTCATTATTCAGAATTTGATCTGTAGCACAGAAGTACAGCTAAACGAAACAATATCTAAATAGCAATTATGATGCCAATTATACCTATTCTTATGTAACAAGTTTTATATTATTAGATTATTATATATATCATACATGATTATATGTTTAATAAAATTAAATTATGCCAATGCCATTATACAGACATATACAATTCACCAGGAAACTCTCCCACATTAATGTGCATCAGAATTTAACTTGCAATACATGTTCACCAGAGTACAATTTTACATTAATATATGCCATGCAAACTGCAATATGCTGTTGAATAATGAGTCTTACTAATATTTGACATGCAAACTGCAATATGCTGCAAATAATGAGTCTTACTGATTGATTGTATGAATCATATAAATAAGGGTCCCAACTAATAACTTAGCAAACTGATAAGAAATTGTGCAAAGAATTTGCAAGTGAAAATTAATGTCTGCTACAATAAATAAGTGTTCAAGAGGAAAGCTAAAAGTCTGTCCAGTGTTGGGTCATTCTTCTGGCTTTTCCACTTCTGTTTTATCAAGGGTAAGGATTTCAGGTGCTTTGTTTAGTTCTCACAATTCACAATAAACAGCTTTTTTGTAACGACTATATTACAATGAAGTGCGTTGAAGGTATAGTAAAATCCTATAGAAGGCTTTTATAAGTGTTGATTGCATGAGATATTTCGTTTGAAATACAGTTGATTTATGTTATAAAATCCACAGAGTCTAAAAATCTAAATTTAATCTGAAACTACTTAGAAGGACAAGATCACATTCTTACGATACAAGCCTTATTGATCCCATCACATTAGAAATATTCAGGAGGCTATGTAGAACTACTCAGGTAATTTATAATGTCTGATAATAAGTATTATGCTATAACTAAAGCATAAGAGCATAAAAGACCCCTAAAATAGAAAATAATCCTTTTTCCATTGGATTTATTGAGGTGTGTAGCCCTGTGGATGTAGTCATGAAGATGGTGGTGGAGTCTCTCCCTCCTGCGTGACAGGCTACATGCTGGATTGGCTTTTAGTAGGTGAGGATATAAGTTTTCCATCCCCCTCCTCTTCATCAGTAAATCAGTACCTGTCTGTATAGAGGAAATGAGATTGCTACGGTCTTGGATGAATTCTGAAAGTTTAAAACAATTTCTTATTTATTACGTTTTCTCAGGCTGATCTCAATATTAATGCTTATCTGTTACAATTAAGACTGCAGTTTGACCATGTGCCTTCCAGAAGCTGAATCCTGTGATTCCTGTGAAACCTTCAAGGAGAGGAATAATATTGTCAGCAGTGTTCACTGCATTATGTTTTAAATGCAGTGGATACTCCTTTTGATACAGCCATCTGCACTGGAAGGGATATTTATCCTCACACTCAACACTGAGAACACTGATGCTGTCCCTGCCATGAATATCTCCCTAAAATCCTCCCAAGAGTTGTCATCTCTGCCCATAGAAAGACAGATCATATATGCTCTTTTTGCATTCTTTCAAAAGCGGAATCTCTAATGCTTATAACTTGCTTCTATATCAGAAAGGGAACTCACTTCACGTCATAATATCGCTCCACTATCACTCTTTATGGTCTGTAATCCTTATTGTTGAGGAGTGCAGCAGCTGGAGCAAGTGTTTTCACAGGGGAAATTTGTTCAATTGTCATAGTTTACATTGAATCAGCAGTGAAGAGGTTTATTGCCACATAGTTAATTGGCAATCAGTGAACTATATATTGAGGGTCAGTATCATAATTGCAACAGATACACGATTGTCCTAGACACTTATAAAACGCCTGCACATATATACTAATTTTGGAACAACCTTCTCTGACTAATCTTTAAGATTCTGTGATCACACACACATGCCCACCCTATGTTAGATGATGTGTGCACAAACTCTAGCATAAAGTCTAGCTCTGCACCCTGCCTCCTGCAGCCCTCCAAGGCACACAGACTGTATGAGCACAGCTCACGAGGTGATATACCTACAGAGGCATGGATCACACATACTGAGGCGTGGATCCCTCCCTGCTATACTCTGGCACATTCATGCCTCCAACAGGAAGCGACTCCATCAGAGTCCATGGACAAGTTCCAGCAGGGTGACTTCTAGCAATGCCAAATTACATTTTCAGTGCTGTTCTGTTATCCTCTCCTTTGTCTCCACCACTGCAAATTATTACTCTCATTTTGTTCTTCTCAAGCAGAATATTTGTTTTCAAAAGTTTACAATACATCCCTTTTTAAGATTTAAAATTGTTTTAATGTTGATGGGTTTCTTCCTCTTTAGTATCACTAGGTTTGGAAAATGCCCTGCTGGGTAGCTTTGGATGGTTCACTCAACAACACACTTGGAACACAGGCTCCTGTCTTTCCAACTGCTGCTATCCAGGACATTTAGCACAGAGCTGCAACTATGCCATTTAATCTCTTGTGATGGTTTTTTCATTGATAATAGTTCTGTGTCCTAGTTCAGGCACACCTGCTAGAATTTTGCTACTCCTGCCATGAGCTATTAATATAATTCTTTAGTTATATGCTCTGTTATCAATGTACTCATAGCCCTGCTTTATGTTGGCTTACAAAAGTATAAGAATGGTGACATCAGTTGAGACCAATGGTCTGTGTGATCAGCAGCAGTTGTCACTAGCAGATGCTTAAGGAAGAATATGGAAAATGTAGTGATTTTTCTTAAAAACCCTCTCCCAGAGTCCAGCATTTGCGGCTTAAAGATATCCTAAGTCATAAATAACAATTTTATTCTGACATATCCCAGTCAATTTCCCTACATATCTTGATTCCCACAGCACATATTCTGTATGTGTGAAGAGGCTTTTAGTAGAATCAGGGAAACCTTTAGACCAAAATTCTTTGGCCCATGGGTTCCATGGTTTTGCTTTTTATTTCTAGATACTCTTTATGTAATAGTCACTTTCTTAGGATGAATTATGCTGCAGTTTAGTCATAGTACATACAAGTGACGGCTTTTCTTCCTGTAGTTTCTGGTACTTATCTCAGGCTGGGGAAGGTTGGATCTCCTGTTCTAGTCACATCCTCTCTTCTGGTACCCTGCAGAGGAGCCATGCAGGGATAGCAAATGTGTAGACGTTCCTATCAAGCATGTCAACAGAGCAGAGCCATCTTTATTTTAGGTCTTATAACATAATAACAGCAATTATAATAACTACAATACCAGTAATAACATTTATAATAAGAAGAATGCACCTTCATTAGATTAATTATTTATGTGGTTTATGTGGTTTATACTACATTACAGCGAAAGTCTTAGTATAGTAATTCTATAAATCCAAAAAACAAATAATTTTAAATTCATCAGGATGACTTTATTTAGGAATTTGACATTGTTTTCACTATAAATCAATTGAAACTACAAATAAGGGGTCTTGCTTATTAATTTTTTATAAGTTAGGTGAACATATGAGAATCATCACATATATATATTCTAATACATATAATGATTCTTAATGTATGAGTTGCCTGAAAGGGCTTAAGCTAAATAGAGTAGACCACTTAGAATAAAAATGGAGAAATTAGAACTGAGACTTGAGACAAGGTCTAGCTATTTCCTATCTGAGATGTCTAATGGTTACAGTTTGACCCTGTTTGGTGTTTGAGAATTTACCTCAATATTTACTTCATGAATGTAGGTTAAAAAAATTCTTAGAAGAAATGTTTATCATTCTAAAAATGCAAAAATTTTTAATAAAATTCTTATAAAAAGTTTTTTTATAAAAAAATGCCTTACTATTGCATTTTAAACACAACCAGCAACTAAAGACCATGCAGCTGCTCGCTCCCTCCAAAACCCATCCACTTGTGATGGGAAAGAGAATCAGGAAAAGGTAAAACCCATGGGTTGAGATAAAAGTTTAATATTTTAAATAAACAAAAATATTACAATAATATAATAATAACAATCATAACAACAAGGGAAGAGAAATGAATGATGCAGAACATCAATGTTCGTCAGCTCCTGACTGTGATGCTGAGAAGTGATCCACCTCTCCTGGACAATTCTCACCAGTTTGTATACTGGGTATAATGTACTATGGTGTGGAATATCCTTTTGCCAGTTTGGGTCAGCTGCTCCCTGATGGCTTCTTGTGCACCTGCTCACTGGAAGAGCATGGGAAACTGAAAAGTCCCTTATTAAGGGTAATCCCTGTACAACATCAACTAAAACATCAGTATTTTATCAGCATTATTATCATCCTGAATCCAGGACACAACACTGTACCAACAACTAAGGAGAAAATTAACTCCATTCCAGCTGAAAATGGGACATTTACAAAGCAAACAAATAAAGAAACAAATAGACTCAACATGCTATACTAGAGAATATTAATCATTTTGATTACCAGCATTACAAACTAGGAGGATAGAAATTTCCCTGGGAAAATATCTTATGGGATATAATAGACTTGGAACTTTCAACAGTGTAACTAATGAATTATCCAGCTTTAAGGCAAACTGAAGCACACATCTTCACAGCTCAAAACTAATCAGGGAACACTAATTCCCTTTATCATCATGGACAGTAATGAATGGGGAATTTGATATATGACATGGGGATTAGAAAGCGCAGGAAGATTGCTTTTAACACCTGTTACACAGTAATATCTGCATGTTTCCTGCCAAATGTTGATTTAGTTTTACATAATTTTACGACATGTTAATTATGTCCGGCGAGAAGCGGGATGGGGAAGGAATGCTGTCACCCCACTCGGACGAAGCTGAGGCGATAGGACTTTGCCTCTGTTGGTGATGGCGGTGCTTGGAGGCGCTGATATCTCCGAGGATAACAGCGTAAGGGCAGAGCGAAATTCGCTCCAGTGCCCGCAGGCCCAGCCGTGTCCCGCCGTGTCCCTGTGTGGCCGCAGGGCCATCCCTGCCGGGTCTCTCCCGGCCCGTCCCTGCTCCCGCTGTCCCCTCGGGGCTCGCAGGGCTGTTTCTCGCTCGGTTCCCCTGGCTCAGCCCTGCCTGCCGGGCAGCGTTTTGCCCTCCCTTGCCCAGGCTTTCCCCGGGGCTGAGGGGCTCAGCCGTGCCCTGCGCTGGGGCCGCTGGGGCCGCTGGCACCGCCTGGGGCCGGGCCGGGCAGCGCCGAGCTCCCAGAGCCAACAGCCGCACACCTGCACCCATTCCCCAGGGACACAGAAAGGGAAACTAGCATGCTCCTACAATTCTGTAAAGCTAGTTATCAGCTCATATTTGAAGCACCACTTAGTTGCGTGAAGCAGCAGGCTTTATATCAGGTTTAAATAACACAATAAGTTGGCTACTTGCATTTTCAAAAATGTCTTTGGTTGATTTCCATAAAGTTATTTACCCCTGACAACAAATTAAGCAGGCTGCAGTAATGGCATACTAGCGTCAGACCATTGCCTGTGAATCTGTCATGACCTGTGGGGCGTTTGCTTGGCAGCATTCAGAAGGGTGGCTGCTTCTTCCCTGTGGTGGCTCAGCTGCCCCCAAAAAAGAGTTCAAGGAATTTTGAAAAAGATAGGGAAAAGGAGAGATAATCATCTGCTTTTAAAGGAGAAAGGAGAACTGTAAATGGGGTAACTGCACCACCTAATTAGTGGCTTGTCTTCATTTTCTTCTGTCTTCACTCACAGTCAGGATTAAAAACATGAAAGAAACAAATTTCTCATGTTCAGACTTGGTTGTTTATTAAATCTTATCTAAAGTACAGAGAGTTCTGCAACACTTCTAGCTACTTCTAGCTTAAAAGTGAGCAAAATGGAGGTGAATCTAGCTTGTTACAGGGTCTTTTAAAGATAAACAGTCCAATAAAGAGCTAATACCTACATTATTTATACTTTTGAGCCACTAGCCAAACACCTGTGACCTGCAGTGCAGCACTAACCATCGAACTAAAAACTACTACCTGAAATCATGAAGAATAAGGAAGAAGACAGAAAGAGACAACACCTGAAAACCTCCATCTTGTCCCATACCTATTACTATATTCTAAAAATCCTAAATTCAAAATCCTTCACAATGTGAAATCACACATTTCTATTCCAACTACATACCTGTGACTCTAACTCCATCACTCAAATTTGGAAACTTTCTCCAAGACCTCAAGTCAAAAGCAGTGTTCTTTTGAGGGTCAGTGTCAGAAAGCACAGAAAGCTCAAAACTCCCTGGCTTCGGAGTTCCAACAGAGAACAGTTAGCAGGACAGACTAGGAAAAAACCCACAACAAAATAAGAACAAATAAACCTGAACCAGGATGAGGACAACAGGATGAGGTGCAAAAAGGGAAGATAGCCAGAGGGTGTAAAATTGAATGTAGAACAGACAGCAGAAGGAGAGAACAGGAGAGAATAAAACTTTGCACAAAATTAGAAGAAATATTTAAACATAAGTATACACTATTTAAATGCAGGTAATGCACAGTTAAGGTGGAAAAAGAGCTTTAAGATTGTGAATCCCAACTGTCTCATCCCAGGCAGAGAGTAGACATATAGATAGAGGGTATCTCTGCCAAGGGTCCCAAGGACATCTCATGTCTGAACCCCTTGTTACAGGAAGGCTGAGTAGTTTAGCCTTGCAAGGAATGGGCTCATTTGAGTGGTGTTAAGAGTACAACTGACAGTACTTCAGACAATGCAACACAAGCAGCTTTGATAAAAATCAGACTTTCAGTATTAAATGTGTTTTCTTTAAAACATCACATTGTACTTGACCACAGGGAAGCATGGGAAAATATCAAAGTGCATGTCTCATTCAGCTTAGTGTACATATGTGTTTTTGAAAATCTTGTTTGTTAAGTATAGCATTTTTTATTTCTTGAAAAGCATTGTAAACTTATTTAAACTTATTTAAACTTAAAATAGCTTTAAATGTTACTTGAACGAGTGTTCTAAAATACAAATTATTTTGGTAAAAGAACAATGTTTTTGGGAAGATGGATTCACAGAAAGATATTACAGAGAAATCTAGTATTAATCACTCCAATAAGCTTGTTCTTATGACCAGCCACTAAATTAATTTCCTACATCTGTAAATCCTGTTAATAGGGTATTGATTCCATATTTTGCCTTCTAAATTTTGCCCTTCTTAGATGTAAATAACATTGTTTTGAATCATGTGTCCAAATGAAGGATGGAGAAAACAAAACCACATCCAACAGAACCAAACAGAAATTGCATCCAGTCAAGTGCCTCTGGCTTAGGTGACAAAATAAGAAATCAATTGGCTGAAATAATCAATCTTGTATGTTTGCTCTTTCAATTAATTACATTACAAGGGAAAAACCTGTCTCAATCTTTGCATCATTTCCCACATGTCCTTACAAGCCACTGACAGCAGTGATAATGATAAAAAATATATTAGGAGAAATGTGGTACATTTATCTTTGATTCTGTGGCTTTATATTTAATATAAGTAATGCTGGAGCAAGTGTGCTAGGCCCTGCTAATCATACACTGATAAAAGTGAGAATTTGTCTATCCCATCCTATAATTAGATACAGATGTGAATGCTCTGCTGGCCACAAATTGCAAACCTGTGTATCTGCCAAACACTCATTTGTTTGCCATCATTTTTGAGCCTTCAAGAGAGAATACATTGTGCTAACTGCTTGTTAGCAGCTGGTTCACAAGGAATACAGTGTGAACAGTCTTGGCAAAGCTGTGTTTTGCTATAACAATGGGCTGCACACTCTCAGTTTTCCTTGAGTTTAAGATTCAAAATTGTAACTCTAGGGAAGTAAAGCAACCTTCCTTACCATCAGCTTCCAAAGAAGACAAACTTCATTAAAATGTTTGTGATGAAAATGTGTAATTTTCAGTAAACTACAACGGTATTTAGCTTGTTCTTTTGTATATGTAGGAGAGAGACTGACATGAGAAACCCCAGTATGTGCAGAGTCTCTTAGATATATGCTCATTTCAAGAGATTAATGCTAGACTTTATTTGCAGACTGATGATTGGTTACAGCACTTTTCCTGAAATAGTTGTGTATTAATACCAGGTGTTTAATTAATCTTTCTATAATACATTTCTAACTTTATATAATTGCAAACTTTATATAGTTGCAGTGACTGATCAAGTCCACCTATGTAATTTGGCAGGATGTAGAGGTGCTTTTTTCTTTGTCGAGAAACATTTAATGTTTGAGATGGTGGGACAAAGGGGTTTGTTAGCCTAGAGGATCCCTGTGGATATTGAGTCCTGGAAAGCAATAGTCCTCAATATACATACATGGTCACCCCATGACCTGCTCAAATGCAATGGTCAGTTCCCTCTCTGTGGCTATTATTTACTGATCATATCTTAGAATCATTGAACCAAAGAATGTCTTGGATTGGAAGGGACCTTAAATGTCATCTAGCTCCAGCCCCTCTGCCATGGCCAGAAGCACCTTTCACTAGACCACGTTGCTCAGAGCCCCATCCAGCCTGGCCTTAAACACTCACAGGGACAGAGCATCCCCAGCTTCTGTTCACAAAGACTATCAGTCCCTCAACACCCTCAGTGTAAAGAATTTCTTCCTGATATCTGTGTCTAAACCTGCTCTCCTTCAGCTTAAGGCCAATTCCACCTATTCTATCACTACTTGCCCTTGTGAAATGTCCCTCTCCAGCTTTCTGGTAGGCTCCCACAAGGCACTGGACAGTGTTCTAAGGGCTCTCTAGAGCCTTCTCTTCTGCAGGCTGAACAACCCCCACTCTCTCAGCCTGTCCCCACAGGAGAGGTGCTCCAGTTCTCTGACCAGCTCTGTGGCCCTCTATCACTTCTTGTCTAAATATAAGAATTCTGAGCTAGATGCTCCTTACAAAATGAGAACCTTATTCCTTCCTTCAGCCAGGATAACAGTATTCATAGATTTTAACTATGAATTTTCACATGTCCAAATTAATGATGCTACTTCTGTTTGGACATGCATTCTGCTTCGGTCTTCTGGTACTACACTGGCTGAAATGGAAGTCTGCATGAACTGGATTCCTGGCATATTGAAATACTTTTACAGGCACTGTGTAAGCTAACATCTGTTCCTTCCCCACTGCTCTTCTCAAGAGAGATCAAGAAAGAGAGAAAAAGCACACAGAACTACAGCAGTATTCCCATCACAGGACTGTAGAGAGAGAAATATGAGAAAGAGGGTTGGGGGATTTTGTACTGTAAGCAGCAATACTGAGAAAGGCTAGAGCCCAGCACAGCACCAACAGAGCTCCATGGGTAGCTGCTTTGCTGAATACAGTAACTTGTGTCCATTTGGTCCTTGAGCAACACCAAGAGAATTTCAGGGACAAGGACTAAACTTTTACTGCAGATATCAAAAAGCTCAGATTTTGAATGATCAGACAGCTGCAAACTCTAAATTTACTAGTGTTTTCTTAACTTTTGTTCTAACTATTTTTCAAGTTAACATTTTTATCATTTGTTTCCTCCACAATGTGAAAAAAATATAAATAGTTTTTAATTACTGTTAAACATTCCCCTTCAGAAAGTGATTAGTTGCTGCTGGTAACCCATTAGGGGAAAAAAGTTACTCTGTTACCACACATTTTTGGTCAAAAGGAAATTACAAGCACGTGTTACCTCTGTTTGTCCAGCAAATGCATCTCCCTCCCTAACCAAAAAGTATAAAATTATAAGAGTATAAATACTTACTTAGTTACTTAAAGTGAATGGTAGATTTATGGAATGTAATACTGGTTTCAATATCTTGCAGCACTGAGAGAAGCTGGGAAGAAGTAAAAACATTAAATCTACCATGTCAGACAGAAATTCAATTTTTTCCAAGAAAACTGTCTCTTCCCTTCCTTTCCTTCCCCCCCTCCCCCCCTTTAGTAGTAGAGTTCTTAAATAATAAACATTGAAATTGCTTTTCCCAAAATAAGGCTCAGTACCCAGTTTTCTTTTACTTTATGGAAGCTCTGAAAGCATGTAAAGGATAATGTTTTTTCTTGCTCCTTATCTCTTCCACAGTCTGTTTTTCTACAAACCTGATGGCCAGAAGTGGATGGATGGAGCTGGGCAGCTCCCAGGAATGGAAGAGTATTTTTTAGGAGGGAAGATATTTTCAGGGAAAAGAAGCAATTCACCAGTCTTATAACAAAGCTCTTACAGCATGGCTCGAACTTTCAGTTTGGTCTGCCAAGGTAGCTTTGTATAGTACCCTCAAAAAACTGCAAAAATATTTTAAAGTAAAAAGCCAGGTTTCTTTTTTGTGTGTGGATTTGGGGGATTTTGTGGGTTTTTGTGGTTGATTGGGTTTTTGTGCTTGTCAAACTCAAACAGAAATAGGCAACTTTTTAGAAACTGAACTCAAAATGAATGACTAAAAGTACCTAAGAAACAACTTTTTTATAAATGAAATTTTCCCTACCTCTGTTGTTGTGGGATAGATCTTTTATTTCAAGTTTACACTGAGTTGCCAGGACTTTCCAGCTTTTGCAAACTCTGCAGTCTCTGTATCCCCAAGCAAAGTCTCTTCCCACTCTAATTCATAAGGCCCTGACTGTGCCCACCTTGCGCTGCATTTCGGGGTTTCATCTGTGCTGCGAGCTCACTGCTTGCTGGCCACTCACTCCTGCTCTGCCTTTGCACTTCTGAAATGTCCCTGTTGTGGGAAATAGAAAATAATATAATGAAATAATATCAACTATCCCAGAACCAGCATCATCTCCCTTGCACATGTTCAATTCATTACAGTGTGCAATGCATTCTCCAGACTCCGGCTCTGGATAGGGAAGGGAGCATGCCTTAGGACCTTCTTAGAGACCTCTTCTCGAGGCTGTAATTCCAATGTGGAAAAGGAAAATATTTAAAGAAATAAGGACTTCAATTATATCCCACTTTAGAACATATGTTTCCCAGGAGGTGCACCGGAGGTAGTACGAGGTCTGAATATATTTCTACATGTCTTTTTTTGTTTTAGCTCTTTGAGATATTTACTTGTATATGGTTATAACTAATTTAGACTGCTAAAATTAATTCAATGCTTAATTATTTTGACACTGTGATAGACATGATAAAATGCTCCCTATTGCCTGGAGCAGATTATTGACAGAAGATATTATCATTGTACCCTTCACAATGAGGGGGGGTCACATTTATGTCTGTACAAAACCTTTTGTGACAGACTGAAGTGAGTGAAGATTGGATGTCCAAAATCTCAGGAAATGTAACTAGTAAAGTACAGTGTAAGAAAGAGCTAAGTTTGTTTAGTTGAGGATTTCTGGAACTTTTCTTCAGAAGACCTAGGTTTTTTTTCCTTGTCTTTGTTACCCAAAATTCTTGAACTAATACTTTTTTCCGAAGTCTGCCATGAATTTTGTTCCTGAGAGCTAAATATATGTGAAGAAGAAAGTGAGCAAAAATCCACATTCTTAAATTACTTTAATTGTAAGAATTTTTTTTCAGGGGCTTTCATATTCAGAAAGAATTCATTATCTTCAACTTTAAAGAAATAGCCAGAAATTTATGAGAATTTATCCTCTTGGTAATGTTCGTGGTTTGGTATTTGATGGTAGAAAATTATGCTCACTGGCATTTGGTGCATTTTCTATTCACCCTTCTTCTACTTTCCTTGTCCTAACTCATCATACACAGGATGACCTGGTTTTATCCTGAGATTAGTCCTTTCAGCAGAGCTGTTTGTGCTGCTAGGTTTGTAAATGAGAAAGAAAGATAATGCCTTGTAAAAATCTGAAAGCAGACTGAAGGGCTAAGAGGGCTGTAGGCAAGATGTTATGTGAAGCGCTTGTGTTTTAAGTGAAGAAAGGACTACAAAGTGAATGCTGCAGAAATGTTGTCCCAATAAATTTTATTCTGGTCACCTCTTTACCATTTGAGAATTTGGAATCTCCTTTCAAATGATGGAGGACATTTTCTGTAACCTTGCAGAGACATTATAATTTTTTTTTTTAATGAACATTTCTGATATGGTAATAAGAAATTTCATATCTGTTTGGATTTGTAAAAATAACTTTTGAAAGGTGTATATTATAAAATCTGTATATATATGTTTAAGCTTACAAATGAATAAATTTAACCTGAATAATAATTGATGATTCAGTGGCCTTCATTATTATAATATGGTTTTACTTTAAAGTGATTGTTGCATTTGCATTTCATGGGACTGAAAAGGAATTTAAAAAAAAAAACCTCAACAACCAAAACTCTGATTTTATGTTTTTATATTTTATGTTTTTAAGATTTAATTTAAGATTAGATTTCACTTCAGGATATTTTCCTTACCCTTATCAACAACCAGAACTTCTTTCTGCATCTTCACTTTTCAATTATGCAAAAGATATTCTCAAGAATGAAACATATATGAATTTCACAGTAGTAGTTTTGACAAATATATGCAAAACATTATATAAAGTTAAACTATTCCTTTAAAGAAAAAGAATTGTGTTTGTCACAACAGTTTGTAAATAAATAAATAAATAAATAATAAAAGACTGAGCAGATTTTGCTGTACCATTTGAGCCCTTTTTATTGTTGAAGAATGTTTAAAGTGGAAAAAGACTTTGAGTAGGACATAAAAAGTTACCCAGTTTAGTTTTCATGCATAGACTTCTGCAATAACTTTCCTCTGATTTTTCACTAATGCTGACAATTCAAATGCTCTTTTGTGAGAAGCAGTATTTACAGCTGTTTTTATGAAGAGATGCACAATGCTAAGTGATAGAAACATTAATATGTTTTTCACAGCTAAATGTTTCTTGTGTGTGTTTGGAACATAGGCGTCAGCTTCAGTTGAAGTATATTGATGCTGAAAAGGAACGGGAGGCTGAGGCCAGTATGGCTGGGGGTTATTTTTTAGTATTGCTTTCAAAAAGTTCTGATTTCTCTTAACTGCTGTCTTCTGTAGTCTGATTTTAGAATTGGGAACCAAGATTTTCACCTGTGCATCAAACATAATCCCCTGGGGCCAAGGAGAACCTTCTTAGCATTATGAATATTGCAGAAAGTGGCACCTGGTCGTGTAAGAACAACTGGCCAATTGCTGCTATTCATCTTTCAAAGGCATTGGGCAATGCCAGGAATGTTTGCTAGGTAGAAGTTGAATCAGGAGAGCTATATTCAAAGATAGTATATATCAGTGCCGTAAGCAATATACTGAAATAAGAGGGCCCTGTGCATGAATAGTGATTAAGGCATAAATGGAAATCAAGGTTCAGCTTCTTTCAAAGGCTGGCTGTTGTGGGCAGACCATTTATTTTGCTCATCCCCCATCTGGAACTTCTTCACAGAACTAATTCTGAACAAATCCCTGTGTATCCAATAATGCCAAACTATTGAAACAATAAAAGGTGAAGGCAGAATTTGAAGGGAATTACTTTGCAAGTAAGTGTACGCCAGTATCTAATAAAGAAGAATGGCTTATTTATTCACTTATTTATTTGTTTGTTGACCTTGGTGTTTCTGAAGTGCCTGCATTTTGCTTCATGACAGGGACTGTTAAAGATACAGTTATGTATCTTAAAACTGAGAGTGCCTGACAGAAGAGAGACAAATCTTACAACACTGGTAGTGAAACAACTGAAAATTTACAATTTAAAGACTGCCACCAAGTCCAGGTAAATGTTCATCTTCTTGAAGTTAGCTGTGGAAGTCATTCTATGAACACTAAAAGTGTGGAATATGGGGCACCATCTTGCTGACTGAATGACCAACATACATACCCTATACTCATGAGGGATAATACTTGGTTCTCTGAGATGGTCTTCTTACCCACAGAATTGTCATATTTTTACAAAGCTTTCCTTAAAAAAAAAGTAATTCACATAGATATGGCATATCACTGCAGCATAAAATTCAATCTGGCACTGAAGATTACTGAGTGATTCTTATGGGATGAAAGCCAAGGAACTTCCTTTTTTAAAGAGTTTAGAGGTGTGAAACAGGATATAATAATGCTCATTTTCCCTTATAAGCCATTTTGAAATCTCATATAAGATCACTGAGTAAAGTAGAAATACCTTCTTCTTTGTGAAATCCTTTTCCCTTTCTGAAAAAATCTTGGCATTAATCAACACACTAATGCTCTGGCAATATGTGCAAGAATATAATTCAATTCTTTGTTGTACTGCATAAATCTCAGATGATGATTTAAGGCAGCTCAGAGGCATTTTCACTTTTCATTCTTCACATTCCCTTAATGCAGGTTCTTTCTGAGTAATTTCCATACTGTGTAGACTGTTAAACACTAAAATTTTGCTTGCCTAGATTTCCGTTAGAAAGTCTGGCCAATGATACAGGCTTAGAAAACTACATCAAAGGGTAAGAATATTCATATAAATTAAAATTTCTCCATAGATCATCCTTCAATTAAATGCGATCCCATGATTTTCTAGTGGAAATAGAAACAAAAGTGAGGCCAATTCTCATTAAAATGTAATTATTTAGCCTTTGAGTAATGAACTTTAATATTTCTTATCATCATTATTCAGTAGATCAGATAAATTTTTACAGTATCCTGTAATGGTATCTTCTCATAAAAGTTCTTATTTTTTCTTCAAAAAAGTTCATATAAATATACAACTTTGACACCAGTATTTCAGTCAATCATTCAGATAAACAGAAAATTTAGCAATTCACTAATGCCAGAGTCAGGTTCCCTTCTGAATATTTCAAGTTTAGCCTACCATCCCACTCAGAATGTTTGGAGTTTGTTCATTGATGTTTTGCTGTGCATGCTTCCCCTGTAGAAACATAAGGAAGAATGGTCTTGCTGAACTAAATTTCTTTTCCTGGACCACACAGTAAGTTGTAGTTTTAAGGAAAAGAAAGGTATATATTATTGTTCTGAACTTTAAGGCAAGTTAGCTCTTCTGATAATACTTGATAAAAGAAAGCTACTTTTACAAAATTGTATTTAGTTAACTTATTCTGCATTAGTATTGACTGTAGACAGTTTCTAGAATCATAAATCAGTTCTGTAAATAAGATTCAGACAGAAGTTAAAAATATAAATACTGCCAGGTTTTTTAAAGAAATTACTGGGAGAGGTAGGACTTTTTACTCTTTTTATTTTTTTTGCCGAAATTTCTGCTGAAACACTGCTAGAAGGTAGTTTATAGCTGTTCAATATACAGATCTGCATATTCAAATATGTGACTGACAGACTGCTATGTGAAGTGCATGTGACTTCTAAATATGATCTTTCTCTTTGCTTTTTTTTTTTTTTTTAATTACCAGATAAAATCTGGAATTCTGTTATCTGTAAAGGTCAAAGTGGCTGCATAAAAAAAGAAAAAAAAAAAAAAAAGAAAAAAAAGACCTTAGACATCCGTGTTCCTTCTCTAAAACCAGCAGTGGAAGAACTTTTGTCATACTACCTCCAGAGTTTCACTAGAATGACTATAGAAAATATGCCCTCACAACAGCTATCATTTTGTTGCAATTTTTGCCCTTACCCGAGGTTAAAAGGCTGATGTTAAAAGGCTGAAGGAATACTTTTGCATAGCAGTAGAAGAGAAATCCTGATTTTTTAATTTTTTTTTTTAATGTTTGTTCTCTGCTGACTACAGCCTATATCCTAGAAATTAGTTAGGCCTGGGTTCCTTCTATTTCTTTTAATGATTTCGCTCTACTGCCAGCGGGAACCTGTTTTCTAATTTTCAGTTTGAATGTATCCATGGCTGTCTTGATTATATTGGTCTGGTTACAGTGTATTTCAGTTCAAGTATACATTTTCTTTCATTTGGTTTTAAAAACACTAGTTAGACAAGAGAAAGTCTTCTGATTTGCTGAGGGCCATTAGGGAATCTGTCTAATTTAGTTGCCTTTCTCTATACTTGTGTGAATTTAATTTCATTTTTCCCCTTCCATATGTAATCTGATTTTGCACAGAAACAAATTCTTGGTGTAACAAGCGGCTTATACTTTCGTTTTTTATGGTGACATTACCTTATCATGAAGATTCTGTGTGATGAAAACATGGACTCATTAGTCCCTTTCCTTTTACTTCCCATGTCACACTCCAATTACTTAATATCAGAAGCATGAGTGTGTCCAATTTCAGTTCCTTTTTTCTAGTTATCAGGTTGTTCCTGCATAATAATCCATTGCCTGTCACAGTGATGATGCCTCCTAGCATTTTTATCAGATGTAATCAGCAAGCTCCTACTTTCATGACAAAATAATTAATGAAAACATTAATTACAGCAGAGCCAAGAGAAGAAAAATAATTTTTCACTCACCACATAGGTTCTACATAAACTGTTAATTGGTTACTCCATCATAGATATTTTGGCAAATATTTATAGGCTGCCTTTTCAAGTGTTTTGATGCAGTGCATTGGTCTCTTCTATGTCTCTTCCACTGACAGGGCATGAATTTCTATATTTTTATCAAGGAAGAATTTTACTATGAGAAGGTGATTTCTGATGTCTATTTTTATGTTGCCCTTAGATGTGCCCCTTGAATGCTCTTTCTTGTTTAATTGCCATTATCGCTCTGCAACTGTCACACTTCTTGAAGACAAACAATATGTTCTATCCAGTTAGAATTTTTTATGCAATTCAAAGTGTCAGCTTCTGCAAGTCTTGAAAAACCTTTAGTGAACTGAAATTTCATACTCAAAAAAAATTCCTATTTGTTTTGCCAGGTTTTAAAAGAATTACTTTAACGTCTCAGTCTTGCTAAACTCCTTCCTATTAACCTAGATAAAAGAGCAAGTTCATATTACTACATTAATGGATATAGCTTTTCTTTAAACAAGCAGACACTTGGCAATGTTCCTACCCACTTGAAAATCTTTAATAGGGGGCTTTTAATTTTATTTTTTAACTGCAGTAGTGAAAAGCTTCCACTAAAGTAAATATAGACACTGAAAAGTAACTGTCATGTATTCAACCAGTAACACACTGCACACAAAAGAAACAGAAATTCAATTTCTGTGTGGACAACCGGCTAAATTCCATCACATGCTTTTCTGGCAAAAAACAGCAAGAGTTGTCACAAATATCCTTGGAGAGAGATACCCTAGGGACAAAGTAACACTTTTAAGTGAAAATCTTGGCCAAGTAACTAACCAGAATTTATACAGGATAAGTCTACTAGATACTTTGAAAATATCAATATATTGGCAGTAATGTATTTTCCAGGTCTTTTAAAGAGTGAGCACTGCAACACCTGTGCAGAGTTTTCTGCTCCTCTTGGATTTTGCTGTAAGTGTTGTGTGCAAGATGGCTGATGGTACTTCAGCAAAATATGATTATCACTTCTCCAGAAAGTACCAAGAAGTGTCTTCACTGTTAAAACACTACAAAAGATTTATGCCTCAATACAAGAAATAGGTTAATTTTTTCCTATTATTTACTTCTTGACTTATTGCAGGTTGTGAAGAATGGGATGCTCAGAGATATTTTAGAGTAATAGCTGCTCATTTCTTAGGGGAAGTGTGGCAGTCAAAGGCTCCTGGTGGATGGGCTAATATATGCCACCTCCCAAGCAGGTTTAAGAATCCTAGGGTTTTGCTTTGGATCTAGGTCAGCTGTTAGTCTGTCTGCATCACAGTGCTGGGCCAGCAGTAGAAGTAATCTGGTACAGAGATATACCGAGGTTATGATTAAAGATATTGAAATTAGCTAAAACTGTAGATGTTTAATCCATTGCCCATATAAACTCTCTAGAACAGAGGTGAGTACCTTTAAGAAAAACTTGTGATACGTTTTTTTAATTGCACATAACAATACTTGCTTACTTCTGGGAAAGTAAACTGGATGATGATATAAACCAGGGTTCTATACAGATTAGGCTTGGTACAATAAATAAATAAATAACAAATTGGTATAGCTACAAAAATGCTACTTATTCACTCAGCTCAGTTCTTTCATGGCTTCTTTCCTAGTGCCTGAATTATAAGTTCATATTTTAACTGTTGTGAAGTCATATTTTGCAGTAGAGTTTGTCCCCTCTTTCTAGTAAAACAATAGCTCAGAAGTTCTCCATTAAACATGAAGCACAGGCTAGATCTGTTATACACAAAAGAAGATTAAGCACAATGAACATGGAAAGAAAATGACAAAGTAAAATAGAGGAAGGGTGCCAGGAAAAAAAATCAATAAAGAAAACTAAAGAACAAGGGGGAAATCTAGGATACATAGATGAAATCTTGAAATCAAGACATTTTTCATTCTAATAAAGACGTTTTTCTCATTTGCAGCATTTGTTACCCAAACCAAGTATCATTTCAAACATTAGTAAACTGTTAGTTGGAGTTATTCTCTACATTGAGAAGCTGCACAAAATACTGAGCAGACTGAACCAACAACAGACTGACAAACTAAATTCAAAGCTTTCTTTGAAAAATTATCTATAAAGTTTAATTTGTATTGGTTTTAAATCTTAAAAGTGATTCTTCTTACAAACAAAACTTATGCAAATCTCTTTTTGATCCATCATTTTCTAAAATTTAGTGATAAAAAGATTTCTACTTTTTCAAAGTTTGTAGTCTTTTTTTTATTATGAAGAGAAGAAGAGATTAATAATTTCTATCAGAGTTTGTTAGGCATACATTTAAAATAGTGAGATAAGTAATAGGTGAAGCTGTAAAGAAAGTGCTGTTATGAAAACAGCTATAACTAATGTTTCCAGAACTAACTGTCCTTATGTATTGATCTTGCTTAACAGGCAAAGAGTAATAGTTTTTGGGTTTCACCATTTTGGTTCCTCTATTCCTGTCTGACAAACAAAATATTAAATTATAAAAACTTAGTCTGTTACACTTTACATATTTAATAACAGATCTTGATTTTAAGCTTTTACACATTTAATTGGTTATACTACTACCTCCACTTGATTTCTTTAATTTTTCAGGAATACAATGGCAGTTTTCTGTCCTCTTTTAGATCTACTCCTGTATTTAGTTATCATTCTTACTCTATCCTGGAGCAACAGAGCTCAGCACAATATATTTTTTTTACTTTAAAGAATGTTGAATTGGATATTATAAATGAAGCAGCCTACCTAGATATTTATTTTATTTTCCAGAATATAAGTATTCCATGCAATATACAGGTATACTTTTAAGGATGTAGCAAAGATCATAACTCTTGCTCACCAGATGTTACAATAAATATTTTTCACTCAAAAGAGATAAAAAAAACATCATAACACTTTGTAGAACCAAGCAATTGTCTTTCTAAGTTGCACTTAAGTTGCACTTAATTGGGCAAAATTATGAACATTAACCCATATAGAGGAAACTATGCAATGAAAACCTAAAGGCAGGAATTGCTTCTGACCTGGCACTCACTGCAAAGATGACATCTACAAAGAAGTAAGTAAGTAATATATCATCGCCAGCTCCAAGTCTTTATGATCTGTTCCCAAGTTTCTCCTTAAAAATATCCTAACAGTATTTAGACATGCAAGCAGATAGCCTCAGGCAGCCTTGCACCTCTGAACCTGTAGGAGAACACTGCTCTGTTCCATCTGCTAGATAACATGAGTAGCCACTCCAGGTCACAGAGCTCTGTTGACGTTGCCAGATGAATTGTTTGTACTGGAGAGTTAATATAATTATCATTTTGCAAAACCATTAGGCTATAAACATTATCCAAAGAAAGGAATGAGAAACAGCTTTTCACTGATCTAAGGACTCACAAATTAATGAACCAGGCCAATTATGCCAACTTTTCTCCTCCTTTGGAAAGCAGCACCAGATCCTTGGGCAGTCATTCATGACTGTGGTGTTGCCAACCACTAGAGACCACCCTACAACAGAAGAATGCATGCACCAATGAGAGGGAACAGATGCAAAACACTTGGGGGAAATTATTATCATATTTATGTTTCTTCTAGGGAAACCATGAATATGTGTGTAAAATATAGCATATAAACAGGAGCTTTTTCTGTTCTCAACATGTTCAGTGGGTGGAGCTATCCCTCATATATCCTATTGCCATAATAAGGATGCCTGTTCCCCAATACTAAAACTATAATATCAGAGAATCTACTTTCTTGCTGGTTCTGGTAACAACATCACTTTATTAACCAGTACATTCAATATCAGTAATGGTGTGCCCTTTGGTAACTTTTAGACAAAAAAGTTTAATCATAGAATCATATGAATGTCTGGGTTGAAAGGAACCTTACAGATCATCTGGTTCCAACCCCTCTGCCATGGGCAGGGACACCTTTCACTGGACCAGGTTGTTCCAATCCCCATCTAGCCTGGCCTTGAACACTTCCAAGGAGGGGCTATGCACAACTTCTCTGGCAACCTGATGCAGTGCCTCACCAGCATCACAGTAAGGAATTTTTTCCTAATATCCCATCCAAATGTAGTCTGTTTCAGTTTAAAACCATTCCCCTTTGTGCTATCTCTACATGCTCTCATAAAAAGACTCTCTACTGAAATCATAGTAGTTATATCATAAGAGAAAATTTTCTATTGAAAATAAATTATTTTAATGATGGACAAAGCATTGCTAGTATGGAAATATATCTGACATAGTGCTATAATGCCTGTCATAATGGATCAGAAGCACCACCAAGAAAAAATTACATCCATAAGATTATGAGTTTGGGGTTGGTGGATTATGAGTTAATGTGAGAGTTTATTTTCTGAAACACTTTTTGAACTAGAACACGCAATCATAAATATCTAACTACTTGTCATGATGGTAGCTTCCAATCCATCAAAATGCTTTGAGGTTAGGAACAGCCCAGTGTTTCAAAGGACATTTTATAGTTAAAGAAAAATAATGTGTACTTCACAAATGTAAATGATCCTGAAAAAGTGTTACCTTTCCTACTTGGAAAGCTTTGGAACAGAGAATATACATGCTATTAACTTTTGCTTAATTGCAGAAGGGAATAGAACACATCAAACTTCTCATCAAACATATTTGAGGAATTCTGATTTAGTCACGGTATTATACAGCTATTAGTTCAACTTGAGGAATTATGAACTAGCTGAGCAGAAAACAGACAGCCTTTTCTGGGCTGAGCCAGAGTACAGGAAGCATTTTGAGCAGAAGAGTCCCTTGTACTTCAATTAGCCCTTCTTCTGATACCACAGTTTCATATCTGACACCATAGAGGATCAAACATTTACTAAATCATTCAAAGACTGGTTTATAGGATATCAAAAATGTCAAAACGTATGGTGTTGATAGTGAAACCAATCATGTGCAGTGAAGTGTTTTGAGAATTATATGCTTAAAAAGAACAGCTGAAAGGATGTGCCTTGAATTTGCCACATACATAAATTTAAGAGAGGAAGGAAGAACCATGCAAGTGCAATGATGTAAGAAGACCTATCCGAAAGACACCTGAGGAAGAAGGTGGAGAACTAATTACAGAACTGCACACCTGCACTGTGTGGATAATGAGACAAAACAAAAACAGTTTTTAGTGATGTTTCAGGAACAAATGGAGACATTGGTACAATATCACAGCTTGGTCAGAAAAAAATAATACTTGACCATCCCTGTGGAGCAAAACTACAGGTAACTGTAAAGTTCACTTTTTTGAAGGTATCTCAGTTTAGGTAATATTTGATATTGAGGATATCTAAGAAAGAAATTTAAATGAATGTTATCCTCAGTGGCAATAAATGTATACCTGTGCTACCACTTCAGTGCTCTACACATTTTTCTTAGTGCTCTTAAATATTAAACTCTAAAACAGAAATAAGTCAAAGGGTGTTTTACATTCTAGTACAAAATTAGTCACTGTGAAACCTACTTGAGTAATGTTAGAGAGTATGTTAATAGCAATTCAGAGGGGACATCACGTCTTCAATCTCTTCCTATTAAATGTAGTTGCAATATTATTGAAAGCTCTGTGCCTGTAAGGGGTTGAATGTGTTGATTCATATGAATTCATCACACATCAATTAGGATTTGGAAGCCGATTTTTTTGTTGTTGTTATGTTTTCATGGTATTACACTTCATCAGTTATATTAAAGGTCAGACATTTCAGGTAAAGTCGCTGGAGTGTGTTAAATGTGTCTGAACTGGAAAAGAACTGCAAATGTAAAAAGATTTCGGCAAAAATTCACTGTGATTCAAAAGCCAATATAATTTCAGGTAATTGTATTAATTTGATGAGGCCATGCTCTGGAGATTAAATTCCAGAGCCTTCAGGTCTTTTATCAGGGTATTTAGTTTAAAATAGTGTTTAGTTATTACAAACGGTTTCATTAAATAAATTCCTGGGAATTCGTATTCAGCTTTTGACTGCAAAGTACCATAAATTTTAAAGCATTCTTTTTCATATGATCAAATTCAAATTTTTCTGTCTAAGAGAGCAAATTAAAGTTTTTCTTTTTTCTTTACATTTGGATAATGTTTAGTTCTTAATATGGTAATAAAGAACAAGGGGAAAGAATTTAGTGAAATAAGATTAATTATTAAAACATTCTGACCTTAAAGAGACTTCTTTTTGAAAAGTCTCTTCTGGGAAAACCAGTTGGCTCTACTTAAAAATGTAGCATTTATGAATCCTAAGTTCAGAAAAAAGGACCACTTTTTAGCAGGCAAGAAAATGGGGAACTCATGAAGCAGATTGCATCTAGAATATCACAAAAAATTCTCCAAACATTATATCCCCTTTATCCTTTCACTAAATCTATTCTGTTTCTAGGTAATAAGATTAGTAATGACTAAGAATACTGTAATTTAAACAATTGCAGGGATTTAAAAAAAATTGCAGAGTATTTTTCTGAATTAATGTTATGTAAAAAAGTTAAAATTCCAATTGTATTTTAATTACTTTAAACATATATCTCTGGCGTAAAAAAATTTTTCCCTTAAGGTAAAAAAATTTAGTAAAACTTTCAGATTTCTCTGGAACTGCCTGCCAAATAACTGGGTAGAAAAACTCAGGAAGGCTTCATAGTGGGAGATTTAGCTACTTTCTGCTGGATGGTAGGGAAGATCTGTCCTGTTAATAGATTGTTTGATCTCTGGCAATTGTATACAAGTATAGTATACAAGTATATATTGGAAAACTTGGGAATCCATATGCCTCAGCTTGTAAAATTAGAAATGCCGAGCTAAAATTTTCATCAGACTTGGAACAAACAGACTTCTTTAGCAGTATATGGCTCATTTTAAGAAAAGGAAGCAGAACAAAATAGTTCATTATTGTATAAGGTATTTCTCCAAGTGTTTACAGTACTACAGAAGTGTATTCAGCACAGCTGCTCCCTTCATCACAGCCATTCCATAATTTTTTTACATTTATGTCAAAAATTCTGCACTTTTGACAAATGTTTTTTCCTTACCATCACATTGACTTGTTTAATAGTTGATCTCATGCTTACACACACATACACGCAAAATCTGGAATATGACAGAAATTAAACTCCTCCTGACAAGAATCTTATATGATATAATTAAACTGACTTCAAGTAAAGTTGTCTTTGGTACTGGGAAGCATACCTATAGTACTGAGTGGCATTAGTGTAAAGTGTGACAGCTTATACAGCCTAGACAAGCCAGGTTTTTGGTTCAGTAGTCAAAAAAAAAAGAAGAGATACTAGCTTTTTTCAGCCAGTGACAGGGCACAGTCAGATACGTATATGTACCTCCTCATTGTAACCAAAAAACAGCAATTGTGCTCTTTTGCTGACAAGACTAATTTAAGTAAAATCTGTGAACACAGAGGCAAAAGAGAGAGCACCCTACTGTCCAGCACTGATAACTCAAAGGTTTTAGTGGACTGCCAAATCACTTGAGGTGGGAGTCTATATCAGGGTCATAGGTTATCAAAAAGAGAATTGCTAAACATGGAAATCTTACATCTCTTGTGATTCTGACTTTGTATCTCTTTCCACATCATGTTCTTCCTTAGAGGGAGGTTGGCCAGCTTTACAAGACCAGGAAATTGCATCATCTCTTAAAACTTTGTGCTGCCAATGGAGCTAAATGAAGCTATACTCCTCTCCTCTATTAATACTGAATAAGAACAGAATATGATACATACTCCAGATCCATGTTTTTTATTTCCAGTATAAATTTGATTTTTCAACTCTGCTTGCATTTTGTTTATAATATCCAAGTTCTGAAGCATAAAAATCAATTCATACTTGCCCTGTGCTGCTTGATTTGTTAGTGAAGTACAGTTGTTGCATACTTGAATTAGCTAATAGAAAAAAATGGATTTGTACAGTTAGTCTCACCAGTACCACCTGTCAATGCATCTCCTGCAGTGCAAATCAGATATGCTAAGTGCTCAAGCAAGTGATTTCTCCCTGCATGTATAAACTTACAACATTACATTCCTAATAAAACTGCTGGCCAGTGGCATGTGGCATGAATGGCAGATAAATTGATGGTGATTTACAAGACTATCGTGTGCTGTTTTCTAAAAACTGGCGGTAAAGCAGCAAGGCTCTGCTTTGCAATTCTTTATTACAGGCTCTGTACATCTGCAGGGGTTTCTGTTCTGTGCAGTGAGCAGAAAGGCAGGCAAACAGTCTCTGGATTACCAGCACTGGGTCATCAGCTGCTCATCTGACTGAGGAAATAAAAAGGCAGAGTGCTCTAAAGTGAAAAGAAATAGCTTTTGACAATCCACTGTTGTGGAACACTAAAAATCTGTCATTCATATGACTCCTATAAACTGATTCAAAAAGCTAATTAAATGCTCAAATGAGCCTTGAGTATTATATGGCTGGTCTTGAAACACATTTATCCTTCTGCTACATACTCCTGAAGTGCAAGACAAATAGATGGAAGCAGTGTTTACCCTTGCTGAAAACAGATTTTCACCTTATATTGAAGGTCCTCCTGTTATACAATTTTGTCCCATTGCTTTACAGAATTATGGATTGCCCATCATTTTTAAAAGTTCATTTGATCCAGTCATTGTGCTCTTTGCACTCAGAAATGGCAATAATTTTCTATTGTTTCCCTGAGAGAGTCAATACTAAATTATCTGATGGTATCTTTTAATTCTATTCTATTTTGAAGTAGTGTACTTTAAACTTTCAACTACTGGAAACAAAAGGGGTTTTTTGGGTTTTTAAACCCACTAGCTAACACCAGAAAGTTGAGATTGTTCACTGTGCATTTACTGATGTAGCCATTAGATGATTGTGGTACGGTGAAGAAGAGAATTCACCTGCATTAATTGTAGCTCAATTTGCCTTTTTTTCATATTATTCAACAACATATAAAAGGTTAGAAATACATTTTAGTAATGTGTTTAAGTGAAATTCAGTATCTTTGACAGTAAAAAAGGAGAGGGAACATGACATTAATTTGGAAATGGACTATGACTCTGTTTGAGTGAGTGTGACCAGAACTCGCAGGTTCCCTATTGCTATGTATAATTTTATAATGTATTGCTTACATTTTCCTGTCTATTTTATACTTGCATCTTCTCCCTATAATCCACATACAGTAAATTAAAACTGCAAAGTTTGGCCTTTATAAACCAATTACATTTTGTTGCTTCTCGAAAATTTTTACTTTTCCAAGGGAAAACCATATTCCCCTTTGCTGTAATACAGTTTAGAGAAGCAGAAGTCCATGGTGGAAGAATGAGTAGGCAGCAGCTAATACCTGTGCTGTTCTTAAAAAGCCTTGGGTACACTCAGAGAAGAAAATTATCTGCCAAATGATTTTGCATATTTCTTTTCCCAGTTCTTTAACAGTTCACTGCTTCACATCTAGCCAAAGTCTCTGCAGAAAGCTTTTGAAAGCATTTTGAATTGTGAAGTGCTTTCAGTAATATTGAAACCTTGGAATGTCCTGGACAGTAGTTTTCTCAGATTGGAAACTGAAAATGCCATCATGCTGCTAAAGCATTTCATTATATTTGAATTGTTATAGCTTTTGAATGAAAGTCACAGTGCTACATATAAAGGACTGATCTTGTGAGAGATGGCAGCTCTTATTTTCATTGTCTGATTCTGCTGATTTTAACTTACTTGTGTTAGCTGTAAATTATAAGTTAAGAACAAAACAAAACAAAAACAACAACAGCAAAATCAAAACAGAGAAAAAGACGTGCATTTTAGATATTCCCAGTGAAGCAAAACCACTCAGAACACTCTTTCTCTTTTTTTTATGACTGAGTACTCATAACTGTAAAGGTCAAAGGATTTGCAAAACTCAAAGGTAAAAATCTTGCAGTCAGTTGCAAGACTTTGTCCTATTTATTAATCTTATGAGTTAGTGAATTCACACCATTGTTGAAGTGATTTTTGTTTTTAACTTAACAGGGTGCTGCTATTAGATTCTTGTGTTAAAAAAATGGTCAAATGCTCAGAATAAAAAAAGATAAATTTTTGCCATTAGAACAATATATGTCTGGCTCTGCTTAATGATTGTGCTTTAAAATCCCAATTGAGTTTACTGTGATCTGATTACTTAATTTTTTTTTCACTTAGGTCATACAAAGTAAAGTGAACAACAGCAGAATTTATTATTTAGTATTTTTATGTTTATGTCAAAACTGAGATCCAAAACTGTATCCTGACAGAGTTTCTGAAACATGTATATCTATCTAATGAGTGCAGCATAGAACTGCAACTGAAATGATAAAGAATCTTTGAAAATGGCCTCAGGCAGAGTTTACTGCAGTCACCTAATTCTGGATGATTATGTACGTGGGTGGATTAAAGTGCTATTGACTGCTATTTTTTGACATAATTGAACAGAAATATTGCAGGACATGATATATACCAGAAAAATTAATAGTATGCCTACACAGATTCAGACTAACAATTAAAGCAAATGAGACATGAATGTAATGGTCATTCTCTTTTTACGATCTCCCAGCTCCCAGCGAGCTGTAAACCAAGTACTTCATGAATTGGATGTCATCTTTTTTTTTGTCACAGTAGTTATTTTTTAACCATTAGTTTTCTTATTTTCTGAATTCATGCCCATTTTTGTCATCATATACCTCTGTGGTACCATCTAGTTATATGTTAAATGAAGTACACCTTTTATTTTTCAATGTGCCTCCTGTTACTTTGTTTTGATGCCACATTTTCCTCATACTCTGAGAGGCAATCTGCAATCAACCCCTCTTCTTCAGGTTATTGTCCTGTCTATAATGCCTTTAAAATCAATTATTGAATTTCTTTTGTCAGCTTTTTATTTAGTAAGTGCCCTCATCCCTTCAGGAGCTGTATGGAGAAAGAGCTTTAATATGGACCTTGGTTTCTGCTTGTTATACTTTTCTTCAGTTGTTCTTTTTGTGCTCTAACTCTTGAGGATGGGAAATTTTAAAGTGTGACTGAAAGACTTCAGTTTGGTTTGTTTTCCTTACCAATAGTTCTTAATATTCTATATTTTTTTCCTCCTTTTCACAAGATGCAGAGAGAAATGTTTGGGTTTAAACTTTACAGGGCAGATTAACAGGAAGATAATTTATGATCATGTGCACCCTATTTGATGTGTGCTAGTCACAGTGGTGAGACGTTATTCAGGTTTTATATTATGTTTGGTGGGAATTAATATGAGCAATTTACTAGATGCATGTTAAAAGATCTTTTGAGTTAGTGCAATCAGTACATACAAATATTTATGTTACATTCTGTATTTCCTCATTGTGATCTAACAGCTTGCTAAATGCTTGTGGCTGGTCAGTGTTCAGTATTTGCCATTCACTTTTTCAGGCAGGATTAGCACACAGCTAGACTGAAATGTATGATCATACTAGTGAATAACTGCAGATGCTAAGGTACACCCAATACCCAAGACTGTTTGAAGACTGTCAATAAAATGGGCCAAATCAATTACAGACAGCATTTTTGATATGAAGTTTAAGGCCTAGAATGATGGTCAGAGATAAAAGTTCTAATATAATTTTGAATACAAACATTATTAAATCTGAGAAATATGTTGTTCAATAACCAATTTTTTATGGGTTCAGATTTTTTGATGGTTTGGTCTCTCTGGAAGATTTACATTTTGCCTGCAGTCTGAGTCAGATCATCTGACCTCCCTTGAAAACTTATGTAACTCTGGAGGAGACTGATGTTGAAAGAGAGGAATTTTGATGTTGATTTTTCATTCTTTTCTTTTCTTTTCTTTTCTTTTCTTTTCTTTTCTTTTCTTTTCTTTTCTTTTCTTTTCTTTTCTTTTCTTTTCTTTTCTTTTCTTTTCTTTTCTTTTCTTTTCTTTTCTTTTCTTTTCTTTTCTTTTCTTTTCTTTTCTTTATGGTGCTTTTTTAAATATTCAAAACTTGAGTGCAGGAAGGAAAAAAAAAATTATATTTATTTTCTCTCCAAATTAGCAATGGATTCAAAATGGCCTTACTATTGATGCTACTACCCGGTCCAAACAAACTGAAAATAAAATGAAAGTTTCATCTTTGGGAGGCAGCACAAAACCTGTTATAGAGCTATATGCAATTTGGGAAAAAAGCCAAATATACTGTTTTCTGTTGTGTCTTCTCCTTAGCGTGCTAAACAAAAGAATATTTATCTAAGCTATAAAGATTCAGAAATCCTAACCTACAACATGTATTAACTTCCTAGAAAACATTTACAATCATTCTCATGCCACTCCTTCCTTAAAAGTAATCACAGTAGAGTAACAAACGTTGAATATTTCAAAACTAGGACAACTCATTCTAGATTAACTTGCCCTTGAAATGGTCTTAATGTCACCTGTATTTATTTTTTTAATGAACCTGAAATTGAGTATTTCAAGTACTAAAAGACGTACAAGCAGATAAGAAGAATTTCCATTCATACTAATCATTATTTCTAGGACAGAGATGTATTCACTCATGTAGAACAACTATTTCTAACTATCATGAAGTGAATGCTACAATTTAAAAAATTGTATTATGACCTTGAAAACTTTCTGTAGGTAAATTTGTTGTCTGCAATTAACAACATATATTTCAGAAACAGAACGTGAATTGTTTATTTTAAATTATCTGTATCTAGTACATTTAGGGAAAAACCTTCAAACTACCAGGGAACTGTTATGACATTATCCTATGTAAGAAAAAAACAGTTTTGGAATCTCTAACCTAATCTAATCATCTCTCATCCAATTTTGGAACACAGTGGTAGAGATTGCAAGGACCCATTTCAGAATAAAAATCAGATGCATAAATCTGCAGCTTTCATCTTTCTCTGATTTTGAGTAGTTTGTAAACTCAGTTTTAAATCCTCATTTTATCATTTGCTAAACTTGAAAAGAGGTTGAGTTTTTTGCATTTGAGCACATTTCTTCTCCCTTAATTCTACGGCTTATATAGAAGTAAAGCTTACTTCAAACCTTTACCTGCCTAACTCCAACCCCTCAAGTGAATGTTGCAAACCAATGAAATCATGAAGAATGCACTGTTAGTTTAAGAGTATGCATCATTTTCTCATCTTCTCATTGACGATACTGATCTTCAATTCAGGATCTCCTTAAAAAGAGGATGGAAATGTCCTAAAAGCAGTCAGTGCTGGATTGACAAGATTATCTTGCTGGGTGATAATACAGATGATACCAAACCACCTATAACAGGCAAGTGAATAAGAAATTCTGTCCTCTGTAAAGTGAAAACTCTAATATGGGAAAACACATTGAAACATTCAACTTGGAGACTAAGATACTTCAGCTGATAGAGCATGAAATTACCTCAGTGTGGAAGAAAAAGTGTCGTTCTTATATTGTGAGGTTTAATTAACTTTTGATTAAATTTTTTGACTCTTAAGTTGAGCTACCTTAAATAATAACCACTTCAACATAAATTTGTGTGTTTACTTCATATGAATATATTCCATCTGCAACATTTCTAAAAGATATATTAGAGATTTTAATGTTTAAAAAATTCTGCCATAATTAGTTTGCATGCACACACACACACATATAAATTTGTAAATCCATTCCCTTTATCATAGCTTGAACTTTTTCTTTAAGAAAGTAATAAGGTTTATAGCATATTTAATCGGAGGAAGGAGTAATAATTTGAAGTGTGATGGATATCAGCCTGTAAAGATTTTGAAGGTATTAAATATTATGTTTGTGTTGGAGTGTTGCAAAATACCTAGTGGGAAAATTAACTACTGAAATAAATTAAGCATTCTGCATAATACAAAAAACATTCCGTTTGCTAATGTTTTCCACAGAACCATACTTTCAGCAATATTTAGGCCTGAAAATGAACTGCAGTTATCCTTCCATTCTCTTATTTGCAATAAGGAGGAATTAAATAATAATAAATAAGAAAATTAGAGTGAAGCAGGAAGAAGGAGGCGGATAAGTTAAAGCTATTTCTTGCATGCTTTTTATTGATTAATTTTGCTTAGATGTGAATTATTTGGACAAGTTAAATGAATTTATAGCATTTAATTCCTCTCTTGTTAGGGATAAGTTACTAAGACAAGGGAAATAGTGTTTGTGTGTTGAAGAGAAGCATTTAATGGTGATTGCCTCACAAGTCTGAGTGACCTCACATGTTTGAGAAATTTACTTGTACTTAGTAGAAAAAATAAATAAGTGTGCTGATTTCTGCTTCTGTAGGAGGAGGATAGGTAAGATCTGATAGCAGAAGGTTTTTCACTAACTCATTGTGAGTAACAAAGTAATTAATCAAAATTGTAGGAGAGAGGAAAGTTTTAAACTGTGAGTCTTCCTCACAGTCCTTTTTTTATTTAGACACAAAGAGTTTTTACGGAGATAGTATTTCTGAGGAAAAAGGCTATTGCATGAAATCACTTGGCTACCTATTATTCCATCATCTAAACACAGCAAGAAGTTGTTATCATCTTTATAAAAATGGTCTCTTAGGTTTAGCTGTGATACATTGAGCATCACAGCCTAATTCCAGACGCAGTTTTCTTCAAAAGAGCCCAGAACATTGTGCTCCTGTAGACAGAATATGTTCTTCCCACAAGTGATGCAAAGGCTGCCCCTTGGTGCTTTCTCTTTGCCTCTCAGAAGGTATGGAAAATGTCTAAGAGGTTTTTCTCTAGTGCCTCCTTTAACAAGCCTATGCAATATCTAATCATGATCAACCTATGTAGGTTTACCAAGGTAATGACATTTTGTTTCATGCAAGAAAAATCTCAGAAAGTATCAGTAAGTGTTCAGCATTCGTTTCCCTATGCTAAATGCAATCTTTTTAGATTTTAACAAGAGGATTTAATTTTCCCCCACCACCAAATTTCATTTGTCTATTTCTTTTCTTAATAAGACATCATATTCTATATTCTATAGTTTCTATAGTCTCATTAGTATTACTGATTTCTAGGATTTACTTTGCTCTTTATCTTTGCATATTTTCATCTAAGATATTCAGAAGTTTTGACTTATTAACCATTGCTGCTAGCTGTACCTTGTTCATGAGAATTAAACTACTTTCTTCTACTTTTTGTCTCCTTGCTTCTCTTTTCTGCCTTGACAGGGAACTTTTCATATTTACTCTTTTAACTGTCATTGCTGAAGACTTTTATACTCTTAATTTTCTCTTCCACTGAAGACGACAAGCTGGCATGTAATTTGCATGAACTTCTTTCAAAATCTCCTTCTGAACATGACAGTCTGCTGAGCTGCTGTCACAGGTAGAGTGTTAATACCCCTTCCCATTAAAAGCACAAAATGTGGAGGAAGCAGAAAAGGACTGATGGGTCGGACTGGTGGTAGAGCTGCTCCCCTTGTACTCCAAAAAAGCAGAATGCTTTGGCATGGCTGTTGCCATGACTGGGTTTCTGGAAAATCAACATTCAAAACAGGCAAATTATCTTTTCTTCCCAAATGTGATATCATCTGAGAGAATAAGAAAATAGAAAGCAAATTTTCTAGATAAATGATAAGTTTCTGGGTATCAGGTTGCCTGTGTGCTCAAGTACTGGTTGTGACATGGGGATTTCAGTCAGTTATTGTGTCTGAAGTAATTGTGACTCATGAAAAGCTATTTTGACCACCAATTCTTCAAAGGGATAAGCTCTTATTGTGTAGCAGAAGACAATTCAGCTAAATACATTCTTTTGCATTTTTTTGTAGTAGTAAAACCAGCAGTTGAAGCAAGTGTGTTGTGTTGTGTTGTGTTGTGTTGTGTTGTGTTGTGTATGTTTTGGATAGGGGTTTTTCTTCCGCCTAATTATGAGCCAGTCTAAAACTTTTGTTGCATTTTATCCTTCAGTGAAGAAGGAAAACCCCAAGAAGTGGGAAGAAAAACCACCCAAAAGCAGGAAGAAGATGGTTTAATATGTTTGGACTCAGAAACTACCTTCTCTAACTTTTGCTTCTCTCAGAGTTGTGATGACTAAGGCAAGCCTACCTTTTGTTTCATTTTGGTTCTTTGAGCACAGATACACACATAGCATCACTGTTTGGGTTAAGCAGGTAACTGCCATGCTGTACTCATCACAATATACTGTCTTCTGCTGGTTTACCAGTCAGTTATTGTGATCTCATCATGTCCTTAATCCAAGTTCAGCCAGGATATACAAAATATATTTCTTTTTTTCACCTCTTACTTCTCTGTCTATTGTGTGGTAATCTTTTCCTGTGCAGATTCTACAATGTGTCTACTTTTCCCAGGTGTTTTACTTAAGGCTCTTTTAAAACTAAAAACCTCTTTTTGTCTGTTACTTCTTTGAAATGCACTAAGTTGTCTCCATTTTCGTTGAGTAATGAACTGTTAGGAGACACTGAATGCAGAAGGATTGGGAAAAGAATCAGGAAAAAAAACCCCTAAAACTCACGAGTTGAGACAGAAACAGTTTAAAAATTGAAAACAAATACATACAATAATACAAATACAAGTTATCATAAAAAAATGTGAGGTGGAGACTGGTTTCTTCTGCCATGCCTACAGTGACCAGAGGGAAATGGCCTTAAACTGTGCAGGGGAGATTTACATTAGATATCTGGAAAAATTTTTCGCTGTTAGTGTGGTCAGGGACTAAAATAATTTGTCTAGGGAAGTAGTGGAATCATCATCCATTGAGGAGTTCAAGAGGCATCTGAACCTGGCACTGGGTGATCTGGTCTAATGGTTTAGGGTTTACAGTACTGGTGGATGGTTGGACTGGATGATCTTGAAGACTTCTTCCAACCTTGATGATTCTAGGAATTCTGTGATTCTATGACAAGCTCAAGAAGTGGGCCAATAGAAATCTAAAACACAGCACTTTATCAGGTAGTATGGGGAAATTTTACTTTATCCCAGCCATAACCAGCTGGGATAACATGCACAAATTTGCATAAGGATGGATAAGGTGGTCAGGAACAATTTTAATTCCTAAAATGTTGTAGAATTCTTCTGAAATTTCATTCACATCATGTCTGACTCAATGTAAAGATAAAAATCAATCTGCATGTTATAATTTTCTTGCTATGTAGCTTACATAAATGAGAATTATATTTTTTGGTCACTCAAGGAACTTATCCTTTATTGCACATATGTGGCATGTAAGACAGAAAATATACCAAAACTTCTTTCTCTCCGTAAGTGAGCATAATATTTATAGAAAGATTGTGGGATGAGAATTTTGAGGAGCAGCCGTCTTGGATTCAAAGTGATAGCACAGTGTGTAAGAGCAAAATTAATTCCATTATAGAGCAGAGCCTCAGTAAAAAACACAAAGCAGGATTTCATAAGGAAAAGACTGCAGACAAAGATAATGTAAAAGCATATGAATGCCAAATTATCCCTACAAATCATGCACTGCTGGCAGTCTACTAAACAGAGAAACCAATAAACCTGATGGTAATTTCTGTTACAGATTAATTCAGCTAGAAATTCCTACCTGTTCTCTATAGTAAATAGTGTGATTTGAAAAACATACTTTTCTTTAGTAAGATACTAGTACTGTTTTTTCAACTTTCATAGGTCAGAATAGCCAGATGACAGATACATATAGAGACTAGTACTAACATGGAAAACAAAACAATTTTGGCCTTTTTTTCCTATCCTGGATTTTTTTATTTATACAAGGTGTGTTTTGCTAACAATGACTGTCTTTAGATTTGTGTCTACAGTTGACAGTTTGTGCCTCATATGTCCCTGGGGACAGGTTCTTAAATGAATATTTAATGTTTCTCTTTACTTCTCTTTACTGCCAAGATACCTGATAGAAGACTACTCCCACGTCTTTGAGAGCCAGCCACATTCTGGGGTATATCAGGAACAGCATCATGAGCTGGTCAATGGAGGGGATTGTCTGCACTTGTATGTTCTCACCTTGAGTCCTATGCACAGGACTCATTAAGCTCTTGGAGAGCATCCTAAGGAGAGCCATGAGGAAGGTGAAGGGCATTGAGGGAAAGCTGTTTGAGGACTGGCCGAGATCACTTGATCTGTTCAGCCTGGAGGAGACTGAGGGGAGACCTCATTACAGTCACAATTTCCTTGTGAAGGGAAGCAAGGACACAGACACTGATCTCTTTGGTGACGAGTGACAAGACCTAAAGGAATGGCATAAAGAAATGTCATGGTATATTTAGGTTAGATATTGGGAAAAGGTTCTTCTAGCAGGTTTTTGGGCCCTGGAACAGCTCCCCAGGGCAGTGGTCACAGCACCAAGCCCAACAGAGCTCAAGAAGCATTTGGACAACACTTAAAGTCACATGATGTGACTCTTGGGGTTGTCCTGTGCAGGACCAGGAGCTGGATTTTGATGATTCTTGTGGGTTATTTGCTGCTCAGGGTGTTCTATGATTGTATGACTCGTTCCTTACAAGCATAATATTTTGAAAACAAAAAGATGCTGTTTTCAAGTTCTTTTTTGCATTTCTTTTCTGAATTTTGTTTAAAATACTTATTTACTTTCACTGGACTCATCAATCTCCACTTCTAAAACCTACTGTAATTCAAGTTCCTTTCATTATCTCTGAATTATGATATTTTATGAACATACAGTGTTTCAGGATCTTAATTGGTATGGTTATGTGGATCATTGATGGCAGTTTGGAAAATTATGAAAAAGGCATCACTTCATTAAATTGGATTACAGAACAAAGCCTAAAGTTTGATTTACATGTATTAGAGTGCATTACATCAATCAAACATCAGGTGTTTCTGTGTTAGCACTACTGATCATATTTAAGTGCAGGTGGCAACACTTTTCTTTTTGGGAAATGCTTAAGGAAAAGAGGGTCATTCCTCTAGTTACCTACCAGGCTTTATTTCTGTTGCTTTCTACAAATCCCCAATCAAATCTGCAACTCAGAATTTTCATATGTTTTTGCTTGCTGATGTTTGCAGCTATAGCTCTATTATGGTAACTCCTACACAATTAGTTTGCATAGGGCTTTCTGCAGCCATTAAGCATCTTGACATCCACTGCCTGGAGACATCATCACCCTTAAAAAGATTTGCACTTATATACAGCAATCAGATTGTACAGGATGAAATAATATAATGCACTAGACCAACTATTCCATTGTAAAACATATTTTAGCTTTAGGTTCAGTCATGTATCATGAACGTTCTCAGACAATCTCAACATCTATTAAGACTTAGCATAAAAATACCACCCTATGCATACACAAACTAATGCATGCATAATTAAAATATTATTTCAGACTTATGGAGAGAAAGGCATGTAGGACATGACACATGAGATTAATCTACTCTTCTACCAATTTAAACAGATAATTTGTCTACTCTAAATTAGAATTGATGCAAAATGGGCAGAAGATTTGCTTGGATTAGTTTTTAGACAGCATAACTATTGGACTTGTGATTTCTCTACCTCTTATCTTTGTGTGTGCCTGTAATAAAAAAGCACGCAAGTCCTAAATTTGCCTAGAATCAAACCAAGAGAAGATCTGATTTCTCACTTGGACCATCCAGAGCTGATAAATTTTTTTCTGTTATGAAAAGGATTTCTAGGGTTTTGAGAGCAAGGAGATATCAGCCTGATTTGAATGGCTGCTCTTGTGAGACATTAAAAGAAAGAAGAGAAAAAAACTGTAATGGAAAAGATGTTCTCAGATGTTCTCCATTAGTGGAGCACATAAAAGGACAGGGCAACATTCAGTAAAAGTATTTTGAGAATAATCAGTCACATGAATATTATGGACACCTGAAACTCCAGGGAATTCCATTTTCAAGGTCAAAACAGTGTGTTTTAGTTTTATAAACCCACATATCTTATCAATAAAACACCATTACCATTTTTATCTTGGGATGGTAGTTGTTATGAAAAAAAGGTAATTTCATCAAGTCTAAAATATAAAATGCAATAAGCAGCTATTTAACTGTGAATTCCAAGGACACACATGCAAATTTCCTAGAGGTAAAAATGCGTTATGCTATTATGATGAAATTTGAAACAAATATATATATATATATACCTATCAATGGAGTGACATTTCTTTATACTGCACAACATTACCTGCATAACAATTGCAACATCTTAAACCATAAGCAGAGAATATATGAAGTAATGTGTTCTTTTTCTGTGAGTAGAGATTTGTAATTCAGTTGATGAATTGACAAACTTTAGAAAGGGGTATATGCAATCAGCTTTAATTGTTTCAAAATTGTGTCAAAGTTGAAACTATCAAAACAACCTTGTAAAAATCAGTAATTATTAGAAACTGCTCATCGTGCTTGCTTTGGTTCTCTTGCTAAATGACAACATCATATTTCAGCACTGATAGGACAAAACGTTTTTTGTAAGCAGAAGTCTAAAAGCTTAATTTTATATTCATTTTTATTTAAATAATTACAATCAGATCTACAGTATTTGCTGTAATTCTCAAAGAAAAGGCAAAATAAAAGCATGAATGTTCAGGAATAAGATACTTAGATTTTTGAACCAGAGATGACAGTTGGGTCATAAATGGCTCAGAAAGATAATTTCATTTATTAAGTATAATTATTGGTAATAAGTGTAAGTATGGATATTTATTTTTATTTTTAGTTCAACTCCTGCTTGCAATGCAGCAGAGATCCTAAAGCTACTCGAAAATTTGATAAGCTAATGTTCTTCATCTTGCATGCTTTTAATACCCAAGTTTGTGCAGTGTTATTCAGGAGTTCTTAGGTAGACTGCAGTATTAGTATAAGCTCTTCTATATATGGTGCATGACATGGAGAAATTGACTGCTCTGCTACTGCTGTACAGGTTCTCATGCTTGCAAGTTAGGACAGATTCTGTCCCCTCGTACTAAAGTTTAAGTTCCTTGTCCTCTGGGTAGCACTCCTGGGCTTATTTTGTAATGTTATGGTTTATTCACACCGTGGTCCCAAGTCTGATGGCAGCATCTCAGACTGCCCCCTTTAGACATGCTGCAAAAGAAAAAGAATCAAGTCATCTATACAGTGCAGTGTCTGGTGAACACGTAATGCAATGCACTTCTCCCACACACATCTTTTTCACAGGCATCACAAGATGACAGCTTGCAGAGCAGGTGGGATGGCAACTCATTCTTTTGAGGACCATATCCCTGGAGGACTGAGAAGATAGCATGACTTCCAAAGTGCTGGCAGGTGTTCCTTATGTTGGTGTGCATGACAATGCCCTGGGACAGCTAGCAAAAGTTGCACACCCACAGAAATCTCCTGCCAAGACTATGTATGGATCAGTTTGGAAAGTAGTTCATGTCACTTTTTTTCATGTAGAAAAGCAAATATACGTGCAAAAACATACTTAGTTGTCATAAACATTCTTTACTAAAACCTGCAACTCTCTTCTATGTGGTGATTTACTGCTATTTGCTGACAACAACTGCCATGCAAAAGTATTTCAACCCCATTGCCAGGCTGTGCTATCAAACAGGCATATTTGGTGAAGGGCTTACTTTTCACTGCCTGTTTTCCCCATAGCTACAGATATCTAATCTCCTGCAACATACTTACTGGAGGAATATTTCTTCCATCTCTTTCTTCCCTCTTCCTTTAAAAAAAAGTAAAAAAACCCTTGTAAGTCAACAGAGCTGGATTTTTCTTTTTTGATGGAGAGACCAGCTGAGAATTCTAGTGATGATGGTGAAGTGAGGAGAAGCACTGAAGAGAATACCTGCTCTCTATAATCACTCATAAAAGAGTTGTATAGTCACCCTTCACAGCTTCTGTGCTCCTACTTCTCTCTGGTTTCACTGAAGTCCCCCTTTCAAACCAGCACATCAACAACTAGATTTTACTTCCCAAATCTATTTTTATTTACAACAAGTTAAAATATTTTTCCCCAAATCTAGAAAGCCTGTTTTGCCAAAGACAATAATTGGTAAGCGATTTTGTCTTTATCTCAGCCGAGAAGGTTTTTCATCCTACTTTCTCTTTCTGTCCTGTTGGGGAGGGAGAATGAGAGAGTGTCTGGATGGGAATTTGAACCTTAGCCAAGGTCAACAATGCTAATTAGAGTTTATTATAAATCAAGTTGCATATTCTTCTGGTGGCATATGCATAGATTAGCCTGAGACATCTGGTCTCAGAGTGTTTGGAAGTATAAAATAAACCACTGAATCATTCCTATAGCAGCAAAATCTTCTCCTGTCTTCCACATTTTACTGATGCATTTCAAGTTACTTAAATAAAGGGTGGGTTTGGGAATGGCAACAGCTCAAAACAAAATTCCTTGTAAACAAAGAAATTCATCCAACACAAGATAAGAAAATGGTTCAGAAAGATGGAAGTCAGCTATACTATTTGTTCCAATGGTAGATAGCTCTTGACTGGTATTTTCCCAGCAGGAGGCAGATTTTTGGAAAAACACCTGTATCCCAAGTGTGGCTAATATTCCAAGAAGGACTTGAACATAAATGTACATGCAGAGATCACATGGTGCATATTCTTCAAGACGCATGCTTGTAAACATTCATTTGGTTTTCTGAACCATGAGACTTACTGCAGAGGTGCAATGCATTCAAATATGTTGCCAGAAGCAGTTTTTGAGACAGTAGGAGTTTTTTTTTCATTTGCTCAGGGAAATTAAGTGCTTTTCTTGGTTGAACAGAGGTAGCTTAAGCAGCAGTAGACCCTATTATTTGAGCTCTACTTGATCTGGTCACAGTTGAGCATCTAAAGAAATTTTCCAACTCATAATGAACTGTACTTAAAAATCACCTTAATATATGTCTAGAATAACCAAATAGAAAAAACCCTGTGATGTATTCCAGAAAGCCATAATAGGATGTTTGAGGAAACCAGATTCTGAATAAAAACCAAAAAACCACACAAAATATTAAACAAATTACTTATCTTCTCAAGAAGTTCTTTGAAAAGATGATGAAATTTCCCTTAAAAATTTATAGTTTTTGGCTCTGATGTTCCATCAGACAGATGTTCAACTGTTTTAAAACTTCCCTCTTTGTCATCTCTAATAAAAAGTAAATTCTTCCTGAGGCAGCTTTTTTTTTCTTCTTCTTCTTGGCATGAACAATCTGGGGTATAAACAGTTTTATTTACATAGCATCATAGCATAGTTTACAATCGCACAAAATGTGCAAAGAGAGCTTGCTCATAAATGCCTATGAAATACCACAGATAGATACTTGTTCCTGTAATAACTAACTCTCTCTTCCTATCATTCTAATAGGTCTCTTCTACATCTGTTGCACATAAAATTCTTTTTCTTCCCAGGCTGTGTAATTACAGACTTCTCATTCTAACATTTTCTCTGAACATCAGGACTACTGAAGTGTTTTGCATATCAGTTTAGTTATGCAGAAGACATGCCTCAGAGAGTGAAATTGTAAAGCCTGAACCTCAACACTCTGATTCAACAGATATGTCTTTTAAAATCTGACTTCAGAGAACCGTATTAAATCATATGAAGAAAGGGGGTAGCAGATAGTATATATTACTATGTCATCTCATCTTTCTTCACCTTCCTCTTGCTTCTGCCCTAGGAAAATATTGGCATTCTGGTTTGGTGTTGGATTTTTTTTGGTAAACTAAAGTTAATGTCTAAGTAAGCTGTGCTTCATGATTATAATAATCACTTTTTTTCTTGAGCTAGTGGTTCCAAACTTTTATAACTCTCTGTTGCAATTTCTTTTCTTTTAATTAGACTGTTTTAATAGATGGTAACTCAGTTGCGTAATCAACTTTATTCCATTATTTTTACCACACAGCTGTTTAGAAAAAGGAAGGAAAAAGCTCTAAGTCACTACAGCATTCAATATTTATTTTCCAAATACAGCCTAGGAATGTCAGTACTACTGGGATTGAGCTGAAAGGTTATTCAAGATGCCTTACTCTGCTAACCTTTATTTATGACTGGAGCAGACAAGCCAGTGAGACAGTATGCAGTTCAGGGTTTCTCACTCTCTATTTGTGACCAGTCCATAAGAAATTTTCTTGGGAGAGTGATTGTCTTGTAAAAATCACTAATTAGCTGTTGAACTGATTCTAGCATATGGTGCAGCAGAACTTTCACAAAACTGGCTTGAATAGAATGGTGCCATCTGTCTGGGCTGAGTTCAGCTAACAGTCTGTCAGATTTTGTTGTTTTAAGCTCTTCAGTAATTAAAGAGAAATTGGCATGGACTGCTAAGAGAATGGAACCTCCCAAAAACTACCAAACCTTCAGTTTCTGTGTAATCAAGGCTCCTTGTGAATCATAAACAACCATTAGGGTTAATATCATAAAAACAAGCTAATACCGTTCCCTCTCACATCCTAGAATCTAGAATTCTGATGTAAAGCACACTGGGGCTAAGATCATTTGGTTTCTGTGTTCTGGAACATTGACTAAAGTTATAAATACCATCTAATTTAATCTACTTTATTATGACTACCTTATCATTTCCATTAATAGTAGCTATCTGCTGATGAGAAACATGACAATTGAAATTGAAATTTAAGATTAAAAAGTATGCTGAATATCTGTCTTTCAGTAAATAAAGCATGCAGAAGAGATTTAGTTTTTACCTTGCTAGTATCTATCACAGATTTTCAACATCAGACATTATATATTTATATATAATTATATATATTTCTTTAGGCCTAAACCTGAGTGAGATTCAGCCAAATTACATTATTTCAGAATGAAATAACAAGCTTGCATTTCCATGAAGAGTTTTAGCCAAAATAGAGTACTATGTTTACTGAGCTTATTAAAAATATGAAATTTATCTTATAAAGCAGGCACTAAAGCAAAGAAAGTTTTTGCCTTAGCAGGGTAAGGATAGAGAATTCTTTTCAAAAATGAGAACAGTAAACTAGAAATGACAATTCATTGATTTTTTTTCTTCAGATTAAAATCAGCTTCAGTAATACCTGTTTACATTTCTGGAGAAGCCAGTGAATGTTTTAAAATATTTTACTAAAAGGAATAATTTTTAACAAAATATCTTCAGATAAGAAGCTCATACTCAGGAAACATGTCTTTCTACCTCCTTGAAATATACTCCTTTCCCAAGGATTTCATAATCCCATATAGCCCTTCTTCTTCTTGCAGAACTAGCTGTCTTGATCTGTCACTTTCTTTTGCATCAGGGCATGATGTTCATTCTGAATAATGAGATTTTGCAAATGCAGTAATTCTCAAATTTAGAACCGTTAGTCTTAAATGTCCAGCAAATTCTGCACACAACAAAGTCAATAAAAATAGTGCAGAGAACAGAAAGCAGAATGTTTTGCTTCAGCTCTCCTTCCCACGCGTGTTGGATGAGGCACAGAGGCAGGGCCCTGGCCACGCTGCTGCCCAGGTAGGCAGCTGGACACTGAGGCTTCTGCCCCCTTGCAAGGACATCCATTTCCAAGCTCCAGAGAAACCAGGTTTTAATGTAAACTAATAAAATGAGAATAGAGAGGCCTAACTGCACCCCACTTATTTAATCTCTGGCCATAGAACCATAGAATGAATAATAGAATAATAGAATTATTTGGGTTGGAAGGGGACCTTGAATATCATCTAGTTCCAACCCCATGCCTTCAACAAGGTCTTCACTCTAATATTTAATCTGTTTTAATTTAGTTGTATGTACATATGTTATCTCTAGGCTGAAGTAAACAGTGATTTTAACTATCAATCTACCAACACCAGTTTTAGACTACTCTTTTCAGAATTCTTTCAAATATATTTTTTCAACTGAATTAATGTGTTCCCTCTCTAGACATTATCAGTAACCGTAATGGATTTATTCTTCATTTTTTCCGGTAGTGGTGAGAGTATAATTATACAACTTGGATTTCATTTTTCTTTTTCAGAAATAATAATAATAATAAAGATTAACCAGCACCAGTACTGTAGACATTCAGCCTTTCATAAAATTCCATTAAACAGAATGTAAGAATAATAATAGTGTACTTTTTCTAAAGTACCCACATTTTTAAGACTAAGTGGGAATTTTAGGAATTTTTTTTAGCTAACAAATGGTCATTTTAATTTCTTGTTGATACAGTAAAATACTTGAAATTATGAAATTATGGGAAATCTTTTGTAGTTGCAGCTAGTGAAATATTCAAGTCCAAAGTTCATGAAGGTAGGAAACTGTTTTCAGAATCTGATTTATTTAAAATAAAATCTACTAAAATACTAATTTCTGACAAATATATCAAAGGGTTGTCTAAAATTTACTTGGCAGTTTAAAAATTATATATAACATTTGTCTCAGTGGTACATCATATATGAAGAAATGATCAAGAGTAAGATAAGAGGAAACTACCAACAGTAAAACAGTGCCATCCACTTTGGATTAGTGAAAAATAATATTGAGGAGCTAGTTAAATCAAGAAAATGAATGAGAGGATAGAAGGGTTCAATATTATTTTGTTAAATATCTCAAAAATAAGAGTAATAGAAAGGCAATGAAAATTTTCAAAGTGAAATGTGAATATTTCCCCCATCCCAAAACCTGAAGACTAAGATTAAATGGACTCTTGCTTCTTCATTGTGTAACTTGTAGCTGTTATGTGAATATCCATATTTGGTTTCAATTTTCTCCCACACCATTTTCAGACAGCAATGAAAATGAAATTGTAGTTTCTTTCAAAACTCAGTTAAAAACTGTGACAGATCTTAAATGGAGTACTACTAAAGTATTTAAATCTACAGAAAACAGCCTTTAATCTTCACTACTGGAAAACTCTCTAATCTCAATCACTTTCTTGAATGCTGAATCATTTTATGCAATACAGAACAAGAGCTCTGATACTTGAATGCTTCATAGAATCCCTCCAGCTTAACAAAGAGCCTGAGAACTGATAGGTTATCTCCATCTTTATTTGAGAACTTTCAATATTGCCTCATGCCAGGTTTTGAGATATGAGTTTGCTGCCTCTATTCAGCTACTGCTTGAATTCTTATAACTGAACTAGTGCCAAACCCAATGGTCTCAAAAACAGTTTCTGACTGCACTTCATTTCTTGGAGTGTGTTACATTTGCAGTAACCATTGTAGTGCTGGATATTGCCCACTGCTGACTAATGCTGGCAAGACACTGAACGAGTCGGAACCCCTGCCTAGAAAATTGACTTTGGCCAGATAAAATGCAGATAATTCAAGAAAACATTGATAGGGAACTTGTTTGTTGGATGTCATTGCAGTAGCATCAACTGCAATGATTACTAAAAATAGCAAAAAGAAAGCATGGGGCTTGGAGAAAAGATATTATTTAAATTGGTCTGAGGAATTCTTTAATTAAAACCTATATGAAAGATATCCTCAGGTTTCAGATAAGCTAAACCTTATTCACATTCCAGCTATTTTGGAACCACAAAATATTCCTCCTCAGAAATATGAAACTGATATTGATCAGTGCAAGACCTTTGAGAAATGGAAGCTGCTTCATTAGTGTTTTATTGTTTTCTACACTGTGACAAGCAAGAACTTCCAATTTAGACAATTAAGTAAATAATAATGAACAAGAAGTCATCTATGTAAGTTGACAGACTTTGAATTCACATGAAGAAAAATCCACTTTTGAACTTTTGAATGTTACTAAAATTCTGGGGTGTAAAAATCAGTCTTTCATCTGGTTTTTTTTTTTTTTTTTTTGAGAAAACTGCCCCTGGGAACTGGATGTTAAACATTTAAAAACGTCTATCTACTTTGAAATGCTGGTGATAACTTACAGGACATTTAATATATATTTTCTACTGTATGCTTCCAAATGCAAATATACTAGTTTAAAATACACAATTAAAAAAAATCTTTAACATTTTTTTTTAACTTTTGTAGCTTACAACTTGACCCATAGTAATTTTTTTTACAAAATCACTTATTTATATGCAAATTTAAAACACGTATGGACCAAAAGAGACTTCAGACTCCTACAATTCACTTTATAAAAGTAATATGGAGATATCCTTGTTGATTTTGTAGTGACTTAGAACTAATAAGCTTTTCCCAGATCTTGAAAAAGGTTGAAAATTCTGTTGTTGTCTGTGGTGGAAATAATTTTCCAGGAAAAAGTGAGAAAGAATGTTAGCTCCTCAGGATTGTATCTGTTTGTTTGCACCAGGGAGCTGCTGCATATCTCATCAATTATTAGAAATCACTGCACTTCTTTGAACCGGAGAACTGTAAAAAGAGTCCTATGTAAACCACTCAGGTTTCTTTTGCATTAATGTGACTAAAAAGAATAATTTTCTTTTAACATGTAAGCTAAATGTTCCCTCTGAGAGCTGTCATGTTATTTTAAATGTCTTAAAGCAAGTAAGTTTTTTTAAACTGCCCTCCCCATACCTTTTTTCCTCCTTTTTTTTTTAACTGGAGATAAAGCACTTTATAGACCACAATTAAATTAACTATGAGATATTGAAGAGATATGCACACAGTTAAGTATTTATTATGTGCATTCATGTTGCCTGTAAAATCAGTATTCCTGTACAAGTGAATTTGGTTTTCTTTGCTTTCATGTAACAATTCTGCTTCACATTAAAGTTCTCAAATATTCCCTCTCACCTCAAAGAAAACATAGTCTGGTTCAGTGAAAGCAGTAAAATTAGGCATGCAAGAATCAAATCTAATTGATTTTTGGCTACCAATGAACCTTCATATAAAACAACTTCCTCCTTTCGTCCATGAGCACAATTCCTACACAGCAATAGGCTTTTTCTGGTTTTGCACCATATAACAAAATTAATGAAAATAAATTAATTTAAATTTCCCTACATGCATTTTGATTTAATCCAAACCACAGTTCAAGAAATGGGTAAAAAATTGAAAATTGGAATTTTTCACAATGAACTCTCAGCATAATATCTAAGGAAAAGAAGCTTAATTATTATGACCTAGCAGACATTAAAACTGATTCTATATTAAAATAAGCTGCGAAAAATTAAGTCAAATATAGAAGTGGCTTGGTTTTTTGAAATACTTCCATAAAATTTTACAGTTTTTACCAAGCATTTATTATGTGAAATTACTGAAAGGTGATTTTTAATTTAGTTTATAAACATGATACTATGTTAACTTCATTTCAAAATAAATTAACATTTAAATAAATGTTGCATATATGAGCTATAGTAATTTATATGTTAGACTGACCAAACCTCTTTGTAAAATACCACAGAGCATACTCAGTGAAGAAATATAACACTCAAAGGTCAGCCATACATTCTGGTAAGTTTTACTAAACGGTTACTAGAATTCTCATTATATTCAATTGGTTAGTAACATCAACTTAATTTTTTTTTAATCATCTTGAAGGACTATAGTGACATTGGGTTTATTTGCAGTGAACACAGCTTGAACCAGTCATAAAGACAAATTTTGGTACTCTGCGTGTTTTGCAGCTATATTCTTTGATTGTCACCAGTGACTTCTAAATATTTTATCTGTAGGTTACTTATGCATAAATTCCTTACTGATTTTGGGTTCCTAGGGTGATTCCACAAACCTAAAAAGAACAGTTGTAGAAACTAGAAAAATAGGTCATCTATAATTTACATATGAGAAAATGTTTATTAATGTGTTTTAAATGTGTATCACCACCTATGCAGCAGATGATTGCCTCTGCTGGTGTTTTGTCAATACCTAATACTATTACTATTAGCTCAGAGTTGAGGTTTATCTGACTACTTTCCTCACACTAAGCATCTCAAAACAAGGCAGAAAATTTTCCAAGTAAAATAGCTTGACTTGGAATCCAAACTAGGGTATTTTAAGATTCTAAGAAGAGAAATCTCAAATAAACTATGCCAGACGAATACCAGTAAGAAAAAGTTCATAAACATTTCTTCAAGTGTGCCCTTGCATTCAGACTGTCAGAGGTCTCAGTGGCTGCGTTGAAACAAACTCTATAAAAGCTACCCAAAGTGCAGGGGTAACTACTCTGCACTGGTTCCCAGTTGTTTTTTCTTTTACCTTCTGACCCCTTTTTTTTCTATTTGACCCCTCCTGACATGTCTCTGAACTTTCTTCTCTTAAGCTTTCTCAGCCAAACCTAGGAAAAAGAGCAATTGCTAGCCTCTAGAGGAATCTTCTCAAATATTTGCTACAGCCAATGAATATAGAAAAAATAAAGCAAATGTTAACAATTATTCTCATAATCCATTCCTCACTGATTTAAATGAGTCTTCAGAATTTCTCTTCTAGGTCCACCCCTCTTAGACTACACTTATCTGTTATGCCTAAAATCAAATATCCAGCTCACATACACTATTTTTCTATGCAAAAGTTCAGGTTTGTTTATTACTATGGCAACTTCACTGCCTTTTTTCAGGTTTTTAGTAGGACATTAACATGAGTGGCCAGCTTCACATCAAGATTTTTCTTTAGAGTGACTATTGCAGATCATTTTTATTTGCCATTTCTGTTGCAAATTAGTCATGAGAAGGTTGCCCAAAGTGTCAGGCTAGTCAAAACAACACCTCCCTTTTTACTCCAAATGCAAAGGTTGAGCAAAGCTACAAAAAATGTAAAAATAAGTAGTTCTTTCTAGTACCAGTATGCCAGATTAAGTAAATTGGATGATGAGCAAAAGATAAGCACTTCCATTATCATTCGTTCCATTAAGACACAGCTACTTACCATAAAACCAATTTTGTATAATAGAACTTTATATTGATATTATTAGTGGTGTCGGTATTAGTAGCAGTAGTATTAGTACTAAGTATTAGTATTAGTATTAGTATTTATTAGTATTAGTATTTCATGGTAGCACAATACTGTTCATTGACATACTAAAAAGTTCTCAGTTACTTGTCAGAGGCTGGAAGCTCTGCTTTGGACACAGAAATGTGTGGATGCCAGGTTATCAGTTGGAGCCCCAAGCTTTTTAGTGGACCAATGATATTACAGGTGCTCATGTAAGAGTTGAGAGGGGCTTTCTTCTGTGGGAGTTTCTGCTGTGTTGGGAGAGTTTTGTCTTTGTTGTAGTTTTTCTGTAAGAATGTGACTGATAGTAAAGTTTTACTTCCCTGTAACTGAGACTGAAAAAGAAACAAAGTTTATATCATTGGGAAAACACAGGATCTGAGTGGTTAGAAAAGAAAAATGTGTATTAAACCCACTGTGAACATAGATAAAATGTCAGGTCTTTGGTGCAGAAAGAAAAAAAAATCTCATTTAATTCAAATCAGTTACATTGGAGATAAACTTCAACCAAGACTCATCTGCACAAATATACAGAAGAATACTTCCTTAACCTTTTCTTAGTCATATCAAGGGAAAATAACAATTCCCTAGATTTCCTCTTATAAGCAAAGGGGAATAAAAAGTTCAAAACAAACAAAATCATAAGATGAATAAGGAAAATCAATTCCACATATAGAGGGGTAATCTTTGACTTGCCATTAAATGGCATTTATAGGTGCTTAAAGAGTCAAATGGGATGATCAAAAAGAGATTATTTTTTTTTTCCTAAAGTAGTAGAAAAGAAAAATGAAAGTAATAGATATAGATTACACATTTTTCAAAGCAACATCTCTGCTCAGTTGACACATTTTTCAATGGGAGAAAAAAATTAAACAGAAGAATCTTTGAAGTGTTCTTGTATTTCCTTTTTGTCACTTTTTTTCTGTTCTGAATGGCTTCTCATTTTTGTAGTCTATGACCTGTTTATACAACATGTAAGTACTTGCTTCTTCAAAAGGAAATTGCTAGAAATAACTGGTGTCACTAAGAGGAAGAAGACCTGTGAATTCTATTTAATAGCAAACTACATATGTTCACTTTCCTAACTGTACAGCTGGAGAACAGACACTCACAATTCTTTGTATATTTTAGTTGTGGAGTAGGAATCCAGGTATCAACCATTGTCAAACAACTTTATTTCCAATGAATATTGGATGTGTTTTGGAAACAAACAAAAATTTCATCTCACAGTCAAGGCTGACAGGAAGCATGGGATTAGAGATAGAGATCTAGGCCTTTTACCTCTTTTCCTTTTAAGTTAAAATGATTTTTTGCCTTAGAATATTCTAATGTGTGAAAACACACCAAAAGAAGTATTTCAGGGAGTCTGCCATGCTTTCACAAGTTAAAAAAATTATTTTTAAACTTCATTCAAGAGAAGAAGTGTGACCAGAAATTAAAAGTGTTATCATGGTAGTCATGATCACCTTTCACTTTTTATCATTATAGTATAGCTATTTGTTAACTATCATTTTGTTCTTTGAGTCTAAGAAAGTCTTGTTTTATGTATGATGATACCATATAGGTAACATGAAATTAATATTTCCTTGTCATTCTTAAATTGCAAAACAGTATGTGGATGAAAATTAGTATTTTCTTATAGTACACTGATTTGAATTGCCACTGATTAAGGCAAACACATTCCGATTATTCTTCCTGTTTAAATGGACAGATTTTTTTTTTCAATTTGAGGTTAGGTTGGAATTGTCACGAAAGAAATATTTAAGAAAATGTTTGAAATCAGGTGTTTAATAGCATTAAAACTTATTTTGAAACAAAGAAAAGAAGTTCCAAGCTGGCCTTAAGCTATTAGAATAATTAATTGTTTTAGAAATGTACTCTATATGTACTATATATGTACACATATAAACTTTGAGTCACTGGTTCTTGCTAACGTTTTTTTCATGCAGTAGTGCATTATTCTAGCACCTATATTGAAGGAAGTGGAGAAGAATTAAATGGAAAGCTGTTAATCCTAAATCAAAACATATCTGTATGTGTGCACATATGTTATATAATGGACATACAGTCTGAAAGCTACTTAATGATTAAGTTCATAGTTAATTAAGTGGGACTCAGTAATGAATATGGCATACAACATTTATTTTCTCGGCAAAATAAGTCCAAAGTCATTAGCCTACAGTCACAGCAGGGATTTTTATACCTTCAGCATTTAGCTTGTGCTTTTACAGCACATTTTTTGAAATGCCTTAACCTTAATTGCCAAGATTCTGCCTGGATCTTTTCTCATGAACAGTTTTTTGTCAGCCTCATTTCCCATTTTAGTCTTACACCACTTTTTAAGACCTTTTGCTTTTGCTCGGTTTAAAAACCGCAGTTTTTCATTATGTATTTTTTTTCCATGTGGTTATTTATGGAGCAGCTTACATCTCTCTTACACATCCAATTTGCATTCTTTTGCTTTTTCCCACTTTTTTACATTCTTTACATCACTACTTCTGCTACCTTCCCTTCAGAGAATTATTCCCCAAGGAATTGTTGAGCCTGCTTGATACTTTGGAATAAAATGCTGTGTTTCGAAAATAAAACAGGCTTTGTGTTCATGATTGCTTGTAGGAAACTATAATTTGGAGTATATAAAACTTATTAAATTAACATAATGATGCTAAAAGATATTTTTATTATAAAATTATCATTAAAAAAGTTAATGTTTGGCTCCAAACCATGTAGTTTCCATTCTTTACTTAAATGACAGAAATGGAAATGTTTTAGATTAAAAAAAACTCTTTGTAGAATTTAATGTGTTTTTAGAGAAATCAGGCTTGTGAAGGAGAAAGGAATAAAATTCATTGGAAAACAGTCTCAATACAGCCTAAAAGTGCAAATATTTAGAGTGTTTCCATGAATAGAGGCATGATGCTGTTGTAACAGCATTGCAGTGGTGGAAAGGCTGGCTTCATGTCTGTCTTGGCAAATATGTAATTAAACTCAGGGCAGATCTCCTTATGAAGGTTAGAAAAATATTTAGGTTACAGCTTCTGTTCTTCATTTTTCCTTAAGTCTACATTTCTTTTAAACCTCACAATGTTTAATGAGAATTTGGAGGACAAAGATATTTTTCTCCATGTATTAATTTTATTTCTAAATTTGAGAGGTCATTACTTTGCCTCTTTTTTGTTTAGTGCAACAGCACTTTTATTTTTCATTAATGCTTTTGTGTTCTACAGTACAGGAAATACGAAGGCCTTTAGGGTTTCTAACTTTAGGATGTATATCATAGATTCTTATATTTGTCAAAAGAACAGCACATATAATTCTGAAAGACGTGAATTACATGGTCAGTGAGCATAGTCTAATCGATCCCCCTTCATGAGAAGTACCTAGAAAGTATCTGAATAAGTTTACTGAAACAGAAAATCAAGCTTCCAAGTAGAAGTTAAGTCTCTTAATCTCTAAAATGTTAATTTGTACTTAAAGAATCCCTGAAGGAGAATATATAAGAGATCTTATTGAATCCTAAAACTCCTGGGAAACAGTCTATTTCAACTGCCCAATAAAGCATGGCAATAACACATCCTTTTCTTTTGATAGATGTTCTCCTCTCTTCTTTGTACACAGTGGGACAGATAATATGGTCTCATGATTCCTTCCCACTCTTACCTCTACAGAGCTTTCTAAGTTGTTTGGGACTTTTTATAAATGAAGTGCCATTCTAAACTTGTTTCTTCTTTAAAGACTGATGTCATACTCAGAAGTCCAATAAATCCTTACTGTACGGAGGACAGCAATTTTATTGGACTAATTTGTTAAATGTTGCATCTCTCCAGCCCTTCTATAATTCTGATATCCCTTGCTGACTGCCTTCACTACAAAGGTCTCCTTGACTCTGCTTGAAATTTAATATCCAAATGTTTTAACTGCCACCATTACGTCTTTTTGCTTTGCCATAAAACAGGAGGTCTAAAAGCAACTGTTACCTGTTTACATCTATCTAATTCTCCTGAGTTTTCTGTTAAATCCACCAGTAAAAACTCCATCCCTTTGGAATTCAGCTGTATAGCATTGCTTTCCAGTTCAAGATCTACTTTGTCTTTTCATGTTCACAGCCTATTCTCCATATATGATAGTGCAAAGTGGTTTTTTATATTCTTCGTTTTCCATTCAGTTCTGATGTAGTTAAAAGCTTTATCTCTTATTACCATTCGCCATTTCTCCTCTTGTTGGAAAAGCTTTTGTCATTGCCCTTTAATAAACCATTTCTCAAGGAAAGATTGACACTTGAATCCTACCTGTAAAATAATCTCAGATATTCAGCAGACCTAAGTAAAATAGAACAATAAATCTAGTTTGGTAGTGGCAGCAAACACATATTAAAATTAGGAGATTTCAGGTGATGCAGGAGGAATAATAAAAAAAAAAGGAAACAAAACCCAAACCTAAGGTGTGCAGGGCAAAGAAGCTGCCAGCATCTTGAACTACTGAAATGGCAGAAAGTAAATCATGAGGTGAGCCCACATGGCTTGTGCTGGCCTCCCTGATGTCAGGGAAATATCTTCAAAGTCTTAGTCTAATTCTGAAACCTAAGAGGCAAAACTTACTACTACCATTCATCACATCTTTTCTGATGCCCTACTTCTAGCTGGGATCAATACTTAACACTTCTGCAAAAGTGAAAGAAACAAACACTGTTTATTTGTTAGTTATGAATGGAGAAAAGGGGGAGCTTTTGCTCTTGCTGGTAATCACTGAATCCATTAATCTTTCATGGTTTCATGGTTTGATTCCTCTACCTTATCATCAACAAACACCATTAACACAACATGAGCAGATCTATTGTTTTCACTTTATAGAAGCTTTGGGCTATCTCTTGCTATTTGTGTTTTATTAGCTAATAAAACTGTACATCTTCTGAAAAACTTTCAAAGTCTAACATTGGCCACGTTTAAGAAGATCTCTTAATCCAGCATGTGGCAGCCTAACCTAATACCCTTGGATAGAAATGCTAATTTGGTTTTCAGCAGAAAGTACCATGTCATAAGCTACAGTTGCTCCAAGGTTCCAGTTCAGTACTTGTACTAACTTGTAAGGTATTCACTACTATGGTAAGCCTGGCTCAGTGGTACCTGGGAACACCTGAACATTCAGGAAGGAATATAAGTAACTGATTCAAAATGGCCTTGAAGTTGTAACGTTTTTCAGTAATGTTCTAATTGAATGAGAAATTAGCGTGTTGTGAAAGTAATGGGTTCCAAAATATGAATATCTGGTCATGTTTCCTAAGCCCATCCTTTCCAGAAGAGTAGATCCTGAGCTATCTCATTAGTACAGACCTGTCTTTCCAGTAACCTTGCATTTAGGTGCTTTCCTCAGTCTAGCTACCAGTTATTAGGGTGTGTGTGATTTAAGAAGACGGTCTCCACTATATTTTAGACCTTCAGATATGCAAAACAAAATCTGGAAAAGAATCTTCTGTAAGGTAAGCAAATTATACTAAGTATAAAGCTTCCAGTTTTACCCAGGAACCTACAGTAAGCTACTGTCAGAAAGAAGGGAAAAAAGATAGAGTATTAGTGTTGCTGCTAGTTTTATTTTTGGTTTAGTAAGCTACAAGAAAATGTAAATCAAAATAATACTAATAAATAAATAAATAAAAACTAATAAAACAATAATACTAATAAGAGTAAGGGCTAATATTATTTTTGTACCACTGCATATCTTAGTTTAGAACCAACACAATTCAATAGTCTAACATGCATTAATAATGTAAGAGTTAAGAAGTGACAGGAAAAAAATAATTTGAGGTTCATATTGTATAAAAAGTATCTTTGAGGAAGTGATTTGATATTCTGCTCTAAAAGTAGTTTTAATACCTGTGCACTCTGGAGTCCAATGCTAAATTTAAGAATATAGGGTCATATTGCAAATAAGAAATAGCAATAAATAATTTTATTTATTTAGAAAAAATTGATTTCAATATCTATAACATGTGTCTTCATTTTTACTGTTGTGCTTTTTTGATTTCATGTGAAATGTTGTATATGCAATATTTCCCATAAAATCATTTGGTTTATTTATTTTTTCTCTTCCCTATTAAAGAACCAGCTACAGGTAAAATAGCAAATGGCAGAGGGGTGGTAAATGTCATCAAATGTATGGAACGTCTGGGAGGCATAACTAAAATGCTTTAAGCCAAAAATTTGAAACAAAAATTAAGATTATTGAACAGGTTTATGAACTCACTAGTGGCATTGACAAACACAGAATCATAGAATATCCTATGTTGGAAGAGACTTAAAAGGACCATTGACTCCAGCTCCTAGACTTGCACAGGACAATGCTGAGAATCACAGACTCTGTGCTTGACTAAGCTGGTTTCAGAAATGATTGAGCAGGCTTTCTTTCTGTGAAGCATATGGAGAAGATTATTAAATGTGTGAGAACTAGACCAGAGAGTTAAAAAACTATTGCAAAACTGGGCTATTCCTCCAAGAAAGCACTGTAAAATTGCACCTACTACCTTTCACTATTCAGTTGCTAACCTTCTAGTAATTTTTTTACTGTCTGGGAGACGATCAAGATTATATAAAGCTATTGCTTTCCATTTGAGACAAACAATGAACTCTCCTTACCCTCAGTAATTTAACAAATTTAATTTCAAATACTTTTTTCTTTTCCTCACATAAGTTCCTTTGAGGTAAAGGAATTTGCAAATCCAGGGAGACACATTTACGAGTCTCAGAAAAGATGAAACTGTCTACCACTTGAAAAACTATTCTCCACAAATTTTCGAGACAAGGCCTTTCAGGAACAAATTTTATGATGTAAAAATATCTTTTGCAGTGAGCTGACGTAGAGCATGTCTAGAGTGAAAAGGAGTTCCATTCCTTCCAACTCATTCAGGATTTATGATGCAGCTCTGATTTTCCCAAGAGAATTTTACTGTTTATTTTGTTGCAGTTAAGAGGGGATTCTAAAGAAGAGAGAATTTAATTGGAAATATTTCTTAAAGTTGGAAAAATTACCATCAGAATGTCTAGAAAGGAAATTTTTCTTCCCCCAACTTTTGTTGATACCTGAATTAATTTTAAAAAAAGATACACAGAGATGATTTAGCCATTTGTTGATAAATGTTTTCAAGTCTTAATAACAACACAGTTCCCAATAGACTAAACAGAAAGAATACTGAGCGTGTAGCTTCCATTGAAATATATTTTTAGATGCTAGGGATTTTGTCTATATCTTCCTCAGGAATCACAAATCATAAGTATTTATGACTTGCTGAAGAGAGTGGAAAGGATGATGACATAAAATATCAGTATATTGACAAGGTAGCCTAAGTTTACAAAGAAACCTTGAAACAGCAAACAAGCAAACCATGAAGAACAATAGTAATTTTGTCCCCAACTTGGACCTTACAAGACACCTTCTCTATCACAGGAGGTTCTTTTTAAAGGGAACATGAAAAGATTTTAAAAAATACTTTTTTTCCTGAGCAAATATAGAAAAACTAACTAAAGAGAAACATGAACATCAGGCAAACATTACACTGTTAAGCTGAATTTATTAAATGGTCCAAGTGACCACCTGTATCAGGAAAAATCTTTAACTGAGAACTGAGAACTGCTCTATAGGTCTCTCCAATGACTTGACATTGTTGAATCTATTGAAACTGCAACACTTGCTGCAGCCAGTCTCAGAGTCAGGCTCTAGACAGTGGCTTGGCACCAGTGTGAAGTTATCTCACCTCAGGCAATTTACTTCTACATGGTGCTGAATGGCCAAGCAATGATATTCCAGCAATTTTTACTACTGGATGTCAACACAAATAGTATATGATTCCAAAATGCTAAGGCATCATTCTTTAGCCACTTGTTGACTGATCTATGGCCAGTATCTAGGCTCACCGTATTCTGTTCTTTCTTTTCTTGCACTGTTGGACCTGGTTTATTGTACCCAGGGGTTGTGTCTATTGTTCTCTCAATCACAACTCGTTATAATCCATTATTAAACACATGGGGAAGGCAGGTACCCATGACAGGAGCTCTTACCTATTCAGACCTGACTCTGGGTGCCATCCAGAGGAAAAGGCAGTGAAGTTTTCAGAGGTGCTCTGTTAGAGCATTTCAGCACAAGAATTTGGACTTTTCTTGGCTGTGCCCTCCAGAGTGACAGCAAAAACTTACTTCCCCACCTTCCATAATTAATAGGAATACTTTGTTCTGCAGACAGTGTACTGGGGAAAAAAAACCAGAAATCGAACACCAAAGCCCACACCTGCATGTCCCACTAATAATACCTATCAAAACACCTGGATAAAATACTCTTCATCTAAAAAAAAAATTCAGTAACTTTGTAAAGTCTTAACAAAATAAGACGGAGAAACACACTTTATAAAAGGAAATCCTACCTTTTCCAGCTGTAATTTATAGAGAGGCAGTGAGGTGGGTTGCTGAACTCAGTGCAAAAGGCATGAAGCTTATGTTCCCAGCTGCTCTGGACCTCTGGTGGCTCAGCCTGGGCCTGGACACCATCTACTGAAGTACAGCAGCATTGTCAGGAACATGCTGATTAGACATTTGCTCAACTAAGTTTTGCTTCTCTTTTGTTGTTCATTAGGTTTTAGTGAGAAGAGTAAGTTTTCTTGGGCAGCAACTCAAAACCAGTTAAAAGATCCAATGCTATAAAACATTGAGGAAAACTAAGAGTAGAGCTTTGCTTTGTCCTGATTAGTAAAAAAGTCATTAAAAGTCTCAATCAGGTCACCCAGGGGTGGACCATGAGAGACCAGAAGAAGAAAAGTGTCCTTTGTTAGAGATTTTTAAATTGAAGTTTATAGGAGAGGATACTGGGAACTGCATATTTTTACCTTATTGTGTTTAAATGTCTATCTGTGTATGTATAATAAAAGATAAAACTTTTTCTGGAGCAAACCTTGTATGTTTTGCAGAGTTACCTTCAGTTTGTTAGGCTGTGACATGAACACAAATACACAAACGCAAACATAGTGCAGGGTGAAAGTTGTATTTCTGTGTCCTTCTGGATGATTGCTACTGATTGGGCTATACCTCTGTTATTCCAGGATGTAAGATTTTGCAACTAATATCCAGGAAAATCTCATTAGAGAAAGATAGCAAATTCTGGATTAAGCAAACACAAGGACTGTAGAGATATTGCACTTCCACAGATATACCAAAGCTGAAGATAGTTCAGAAAATTACAGATGCTATGCAGGAATGAGGAGGAATCACAGCTCTGGAGTTCAAGGGGCATTTAGAGAAGCTTTTGGGCAATGCTCTTAGGCAAAGGATGGGTTTCTTGGGACTAACCTGTGCAGAGCCAGGAGTTAAATTTTGATGATACCTGTGGATCCCTTCCAACTCAGAATGTTCTATGATTCTATGCCTCCTGTAACTCTTGAAAAATGGTGACATTCCAAAATTCTGCTGTAGTTCCAATATTTAGAAAATGAAAGAAGAATTATCTGTATATCAATCAGCCTAAATTGATTCTTACAGAAAACGAGACTTAATGTAACTGATTCTCTGGCATCAATCCTCAGTTCAACCTATCCAATATTTTGAAGTCTATAGGTCGAAGTTCTTTGAGGCTAACAGATTTCTCTTAATTTCTCTTGTTCTTTACCATGTCTAAATGTGTATACAGAGGATAGGTAATAGGGATGTTGGATTTTTCAAAGAGAAACCAATTTCTTGCTGCAACTTGTTGAACAAAGATGTTTAACTAAACAAGTGAATCTTATCTACATTTCTGAGGAAAAATAAAACTACAAATTAATGCTAAAATAGGAGAAAGGGTCACCCCAACCAAGTAATAGCTTGGAATGCCTTGCCCGGAATCTAAGAGGGCTGTTTTCCACCCTAGAGATTGTGCCTTAATGACATATTCTGTGTAAGGGATATAGATATTGCTAACACCCAATTCTAAAGCAGCTTGAAGAAGACAGATTCAGCTTTGTGATGGACAAGAATTTGCAAATATCTTTGGTCAATGTGGTGAAGAGATACAAAGTAGACAAAGAGTAGAAGCATTCCCATTAAGTGTAAACCAAGAAATTGTTTATGAGGCTGTTAAGACCCTATTATTTAGGGATGCCTCTGCCCAAATTAAGGTTCAAATGAATTAATATGCTTCAGTCAATAATATGAATTTTATTTAAAAATAAATGTGAGGTAGGGAAATTAAAAAGATGGAGGGAGGCAAAGAGAGGTCTTTTTTTTTTCTTGACAGGAACATGCAAAAGAGTAGAAATCATTGTCAGCCATCTAATTATATCAATTGCTGGTGTGAATCAATTGCTGATGATTGGTGAGACAATAATTTACAAGTAAAATAAAATATTCTTGCAGAATTTTCTATAATTAAGAGATAGTAAGACAACATATTTCCAACACAGTCATATGCAGTGTAGTACAATGTGAACCAAGAATGCAAGCAGTCTTCTAGTATTCGTGCTAAAATATAAAAAAAATTGTGAGGATGTCAGAGGTAGCTCCCTTATCATGAACTCTGAATATAATTATGAAAAAAAAAGAGAAAAATATTTCCTTGATTCTTTGAAAAGACAGATATAAAGCTGGTCTTATTTCTGTAAATGGCATTGTGTCAAAAACATAAAGAAATTGTCTCTCTCATACTTCTTTTTGCTTTTTAAAAATACTCAAAATTGTTAAGATTGAAAAGAAAGCACACCCCAGTGACACAGAAACTGTAAAACAAGTCTGAAAAGAGAGGAGGAGAATAATATATTCTCTAAATAAACATATGGAAAAGACACCCATCAAAAGCATGATCATTTCCAAGAGTGTGAAGTTGGAATTTAGATCACTACAGCCTTAAAATAAAGTCTTTTTTATGTATTTTGGTTGCTCTTAATATCTGTTCCTACTTGAATCTGCTTTTGATGATTCATGTGCTTTTGTATCTCCGTAGACCCCTGCTTCACTATTGGCAAACAGGATTCAGAAGCTTCCACTGTCTGTTCCTGTTCCTGAATTTTTGAAGAACTAAAGCCACTTATGTTTTCGCCAGCATGAAAGTTGGCTCGATGCTGAGTTTGATCTTCAAGCTTTGGTGTTTGTTTTTGTGTTGTAAAGCAGTAGGAAACATGACTTAACACTCATCAGGCAATTATGCGGTGAAGTCAACAGTCTAGAAACGTCAATCCAGGAATTCAAACTATAATTCTGCTCTTTATCCTCTACGCTATTGCCTCATGCACTCTGCTGTGCCATTCCATACTGCATATAATTTTCTGCTAAGAAAGTAGAAATAATTACATATAATCATATTCTAAGCACAGAACTCAGCTCCTGTTAGTAGTTGTGGTAAATATTCAGCTCTTACTGGTTCATAATCTGTGTCCTTTGAAAGATGTTTTTTAAACATCTGGTGTGCTTCTGTTATGAGACTTATATGTTCACTAGATAGAGCTTGACTCTCCCCTTGTGAATCTGCCTTAACCTCAAAAATGAGTCTTTATTTACCAACATAAAATAATATAAATTGCTCCAATAAATGCAAAATAAGTTAAATGTGAGATAGGAAGCCCCTACTAAAAATATCCTAAAACTCAGTGTTTTGCTGAATCTCCTGGAAAGTAACGACCCAGGATCTCAAAATACTTTTAGGAGAGGAGGAATTTGAACTTAGATCCTCTATGTGCTAGCTTGTTTTTCAAATTAGTTTACTACTAGCATGTGGAAGATGGGCCAAAATATCTTCCAATGGGCTTGACCTGGGTCTCTTCAATGCTGTTGCTGCATATGGGTGAATTCTGAGAAGGTACCTATCACATTTTATTATATTTTCTAACTAGTCAAATTAGACTGGTCTCTGTTTACTATATTATTTTTATGCATGCTTGAGTGTATTTTGCTCTTTTGTGAACTACTGTGATATCTAAGGAAAATGAGAGCACAGTCCCTGTAGTGAGCATTTAAAATTCCACCTTCTGAACATTTCACTCTCTCTCTCTCTCTGGCATAACTCATAGCCTTGGTTTCTTGCCAAAAAAAACAGGACATTTTGATTCCTGGAAACTACAACGATTAAAGTTTGGAGTCCTGGTAGAAACTAACTAGGTGAAACTAAAGATCTTTAGGTGACAGGTGAACAGATTAAACATTCCAATGTCTGGAGCAAATGAAAGGTCACATTGAAATATGTCACACAGAAAGAATAATCTGTAAAGTTTTGTTCTCTTTCTTGGAGCACAGTAACAGGATATTCAATGGCGCAAAAAATTAACAAGCACCACTATACTTTGCAAAATATAAATTTTGCAGGAAAGTATGGAGCCGAATAGATTTGATTTAAAATTAGATAGACAATAAAATACTTGTGAAATATTCTGCATTATTTACTAAAGGGAATCTCCATTAGAACTGTGAGGGTCTCGAGTGCTTGAACAGGCCTTAATGGCCCTGACCGGTCTCACCTGGGGTCTTCACCCTGTGGAGACCACAGCACTGGGGTCTCATATCCATGGGTTGAGAAGTCCCTTTTCAGTTCAGCATTTCACCTTGAGTCTCTGCCTGGGATACCTTATCAAAATACAAGTTGCCAGTCCAGTCACAGCTTATGCTTGCCCCTGTTTATGGTCCTTCTTGGTCCAGACTCTGACATGTCTGGATTTCTTCTTTTATGAAAGCACTGAAGTGTAACTGAACTGATATCAACAGCAAAATCACTTCACTTAAAGCTAACACTCTGGAAAGATCCGAAAGGGCTCTGTGTTAATGAGTTCTCAAAGACAACATGGATTTCTCTAAAATTAATATGGAAGACACATTTCAACTAATGTGGTTTAGATTGGAATGCAAAAAAATCCACTGCCGTGTTTTCTATAAAACTTATATAGAAAGACCAAACACTGTAAGATGTCACTCTTTTCAAATTAGTTTTTTAGTGATGAGTTTAATCAGAGCTCCTAGTGGCTTGCGTGCAAAGAATATTTACAGATTTATAGCTGCACTGTAGATGTAAGAAGACTGTTAAAGGTTATGGTGAAAGGGTAGAATGGGACAAAGAAGAAAAATATAGGATCTTCTTAAAGGAAGAAAGACAAGCAAAAGCACAAGAGACTTGAACTTCACTGAGGCACAAGGCTTAATTTAGACAGATCTGCATTCATGAAAACAAAACAAACTTCTAGGAAAACCCTGCCATGGGCCAGTATTTTCAATCACTGTATCTCCTAGCAAGACTTAATTTACTCTGGTATTGCTTGTTTTAATGTCACAGAAAAATAATGAGAACTCCCTGTAGACTGATTGCCTCGAGTAATTTACATCCTTTAATCCAATTCACTTTGTGCGGTTTTTTTAATTTCTATTACTCTTTTGTGAATATGAAGATGCTTAAATGAAAGAAAAATTAGGTGCTCTTATCCTCTTTCAGAAAACTTCTCATTTGTAGCTTCCAGTGAAGCTGCAGTTCCTAGATCTATTAGTGCATAATTGAAATCCATTTATAAATTGACATTAGTGATTGTTTTATGAATTTTTTATACAAGACACAATTTACAGTATCCCTTGGATAGTTTCTAAATGTACAAAAAAATGTCAAAAATTTAATATACATTTTTACCTCATTTTTTCAGAAAGAACACTGAAGAGTAAGATATTTGATTATGTCTTCTTCGATATATTTAGTAGCTATTATATGAGTTTCATAAAGCGTCTGTATTCACCCAGAACTATCATTGCATTAAATAAACAACCAAAAATTGAGAAAGAGACATCTCATGTATTCCAAGTAGAACTGTGTAATGATTTATCATAAAGTATTTCCTAAAATACAATAAAACTAAGCTTTCAATAAATCATTTGGATATAAAATAATCAAATTAACTTATTGATTTTAACAGCATCAAATTTTCATTTCTCTTTACATTAAATTTTAATGGTGTCTTTCATTCTATTGCAGAATTGATTCTTTGGCGACTAATATTCTTAATTTTTTTTGTCTAATGCTATTTTTAAAACACAGACAAAGGATGAGATGAGGTGATAGTTCATTTTTCTTGAAGCTCCAACACGTCAAAATATGATTTCAGATAACAACTGAAATGGAAGATAAACTGAAGAAATTTTCCACGTGGCAATTCTGTAAAATGTTCTGTAAATATTAAAATATTTCCAGAGCAAAATTTGAACTGTACCTCTTTCCCATTAGTTAGCTACTCTCAAGATAAATCCCCAGATACAATTTCACTTTTTTAGCTTATTTTCAAACATATTGCATACATTAAAAACACCTGTGCAGAGGATTACAGATTCACAAAACCACCTTTACCCTTTCCTTCCTAAAGCAGAGATTCTAAATAGTGATTCAAAATTATAACTCTGTTGACAGAATTATAAGAATTATTCTCTCTCATCTTAAACAAACTTGTTAGGCAAAGAATTTAAAATTATTAAATATTAGTTGTTTATACTTTATTTACAGCATCTCTAAAATAAAAAAAAATATTTCTACTGTTTTATTCTACTTGAGGTGAGGAATTTGAAGGGGAAGATAATGTTTCTTTATGAGCCAGCAAGCACGTGAATGTTGGAGCATCTTCACTGTAGACTGAAGCAGGCAGGGATGTAAAAGTAGTCCTCTGGGAGCCTGAAGCAAGATTTTTTTGAGTCCAAAGTATATTTGTCCATCTGATGCAGAGGGAATGTTCAGACTCAGGTCTCTGAGTTGTTGAAAAGGAGTAAAGTTTGTTATATGCACCTCAAAGACTATTGGTAGCTATTTCCACCCAAGAGCTTGGGCTACTCCTGTATGAAAATAGGAGATAATGTCTCTATTTCTTCCCCATGTAGCCTGGCATTTAATTTACCTTACACAACACTGCTGCATTTCTTATTGACAGGTCTATCTTCTAATTTTGACTGACTTGGGATACCTCTGATTCAATGCAGTGCAAGCCTAGGTACCAAGTTCATCTAACTGACCACAGAGAATTTATAAACACTTAAGATAATAATCCATTAAACAGCATATCATAACTGAAGAGACACCATGATTATGTATATCAGGATGGGGCAAGAGAGAAATGGCAACATTTCCACGAGCAAAATTAACTTGAGACATAGACATTTTAGTATCTAAGTCTGAAAATTATGAGTAATAATAGTGTATGTGAGGAAGTTAGATGACTAGTTTTATAATATGCTCACGCAGGCTCTGAGAATATCTGGCTTTTTAGGTCTAACATATGCACATATCAAAAATGAGAGAGTGCAATGAGAACACATTAAAAAATTTGATATTTAGAAATTATATTAAAGGTCTTTTAAAAGGTTTTAGGGGTTTTGTTATTTGTGGGGGTTTTGTTTACTAGGATAAGCAACAGTTTTGACACTACCTCTAGTGACTTCTTTTAGTCATTGCAATCATATAATAGCAGTTCTTTTTGATTTATGGACAAATTACACATGAAATACAGTCTCACAGCATTTCAGAGACACATAGGAGTAAAAGAATGTTGAAAACAAAGTCCCTTATACACATCTGAAATTATTATTTCCCTCTCTCCTTTCCCAAAAAACTGGATAGGACACCTGGAAATTGAATTTAAGTGTAAACTCCCACTACTAAATTGAGCTGATCTCTTATCCAGAATCATAAAGCCAAATACTATTCTACTGACTTCGCTGATTTCCTTTTGTAGTTTGAGCTTCACTTTCATCGGATTTTCATTAAAATAAAATCCACAGAATAAAAATCTACACTACTTTGGTAGTGTCAATGTAATTAGGTAAAAATAATTATTTTCCTTTTTTCGTATTTATAGATTCATTTTCCTTTTAACATTCAATTGATTCATGTATCTTTTCATAGGTTCCTACAAGAGATGTATATTTAGTAGTGCTATTTATTCATAATCACTATGGTCAAGATTATATGTTTGGGTTTTTTTTAATTTTGGGGTTTTGGGGTTTTTTTTTGCTTTGCTTTTTTGTTATTTTTTTAGATATTCGGTAGCAGAGAAGAGGAACTATGAGATAATTTAAAAAAAAAAAAGCAAGGGTAAAGAAACATTTTTCACTGAAGTGATAAGCCTGCCACTAGAAAATTTAATAATGTAAAAATCTTACCTTTTCTCTCTTTCTTAATCAAATCCACTGTGTTCAGGTTTTACTATTATTCTTTACTATTATTCTTTTTCTTGTACAATATATTCATAAAAATACAGATTTTTTTTCATGAACAGAATACCCACACATGTACCTGATACCTGTCTATACAAAAACATATACTCTCTGTGCTTTGCCATGGTTTATCAACCCACATATGAAAATTTCATGGCGAACAGAAAGAATGCTAGTGGATGAAATGTTTTCAAATTTAACTTCTCCAAATCAGAATAAATGTCTAAAACTGAGGTTAAAAAAAAAAAAGAAAGAAATCACCATTTTCATAAGGAGAGGAAAGTCCTGTCTATAAGGTAATGGATTGGCATATTGCTCAGGAATTCAGAAAAGGAACTAGAAAGAAAATTCATGTGACTTCAAAAGCTATTTGCTTCTCTTTGAACTTGATAGAAATTAATTCACATGGTATTTGAATGACTGCAAAAAAAGTCTTGAACCTTTATTGGACTTTCTTTCTCAGATTTTGCAAGACATAATTCCAATATCTAAATAAAGCAAACATCTAGCTAATTTATAAAACCTCCCCTAAACTTAGAGCAAGTAACATGCAGAATAATACAATTACAGAATGCACGAATATTAAACCTTCCATTAATTTTCCTAGGTATTCTATTTGCTTTATTGTAAGTAGTTTCATACATGTATCTTCATTTTATTACATTTTCATGTGAATTTATAGTTTTATATATTATGCAAAAAAACAGGTGACAGAAAATGAAAACAGAAAATGAAAAACATTTAAAAAACCAAAGTATTTGAAAAGCAAATGGAAGACAACAGAAAAATAATAGTCCTCAGATCTGTCAGGAACAGTTTTTGACAAATAAGTTTAATTAATTTTTTACTTTTCAACTGGCCTTGTATGTCAAAGAGAAGCAACAGATGCCCAGTCTTGTCTTGAATACAATTTTTCATATTCAGGTAGTATAATGCAGGTCTTTGGAACCATATTGAAAGATTTACTAGAGATTCAGAAAAATAGAGGGATTGATGGGTTGGTTCTTAATCTGGTAATAGATGATTTCTTAAATAATCTGGCCAATAGAATAGAGTTCTGGACTAAATTTGGATGATATCAAACTTTGGGGCATTTTTTATGGGATGAAATAGAAGGTTAGAAATCCACAATCTTAAAAAAATGTATCAGAGATAGGTTCAAAACAAACAAGCAAACCAAAAACTCCCTTATTTCACTTGGGACAGCTACACCATATGAATGGAGGAATATTAAACTGTGCTCAGACTATAAAGTAAATGTACAACTGTGTAGCAGTTCTGCAGAAATTGATGCATGAATCAAAACCACAGTAATGCATAAAACAGTACTATGTCTCATTTTGTTGCAAGAATAGAAGAATAGGCAGTAATATTTACTAACATTATCCTTCTGATGTACTCAACACGACTAAAATTTCTCCAAGAGCATTGGTTAGTGGCAAAGTTCAGAAAGATTTGGATAGATAGGGAGAGTCTAGAGCAGGAGAAAGGGAAGACCGACTTCATCACGTTTTTAGCAGTTTTACCAAGAAAAATGGAGTAGGTTTTTGGGTTTTTTTCCATTTTCTGTGAGGTATAGAACAAGAAAAACTGGATAAATTGCAGACAGGATGTCTGGTTAGACACTAGAGAAATTTTTCTATCACTAAGGATAGCAAGAAATGTAATAAATTGCCTGGGGAGGCTGTGGATTTCTCTGTCATTAAAGCCTTTTAGAACAGATGGTGAGTATCTGACAGAAGTGATGTAGCAATGCCTGATTCTCTCTTGGGACAGAAGGATAGATTAAATGACCCCTTAAGGTTCTCTCAGCTTCTTCTGCCCTTTTTTCTTTTCAGGTCTAAAATATTTTACAGTACATTAAATTTTCCTATGCACTTTGATTACTGAAACTGTTCTGTATAATTTCTAGGCTACTTGCCAGTATCACCTTGCCAGAGAGTGTTCTCTCCCTGAAGACAAAGAATTGGATATTTATTTTTTCCCAAAGGTATTAGATAGACTAAGGGATATGTAGAACTATGTCAGGTCAACTAACATTTCTCTATCAAACAACTTTTGGCACATTGAGCCCAAGGAAAGGAAGAATGTACACTTGCTTTTAAATGCGTGCTGTAAGCAAGCTTTCAAAATTTATGATGTTTCAGAAAGTGTATCAGTGTTATAATCCAGTATGAATGTTTGTAGGAAATATTTCAGTTGACCTTCCAAGATGAGAAGTGTTTGTGTACCTTTTTTCCCTGTTGTTTTCTGTTGTATTCATGTTAAGTCAAAGGAGAAAAGAATGAGTCTTCAAACACCAGTGCAAAATCCACTTAAATAGGAATTCAGCGAATGTATTCCAATTGAAAAATGGATTTCGAAGTAAAAATAAGCTTTGGAGACAGAATAGTATATTTTGCATTAATGAACATTGACTGAATCTTTAAGCAATTTATATTTCATCTTCTATGTTGGATGAACTCTGTTCAAATTTTTCTTGTTAATTTACTTCTTACTTGGTGCTTAACTCAAAATCTCCAAATGAAATTTTGGGTTGGTATGTTACATTTCAAGGGAAATATTGTGAAACGTGAGGTTTGTTAAATCTCCTTGTATTTTCTTATTGACATGGGGCAGAGAAATTTTGAATTGCAATGTATAAATATTGCAGTAGGTTACTGTTCACTGTTTCAGTAGTCAGAGAAAAAAAATAATAATTTTCTAAGCAAAATTCGTTTTAGCTTTTGGTGAGCAAACACAGTAATTGGACTAAGTTTTCCTATGATTAGAAAGTCTCAGAGACCAAGTATGTTTCTGACTACTACAGCCACTTTCCTTTTGCTGTCTTATTTTCATACATAATTAACATGTCACTCAAAACTATTCAGATTAGATATATAGCAGTTTTCTTTTTTTTTCTCTATATAGCTTGTAGTTTTTCTTTTTTTACAACTAATAAAATATTTCATTAACATTTTAATATTTCTGAGTTCTAAATTTCCTTAAAGTCCTCAATAGAAAGCCTAAATATGCTACTTAGTTTTCAAGATAAAGATAATTAAGTATAGTTTGACTGAACATAATCAGAAACCCAGTATGTAATTGCACTGGGAAAAAAATAAATGCTGGCTATTTTGAATAGCAAGGAAAAGGTTTCTTCCAGAGCTTTCTTTATTTTATAAAAGCAAATATATCCACTCTGTTACTATAGACACTCTTCAATGTTTTATTTGTACATTTCAATTTCATGTTCTATATACAACCACAGATGCAATAATGTTATATGGATCATGATTAACAAGTCATGTATAATGAAAGACATCTTTTGGGCTGCCCTGCATTCCCCTCAATTGGCATCTGCTCTCTGTCCCAAAATTCAGTAAGTATACAGAGGTTTTGCAGAATACAGTGAATAATCTGTTTCTAAAACACTATTACTTGTTTAAAAGGAAAGCCTAACCAGTGTGGGAACATGACTGAGGGTAGAAAGATAAAGGTGTGGAAGTTCCTGGGAAGCATGCAGCTGCTACTCCCCGTATGGAATGCAGTCAGTGTGTCTGACCTCCCCCACACAATACAGTCCAAGGAGGACTAAACTGATGATGGAGCAGAGTGGAACCAACATGGCCAGGCTCTGCCAAAACCTTGCAGAGGAGACAACTCAGTGGTACTTGCCAGCTGATAAACCATGCAGCAGCTGAAAACCAAGGGAGGTAAAGGAAAATGGCCCCATCCCAAGGTTATTTCAGGTACTATCCTGAGATATCCACCCCCAAGATATGACCACCACTCACTAGTAACATGTATGACTAAAGTCATACAAGCCATACATACCCAAGCTCCACCTAAATGTAAAGAAATAGTGTAAAAGCAAGCTAAAAATGGGGAGAAGTGGGGGAAGATTCCAGCATAATTTCTGGGATCAGTTGAGAGGCTGAAGCTGTCTTCTCCCCCATAGAGATTCTTTTTGGGTAAAAAACTATGCTCTTTGCATGCTGAATGATTCTCTCTGGCCAGCTTTAATTGGGGAGTTTGTTAGTATACTGCTTTGAATTAGTATTACTTTGAATATATATTTGCAGTCAGATATTATCACTGGCAATTCTTGGACTTTAAATTCTCACAATTTCTCTAATAACGAGTCTTACTCTGTAAAGTGTTAATGTGGGTATTTCAAGGGCGCTGGCAGTAACTGGCAGGGGATAAAGGTGTGGAGACCCAGGAGGGGTTTTTCTGTTTGGTATGTGACCCTGAACATGACATTTGAACTGCCCTCCAACCTAGTGGGACAGTTCACTGAAGGGTTTTTATAATGTTATACTGACAGTCTATTTGGCACAAGGGTCTTGGTTTTCCTGGGGTGCTGACAGACTGATCAAACACAAAGTGCTTGAGAAAATCTCTCCTTTTCACAACACAGAGCCTAACAGAATAAAATATCAGGTAATTAAGAAGTAGGAAATGCAAATGACAGAGGATTTGTATGAATAAAAAATATAACACTTTCGTATTAGAAAAAGAAAGTGTGATCTTTCTACATAACATTAAAAATTGTATTTTCAAATTCCTGCATCTGAATGCCACCATAAAGAGATCAGTCTGAAGAATATCATACTTATCCTATTATATCAACTGCATTTGCATCAAACAAATGTGCTTATAAAAATTCCTATTACAAGGGTAAAAAAAATTCCACATCTGACAAAAATAAAAAGTAAGAATACCTATTTATAGATAGGGCCTTTGAATCAAGTGACTAATTATCCAAGTGAAATACATTGGTAGCTATGAGTACTGAGGGGAGAACACAGGCTGGAAGAGATTAGTAATTGAAGTATGGCAAATTATACAGGACTTGCCAACCCATTGACAATGGAAGATGGAAAATTATTCAGTGTTTCAGGAGCTAGATACACCTTTCTGCCATGGGAATCTCCCCAGCCCATCCTGAAATATATGCATGCAGGGGTGGGAAAAATAGTTTTTCCTGTGGCCTTATCTCCTCCTCTTGTAACATATCTATTGGCCTTGTGTGTTTTCTGGGAGGAATTTTTGATCCTCAGAACCTTGGCAAATTTTTGTCACAATTTTATTTAAAATTCTAATCAGTCTCTTTTTAACATTTCAGCAACCATAAAATGTAGCTGCTTTCCTAGAATTTAGGATGACACTTGTAAAAGTATTTATGTCCTTGTCTACCTTAAGCTTGTTTGCATTTGCATTATAGCTGTACTACAATGCAGCTACAATTCCATTGGAGCTACTCTACAATTATTGGTCCAAATGCTCTTGAAATACACAGAGGATTCTATATTTCCAAGGTTCCAATTACAGCAGGGAAATCTCAGCGATCAAGCTTTCTTCAGTTCATGTAAGCACTTTCTATTGGTCCTGACAGGCCTGGGTGAAATGTACCCTGAGAAATCTCAGACTGATGAATTTGCCAGGTTTGATCTTCTGTTACAGTCATAAACACAGCACAGAGACAAATCTGTCTAACTCTTCACTGCAATGTACCTTCTCTGCAATGTTAGATTAAATTAACCATACTTGTAACTAAATAATTTTCCAAAAAGCTTAGTCCTACAGTGAGGACACGGTGAACTATGGTTATGTTATGTTTGTCTCTAATCTTTCTTATCATAATTTGGACAAGTCCCTATTTAGCCTAGAAGAAATTTTACATTATAGTACCTAGCAGGGAAAAGATGACCTCTGTACATCATACAATGTGAAATGACATCCAATACCCTGAACCGGGACAATTTTTCAAGTGGCAAATCTCACTCGAGGAATTTTCAGCCATTTAGAGGACTTTTTGAGAGTGACTACTATCAAAGACTTATATAGAGTGGTTTAGGTTGGAAAGGACCTTAAAGATAAGTTATTGCCAACCCCTCTGTCATGGGCCAGATTGCTTCCTTCTACTAGTCCAGATTGTTCCAAGTCCCATCCAACCTGGCCTTGACCACTTTCAGGCATGGGTTGTCCATAACTTGTCTGGACAGCCTGTTCCAATTCCTCAGTACCCACACAGTAAAGAATTTCTTCTTAAGAAAGAAATCTTTTAAAGACTCCTTCCTTTTTAAAGTTGCTAACCCCTGTTGTATCACTAAATTATTCAATTCAACACGTAACAAGTAAAGAAATACTTGAGCTACTTGCTTTGGGTCAGATTCTCAAGTGGTTTAGAGTGATTAAGCTATCAAAGTAAATAGGACTATGACAATTTGCATAAGTTTAAAAGTTTGCACTCTCATGAAAACCTATATATGTCAGGTCAAAAAGAGCTCACAGACAGGTGATTTTGGACACCTGTGTACTGCAAACAAGCTTAGCTGCAATATATGAAGAGACATGACAAGAACTGGTATTTGGGAAACCAGTCCTAAAGAAGAGAAGGATCTCTGAGCAAAGGAGATATCAGCTTCCTCTCGGAGTTACTGAGCTACGCTTTTCTGGGTTACCTCATTTCAATGCAGGCCCATGACAGCAAAGCCCTCTGAGTCATATCCTGGTTGCAAACACTTCTGTATATTTTATCTAACTAAGGTACTCTATTTAATATACTAAGAAGAAAAAAGAGATAACTGACAAAAGAAAGAAGACAACATAGTGGGTTTGACTTATTTTTCCAAAAAAGCTAAAGGAGCAGAGGAACGAGTTGGAGAAGTGCTTTAACAGAGCAAAAGAATTACCTTCATGTGGGACATGAGAAAACAGATCTGGGAGCGTGACTGTTTCTTTTGGGTAGAGAAGAAGGAGTATATACATTGAGAGGAAACTAAACTGAAACTGAACTACCTTACAATCTTTGCCCAGAATAACCTGAGCATCAGTGTATGCTAATTAATGCTTAGTCATCAATAGTATGGGGGCATTTTGACAAACTTAATAAGAACAGGAAACTGAAAATATTCTGTAAATACCTTTCCTCATAGATGTTGCAAACAACCTCATATGTATGATGATACATATGCATCAGTATTTATGTGTACATATTTGGCATTTTGGAGTTGTTTCTATTGAATATTTAAAAACATCCAGATTCAACACATTCAGTATTTACTAAAATGCTGGCAGAATAGACATGGTTATGGCTATTAAAAAAAAAAAAAGATATATCAGATTTTTTCCATACAAAAGAGTACTGTGATTATTTAATAAGACTTTTTCAGTACAAAATGCCTATGTTCTTTGAACATGAGTTTACTAATTATGGATGTAGAAGACTAACCTTTTGTGATTTAACCCAATTCAGCAACTGAGCACCATCAGGAAGCTACTGATTCTCTCTCTCGGTGGGAGCGGGGAGAGAATCAAAGTCTAAAATGAGAAAGCTTATGGGTTGCAATAACATGTATCCAATATGGAAAGCAAAAGCAGCTCATGCGAGCAAAGCAAAGGAAGAAATTCAACAGCTCCCATCGGCAGCCAGGTGTTCAGTTATCCTCAAGAAAGCAGAGATTCGTCACACACAATGTGCCTTGGAAAGACAAATGTGATCACTCTGAACATTCTTCCCTAATTCTTTCTTCCCCCTGAGTGTTATGCCATCTGAGCACTCTCGCATCTGAGTGTGATGCCAGATGTTATGTACTTTTGGTCAGTTGAGGTCAATTTTCCTGGCTGTGTCTCCTCTGAGCTCCCTGGGCATCCTCAGCTTCCTCACTGGTCGGGAGGGGTGAGCAACAGAAAAGTCCTTGGCGCTGTGTAAGCACTGTTCTGCAACAACAAAAACACCCTTGAGCCACCAACACTGGTTTCATCACAAATTCAAAATGTAACCTCATACTAGCTACTGAGAATAAAAATAATTCCATCCAAGTCTAAACCAGTGTAAGTTCTGTGAATAACTTGTTTGGAAACTATTAGGAACTCTTCTAATATCTGAAATATCACTTAGAGAGAATTCATTCTGTTAGATAATATTCTTACAATGCTTTGAAATGGAAATTCCTTGATTTCATATGATCAAGTTCAACATAAATTTAAGCAATGATAGCATATATCTTTCCTGTTGCATTTCTCTGAATCTCTAAATTTCAATATTGTGCTGTCATGTTATGCCTCCTGAATTTAAAACTGAAATATTTCAACAGAATAGACACTACGAAAATTATCCACATTACTCCCTGGCTGATAGCTCTGCCACTCTTTGAAACAGCTAAATTCCCAGTATGCCAGTAGTCACTTCTGTTATCAGCAGAGGCATTTATTTCCGTGCTCAGAGTGTAGCACATTTTAATGACTCTGAAATACAAGAAGACATGCAAAACTGATTTTGCATTCCATGCCCTTAAGCAAGCCTATTATCCATGTTGTGAAAACAGCAAGTTAGCATTTTTGTTGTAATTATTTGGGCTGATTATGTATTATGTTTCTACTCAGAAGCATTTTCTTCCAAAGGAGTTTATGCAACTACAAGCTGAGAAAAGGCAAAGCAGCACTCCAGAGGCATCTGCCTTAAGATAACCTCATGCAAGTTTCCCTTGACAAAGCTGGCATGATTTATGATTCAAGAAAGTCCACAATGTACGTATTGTATGTCTCAGATAAGAGTCATTCAGGACTGTCTGTAAAGAACACTTTTCCAACACTTATATTAATGATTATAATAATTCTTAAATTGTGTATATTTATGCTGAGCAGGACTATGATACTAGTGTTATCCAGGTATTTAAAAGGCAATGTTTTAATTCACTAATGTACATTTCCAAAATAATATTTTTTGATGAAATAACTCCCTGATTGTCATTTTCATGAAGAAATGCTTCTGCAGCTGTTAGGAAGAGGTGAAGCCTACTGCAAAGCTCATGTTTACTTTTTCATTTAGTAAACTGTAAGATTTTTATCCTACTTTTCCTTCATACTGGTATAAGAGCAGAAAAGTACAGAGAGATCAGCAGTGGAACTGGCTTGCTGGAAAAAATGAAACAGCTGCACTTCTGATGGAAAAGTGCTGCCATCCTGATATCTGAGGTCATTGTAGCAAATGTCCTCATCTGGGCCTGGAGCATAGGAATGGGGACATCTGGTTTACTTTCTCTTCCAAGGATAAAGAGGAGTCGTTCACCCTGCAAAAGAAAAAGCCCTGATTACTGCTAGGGAAGGGTAAGAGCGCAGTTTGGCTAGATGAGTTCACACAAGGAACTGCCCCAGCTGTGTAGCTGGGAGAGCAGGACAGGACAATCAGGTGCTTGTTGCAAAGCCCTCTAATGACAACAAAGACTGACAACCAGAACCAGTGTCCAGTCAGCCAGAACACTGAAATTCAAATCTGAATGCAGAAGGGTTGGCTTAAGGAGTAAGGGATCAGTAGGCCTTGTGTTGTGAGATTAGAAAAAAGAGTGGGAAAAACCACAGGTAGAAACATTGAGAAAGGCTCATCTGTGCAGAAGATGTACAGCCACCCACCAAACACAGAGAAGTCTTGTTACTAGTGCAGTGAACAGACACATTACAAACAACCAGACCTCAGGAGACATATATAGGAGTGCAATCATAATAAATACAGTGTAAACTTCAGCAATCTGGCTCTCCAAAGGGGTGTATATTCTATTTATAATATTAACTCTATTGTCTGGACCTCAAGGAGGAAGTGTACAATAATGAATGTAAAGATTTGGAAAGGAATTCACAGAACTAATCAGGAAGAACTACACACTTAACCTCCACTCATCAGCTCATGCTCAAACCACAAGTTTATTAAGAAGACTATAAACAAAATGCTCAAAATTCATACCCAAAGCGTAATTACTAATGGTCTTCAAAATCCATAAGGAAAGTTCTTGACTATTGGAGCTTGAAATCAGTAAAGGGGTCAAAACATTCATAATGTATTCCTTCTTCATTAGCCAGGCATATTCATGTGTAGAATGGCTGGCCTTGGAAATAGTTGCCAAGGTATTTTTTCTGCTCTGATGCAGTTTTTGTATATGATAGCCTGTTCTGAGAGATTATTTTAAAATTAATTGTTGCCTATGTGGACCTCTAATTGCATAGCATGCAGGAAAAAAGAAAATGCAGTCCAATTAATAATAAAAAAACATATTTTGTTCTAAAACTTGATGAGAAAATAACATAGTCTGGGCTGTTATCAATGTGTGAAATTGTTGTGAAACTCATTACATAATAACTTTCAATTTTTTTCCCTAAATTACTTATTTGGGAAAAAAATTGTGCATGAAATGTTTTTTTATTGCATTATTTTAAAATTATTGGTATAGACAGCTATCATTGTTTAAGATGACAAGCAAGTGAAAACTTAAAAAGGGAGTTGAATTGAATATCCAACAATGATTTTAGGAAATTTAACTTTTGTTTGGAATTTGGTTTGATAATTCCAATTTTAAAAAATATTCACCTTATTGTTCTAAGAAATATCTTTTTATTAGAAGTATCAAGTACAGTTTTGAAAATACATCTTAGACATCAACATATATCAATTAAAATATGGTTAGCATACAATTACAGTACTTAAATCAATATATGCTGCATAATAAATAATGTAAATATATAAGATTTTTGGAGATAACTAGTGACTTAGATTTTGTTATTATTTGGGCTCTTAGTTGATTTTCTTTACAAGGACTTACCTTCAAAGCGTATTTGATCATTATTTTCTGAAAATGGACCTGTTTCATCTGTTTCCTCTTAATTTAGACCTGACTTGGGACACATAAAAGCTGCACATTGCTTTTGAGTTCTCGAGCATTGACATAGATTAAAGTTACCAAATGATGAAAGGAAGAAGGGAGAGAGATAACGATAAGAGCACAGAATACGATAAAGTATTAGTCTTTAAAATAATTTTATAAGATAAAGAAGATTTATTCAGATCTACTGTTGAAAAAAATCCAATGATATGATTGAATGAATTTTAAATAAATTTTTAAAAAATTCTAGATTGTTCTTTGACCAAGAGTGTTGAGATAGTGAGGAAGCAAAGAACATATAGGTAATAGTGTGTGCTATGGTTCATTTCATAATGCAACCCGTGACAGGGTAGCCCAAAACCAGCAATGAACTACAAGGTGTATGACATGGAAGAGGCAGTCTGTGTCACGAAGGACTGTGGACAATAAGCATTCCACAATAAAACGGAAAACTTTGGAAACATGTGAGAGACTTAATTGTATGCTGCACATAGGTTCATAACTGCAAACACAACGTGAATATCAGAGCAAGTGGATGAGAAATTTGAGAAGCAGGAGTTTATGGACTATTTCACAGTAGTGTAAAGTTGACATCCAATTTCCTCTAAAAGAAATAAGTGAAAACACTAATGTTCATGTTCTCAGGGCATCCCTGTAAGTAAAGCTGTATCTTTATGTCAAAGTTTGTGTCTTAAAGAGAAATTCTGTAAGCCAATTAATGGTTGATTTCAAAAATGGAAAAGAGTACAAAAAAAAAATTGAGAACTTTTCTCTAATGCAATATCCTCAGCTTTTTGACGGCCAGCTGTCTGCTGATTTTCTGTAATTATGCATCATATCTCAAGAGAAGAGTCTGGCTTCTTAGAAGCAATATTTTTTTCCTAAAAGTACAGATTCTATATTTCTAATGTTATTCTATATTTGAATACTAGCAAAAGAATGTAACGTTAAAAATTATGGTGCTTTCCCTTCTTCCTAAACGACAAAAAGCTGGAGAGGTAAAAGTAATTAATAAGAAACAGAAATTGAAATATTCTATCCCAGTATCTGGGTGTCTGATTGACCGTGCAGCTTTAAAAATTTTATAACTTCAATATCTTAATAATACAAAATAAGTTGAGATATCTCTATGTTATGTTAGTTCAAACCCCAAATTATTTTGTGCTAGCATAATGAAGAAATGAGTATCATAAGGCCAGCTGACTTAAGAACTTTCTACACAGTGAAAGTTTTCAAATCACTACTTAGAGTAATCTCTTTCTGTTCCCTCTGTCTTCAACAGTGGGTCAGGAAACAACACGCTTTTATACATGCTTCATCATTGTTTTAATTTGAATGGCCAAAAAACCTCTCAAATTATTAGCTGCTTTCCTAATGTTTAGGAAATCGTATTCTAACTACAGAGGATCTGATGTTGATTTAGAGCATTTTGTCTCTTATCTAATCACATTCAGCTATTTTTACTCCTTCATTGTCAAAAATATTCAGATCCAAAAATCATCGTTTCCATAAATGCAAAATTTTCCTCAATTAACTTCTGCCTGGCTTTTCTGTCTTTTTGTTGGCGATTTTCCTGTAGCCTTTTTGGTGCTTCTTTCCTACCTTTTTTTTTTTTTTTTCAGAAATGAAGTAAGCAAAAAAACCTTTGAAAAACTTCCTCACACCAGAAGTACCAGCATTTATTTTCAGATAAAAAGTCATTCCAATAAGAACGGAATATTTAATGAAATAAGATTTAACTATAAAAGAATAAAAGTTTAGAAACCTAATTAATTCTATTGCCATTACTTTGCTGTCAATCTGTGCAATACTAAATCCTGTTGCAACTTACTTGGAATCTTAAGAAATGTCTGCATTGGAAAGAGGACTGAGATCACATCTTCAAAAACACTTGGGGTTTTGTTTATTTTTGATTTTTGTTTGCTTGGTTGCTTCTAGCACACCTCAATGACATTAATTACTTGTTAAACGTCTAGTTCAGGATACAAACTAATCTGTCCATGTTTTAGATATTCTTAATTCATCTCCTAGTGAACAGGCAGCTCCATTATAAGGAAGAACTTAAATAAAATCTCTGGAGTAAGATATTCAGAATCTGTGTCTGGCAGCACACAATTTGCCAGTCACTGTATATTCTTCTCTAGAGCAACCTCAATATTATTTGTAAAGCTTATGAAAATATACAAGTAATCAAGTAAACTTTCATTAATGGGGAAAATATTCATCAAATCACAGCAAAAAACTTCTTATAATAGCCAGGTAGCAGCAAAATGGTGTTTGGGGTTTTTTGTTGGGTCTTGTTTTTAATTTAATATATTACACCTTTTGGAATTAGCAAATTAAAAGATCAAAGGAAAGACTCTCTCAGCAGATAAAAAAAGCGAATGCAGCATAAACAGAGAAATTGCTATTTTGTGGAGACACACCTGAGTGGAAGCAAAAAGGAGAGACAATAAAGAACTCAAATAAATGAAAGGAAGAAGTAGATGCAGCAGTATGTTCACTCAAGTTTGTTTTCCTTAGCTAAAAGACAATAAAGAAACAAATAAATGCTTCGTTTAACTATTTTGAGCAGTTGGACCTCTAAAAGAAGAACACAAAGTCTGGTGACTCGGGCTTTTTGATGTCATTTTATTTTATTTGTGTGATTTTTTTTTATGTTGCCATATGAACTACTCAAGCTGGATATTTTTTTTTAATGTGTAAAATAACTTTAAAATTAAAGTCTGTGTTTACTGCAAGCCTCCATTTTTAGAAGTTATTTTATTCTTTCATAAAAAATGGTTGATAACAATTTGCTTGTTTCATTACTTTTGGTAATGTGAAAATTTTAATTAAGTATGGTATTGCTGCAATCAACGAGAGCACTAAAGACACACAGACAGATAGAAGCTAGTAAGGTTTTATGTCACTTAATTTGCAGCAAGGTCCAACAACTCACTTTGCCAGGCAGTGAAAATGTGGCTTGCTTTCAGTTGAAAACTCTACTAATTGGAAGTAAGAAAAATTATCAATAACAGATACTGTTGAATTCTGTGCACCACCACAGTACCTACATAGAGTACTTTAAAAATCAACTCAGTTTTTAGCAAGCTTTTTGAACTAATAGAAAAGTATAATACGTAAAAACTTTAATAGACTTGGATTTGCTGATGAAGGACAAATTTCTGAGCTCAGAATTCAGCTTTTTTTTTATGACCCCTTTTTGGCCCTAGTTTAAATAGTGGAAGCAGTGTATAATATGATACAATCAGATAGCAGGAGCAATAGCGAGTGTTGAGTTGCTAATTCTAGAGGAGAAAAACTGGAGTTAAAGAGATGACATAAGCTTTGCTCTTTTGTATAAACATTAGTCATTCTGCCACTCAAGAAGATAATATTAGATATACAAGGCCATTTTAAAGTTTCTCCTTTCGAAGATGTAGTCATTTATGAAGAAAGAAAGGAAAGAAAGGTATTTGATGGCACCGTGCAGGTTCTTTTGTATACATTGGACTTAGTGTACTTGCCTATTATGGAGAATTTATGATTTATTATTTTCAATTTCTTTCCAGTATGTAACTCTTGAGACAATAGCAATGCGTCTTTTCCTATAATCTATTTTTGCATAATTGTGATGAAATTATTTTTCATCCCTGCAGCAAGAATGGTTGTTTTGTAATCGTTCAAGCCTATGCATCTTAGAAGAATATAACCATAGCTGGGAAATTTTCTTTGGTGATATTAAGAGCAGTGATATTCTTTATCTCCTGGTGTTTAGGTTAGTTTGCATATGTTTATGTCGTTGAAATAAGGCAGGAATAGTCATCAAATCATTAATCTGAACAGGTTCTCTATACTTTTTTAGTTATGGACATTTCTGACTAGCAGGTAAATAGGACATGATTTGCAGCCCAAACATAATTACTAGTTTCTTGCTTTTCTTCTGAGGAGTGGAAGTTTTGTAAAGCTGAACGGCTATATTTTCATTATTTGGACAGCAAACATAACAATGGAAGAAGTTTTAACATTTTTGGGCCATATTTGCACTGAGTTTTTAGGGATCTGAAAATGCATTTCTTGACACTGGAAACAATAAATAATTAGGGTAAATAGGGAGGCTTATGAGAAAGAGAGCAAAAATATGTGAAAACAAAGCATCAAATAAGGACTTTGTAAGTCGGAGAAAATTCTGTAAAATTAAGGAAGAGACAAATACATTACAAGAAAGATGATTGGTCAAAAAAAAAATTAATTACCAGGAAAAAATTGTTAACAAGTCACATAGATTAATACATATCAATAGGTAGTTTTAACTGACAAAAAATATAAATAGAAATCATTTTACTTTGGCTTAAAGTTCTGATATGGTTAGCACACTTACAGATTCTTACATTAGAGCAGAATTTTTACAGTAATAGTAATATGAAACTTTTAATTTCTTTCTAAGAAAAGACATCTTTTCTTAAGTTTTCAAGACTTCTGTATAAGGGTTTACTTCAAGAGAAAATGAAACTTCCTGAAGTTTATAAAACCCAGAAACATTTCAACCATCTCTTTCTTGAAAATCAAAGAAATCAAGTGCACTGTGAACATGAAATAACAGATTTAAGTAGCACGATACATTGTATGGACACAAATCAAATCTCTGATAGACACAATTGCAAAAGACCCAAAGTGAAAAAGAATCTGGAAGGTTATTATCCTCAGCCAAATTCAGTGTTAAGAAACTGAAGAAGAGTGTTTTATAGGTCAAACATTGTCCCCATAAAGAGACTTAAATATTTTAGGGAAGTAAGAAATCATTTAAAGGCAAGATAAAGTCTTGATTCGAAAAACTCATATATGATTCATCTGGTATTATTCCAAAAAGACACTCTTCAGAAATCAAACGGAATAGACTCTTTGAACTAGAAATAACAGCTGGAAAAATTACAAAATCCTGCACAGAAAAATTGGTGGATAGTAAATTAATCATTGACATGTTTGCATAAAGATTTCCAGGGGCATTAGGAATTAAGCACATTCAGAAGTCAGCAACAATTTCATTAAGAGCTTGTTTGGTTACCCTACTAGTATCTGCATAAATATCATATATGTCTATTTCAGAATCAACACATTTAAAGTCTCTTACAGGCTGTCCCACAAGGTATATTTTCAAATGTTCATATAGATGTCCTTTGTTCTAGGTTCATTTCAAGACAATATCTTTTGTCTTTCCCTCATTATACTTTCTTTATCCAAGTTTCTTCTCAATCTCCTTCTGAAAGAATTATTCCTGATGAATTTTCTTTCAGAAGTATACAGAAATTGAACTAAGATGAAGATCTCTCTTGCAATGGCATAAAAATGTATAGCACATCTCATAAATGTACTTTTATTCACATATTCATATATATTTTTTGATAAATGCATGTTGTGTTTTTATCCTGTTTTGTTTTATCCTATGGATTCAATGACACATCACGTTCTGAACTTTTTCTGTATATAACGACAGCTATTTGATCTCATTACAACCCTCTTTTTTTTTTGGGTGGCATTACTGCTTTCCACTGCTGCATTTTTTCATACCATCAGTGCAACCCCTGGCATGATGACAGTCTTTCATTTGGAGACAACCTCTGTCTGGCACAGACAGCACTGTTCCCAGCCAGTGATGATGGTGCTTTTCATCTCAGCCAGGCCTCTTGTTGCCCCTAGGACAATGCAGCTGTATAATTGTGATTACACGTGCCACTTCTTATAGGCCATATTGCCGAATATTTTTGACTAATGTTGTGGATAACACCTCTGTAAAGAACATATTAGAATTACACTGTGTCTTCTCTTGGGATTTGATGCTAACTGGCACGCTCAATGATCAGGAGTAGACTGCCACACATATTAACATGAGAAACTTGTGCAAACATAGATGGAATTCTCCAATCACTTTTTCTTGCCAAGTCAGCGTCTGAATACCCAGAGGTTATTTTATTCGCTTATGTATAAGTTGCTTTTCTTGAGGAAACCAATCCTTCAGATGCTCAGAGTAAATGGATTTAAAAAATGAAAGTTATGCAGATAGACATCAGGATTTAATGCAGTTCTGAATCAAATCAGATTGGTACTTCTGTGTACCTGTGCAAGCTTAAAGAAAAAGCTTAAAAACGTATTAGATAATTAATTTCAAAGCAAAGAAGTATAGATTTATTTCATATTGCATTCAAGACAGTAAGAAATACAAAAGTCTGTCACCTTTATTGTTGGAAACAATAATCTTAAATCATTCTGTCACCTTTGGATTTTAAGACTGGATCTCACTCTGTTGTAAATTATTTACAAATACTAACTCAAGCAGAAAGAGTGCTACTAAGAATCGTATATTGACACTTTCCACCTGTAATCAACAGGTAAACCGTGACAAAGGGTCTGTACATGCCAGTAAAGAAGTAAATACAACTTCTAAGGCTGTGCACTGGAGACATAAAATAATAGAACCATATATCATGTGGTAGGCAGCAAATGCCTAGGTCATGAATTAAAAATAATGAAGATGTAGAAGTCTAGTCACAGGTATGGCAAGCTTTGTAGATATGAGGTAATTTCAAGTAATAGTATTGAAAAGCTAATACCCACAGAATTATTCTCTTTTTTGTTTAAAAGTTTTCATATGTTCTCTCCACAAATTTGGGATGGCAATTTCTGTTCACTAAAATATTCCGTGTTGGGAGTATCTCACCTCCCAGTTCAGATCCAAAATATTTGGCAAAACTTCTATTAAGAGAGGGGTTTTTTTGGACCTTTTCCAAGTGACTGTTTCAAAATCAATAGCCAAAATGTCATCCTGCAAGTATGAAGAACTAAATGAAGAAGAAAACTCTGTAAGGGAAGCCCTAGCTAGAAATTCCCTATGTCATCACAGGCATTGGTGTTACGTTTTTTCAGTGTATGTTCTTCATTTTACCTACTTTCATGTTTAGCATATTTGTATAAATACTTGTGTCAATGTAATTTTCACTGACTTGATCAGGTTACTGAAGCATGGTTATTTGCTGATGCAATAAGGCACCTCTTTTCCAGTGGTTGCTGTGAAGTTCTAAAATTCCTGATATCATATCATATATTTACTTCTGAAATAAAAGGTAAAATCAAGACTGATTTATTAGATCCAGGATCACTTCTCAGCAAGGAATATGGGTTAATGTGACTATTGTACATTAGCAAATCGAACAGCATAGCAAAAGCAGATCTGTGTAGTAAAACAATTGATAGAGGACTCAGTGTTTGCACTGTGCACGTTTGGTAAGAATAGGAGAAAGGTGTGGACTTTACACCCAGGACTGAATGTTCACATGTAATTGAAGAACATTAAGTGGGCTCCTAGGGCACATTTTTCAATTTATTTTCATCTGGAATTAATCTTGTTTGTGAAAACTGCAACTACTCTGTGATATAAATCAAGGCATGAGAAGTTGGAACATTTAGGAGTTTTACTTGAAAAGTACATTTCTGAGGCAAATTTACAGCACTAATGTACATGTACTCTGTTTCAGCTTCACAGTTTGACTAAATCCACCAAACAAAACAGAACTGGGAAGAGAGGGGGGCGAGGGGAAGCATTAAAAGGCATATCGGCCATGAGCATATGAAGTATCCCAGTTAATATCTGTGCAAAAAAATGCACAGAAACATGAGGAGCTAGATGTTTGGTGCAGAACTGTGAATAAATAGTGTCTGCCTTCACAAAGTGTCTGTCTTCATTTCTTTTAAATGGATAATGAAAGCCATAGATGGCCAAAACTAAAACCACTTTGCCCTAGTGTCTGTAAGTTATACCCAAGTTTCAAACATTCATCCCAGGAGAACAGAAATGTTTCAAAAATTTTGCATAAATTGTTACCTTCACATCATGAAGACAAAGAGACGGTTTTCAGACAACATGGTGAATTATCACTGAATCCTATTCTTTATGGTTCTTTTTTCTGCAATACCTCTTTCTTTCCTTGCTGCAATACTGCATTTCTTCCTACTACTCGATAAAAAGGAATCTTATAGATTGTTGTTTCTTTTAATTTTTTTTTTTTTTTTTTGCCAGGGAAATTATTAACTCTGTTTTAATGAGAATCTGGGCTCTACTGCAGGTTCTCTTGACTATTGCATGAACAGCGATTTTTCGCTTTCATTGTGATTTCATATGTTGAACTACTCCATGCACTTTATTCAGTCGGCTTCAAAAACAACCAGATTTTGTATCATTGCACTTACTATGGTGATAGAATACAGCAAGAAATTAAATGAACAAGCACAAAAAATATAGACATGTTCCTTGAATCTCCTATAAGACCAAATTGAAAGATTAGATTTCATGCTACCTTTTACCACTTTTGCTTTATAGTGCATGGTATCTCATTGGTATCAAGTGGTTTTTTTGCATCCATGATGTATTTGAATGTAACTTTCGAATGTAACTATCCTCATGATATAGGCTAAAGTTCCCAAGTAAATTGATATCTGATTTGTTGGTGGGCACGTAAAACTTACCTTCTTTGTCAAGTAAATGTTCAAAAAGTTTCTAAATCAATTGTCATTCTAATATTTCTGTCAAAAAAATCACATCCTAATGAATTAAAATTTAAAGACTCAGTCATGCAAATTTTATTTCAATGCATTTGATTTTTTTCTGGACTGAAATGATTAATTCACTTCCAGTTATATTCTGCCTAGTGAAGATATATTCAAAAAACAACCTGTGTTCAAAGAACTGTTGGCATGGTAATTCATTCTCATTTAAAATCCAAATTATAGCTCATTAGGGATCCTATATTCTGGGGGGAATGCCCACCATTGGTTTTGTTAATGATTCTCTAACACTATAATTCTGTATGAGTACATGCATTAATTTACATGTAAAACTACCAGTATGATTAAACTAGATTTGCTGTAATGTCACAACCTCTAGAACTAAATTTAGATGAAGACAGAATTCTTTCTGTCTTCAATATGTAAAAAGATTAAAATCTTAAGTGACATTAGCTTGAACTGAGCTCTTTTTAACAAAAAATCTGTAGGACAAAACCTAATTAATCTATTACTTTGAAAACTTTATATAGTAATATAATAGATAATATATAAATTACTGCAAAACATGTTATTAAATTAATAATTTTAATTATTCTTTTACCTAGGTGAGTGGATTTTTTTTAACTTTTTTTTAAGAAAAAGGTGGTTTTTTTAAATTAATGAGAACAGCTATGACTGGTTGTATTTTTAAGGGCATTTTGTGACTTGGAATTCAAGCTGGGAACAAAAAAGGGTAGCATTTCATCTTAAGACATTTTAGATGTAAAAGTCAGCATATTTTTTTGCATAAGTGACCATTCTTCAGAAGTGTTGGTGCTGTATCAAAGTGCTAATGAAATAAATTACTTGGGCATTTATAAAAAAATCAGGAGATATGACTCTTGTGACAAGAACAAAGATACAGAATTAAACATTTCACCATTACCCCACTCCTTTGACACTTTCTCATTCTTGAACAGGGAGGTTGTAAAATCAGTAATTCTGATTTGTTTTACTTGATGTCCAATTTGACAATTTCCATGTAGAGATTTCACTCAGAAGCAAGTAATGAAACAACTAGGGGTTTGGTCAACTACTCTTTTATAAAAGAATTTGTTTTACATTGCTTTTATGTTACTCAAAGGTGAAAGATGCATCATTTTGTCCTAACGTCTTTCTAATACACCATCTGACTCACAAGTGAAGGCATAGTGGTTGTCATGAGATTTCATAATAGAAAACTGTACATTATTATTAAATTAAGATTATAGGCAGTTCCCAAAACAATTTAATTATCACACTGATATCAAAATGTAATATTAGTTTGCAAATGTTGTGTGCATCTATAAATAATGTAATTTTTGAAAATGCTGCTCCTGTATAACCTTGTGTTGGGTGGCTGCTCCCTTCAGATATGGTACAAGTATTTGTTTTGGCACAGGACTAAAGGGCAGGGGAAAATTGACTGTATTTTAACATGACTTAGCTGATTTAGTTGGGAATCTCCATACAAGGCTCAAATGTGCAAAGAGCATATTTTAAAGTAATGAGCTATGCAGTGATCCGCAAGCTGAGAACTACTTGTTCTTTCTTGCTCTCCAGTAACCCTTTGATCTTATCCTATAATTACTGCTACAGATAAGAGATAGGTAGAAGCCACAAACAATCAGAGGTAATACTTCAAACAGGAAAGATGGAGCAGTGTCCAGTAGCTGTGAAGTGATTTTAGGGAAATTAAAATAAAGAGCAGCCTTGTAATTGTGAGGGTAAGTTACCATAAGAACTTTATACATACTGAATCCTCTGAAACAGATGAGAAATGTTTCTAAAACTTTACGTTTTTTACTAAATATTCCTATGCCAGTCTGAGGAATATGATACTTGAAATCTCTAGTTTTATTGAGGATTTTAAATTCTTAATTCCGAAGTCTCATTACTGCACCTTAACTTTGTGTGACTATTGAGTTTGTCTAATATTTTATCAATGGCTTATAGATATTTCAAAAGGGAAAGACTTTAAATTCTATATGACTTATTCAGATATTCTTTTTGGAAGGAAGAATATTGTGAGCATGCCTAATGACAAAATGTGTTCGGTAATACAATACATGCAGGTCTCTTTATACATGTAATCAAAGGAAAGCTTCAAGTTTTTGCACACTGTAAAGTTCTTTCAGTCAAAACTGTATGGAAAATCTAATGTTTCATGGTACCATGAGGATTTCCAGGGATCATTGAGTGTGATCCTTAGTTCACTTGAATTCATGTTTAAAATTAAAATGACCGATATTGAATCATAAAATCTGGCCTGCAAAGGATCATTGCTAACTGCTTTTCTTTTGCAACTGTGTTATTTGAATTTATCCTACATGATACAAGAACAATAATGACTGGATATACTGTGAAGTCTTATCCAAAACTCCTCAGCTTTGAGTTTTATTTTATTAAAAAGGTTTAAAAACAGTCAAGTCTGTCTGCCTTCAGAGCATGGGTTATGGGAAAATTGTTCGTTTTCAAAGTTGCAAATCTCTATCCATCTACTTATTTTTAGTCCTCTTGAAAGAGCACTTTTTTGAACTTGTTCTTTTTCCCCCGAATGATAATTATGTACCTGGCACACACAGCCTCTGACATACGTACTCACAGCTGCTTTAAAACACTAAATCGTTTAGCCATGTTTCCTTTTATATATAAAGAGGTATAATTTGTGCAAATGCTATTTAATAAGCAGACTAATTATAATTTGCACATTTAGAAATACACTAAATTTTGTTTCTGTTTCAATTAAGTAATTGCCTAATTATTCTATAAACAGAATTAGCTAACATAGAAGGAACCAAAAATGCAAACAGGAATTAAATCATTCACTAAACAGTTCAGCAAAGTGAAAGGTACTTCACGGTCTCTCTTACTATTTCCAGCAACGTATTCTTGTTAATGCCCTGATTCAGCCATGCGTTTATGTGTCTGAACAATTTTCAGGGTCCCAAGGGTATTGCCAGCTCTGGCCAGCCATGTCCAGCCCCTGGGCTTCCTCACAGCCCAGGATCCCATGTCAGAGCCCTGGGAACAGCAGCCCCTGCCCCAGTGACCCCACAGCAGCCGGGCTGCTCTCCAGCTCCCCATAACCCTGCCCTGCCACAGCTCCAGATCTGAGCCTGTCCAGGGCTGGGGCTGCCCCCATCCCTGCCGGCCGCCCTGCTCCTGGCTGGATGCCACACCCTGCCTGGATATGCCCGAGGGAGCCCCAGCCGGGCCAGCACCCAGCCCCAGGTCACTGCCAGCCCCTGAGCTGCCCTGCAGCATTCTCCATGGGTGGGCTGGTGGCTATCATCCAGCACTCCACAGGCAAAGTCACCTGGCATGTCCTTAGTGAAATTTGAGAGGTCCCAGACACAGCAATGTAACTTGACACGAAGCATGATGGCAAAGGGGGTCAAATAAATTAAAGGCAGACCAGAAAGCGTTTGAGTGCCTAGAGTTTTGTAAAAAGTCCAAACAGTACTACAATCTCTTATAAAATTGGAGAGCTATATTACAGTGTTGAAATTTGGGAAAAACAACTCCTGTGAGGATGTATGGGGACCTTCTCTTCCATGGTTTCTGAACTGGCACCAGCCTTCCTCCCACCAGCTCAGAAGAATGTAGAACAACCTATGTCTGACTGCATAATGTGCCCATATGCCTCACCTGAGCATTCAGCCTGGTTTTCCCCTCTTAAGCTCTGGAAAATGTTGATTCTGCCAGAACTTTGAGATCAATGAAGTTGGATCTCTGCCTTTACACGAATTCCCAAGAAAGACTAAGATGATTTTAAGGTTAAAAAAAAAAAAAAAAATCATCATAACAATATGCACATTAAATATCTTGTTCAAGACTAAAAATATGTTTTCCCTTTCTTAATTACATGAAGATCTAAATCTTCATAGGCTGCTCCCATATACCTCTTGGCAGATTTTTTCTATTTACACAAATAAATGTGGAATGTTTTCTTACACTGAATAAATCAGGAGTTACAGACTAGTAATGGTATCTGTGGATGCTTTTGTTGAAACCAGTGGTAAAAAAAATAATCTACTAATTTCAGGGGACTAAATAATTTGGTGTAATATATTTTCTAAACACCCTTAGAGTGTTTAGCTTCTGAAACAGAATTTTGTCCTTTCTTTTTTTTTTTTAACCAAATTGTTGCTAAAAAGCACTAATATGGGCTGAATATTCCTAATGGAAGCCCTGTTGGTTAAGTTTATACAGTTCAAGTATTCCTAAAAGAAAACTTGGTAATCAAACATATCCTCAGTTTGGATTCCACTTCATATTTTCAGGCTTAAAAACTGACATCATTTAGATAGGAATCTAGAAGCAGAATTGGATTTTTTACTGCGACATTATTCAGGGAAAATGTACAGTCCTGGGACAAAATTTACTGCAGAAGTTCTGTTAAACATTTTGGCCTTAGAATAGCATGATCCAATTATTTCTAGATGGAAATGAAACATAGAAGTTATTTACATGTAATATGAACCCTTCCTGTCACAGATAAATTTGAATCTTGCTTCAAGGTCAGTTGAAGTGGTACCAAGTTGGAGTGGGGAGAGGTTTAATTCTGTGCAATGGTTTTGTATTGGGATTTCGATTTACTTTTCTCTCACAATTAATTGTCATACTTTGCAGTAATGTAAATCTTCTGCATCTGCAAATCACTTGTTAACTAAAGTCTGAGAATAACCCCACCAGAAAATAAGATTATATGCTTCAGCATTTATAAAGTTGTTTAAGCTATGTAAGCTTTTAACAAAGTGGATTTTAAGAGTTTTCACATTCTTTTAGAAACACAGAATCAAGCTACTAATAAAAAAAAAAATTAAAAAAAATTAATGTACTGGTCTGTCAAGTGTATCACATCTTCCATACTTCTTTCCTTTGAAATATTCCTTCAAAAATACTAGAAACTGATAATATCTAACAGCTTTGTTTCAATTCTTCTTCTGCCTTTGTACACTTCAATGTGTGTTTTTAATAACATTTTTCAGATGCTTCGCTTCCAAGATTTATTCTTGTTACTGACACACAGATTTTGCTTTTTAAACCTGTAATTTAAATGATTTTCACATTTGATTTGTGATAGGGTATTCTCGAATATAGAAATATTAATAGTAGAACATGTAGCCAATAAAACATTTAAGGAGAAAGGTGGGTGTGAAAAAAAAACAAAATAAAAAATTGAAAGACTCCAAATAGAAAACTCAGCAGTTAGGTATAGAATTAGAAATGGTGCATTACATTATATTTAAGTGGCCCTGTTGAAGTAAATTAGATTATTCACCTCAGTAAAGCAAAGACGATTTGGTTCTTTTATGTATAAAACATTTTGGTCCAATTTGGAAGGAAAATCTAACATAGATGAAGCAGGAGGGGCTGAATACTGTGTACCTTTTTCCATACCTATTCCACATTTTATACAGATGAACTGCAAAATACATAACAGGCCTGTAATTACAGGGGAATGGACTACCTGTTAAAGAAATATCTATAAAGCTGTCCCATTATGCAAAAATTAAGTAAATTTAAGTTTCTTCATGTTTCTGATTATTAGGTAACAAATATAAGCAGTAAAAATAAATCTGTTTTGTTTTCCAAAGTTTTTTCTGATAAATACAACTTTCACTAACTTAAGACCTGGATGAACAACTCACTTGAACACATTTAATTGCTTTGATAAATTGAAGACTTTGATACAATCAAGTTATCATATCAGATCAAGGCCTTGATTGCTTACAAATTCAGATAAAAGGCAAAATAAAAGTTAGGGGAATATGAATTTCTGCCCAATAAGAGGAATGGTGTTTTTGGGGAGATGTTTTTTCAGTTTTGTGAGACATTGTGCACTTCCAGAAGAAAGTGATACTGGATGGCATGGTCATTTTATAGCTTTTATCTTGAATCCTTAAGCTTTTCACATCCATTCTCTGCACTTTTTACCCTGTATTACAGAGCTACAGATATTCCCAAAAATTACACTTTCAAATTTTCCCAGATGGGCATTTTCTGGAAGGTCTCAAATTCAGGAATTCATGTATTTCACAGTAGATTCAAGCTTTCTGTTTCTCATATGAAAAAAAGATTTTCCTCTCCTTTGATAAGAAAATAAGGATTAATCAAGACAAGACAAATAATTGTTTAGATTACATTTTTTTTCTCTCACCTATGTTTCTAAACTGGAAAAAATTATTTTCTGCTTAGTTTCTCTTCAGTGACAGAATTATGGTTCTTGGAATCCCTTAAAAGACTTCCTAAAAGTTATTGTATTAACTAAAATAAAATACAAATATAGGAAAAATAATGAATACAGGAGTTTCCCTTTCAATTCAAGCCTTATTTTACAGAAGTTTTCCACTGTTCTGTTGGACCTTCTTTGTCAGCCTCAACTTTCTGTCCTATTTAGCTGCCAATAAAATCAATTTATCTCAGATTAAAGTTGATTTGATATTTTCAGTCCTCCTAAATATAATTAATCCATTCAAGGAACACAAGAGTGATAACATGCTTCTTCATTCAAAATAAATACCAATTGTTATTTTAATATATCACACTATCAAAACATTACACAACACAACTAGTTAGCATCTGTAAAAATGAAAATTCTTTGGTACAATCATATGTTCTTAAATATAATATGTGGGATAATTTCTGGTATTCTTTAAACTTTTCCATGCTGTTTATCTTCTGTAGCAATCATAAGCAAATTCTATGTGTTGCAATCCTTCTTCTGAAATATACCTGCAGGGCTTTTTTAGCTGTTTGAAAGAAACTGATTTTAAAAAAATCCAAATCACCTACGACCATATTTCAAGAATACAGTGCACCACTATATGTATGATTTCCCTTACTTCTATCTAATTTTGAAGAATTGAGTAGATCTCAGTGGTTAAATTTAGTTGTTTTCAAACTGTGATTTAGCTTTACAAGGCACATAACTTTGCATAATTTTGTCTCAACTGTTAGACCCACTTATACCTATATTTTGCTATGATAATATCAAGGTTTCTATTGGATTATAGAGAGATATGGCTGCACGGGTGGGGAAAGAAACAAAATAAAAAACAAGCTTCTTTTTAACACATACTATTTATTGTAGAATATTACAATAGGCCACTATAGTGAGGTCATACTAATGTCAGCTCAGAGTTTAATGTGCAGAAAATCATTCATAAATCTTATGGTCTGCTTCCCACTAAGCAGTAATGGAAGGAACAAAAAAACTAAAAAAATTAATTGTCTATGTGGAGTTACACAGGTCAAACACGTCTGGACTTTAAAAGCAAACAAAAAGAGATTAAAGGTACGGAAGCAATCTCTTGAGACACCAAAATTCTGTTTTAAAGAAAATGATAGTGATACTATTTCTGTCTATTTAATTTCACAGCTATGGAGAATGCAACTGGTATACCATCTTTGGTGTCTATTCTGTAGAAAGAATCCTTCATTTGTGTCTTACCGTTTATAGTAAGTACTATGTTTGTTTATGATGGATCATACAAAATGCAAAATCATTTTCTCAGACAAACATTTGTATCATAAACAGTTTCCAAACTTTCTGTCACTTTTACAGGTAGACTGCTATTGGGGACTATTCCAGTAACAGTGGAAGGGCTTTTGGGGTATCCAAAAAAAAAACTTGTAGCAAGAGCAAAAACCTTTTTACCTCCAAATTAAAACAAATATGTCTGTGGGATGAGTGACAATGCTTTATGTGTTGTTCACAGGAGTTTGTATAAAGAATGGGCTCTTGCTGTATTAGTTTATACTTTCTCTCCCCAAATGAGAATTATTTTGTCTGTTTCATATCAGTAGATATATTTTCTTATGCATGTCAGGTGCTCTGATTGTGGTCTGGGGAACAGGGAAGAAAAATCTATAAATAAGCAGTTAAATTTAATTTGTTAGACTACACAAGCTGTTCATCAGAAATGGGGATTTAAAAAAACACAAATTCCATTTTATGCTTTAAATATTTTTTTGTTAACTGAGACAGGAGAGTAATTGAGTAACATAAATTTTAGCTTGCCTAACTGCTAGTAGGAACTCAGCTCACCGTAGTGTATAATCCATGGAACAAGATTTGCTCTTTGTGTCATGCACTGATTTTTTTGGGGAGGCCTTATAGATTGCTGGTGGTCTTTCCCCTTTTATCTTTCCTGATATTCTGTAGCTCAAGAGACAATTTTATATCTATGCCTTGGTGCTGTAGCGATTTCTTCCATGTCTATTTCTTGGCATGCTTTCTGAAGGCAGAGGGTGCCTTTAAGCCATGGTTTAATTTGGATATTGGAATGCTACTACAGAAAGTTATGTGGGTTTTTTTGGCTTGACAGTACCATCAACAGAGTTACTGCAGGTTAATAACAGGTACTGCCTGTTATTGCCTGTTAAACCCATAGAAATAGAAAAAGTACTGCAGCAAACAATGTTCAGGAAAAGACAAACAAATTAAATTTATGTCAAGAAACCCACTGACAGAAAAAATGATGGTTAAAATTGATGGTAAAGTCACTATTATGGCTTTCCTCAGGGCCATAAATCAGGCCAATATGTGGTTTGGAGAAAAAAGCATTCAAGTTATACAATGGAACATATTTTTGATAAAATAAAATATAGAAACAGCATAGGGAAACATTTTGGTTAGGCACTAATAGATACAGAACATTCACAGACAACACTGAGGAAATGTTTTTATTTATTACAAATACATAATTCATAATAAAAGCAATGTTTGACTCTTTCATATTTATGGTAACAACTGAAATATAAATATAGCACTGCACACACATTGTCTGGCACAGCATAATGAATTTACTGTATATGCTGTAGAACTTAATGTCATGGGTGTGGAAAAGCCTGTAGTATTTTGTTGGGTTGTTTGGCTATAAATCCAGCCACAGCACTTATTTTGAAGAAACGCTTTCTTCAGAGCAAGTAACGTATTGTATAGATTTCAACCATCATGAGCTTAATGTTCAAAAATAACTGCAACAGTTGCCAGAAAACATTTATTTGAATTGTGAATCCTATTTGCTAACGAATATATAGGCAGAGTGTATGTTGCAGGATTATTGCTCAGTGTTTTGTTTTCCAATGATGTCACATGATCTAAACTGATTAACTTGTAGGCTGATCCATTCTTGGGAAAAGAAAAAAAAAAAAAACAAAAAACAGGTTACTCAATATAGGGGAAATAAGGCTTCAGTCATGAAGGAAAATAAATTCTTCAATCATTGACTGAAGAATAGTGATACTGACTGTTTTTTTAAAATAAAGATAAGAACATAGAATTTGCCTTCGTTCTTGGATGATTAGCACAGTAATAGTAACAGATACAGACGATGTTTTTTCTCCTAAAAAACATGTAGAAAAGTGGAGGAGCCTGGTGTCATCTGAAATGTCAGCCCTACTATAACTCACTTTCCTGGTAAAGAAAGGGAGGAAGTTTGGGTCTGGATGCATAACTGTTATGATGGAAGAAAAGGAGCTGGTATAATTTTTCTTTCTTAAAAAGCTTTATGTGGCAGGTAGAAGACAGACCCTTGAGTATTTGCAGCTATGGTTTCAGGTATAAATTTTTATCCACTGTTAGAAAAGCACATTAGAATTTTTTTTGTCATTTCTAATAGACAAAATGCAAATATAAATGAGAACCCTGCTTCCTCTCCCACCTTTTATTTTTAGCATTTCTCCATCTCTGTTGCTGATTATCTATCCACGTTGGAAAGAGATTCCTGGCTCCCAGCTTGGGTTTTTATAATATGTATAAAATAACTTCTTCAGTGTTGCAGAAGGCCATACTGTCCAGAAAATAACTCTCCCAGTGTGGTAGAAGAAAGCAATCAGTGCTTGATTAAGATTTTATTACAAATCAGCTTAGTTTGCTGGCCTTGTTAAGAAAAGAAGTTTTCCCCAGGAGAACTTAATTATTTTGGACTATGCTGGCTTTTTGAAAATTTATTATGCCATTGAAGTTAAAAGTATAACACAATATTTAATCTTTCTTCTATTCATATATACAAGTGCTTTTCCCAAATGATTTAACAAAAGGATAGTACAGATGTAAACAGAGACTCTTTGATTTATTCCACAGGGGAAGATTTCAATATGTACATAGTATGTTTTCACTGTGAATCAGATTGAAAAGAACATATATCTTGTATATTTACATACCTTCCTACATATATTTGCTTCTATTTCTGTCATAACACAGGAAGACTGAGAGGAAGAAATAGAGAGAAAAAAAGAGCTTTTATAAAGCTTTCACCAATCAAGAAATATTCTTAGCAAAAACTCAACCTTTGTACAAGATGCATAGCAATATTTAATGGGAATAATCTGTTAATGATGAATTGCAGTTATTGGTTTTGAGAGAAATGCATCAAAAGACAGTCACGGGCATGTTCTTTCCTCCCTAGCTGTGGGAAAACCTTTGGGTCCACATACTGCAAAAAGAAGGTCTAAAATGGAACAAACATTAATCAACAAATATAAAAATATGTTTAAATTTGCCTGCTGTTTCACAGATAAATTGATTTTCTAAACAGTTCTCTTTTTCTTCTGACATTACTGAAGAATAACAGGTTACTTATAGATTAACCTTTCAGTTCTGAAAACTTGCTAAACATTTTTAGCATTGAGACTGATATCTTGCATATGGTTCTGCCAAAGTGTTATGTGGGCACATGAGAATACAGTAGTTTGTGTGTGATTGTCTTGGATCATTTGATAAACTTCTCAGATGGGGTGGACAGTCTACTGTATAAGTAGAGAAATCACAGGAGTATACCTTGACTTCAGCAAGGCTTTTGACATTATCTCTCATAACATCCTCAGAGGCAGACTCAGGAGATGTGCGTTAGATGAATGCACAGTGAGGTGGGTAAAGAACCGGCTCAATGGCAGAACTCAGAGGGTCATGATCAGTGGAGAAGAATCCAATAGGAGGCCTGAAGTCAGTGGCATTCCCCAGGGGTCAACACTTATTGGGTCCATTCTCGTTCAACTTCTTTACCACAACCTGGCCAAAGGAATAGAATGCACCCTGAGCAAGTTTGCTGGTGATAACAAAACTCAGGAGGATGGCTGATACACCTGAAGCCTGTGCTGGCATTCATTAGGACCTTGATAGGCTGGAGAGTTGGGCAGAGAGAAACCTAATACGGTCATGCACCTGGGGAGGAATAACCCCAAGCACAAACACAAATTGGGGCTGATCTACTGGAGACCAGCTCTGTGGAGAAGGACCTGGGAGTCCGGGTGGATGGGCATGAGCCAGCAGCTCATAGCCAGGAGGGCCAACAGTATCCTGGGGTGCATCAGGACGAGTGTGGCCAGCAGGTCAAGGGAGGTGATCCTGACCCTTTAGGTGTCCTATCTGGAATATTGTGTTCAGCTCTGGTCTCCACATTTCCAGAAACACAAGGAGCTACTGGAGAGGATCCAGTGGACACCACAAAGATGGCTTGGGGTCTGGAGTCTCTCTCATACAAGGAGAGGTTGCAGGAGCTGGGCCTGCTTAGTCCGGAGAAAACTGAAAGGGGATCACTTCAGTGCGTAAAAATATCTCAAAAGCAGCTGTCAGGAGAGTGGTGCCCAATGACATGATGGGGAGCAATGGCCATGAACTTAAACACAAGAACTCAACATGAGCAAAACCTTCTTTACATTGAGGGTGGCGGAGCACTGGAACAGGCTGGCCAGGGGAGTCATGGACTCTCCCTCTCTGGAGACATTTAAAACCCAACACGGTCCTGTGTAACCCTCTCTAAGTGACTCTGTCTTGGCAGGGACATTGGACTAGATGACCACCAAGGTCCTTTGCAACCCTTAGAGTTCTGTGATTCTGTTAAGTATGGTTAAGCAGTAAGTATAAGCATATTTGGAAGAATGAATTTTCAAACTACTTTTTAGCTTCTGTGTGATTACCATCTACAGTTTTGTAGGAGAAGGGATATGCAAGTGTAAAATAATTGTAACATTTCTTCAAAACATAGCCTTTTACTTTATTAGCAACAAAAGAAAAGTAGAGGTTTTTCAGATTAGTCACCTCCGGACTGTTAAGAATTATTTTTTGTGACACATACATGTCTTCTAATCCCTTTTCTCATTGTATCTGGATTATGTGAGAGAAGTGAATTTATTGATTATTATTGAACTGCCCTGGTAGGAACCTTCAGCTTGTCCTGGTAGATAAATTGGTTTACTGCAGGTTCAGGAGTTAAGTTCTTCTTCTTTATAGTTATTGCTGCTTTACTGTGAGAAAATGTTTTTCAGTTACAATATAAATTATGTAATTTAAAAATATATGTACAAGATACGCAATAAAAGAAATTAAGTAGTCATGTTTTTAAGAGAATGTTTGATGGTGAAACAATATGTCCTCTTTAAAAGAACTAAATTTATAATTCTGACTATCAGGAATTACAGTTCACAGTAAAGGTATAGAAGTTTTTAGATCAAACTAAAAAAAGCAGCAATAATTTCAGGGAGATACAATTTCAAACCCGAGGCTTTTTCTTATGAACTAATAAGCGAAGCAAATAGAATATGGAATTTCCAGGTGAATTTAGACTTCAAAGAAATGCTTGAGTTCAGTAAGATATCATCACATTCCTTCCTCAGTCTGAATCATTGTTGCTGGAAGCTGTTGTCATTGGTAGGGGTTCTCTAACTGTTTTAATGTATATGTGGGGTTTAGGGGTTTTGTGCTGGTTTTTGAGTAGTTTGCAGTGAGTCAGGAAAGTAAAACAATTATATCTCATATTAAAACTCTATGTATTGATTTCATCTTAGGAAAAGTAAAATTTCTTCTTAGTACCTAATACAATGCTGCATTTTGGATTTATTATGAGAATAATGTTGATAACACACTGATGTTTGGGAGGTTCCTGAACAGTGTTAACCTTGAGTCAAGGACTCTTCTGTTTGATATGCTCTGCCAGTGAGCAGGTGCACAAGAAGCTGGTAGGAAGCATGGCCAGGACAGCTGACCCAAACTGGCCAAAGGGATATCCCATACCAGAGAATGCCATGACACTCCATATAAACTGGGCTGTTGGCTTGAGCTGTTGGATGCTGCCTGGAGACAGGATGGGCATCAGTCAGCATATGGTGAGCAGTGGTATTGTGCATTGCTTGTTTGTCTCAGGTATCTCAGGTGTTTCTATCTCTCACTTTAATTAAAATTATTATTATTGTAAATATTATCTTTAGCACTCACTATTATTGTTGTTCTTATATTAACATTGGTGGTGGTAGTGTGTTTTATTTTTTTCCATTATTAATCTGTTCTTATCTCAAGGTTTACTCTTTTTAACCTGGATTCTCATCCCCACTGAGGTCAGAGGGAAAATGCAAAAGAGCAGCTGAGTGGTATTTATTTCTTAGTTGGGTTAAACTGCAACAACCTAATAGGACCAGATGTGAAAAGTAAGTTCTCTAGCTCTAACCAGACCTAAGAAAAGAAAATGAAACTTATCAAAACTGTAATCAGTGCTCCGCTTCTAGAGATTTTTTTTAAAAGACATAGGAAATAACTTAAAAAGAAGAGAAAAGCCTCAACCCCCCCACTTACAACAAAAACAGTTGTTGATAGATTTAGCTGCTTGGGATGAACTGATGAACCTGTGTGATGTCAGTGAAACATGACTGAATTATATACTCATAAAAATGGCAAATGAATTTGCTCATTTCCCCATTCAGATCTAACACAAATTGACTAAATCCTTTAAAGGCAATACAGTAAGTGAATTTCCTAAATGAAACTTGTATTTAGCACTACTGAAATGGCAACATGCTCCAGAGTAACTAATTCACAGTTATTTAAGAAACAACACAAATAATTTTGCACTTTTTTGACTTATTATCACACTTTTAACAAGAGTCCTGTTTTGCAAGTTCTTCCAAAATACTTTTTCCAAAAAACTTTTTGAGTTCTTGGTTTTAGGTAGAATTTTGCGCTTTAATAAAAAAATTGTCACTTAGTTCCTTTGTGTGGCACAATGGATCTGTGAGCAGAACTGCATTTTTTCTGTAGTGGAAGAGTTTAGTTTAATGCTTAAGTCATTCTTGAAGCACCCATAGGGTCCTCTATTCTCAAGGTTTTTTTAAGAGTATACATGAGTAGAAACTTTGCCTTTCTCTGGTTTTTGAGTAAAAAAATTAGAGCCTATGGCTTTTGCCATTCCCATGATGCTCTACTGCCCCACTTGAGCAAGCCTGAACTTTGAGGGTGATGGGCATTAACTAAATCAGAATAGTTGTAAAAGCCCTTGATGACATTAAAATACATTTCTTTCCTCGTACACAAAGCAAGATGTTTTAAAATTAGAAATGGTCTCCATCTTTTTATTTCTAATACACAAAGACAACCACTTTAAATTTTATAGAGAAATGTGCACTGCTGTACACTTAATTTATATTTTCCAATGACTGTGATCCCCATGTTGAGGGTCAGTGAATATTGCATAGTAAAATATTGATTTCTACATCTTCTTGCTAATTTTTTTCATTAAGTGACTTGCTATTCAGTGACAATGCTGGGAATGCCAAACACTGGCTTGTAGGAAGAATCTGATGATGAAAATAGCATGAGACCCTGTCTTATCATTTACAACTAAAAAGTCACGTTGGAAAAGAAACACCTCCAATGATTAAATAGGTCTAGATGGTCTTTTTTGGACCTTTTCTATTACTTTACACTTCTAGAATTACCCAGTGTTCTTCACTGGTTATATTTTTTATAAGGCACTAAGTGTAAGTATTTCCTGGGTTTGATTTTCTTCTTTTCTTAAAATTTTTCTGTTTATTTTTCACCTTCAAAAGACTTTTTTGTGCAGTCAGTCCTGATCTTTGAAAAGATATTCCTTTTTAAATCATATCCCATTCTTAATTCCTCTTAAAATAGGTTTGAGGTTTTTTCTGCCATCTAGGAATGTTTGATTTTGTTATTTTTTTTTTCCTATCTAATATATTACATAAAAGTATATATCTCCTGCTCAAGTCAAGTTACTTTACTGAAGGGGCTTTGTTTACTCTATTTGTAATTCTGTATTTGGGATTGTATTCGACTCTTTTATATGGTGTCCTGATCATGGAACGTCAGGACACTTTAGAACTCTAAAGAAGAAACATTTGTAGCACTCAAAAGGGATGGTTAAATTCTATTCATTGTGCTGTCAGGGAATTGAGATGCCACCACTTTGATATGTAGCAATGGACATTATGCCCTGTTCTGAATGGTGCTCTAAAGCCATCCCAATCATTACTTTAATACAGGACAATTTTGTAAGAAAAAAGGAGGAAAAAATGTACAGGAAAAACATGGGCAAAATCAAAGAAATTACACCCCTGAACATATGTTAAAATTAACTTGTCCAGGCAATTGTCCAGTGAAAAATTCTCCTATGAACTGCATAAAAATTCAAAGTATTAAACAAAAATTATTTTTAACTTTTTGGTATGGCTCATTGCCTAAGGGTGAATTTCATCTTTGCACACACATTGCAAATGTAGCAGTTCACTTTTGTCTGTAAAAAGCATTTTGAGAGTATATACTCATTGTCCAGTACAGTAAGATACAGTTGGATGCATAATTGAATGTTCTCATTCCTGAAATACTAAAACAGATTTAAATGCATAGGTTCAAATCCTCTAATCGCTATGTGAATCACTATGAGATTTCATCAGGATATACAAATGAGATGGACACACTGCTTCGGGCATGTTTTGTTGATATTTCTGGAATTTTATCAGTATGATGTTTATGCTTTATGTCATATTTCTAGGTGAATTCTTTGTAGTGTATACACCTTGAATGTAATTGCTCCAGTTGGCTTCTCTGGAGCACCATTTCTTTTTCACTTGTCTGTTTACATCAGTTCAGATGTTGAATACCTACAGGCAAGGAATCAGATTTCCTACGTGATTATTATTTAGTGTTATATGGATTAGTTCTTTCACGAGTATTGTGCATTTTCTGTGTACGTTACTGGGCAAGTTTCCAAAAATCTGATCAACTGTGTTTGGGGGGTTAATAGGAAGATGGATACTTATTTTCAAAGGTAATGAAGACCTTAGATTATCATTGAAACAAATTTATCTCAGTAGAAATTAAATTCAGCTGATAGGGTTTTCCAACATTTACCATAGTGCCTTGTCTTTATTTCTAACCTTGTAAATGTGTAGCAAAAGTCCTTGGCAGCTTATATTTTGGCATGGCACCTGTCCTCTCTGGTTCCAGCAGTTTGCAAGATCCAATCTTTCATTAGATATAATAAAATATTTTTGAAAGTGAATACCCTACATGCTTGGGTCCTATTGTATGAGGCAGTAAGTTTTCCCTTTATGCTATAATCCCTGCCTTCTGCTGCTCAGTGCTTATACCGTAAAGAAGCAGCACACTCATTTCCATTTCAGTACTGCCCAAGCAGCCTGCTGAGTCAGAGCACACTGCTGATTTTTCTCTCTGCATAGGGATTTTTTGTTCTGTGCCTGCTTGGATTTCAGTGCCTTCTCTGAACACTCACTTCAATCTTATGTCACCACCAAGGTCACTCTTCATTTTTCAATTCATGTTCCTGTGGTTCATAGTTGATAAGAGAGGGTCACATGCCTGCAAAGTTTAACAGCTTCCTCTGCCTCAAATCCTCTCAAATGAAAGCAAAAATGAAAACTTGGTTTCTGGAGATCCATGCTCAAGCAGAAGAGGAAGCCTTTTGCCGAGTTTGACTCCTCCAAAGAACTCTAACACCCTTGGGAACATCAGCTCCAGGGTCCTTGGCAAAAGATATTTTCCTCTTGCCTTCTCCAGAAAACACCAGCAATAATGAGACTTCTTGTCATTCCGCAGCTGTCTTTAAGTCTTCTAAGCTGTTCAAGCTCAGCCTGAAATCCTTTCTGTTGCTACTATACTTTGCTAAATTTTAGATGATGGTCTGCAAAATCATAGCCTTGCAGCTCTCCAACAGCACCAGTTCATCAAGCAGCAGCTTTGGCTTTTCTGGCACAATTTTTCAGAAGAATGCTCATTTTGTGCATATCTATGTTGATTACACGTGCAGGAAAGCACAGATAGAAGAAACTTGATCATCAAACTAAGAGAGAGTGGCTACTCAGACCATCAGAGTTCTGTGTTTTACTCTGTAGTTAACTAAAATGATCTGTTTTGCCCTCTTACCATAGGGACAGCTTGCACTGGACAAGTATCAGCATATAAACATTTATATACATTAGATGAAAAACAAAAAAAAGTTAACTACTGGGCAAATGTGAATAATCAATAGCTTCTTGTTGGGAACAATGGTATATTTTAGAATTAACTTCTGCAGTGATGTCTTAGGTTTGAGTTGCCAATTTAAATAAACTTATTTCTTTCTGTTGTGAGACAGAACCAGGAGCAAAAGAGCAAGGCAGGCTTAAAACTTTGAAAGGGTATAGAAGAAAATTTATTAACTACACAAACAAAAGGGGGGGGGGAAGGAAAAAAAAAAAAAACAAATCAGAATAAGATTTTCCAGATCGCTCCTTCCCTCCCTCTCCCAATCTTCATAACAACAAAACAAACATATAACAAATACTTTGGTCAGTGCCCAATTTAGTCTTTCTCTGTTCACTTCTGGAGAGGGAAGCTTCTTCTTGTTGAAGTTGTAGGGATGTGTCCCACAAGAAGGAAAAAAAAGTCCTCTTGTGGTTTTATCTCTCACGATTTGCATCCGCCCGGGAATCTGCAACCGTGACACTCCTCCCAATTCTACAGCTGTCCCAAAGTTGTAGATGTGGGTCATGTCTGTTCCATGGGGTATTACTTTTAAGAATTGAAATGTTCGACAGCAACGATTCTCTCTGTCTCCTTTCTCTCTGCTCAGGCTTCATCTTCAGAAAACTGCAATCCCCTTCTTTTCTCAGGGCAGAAATTCAAATTCCCAACACAGGTGTTCTTTAGTCAAATCATCTCCTAAAAAGGAACATTTCCATCCCCCCATGTCTCTTTCCATGGTTTATAGGAATATTCAGTACATCAGTTCATTCCTACAATTTCCCAAAAAGATTTTCAGCCATTTCAGCATCTTCTCATTCTCCTTCCATCTTAAAATACTTAGCTCTTACATCACTGACTTCAGAAATCTTCTTATTCCCTTTCATATTCAAAGGAAAAGCTGGAGGCTTTGCAAATCTTATCTGAACACTAAAAAGTTAAAGTTTAACACAACTACAAAAGTTGGGCCAGGCCCAGGCCGTGCTGGGGGGGGCAGCTGAGGTGTTAATCAGCCCTTGTGAGACTGGGCTGCAGCCCCGCATGGCTCATGGCCACCCGGGCAGGCCCGGCCCGGCCAACAGCATAAAGAGTCAGCCTTCCCCCATGCCAGAGCAGCGGCCGGTGGAGGAAGAAGCCGTGAAGGTTTTATCACACAACTTTTCCTCCCCTCAGCCATCGGGTCCCCCTCGTTGGCAAACGGGGCCCAAGCGGCCTCCGAGCCTCCCCTCCCCCTCATGGGGGAGAGGGAGACTCGGGTTGGTGTTACCTGCTCAGCCGCCGGAAAGACAAAGAGACCCAGTTCCTGATTACCTCCTTTAAAATGTGTGTGCACGGAGCGAACCGACTTTCTCCGATTGGCTGTTACAGGTATCCCAAAAACCCCCCACAAAGGAAACTCCCCCAGGAAGAACTTCTGAGTTTCTTCCTCCCAAGTCAACCTATCACAAGTGATAATGTTGAATGCACTTACCTACTCTTTAAAAATTAATGAAGTTGACTACTATATACATAATGTAAAGTCATGTTTTACTTCATCACCATGGAAGCCTGGAAACCATTTTCTTTGTTCTAGGCTGACAATTATTATTTTAAGTGGTGCAAAGCTTTCCATGAAATATTTATTCTACTTTCTCTGAAAGGGCAGGATAAGGTCTGAATTTTTGTTTCATTCACTCTTCTGAAGTTACCAACACACTTGTCTTCTTTCTGCTTTCAATCTTACAATTTCTTTCTTTATTAAGGATCACTCTTTAAGTTAATAGGGAAGAGCTGGTTTTGTAGTGACAAACATATAGACTCTAAATGTATCTCTAATACTTCATCTTTCAAGCAAAAATGTAAGAAAAAAATATGCAGAGTTTTTGTAAATAAACAAAATTTAAATTCCTAACCATTGATGGCCAATTTAAAAGCAGAAGATTGATATATGTTTAGGCAAAAAAGAAATCACAGAATGAAAGAATGAAAAGTTCTTGTGATGAACAAAGTATTAAGATGACAAAGAAATTCGGTTTCATGGATACAATGTTTAAAATTGTTCTCTTGTACATTTAGGGTATATTCACAGGAAGTGACTGCTATACAATATAGCATAAGGTGCTATCTTAGCCTTGCAAAATAAATGTCTGTTTTATAAATGCAGAGAAGACTCATAACATGGAGGGAGTGCTTATCTGAGGTTTGATATCTTGACATCGTCTCAAGCATTATCTTAGAAATTTAAACTAATTTAATCATAAAATTATACTTTTCAGTGGAGATTAGTAAAAAAAACCTTAACTAAGTAAATGATCCTCTATTGTTAAAACCATTTATGGTAAAACTGCATTTGAGAAGTTAATCAATTTAACTCCTAGGGGGAAAAACCCCAAAATCTTGGCATATCTGATGCAAACCTAATGATAATGTTGATGAAGGAATAAGTAAAATAGGATTTGAAGACCTGTCAAAAAAACAAGTTTAGACAAGGAGGTATGTAAACAGGATAGTCCAATAAACAGAAACCGTGTTTTACAAAAAATAAATCTAAGATGAGGATTACGAACCCTCCATCAAGTCATTGTAAATCAAGGATTAATAGACTGTTCATCTGGTCCAGGTGAAGATTCTTCCAACAAGAGAAGTCTTGACAGGAGCTCATGCATCTGTTACAATTCTGTGGTAAACCTGTTCCTGGCGTAACACATGAACCTGTAAAATGTGAGTAAGAGACCTCAAAATGATCCCTAAAGCACATTTTTGTGGTTGTTGTTGGACAAATTATGAAGAAGGCAATTAAACTTTCTTATGAACATGCATCTTTATCCAGGAGTGACTGCAGGACTTACTAAGATGGAATAAGACATAAACAATTTTCAAAAGAAGTATTACTATATTATGTCACATACATTCTTGTATATGTTTATGGTATAAGCCGTACTTCTCTTGGCCTTTCTTTTGTTTCTGATTTGGAAAATAAAGTTAAGCAATAAGTTGTAATGTTTCTGAAATTTGGAGTGAATGAGCTGGAGTATCTTTTTAACCAGTTTACTTTTAGATGATCTGACATGGAATATGACCCAGTACAATTCATATTAATGGACAGCAGAGAGGACTCAAGAAAATTGTTTGAGTGGAAACAAGGGTGACAATGGCATCTGTAGGTCCAAAAACCCATTTATAGTGTTGTTACATGTAGGTTTTGCATACACAGAGAACATTCTTACTGAAGAGGTGAAACTGACTTCATATTTGTGATACTGAAAAATTGTTAACAGACATACTGTGAAATGTGTCCGATTAGTCTTTGGAAATATTTGATGTCCAACAGGTGAAGGTTAACATCAAGAAACCAATTCAATCCATGTATGTCTTCATTTTGAGTGATGGTAAGAAATGGTTTTGCAGATTGTTGCGAAAGATAAAAGATAAAATTTTCATCAGTGGCTTCTATTTCAAGCAGAGAATGTCTGGGACTAGGAATTTAAGTGAAGGCTTCAACTCATATCATATAAACTCAGCACCATGAATGTACTCAATTGTCCAGTGATGAGATATTGGTATATTTCCTCATTGACATAACAGTTATGGCTTGGGTGAGGGTTGCTCTTTGGTGGACCTTTTAGCAGTTGTTGAAAACTGCTGCTTCTTCCTCTTCCAGCTGATTCCCATTCCTTTCTAGTAATAACTCTCCAGTCCTGTCTACCAGTGGTTTTGGTAATGACTTTTGGTAGTTTACAATTACTGATCTTTGCATTATGGCAATGATTATCCTTTTTTTCAAATATAGATTTTCATGACTAGTTGAAACCATTCTAAAACCTTGATGATCTCATGAGATATAGCCCCTGTATTGCAGCAGCTCTGGTGCTGTTACTACAATAGTGAATCTGACAGGCTTGTTGGTCTAAGGAGCAACTACCAGAAAAGAAAGAAACAGGGACAGTTTTCAGGTCGATCACTAAAACAATACAAACCTTCATGCAACTTACACTTGCATTTATCTGTAAATGATAAAATAAAAAATACATGCTAAAAATCTCTTTTACGATTCAAAGTACTCTCAGGATTTAATTGTCACTGAAATTGCGCTTTAAAAAAATAAACAGGAAATAATGCATCTCTTAAGTAAAAATTCATTTTGGAATTTATCTCTTCTGTAAATTCAGTTGCATTTGGGATACCTGAAGTAGTAATTAATAGCTTTAAAAATGTTCCTCTAACAAGCAAAATACTTAATTTAAAACTAAATTCTCTTATGGATATTTTACATCTACTCAGTAGTGTTAAGTCTTTAGTAATATAGAATACTTAAAATGGCTCTTTTGTACCTTAACTTACAGCTCAGGAACATATTTCAAAATCCATCTGAGTTTTTGAGGAAACATTTTGTTTTCTCGGGAAAATATATTAGTCCCACATCACCAACTGCCTTCAAACAAGGTTGATTTTGACATTCTGAGAAAAATGCAGACATAGAGTAATTTGTAAATAAACAACTTTTCTCTACTCATATATTTGAAAAAAAGGTTTTTCTTAAAACTGTTGAAAACAAGTGCAATTTTTAAATAGCATTCTTCAGAAAGCATAATTTTAATTTTTTCTCATGTTTACCAAAATGAAATGGTATTGTACTTAAATTCACCTAATCATAGCTTTTAAGTCTGATCTCATCTGGCAAGGAATTCCACATGCTCTCAAAGGGAACATTTTCTAAATGCAGACACATTAGGAAAGCATTTTAATTACATGTCTGAGATCACTTGTCCTCCCAGTATAGTGTAATAAATCTGATTTACTCAAAACTAAAGCTAGCAAATGCCAGTGTTACATGATAAATATGTAGAAATATGGTGACTACATTTCTGTTTAAAAAATTCAATATCTCATTTTCCTTCTTAACATCTCTTCTTAAGTATGTGTCTGATAAGTCAAAATAAGAATCTTGTTCCATAAACTCATAGAATGGTGTGAGCTGGGAGGTATTTTAAGGCTCACCTGGTTCCGACTGTCCCTAGGGACACTTTCCTCTAGGTGAGATTGCTCAAAGCACCATCCAACTCGGCCTTGGACACTTCCAGGGGTCGTGTGTCAACAACTTCTCCAGGTAACCTCTTCCAGTATCTCACCACCACCACAGTGAAGAATTTCTTTCTAGTATCTAATCTAAACCTACCTTCATTCAGGTTAAAGCCATGAAACCCTATTGCTACATGCCCTTGTGAAAAGTCCCTCTTCAGCTCTCTTGTAGGCCCCCTGGAAGGCTGCTGTGAGTTCTCCCGAAACCTTCTCTTCTCCGGTCTGAGCAGCCTTTCCTCACAGGAGAGGTACTTCAGCTCCCTGACCATTTTCGTGGCCCTCCTCTGGACTCACTCCAACACATCCACGCCTTTCTTGTGCTGGGGACCCCAGAGGTGGATGTAGCATTCCAGGTAAAGTCTCTCAAGAACAGAGGGGAAAGAAGGAATGCTCTTCATTACCCTGCTGGCCAGGCTGCTTCTGATGCAGTGCAGGACACAGAAGTCTGCAAGGGCACATTGCCAAGTGATGCTCAGCTTTCTGTCCACCACAACCCCAAAGTCTTTCTCCTCAGGGCTGCTCTCAGTCCATTTTCTGCCCAGTCTCTATTCCTGCTTGACCTGGAATGGTGCTGAACCTTGCATTTGGCCTTGTTGAACCTCATGAGGATCACCCAAACTCATGTCTCAAGCCTGTCAAGATCCCTCTGAATGGCATCCCCTTCCCTCCAGCATGTTCACTGCACTACACAACTTGGTGTATACATGAAATTGAGAGATATAAAGAATAATGTGGGAGGTAGAGAAGTCTTCATGTCCAAGAACTCACTAATGCCTACTCAAAACTGTGACTCTGCCTTGTGAGCACTGCATAGGTGTGTATTTCACTATTAGTCATTGATAATGCACTTGTTGGCTCTGTTCTATGGGTCAGTTTGCAGGAATAGCTTCTGTCCATGCATCTCTTTGTGAGAAAAGATATTATTTATCTGGTTTTGGTGTTTGGAGTTTTTTAAAATGGGATGTTTTTAAGATCCTACTGTGAGACTCCACCCAAGCAGAGTTTCAATTGCTACTGGGAGCTAATTTGGATCTAACTTAAAATCTTAGTGACTATGGTTTACAGTTCCTGAAGAGTTAATGAGAGAATACTAGAACTATTCTCCTCTCTTGTTTATATAACAACCTGACACCTTTACAAATTCATGAGCTGAAATTGCTCTGCACATATGCACAATATCTTATTTTTCATTCAGCACCGTTTCCATTTCCTTGTGCCCTGTGTGACTTTGCTCACAGGTTGGAAAGTAGTGTAATGCATCATTTATGCTGCCTTCCACCTTTATTGACTGATGGCCTCCTTTGCTGTCAATCATTCCACCGAATTTTGTCAAAAAGAATGTGAAAAATTTTGTTGCTGATATGACTGAAGTGCATTCACCTGTAAACAAATGCTTGAGACAGAAATCAGAACGAGTGGTTACCTAAGGTCGTTGCAGATATTGCAAAGACCTAATGGAAGTCAAATGCTGGTATCCAATTGACAAAGTGACAAATATAGTTTCCATGTTTGATTAGGAAAGCAAAACACATTATTGATAAGATTGATTAAGAAGGTATTATTTTCTTTAGAAAATGGCTCAGTTTGACAGTATGTGATCCATAGCCCTGTGCAAAAGATGCTCATTTAAGGTTGTTACCTTATCTGACCAGAGAACTACCCGATTGCCAATCTCTTGCTCAAATCCAAAAGTGCTATATTCAAACACCAACTAGCTCATAATAGATACATGTCAGAGAACAGCAAGTTCACCAAGTTTCACCAGGAAGGCAGGGTCAGAAATACGACTGGAGATGACACAGTCACAGCAAAAGTCAGGCCAAAAGTGGGAGCTCAAATCCAAGTTTAAATGGAGATCCTGAGCCCATGGGCAAAACGTATGAATGAAGGCTCCCCTGAAAGGCTGGTCAAGGCTTTTGAGACAGTTTGTATATTGAAAACTAATATAATTTGAGCCATATTGAGTGTTTCGTATGTTTTATAGCATTCAAATTATCAAGAGTGAAAGTTAAATTTTAAAATCACTAAGTTTAGTATCACTGCATGATAAGAATCATAAAGTACTAGAAGTAGACATGTCAGTATTTGGTATTGCTTTGTAGAAGCTGAATATAGACAATACCAAAACATTAAAGCAAACAGAGTGAGGTATTGACACATAACCTCAAATATTTCTATCCTCAATTATTAATAAAAATAAAGAACTTTCATGTGAACTGGCCCAACCCTGTGTCCTCCCGATTTACAGCCTCTTAAAGTGAAGTTGATCTTTGTTGAACTCATAAAATTTTGAAGAACGTATATATAGGGTCCAAATTCTTTGAAGATTTCCTGATGAAAAGAATCCAACCATAGGTTTTGAAAGAACATAAAACCTCTTGCATTGCATGTGAAATTAATTGAAAAAATATTCCAGCTCCACACATTGCATTAAAGTGTGAATCATTTCAGTTATAGGAGAAAAAAAGTGAAACTTTGTTCATAACTGAACATCATACTATCTTTTAAAAAAATAGAAAAGAAAAAAGTAAAAAGGGGAGGAAATGGTTAGAATCTCTTACCCAGTGTTCTCTAAGAAATTCCATCTGAATTTATTGGAAACACATGCATTTAAATACACAAACCAGACTGGGGTGTTATTGAGTGAGAGGAAAAAAAGGCTGCTCTAAGAAAAGTCTTCAGAAAGAGGGGTCAGATATGCAGGAGAAAAAGGAAGCCTAAATTTTTTTAAGAAATCAGCATTGGATATTTCTTTAAAATTGTCATAGAAATTCTCTCTTAATATTTCCTCCTTCTTGACTGCTATTTCTTCATTTTTCCTAAAAGAATCTGTGATTTGACAGATGATTTAATGAAACGGAAATTTCTACCAATTTGTATTCCAATGAGGATTTGTATGTTATGTTTCAGAAAAGCTTCATAATTAGCTTAGTCCAGAAGTGGTCATATATTTGTCAAAAATCTGTATATGTCATGCATAATGCAGTCACGCATGGGATGGGTCAGATGCAACTTGAACATCTTTTAACTCAGCTAAACCAAAGGCTCTCTTGAGGATGAGAGACGTGGGAGAAGCAAGTAGCAGGTTAAATTTCCTTTCTCACCCTTCTCTGAAAAGCAGGTACAGAAACATTGTCAAGATGTTGATATAATTTTTGATGAGTTGTAGAAGAATATATTATAAACAATCCACTATTTCAGCTTAATGTAAGATTTATTAGGAAAAGTGGCAGACTGGAATAGCAGGAGCATATAAACTCTTGCAATGCAAAACTGCCTAGGCTTATGTCTCCTCAGCAAGGATTCCTAGTAGTGCATGAGGAAATTGGCGATTTTCTCAGGCTGCCACAGGCCTCCTTTTTCCCTTTGTCCCTGCTGAGACGTCTGGTTTTATACCATATTCATCTGTAGTTTCATAATCAATCACCATCTTTCTCTGCTTTTCAAGAGCAATCAGCTAGCATAGATGGTGCTCCATCAGGCAGCCCTTCTCATTACATTTCCCTGTAGACATGCTGGGCTCTCATCTTGAAATGGCATCTGCCATCAGCTATGCCAAGATGCCAACAAAAAAGGGGGAGATCACAAGGTGTGTTCACACTTTAAAAAGACACAAAATACAAACCTCAGATAACTCCTAATACTTGAAACTGACTTTAGATCTCCTGTCTTGGAATAGATGATCACACAGAAGAAAAGTTTTCATTTTGCAGCTGAAATGCTCATGAATGTTCTGGTTAAGGGCTATTTCAGGCAACAAAGGAACAACACAAACAACAGAGTGATGTCTGCATGTCAGACAAAGAAATGTGAAGAAGAGGTGACCACAGCAAGACATCAGAACCATCTGTTCCTTTTGTTCTGAGTAAAGACTTCTGGATGAGCAAGCACACCTGAGATCCTTAACAGTTACAAAGGCTGTGCGTTATCAAATGGCAAAGGTGGGCTTTGTTTACAGCTGATTGGTGACAAGGGTATGCTACCTCTATAGTCAGGATGTGTACAGACAAATAAACTGTGTATTATTGGGCAAGAATGGAAGCTGCCCAAGCTTCAAAGCTTATCACTTTGCTGTCTGTAGCATTTTTTCCTTTGTCTGGGTGATAATTATTGTGTCTATTCCTCTTCTACAAACTACTTTTCACTTGTTTTCATTGTAATGCTGATGTTCTTTTACCAAGCAAGAATAGTAATGAGAAGGGCATAACAACTATTCCAGATTTTGTTATCTTCTCATGTAATAAGTACTGGTCCTTGATCTACTGGAAAGGGATTAACAGAATTGCTAAAAAAAAAATATTCATAACAATCATGGATAATCTAGATATCACACTTCATTTCTTCACAAGTTTACAGCAAAACAAAGGAACAAGATTTCAGTACTTCACATGTAAAGTTGTGCTGCTTTAGTTTGACAGACACTGGATATTATCTTTATTTTTTCCTATACCTACCGATAGAAAGTAGATGTACTTCCCATAGGAGAGAACTGTGATTATATCACTATACTTAAATTTACCTTCAAATCACTTCCTTTTCATTGATCTAAAAATTGTTTTTCTTCCTAATGCCTCATTCCCAATCTGTAAAATGGGAATAGTACTATATTACAATGCAGTTCTTCATGTCAAATGCTCAACTAAAAAGGTGATATAGGTGATATAATCATCTTTTAGGGAAAATCATCTTATGATGGAGAGAAAATATATAAATATGTTTAGTTCTCTGTGCACAGCATCTGAGAAAAAAAGTCTTCTCCCTGGAAATTTTCAGCATTCTAATCAGCATTTAAACCCTGATGATATGCAATGTAATTTTTTCTCTTTGTTTGATGTAACTGTTTGCAGTAAATAATGTGAAACTTTTCTTTAATTAATATTCGTTGAAACTATTTATGATTTACAAAAAGAATGGAAAAACATCTATAATAAACTAAAATCTTAATAGCTACAATTCTAATTTATATACTAAGCTTTATATGAGTTTCCCACAGTTCTTCACCAACAAATCATACAGGACTACAGGAAGAAAAAGTAATCCATCTCAATGAAAGCCATTTTGAAAAGACTTGTCAACATGTTTGTAAAAATATTCAAAATATGAAAAAATTTATATTTACAGGAAGCAAGTGATACATCTAGGGTGCCAGCAGAGAAATGCTGCTTCAAATATTTTCTTTATTCAGTGACTGAAGTAATAAATTGTACAGTGCATGAATTGAGATAAAAATAAATAATAAACATTACTGAAAATAAAATAGTAAGGAAATAAAATATGAACATATTGCAAGCAGCATTTGGCATTGTGTGAAAATAACAGGGTCTCATTTGTTTTCTTATCAGCTCTGAAAAGTGTGTTGTCTGGCTTCATGTAACTGCAGCTTCATTTTTTGGCAGTAGATTAATATGTTTTTGTTTTAAACCTCAATATCTTTAACACTGAATAGAAGTATGGGTATGAGAGGCAGAGAAGATACAGTTTAGATACTGTGTGTTTCATGAAACATGGTAAACTGACTATTTTATCTATATTCAATTTTAAATTTAAATTCTCTATTTTCCATTGTATTGGAGTTTTTTAATTTGAATTTGACCAAAATATGGCTGTATTAATAAAAGTTTAAAAGTTTATTACATATTATAAAAAAATGATCAAGATTTCTGGGAAAATACTTGGGTGAACTCCACAATGTCTGTGCTGCTGTAGAGGTCAATAACTTATTTTTGGTTTAGTCTATTATGTGAAGATTTAGTATTGAAAAATAATTATAGTTAGGATGAAACTGTCAAGAACATCTATAAACAGAGAGGAAAATTAAAAGTTAGATGGGTTTTTTTAAAGTTAATTGTTAAATCAGACTTGAATACTTACTTAGGAATTAATTTATATTAATTAACTTCACCCTTTCAGAGAGAAATAGAGGTGGTGTTCTCCAGCATGAAGCTGGAGAGGAGGGATCATTTTACTGTATCAAGTATCATATATCTATATATATTCTCAGGGCAAGTAGCAGATATGTCTACTGTAGGTAGGTTGCAACTCTAACATTAAAATTCCCAAAATTTTTTGAGGCTATAGCAAGTGATCTGAATTATCACAGAGTCTGGAGAGATTCTCCAAGAGCTTTTACAAGTACTTAATCATCTCTTCTTTAAGGCAGCAACCCCAGTACTGTTGAGAAACAGCACAGATGCACAGAGAGGATCATATTTGCACTTTGGATTGGCATAGAGGGACTGAGACCAAAGAAGAGGCCCCAGCTGGGGGCTGGTGGGAGGCTGGGAGGCATCAGGTGGGTGAAGGGTAAAAGATCCCAGCCTGTCTTGCTGAAAGTTGCTCATCTGCCATCCTCTGCCAAGGAAATGCTTCTTTAAGCAGAGGCTCTGCTGGAAGCAAGAGGCAGATTGCAGTGGTGGGCAATTGCTACCAGAAAAATAGCAAGCTGGGCTTGTGACTGCAGAGAGAATTTCATGGTGACTTGCTTGCCAAGTGCACAAATGTGTCAGACCTTATGAATGTCTCTATGTCTCTACCAGCTTCTAGGAAACAACAGAGGGGGTCTGTAGCTGGTGAGCATGGGAATAAAAATATCAGAGTGAAAGAGAGAGATGGAGTAGATTTCAGAGTTTTAAGAATGTTTTAAGAATGCCAAAATCCCTAAAGTAGTGTTCTTTGTAATGCTCTCTGCAATTTCAGGGGTGCTGGAGATGGAGAAAGAGAGGCAAACTTTTAATGCTGGGCTGAGAAGCCAGTAGGAAGGATTAAGAGGCATCAGAAGCTTCCAGCATAACGGATGGTCATGCAGGAGAGATGTACTTCCTCTGAATGACAAGTGGGTCAAACTGCTATCATTTAATATCAAGGAAAGAATAAGAGTAAGCTGACAAGTCCAGAACAGCACAGTGGTGGAGATGGCATATCTATTACAGATGATGTTATGGAAATATTTTTAGTCTCTGTTAAGGCTAGAATACAAAACGGAATTAGTCAAACACAGAGTGTGATTTAAACTGGATGCTGGGAATAGAACCAAATCTGAAGAGAAAGAATATAAAGTATAAGTTGTCAAATGAAGGAACATGAATAACGAAACAGCAAACATAACAGAAACTTGGTGGAATGAGAACAATCTGTCAAACATCATTCAGCAGAATAAAATTAGCAAAAATGATCAAAATAACGCTGGCTATTTGGCAGGATCATATGATATACACCCAAGATTTACTTAAAATTCTCCTGGTATTTGAAGTACTTGGGAGATATGAAGTTACCTTTCAAATTGATCCCAAGTGAGATTCCAAGAAATTCAGAGTACATAAACCTGATATCTCAACCAGCCAAATTAATATAGCCTGTAATAATGCACAAATTAATAATCACAAACATAAATCTGACTATACACTGGGGAAGAGACAGTGCAGATACTTGAAGGGAAATCCTGTGTCATAAACCTACTATAGATATATATAGAGAGATATATAGATATAGATATATAAGTTCAGCATGTGGGTGAGGGTATTCTGCCTGATATATCCCACCTGGAGTCCCACTAAGTTTCTGGTTTAATTTGTCATCCAAAGCTTTAAAGAACTTAATCAGTTACAGCATAAGAGATAAAGTCCTTCACTTGATTTCATCATTTGGTTAAACGATGAAAAAGAGGGTAGGAATGAATACTTTCTGCATTAATCAGCTGTGAATTCCACACAGATCTGTGCTGGGACTTGTGCATTTAGATATATTAATAGATGACCTGGAACTGAAAGTCATTAGTGAAGTGGTAAAGTTTACTGCTGATAACAAGTTATTCAAGGCAGTAAAGATGAAAGCAGATCATGAAGAATTGCAGGAGGACCTGAGGAAGATGAACGAGTAGCCAATAAAAAGGCAGATGAAATTCAGTATAGATAAATGTCAAGCTATGTATAGGGGAATGAGCAGGTCTTCACACACAGCACAGTGGGCCCTGAATTGGTCATTGTCACTCTGGAACAAAATCTTGGGTCATCATAAAAGGCTCTATGAAAATGTCAGCTCAATATTGGTAAGACAGGCAAATCAAAGGTAAGAATCATTTTAAAAAGAAGTGAAGAATAAAAAAGGGCACATCATATTGTAGAATTCTCTGGAATCACCCCTTTCTCCTCCCTTTTAAATAGAATTGATGAAAACTAGAAAAGATTCAGGAAAGGAGAAGGGGATTAACAAATGGATCAAACTGCATTGCTTCTTTGTATAAAATAATGAACTTAATGACTGTAAAACTTGGGGGAAAATGAGGAAAAAAATAGATTACAATAGATCTCTTTTAAAAAGAATGTCTGGGAGAGGTTAGATAAGGACTGATAGTCCATTGGGAATATAAAATTGTCCAATAAAAGGAGGGATAGAACAATTTAGCAGGAGTCAGCTTCAAAACAATTTTAGGGAATTAGTTCTTCACTCAGTAGCTGCAGGCTAGTGGAACTGCTCCAAAAAATGTTGGAAATATTACAAAGAACATGGACTGAAGGAGAGATGGGGAAAACTCATGGAAAAGGAGTCCAAAGATACCTATTTAATGAATATGTACATTTTCTCATTCCAGAACCAAAGAACATTGGAAAGAACATGAAGCAAAAATGTCACAGATATTTCTCATTTTTCGTTCTTTCCTAGATTTTCATTTATGAGTATTTTATTTCAGAAAAGATAGAAACAAGCATTTGGCGTGACTCAGAAAACCTTTACTATATAGATCTCTTGTTATTGATTCTTCCAATGACAGACACTGCCTACTTCATTAGAAAAAGCCCAAACTGAGCGTAGAGAACGAGGCACGACCTCACAGAGAACTAAGCATGCCCTCACTGTTAATACATGCATTACAACTTCACTCGCATCCTTATGTGACCCTAAAACCACAGGAATTTTTTATGAATTTTCTTTTTCTAGTCAAAGTTGGTGGCAGTTGTTTCATAGCCTGTCCAAGTCTTGTTTTCACAGGGTGGTCTGTATATGTCCTCACTCATGGTGCAAGTGTGTTGCGGGGTGCTTAAAGGTGTGAATGAAGCCTGGTGAGGATAGTGCTGGAGGAGTGTGGGAGGTGGGGACTGCCTCACCTGGAACAGTGTGGGCCGTCCTGCCTGCTGGAGTCAGTTCCAAGGATGCAGAGTACAGCACCATTCTTACAAGTCATTCCAGACACTCACAGGCGAGGAGTGCAGCCAGAGCACAGCCTGGAACTTGAGCACCAGCCTTCTCTCAGCACAGAGACAGATGATGTGTGGTCTAATAGAAACGGAGAGTGGTAGGCACACTGCCTTTTCCTGAAACTGAGCATGTAATTGAATGATAAGGAATTTGGGGCTGTCCCAATAAGGAATGTGATCACTAGGAAAATTTTGTTGCATATTATTTTTCTTGTAAATAGAGTCTGTGCTAGGTCTATAACAAACATAGACTTCTCTTATACCTTTTTTTCCTAGAGAGCTGTTTAATACAAGATTTATACTCCCACCTTAGCAATGGCAACATTAATCTTCATAGATATGGACTGCATACATAGCAAGAATAATAATTATGAAAAAGCATTTCTCCTCATACCTACTCTCCATCTTATCTTTTAATTCAGGAGCTACCACTCATTATTTGAGACTGAGAAATCAAAATGTTCTGAAGGTCAAAATGCCTCTGGTACCTCAACTTTGTTTTGGGGACAAATCACAGATTTCACCAATATCTTTCCTGCCTCTAATATTACTTTGTTATTGGTCTTTATAATTTCAGATTGCTGTTCACATCAGATGTGTTTGAACAGAACCTTGTCAAGGTTTTTAATACTAAGAAGCCAAACTACCTCTACTTCCAGTCTACCTGCTGTTTTATTCTTGCACAGAATGAAAGGATTGCGATACATGAAATTTGGACTTTTTTTAATGCTTAGACAGCACTGTGTTTTTGAAAAGCAGAGAACAAACCTTGCAAAATTTTTAGTGAGGAGACATAAGATTTCCTTCTCCTACTATCTATTGGTACACTGGTAGTTGAGTATTTAACAGTAGCCTATGGCTTCTGCTTCCCTCAGTGATTGCACTTTTTGGAATTGGAGGTTTCCTCTTAGGTATGAAACCATTCTTGTAAAACCTGGCAAAATAATATCCTTCAATAGAAAGAAGAATCTCTTTCCTAGATTGTCACCAACAAATATTACAGGCATTTATAAAGGCATTCTTTCTTCTGGAAAAAAAACAGCTTATACTCTATTGTTCGCTACAGATTGTCTTCATAGAAGAAAAGCATGGGAGCCGTAGGGATTTTTACTTTCTTTTTTTTTTCTTCCTTAAGGCTGAGAATGTTCTGAAGAACAGTCACTATTCTGTTCCACACCTAGGAATGCTGATCTAAATTTACCTCATAATGGTTTTGTGATTAGGACTTAGTGAAATCTATATAACACTACAGTTGAATTAGTGTATTTCACTGATTAAAGAATTTTGTCTAGAAAATAATTTTCCTCTAAAGTCATTATATTTGTATGACTAACGAAATAACTTGATTAACACTGTAATAATGTCTACCAAAAAATATATATGATTCACTACTTATGGCAATCTAAGAGAATAAAGTGTGAAAATGCTTCTTCAGATAATGCATTAAAAAACTGAATGATGAATCAGAACCAAGTATACTTGTGGATAATGATAGACCAGATGCACTTCTACCAATATGTTGTCTTTAACTGCCTGAGTTAGGTTACAGAAATCCTAACTGAGGTAAAATGATGAAGTATATTGCAGGATCCTATTTCTGTTATTGTTGTTTCTTACCTGGTAGAAATTCTAAAGGAAAGAGTTATGTCCTCTGAGACATATAGAAACATGCTGCAATTTAATATATATCTCCAGCTCATACGGAAATATAAAAAAAATCCCAAACTGAACTATGCCAGATTTACAGCAGAACTAGACAAAACCTGTGGAGCTTTAATGATATCTGCTGAAGTAGCTCAATAATTAACCTAGCAATATTTATTTTTTAAAAAAAGAGGAGTATTATTCTTCAGCTAACAAAAAACCTAGGAAGTGTCTTGCTACAATACTCTCAAAACAGCACTTTTTTAGTTCGAAAATAAATTGCAATAATTAGTTTTCTGTTTAAAAGACTGCCTGTGTGAATGTCAAAACATACAATGCTAATAAACTGGGTTGTGGTGAAGGTATGAACACCATGTTATGTGAAGTACTCGCCCAGCTTAAAGGTGCTCTGAAGGACTCCACAAAAAGCATGTGAAATGACAATGAAACCTTGATATGAAATTATGGCCTTTATTAAACGTTTTGTGCTTCACTCATCCTCAGGATTCATAGGATTTACACAAAACAAAACATCCAAATATCTCAAGTTCATTTTGATTTTGAAGTTTTATTGCTGCCTGACATTAATTTCTGTAATCAGATGCTTCCCACTTCTCTCGGCACTGCAGTTGAGGTGTCTAAATATCAGAAACAGACAAAACCCAAAGTTAGTAATTCACATGAAAGTTAGGGACTCTATCTTTGATTTTTGCTTTGATTTGAAACAAACCAAAAGCAGAATTTTGTCAACATTTTCAGTAAACTAGAATGAATACTTGAACTAGTCATGGAAATTAAAACAGATTTAGCAAATACATGCATCAAATAATTTTTTTGCAATCAAAATTTAAAAAGTAGTAAATGTGAATTTCCCTGAGTAGATATGAGCTTATCTGGGATATTGGGCTATGGAATAGCCTTCTGGGATGACAATATAGAGCAATAGACCGGGGGAAAAAGATTATGTCAAGGTTTGCAGCAACCGCTATCTCATTTTGTCAAGAGATTCAAGTTATTCCCAGCCTCATCAATCCTATGACAACAGAGTCTCCAACAGGTGTACATTACTGAAGCCTGTCTCCCATTTTGCTAATCCTTGTGATTGCCTAGTTAGTGAAAATAAAATTTGGCCTTGCTCTGCATCTCACAGCAACTGATACACAAATTAATGCCAAAGAATACATACACTGAATAAGTAGTGGGTTTTGTGACCTAAAACCGTATTTTATGTCAAAAACTTTAGATGTACCGTACCACAACATGATCTAATATATCACTTCCAAACAGTTCTACTTGTAATTCACATGCTTCATTCTGAATATTGTGTGAAATAAACAGGAGAATGGACAAAATTATTTTTCTCAGTGATAAGTTCTTCAATTACTTTGTTAATTCATTGCAGCTGTACACAATCACCTTACTTAATTGTATAATGACTTCTATAGTGTCATTCTAGGACAAGCTGATGTAGATAATATTTCCCAATATGAATTTTTTACTTTTCAGATTCTGTTTATTGTTAAGAATTATCCATAACTTTTCTCATGTTAATAAATTACAGAGAAATTGTGTTAGATATGTATTTGGATTCCTAGGTGGCTTCTCAGCATTTTTTTTCCTTATTTCTTTTTCAGGGGTATGAAGTGAAAAAGAAATTTAATGAATTTTTACATGATGACAAATGACCCGTCACTCATCTTTAATCATTACTATAGCCATTAACAACATAAAATGACAATTCTATGTCAAATTATTATTTCGATAGTATACAGTAACTTTTTTTTTTAATATCAGACATGATTTGAGAGTTAATAACTGCAAGAACAGTGACTCTTTAATATCTTGCTCTTCAACATATTGGCACAATATCATAAATCTTCTTTTCTCTCTCTCTAAAGAAAAATCTATTCAGTGACATGAGTTGAATGAGATTTCAAGAGGGAAGTTTACAAAAGGTGTCTTGAATGCAGAGGAAGTCAGAGCTTGCTGTGATCCTTTACAGTAAATAGTAGGAATGCCCTGCCATTCTTACTTCATGTCATATTATGTGGTGTACATAAGGAAGGAGGAAAAAAGAAATGACAAGTCAAGGAACTGATTGAAGCAGAAGTTTGGATTCTGAAAATCTGTACTTTTCCAACATGGCACCAATTAAAGCACTATATTGCTGCTATTTGGTCCTTTTCTTTACCTCTTTTTGTCACTGACAATGGTCTTTGACTTCTTCAGGTCTGAAAACTAATACAATGTCTCACATTTTGTTTCATACAAACCTCTAGACCTTTTAAGTACCTTTCTTTCCTGTCCTTTGGGTCCTTCAAACGGCCTAGGTATACATTTATCTGTCTAGGTGTCTGAGCCTAAAAGCTGTACTGACAGAAACTCTGTTCATCTGATGCCTAGCCTGAGTTAAAAGTATCTCAACATTTAAACACAAATTCCCAACTATGACTAGAAATTCTTCTCACCTGAGAGGTCTGACTCCTTTCTAGAACCATAAATGTTGTTTTTTGCATTATCTGCTTTCATTGAGTAGCTTGGTGGTTGGAATATTTGTGCAAAATAAGAATATTTGGTCGTATAGAGGAACACAGATTTCCTTGGCTGCTAAAGCAGTGCTTTCACTATCAGACTTTGTGGGCATTATAATTTTTCCTCATTTTTGTTTCCCATTCACTAGTTATGCCATCTGCAGCACAACTATTGAGAGCAGAGCACATATTTCAGGGTAGTAGTAAGGCTGGCACTTAAATCACTATCTCAGAAGGTGAGAAGATGATAGGAGGATGCATAAATATCTATTTACATCAAGCTGCAAAATGAAAAGAAAACTCATAGTGTTTTAGCAGAAAGGAAAGAATTTCCTGAGTCATTAAAGAAGATTCGTTTTACCTAAATAGAGTAATCAAGGCTGCAGAATTGATGATGGATTGTTCCTGCAATTTGAGGCCTTATTTCTCTATGGTTGATTTGTGTCAAGGCCCTGGGAGTGTAAACAGGCATCAGTTGCTTTGTGTCAGAGAGTGCTAGGCTCTGGTCATTGTGTTCTAACAAGAAATCAGTGTCTTATTATCACAGTTAAAAGGCTCATATCCTACTAATCAAGTAGAAGGGTTAATTTCAAATATGCAGGGGTTTAACTCCTGGTTATTTCTACCAGTCAGGAATTCAATGGTAGAGGTAGATACCTCCACCTGAAGATGCAGGGAACTCCTTTTAACACGTGTACATTTGGGATTCTGGTTGCCCTTCACAAGCCCTCCTTCAAGTGATGTTGCATCTCTCTGCCACAGATGGGAGGTGTTACTGGTTTTTCTTCACCCAATAGATGACAAATCAATGATTGCCATTTACTGGTGGGAATTCTGGGGAGTGGCCTGCATTTGCAGGAAAGCAGCTGTTTCATGCCAAATAAAGTAATTTATGTTAGTCATTTATGGCAGTCACTGTGCTCTAGAAGCGTACAGTGACAAAGTTCATTGATTTGTCTCAACACAGAGACTAACACTTGTCACTTTGTGACAGCATACTTATAGTACCCTGTATCCCAAAGAAGCTGATAAAGGAGGCAGGACAGATAGCTAATGACATGGACCAAGCACCAATAGCAATAACTTCTGATAGACTTCATCTCTTCATTGCTGCCTTTCTTCCCTCTTTAATTGTTTGTCTCTATTTGTCCAAGTCTGATATCAATAGCACAAGACAGAAGTTCATTGGAAGAAACCTTTTGAATTTCATACTTTCAATGCTGAGAAAGATATCTCTAGCCCAACGAACTGTACTGACCTTGCTCACTTGAACAGAAAACCATCATGTCAAACAACTACACTGGCTTTTAGTTCTATTGTGATGTGACTCAGTGATGCAATAATGTATTCACATGGACCACACATCTTTCTTCTGGTTCATCTGGTTCTTCTGTTTTTTTTCATAGAATCGTAGAATTATTTATGTCGGAAAACACCTTTAAGATTTTGAAGTCCAGCCTTTAACCCATCACTGCCAAGTCCACCACTAACCATTTCTCCAAGTGCTGCATCTACCCATCTTTTAAACACCTCCAGGGATGGTGATTACACAACTTCCCTTGGCAGCCTTTCCAATGTTTGACAACCCTTTCCATGAAGAAATTGTTCCTAATATCCAAACTAAATCTCCCCTGGTTAGACCTGAGGCAAATTAATCTTTTTCTTTCACTTCAGACACAGCAGAAGACACCAACTCCCACCATCTGGTTACAACCTCCTTTCATGTACTTGTAAAGAGCAAAAAGGTCCCCGTCAAGCCTCCTTTTTTCCAGGCTAATCAACCCCAGTTCCTTCAGGTGCTCTTCATCAGACTTGTGCTCCACACCCTTCACCAGCTTTCTCTTTAGCACCTTACTGTCTCTCTTGTAGTGAGGGACCCAAAACTGACCCACAGCATACTCAAGGTTGGAAGAGACCTTCAAATCATTCAGTCCAGCCATCCACCCAGCACACCCACTGCAACCCCTAAATCATTAAACCACATCACCCAGCACCAGATCCAGATGCTTGTAAAATACCTTCAGGGATGGTGACCTCACCATGGCCCTGGACAACCTCTTTCAATGCTTGAGCCCCTCAGTGATTTTTTTTTTCCTAATATCTATTATGGATCTCACCTGTCTCACCTTAGGGCTATTTCCTCTAGTCCTCTTGCTGCAGGCAGGGTAGAAGACAGTGCCCCCATCTCATGACAAGATTTGAGATGTGGCTTCACCAGTGCTCCGGTTCTGCTAGCCACACTGATACAGGGTAAAGTTGCCATTGGCCTTCTTGGCCACCTGGGCCATGCTGGCACATGTTCAGCTGCTCTTGACCAGCACTTCCAGGTTCTTTCCACTGTGCAGCCTTCCAGCCACTTTCTTCAGCCTCTAGCATTGCATGGGGTTGCTGTGACTGAAGTGAAGGACCTGGAAATTGTCTTGTTGAACTTCCTACAACTAAACTCAGCCCAGCCATCCAGCCAATCCAGGTCATTCTACAGAGCCTGCCTACCCTCCAGCAGATCAACATTCATGTTCAACTTGGTGCCATTTGCAAAATGACTGAGGGTGCACTCAATCCCTTGCCCAGAAGCATGTCCTTTGCATACTCAAGGTGTATCTCAGTATACCGAAAGGGAAGGAGTAATTATGCTCTACATGCACCAAATACTCTGAGGACAGAATCAATTGTGTCCCTCTCCAAAAAGTATCCACCAATTTGCATATTAATCAGTATGTACGTCTCCTTTTCTGTCCATTGTTAAACCTGGGTGGTACATGAGACATGGCAGAATGTTAACTGAGATAGAAGAATATTATTGTATTGTTTTAGGCTCAGATAGAGCCAATTTTCTTCACAGAATCTACTATGGGCAGTATTTTGGATTTGCACTGGAAACAGTGTTGAAAACTCAGGGCTGTTTAAGTCACTGCTGAGCAGTGCTTGCACAACACCAAGGCCTTTTTATCTTCTCATGACACTCCACCAGCAAGGAGGCTAAGGGTGCACAAAGGGCTGGGAGGGGATACAGCCAGAACAGATGACCCCTGCTGAACAAAGAAATATTCCATACCATATGGCATCATGCTCAGCATATAAATCTAGGAGAGAAGAAAAAGGAAAGGGAGACGTTCAGGGTGAAGGTGTTTGTCATCCAAGTTATCATTATGTGTAATGAAGCCTTGGTTTCCTGGGGATGGCTGAACACCTGCCTGCCCATGGGAAGGTGTGAATGAATTCCTTGTTCTGCTTTGCACTTGTGCACAGCATTTGCTTTCCATATTAAAATGTCCTTGTCTCAACCCACAAGTTTTCTCACTTTTGCCCTTCTATCTTTCTGCCCATCCTGCTGGGGGAGAGTGAGCAAGCAACCATGTTTTGTTTAGCTACTTAATGGTGTTACTCCTGATAATTATTTAAAATTTTCTAGTATAATTATTTTCTCAGGTGATGAGAAGGAAAAATAATCCTGAAAACAATACCAGAACTGAATACTAACAGAATTAACCTAAAAAATATATACAATTCATCAGGAAGTATCTAACATGAAATTAAAATCAGCTTTATTCTAAAAATAACAATTTGTATTTTTCAACCTACTCCATTTAGTTAAATAGACTAACTTCACAAAACATTTGTGAAATGTATGGATTTCTGAGAAAGGCAGTGCCTTTCCTTACTGGTGTGTATTCAAAGTGGATTAGAGCAAATGTTTTATAGCAGGCAATGTTTCAATTAGCTCTTTATATTTTTAACTGGTTTGTCAATTTACCTTATTGTATTTTTCATTTGTAGTCACTGTTCAATTGGTTTTCATTTCCATTTATTTTACTTTAAAAATTGACATTTATACAGCAGGTTGATATTGTTTCTTCTCCTTGCATCCAGCCCAAAGACATTGAGAGTAAGGAAACAATTTGAATGTTTTTCAAAGAAATGTAAGGATTGCTTCAGCAACTGATTATGTAGGAAATTGTTTGTTGCAAAAGTCTCTTTTAAGGGAAACATTCTGCCGCTATGTATAGAACATCTATATAAGCATAAATTCAGATTGACCAGCACTAATTCAGTCTACAACTGTGATAAGCAGCAATGGATTTGTAATTATTCATATATTAGACAAGTTACCAGTAAAGCCAAGTGTTTTACTTTGAATTTATAATTATTTGAATTACTGGATATTAGAATCTAAAAATTAATAATTAATAATTAATAATATGCTTGCTATATCCAGAAAAAAGTGTTAAGGCAGCACATTTACAGATACTTTGTTAGAAATCTGTGTATTTTTCAGATTCTTCTGTGTAATAAGGGATATGCATATCCACAAATTTTAAAAAGTTTTCAAAAATAAAAGTTTCCAATAAAATAAAAGGAAATATGTCATTATAAAATTCAGCCCCAGTTATGTGATGTCTTAGAGGAGTTCTTACAAGTTAGTCAGGGAAAAGACAACGCACTGAGAATTGAAGTAAAGGGTCAGCATGCTGTCAGATTTTAAAGTCTTCTTTTCCTCCTGCCTGAGTTGTTTCAATGAGGAAAGCATTTGCCAGTATCATTATTAGGCAGCAGCAGCAGGGCTCACAGACATACAAAAGCTGGAATAAATAAATCTCCTATCTTAAGCCGGGATTTGACATTATCAAAGAATATCTGATTTTGTATTTTTGCTGGATCATGTAGTTAAGTTTGTGACAAACTTGTCCAGTGCTAGAGGGCATCTTGTTTCCTAACTTCTTATAATAATGTGTAGCCATACATCAGCATCACCATCCAGAGGCAAAGAGAGCATCTGCCTTTTGTTAAAGGTCCTGTGGTGCATCAGTCTGGTCGCCCGTTTTTCCTCTGGTTCTGTTAGATACAGGGATCAGGATCCTGCAGCCAAGTTAAAGGGCCTTTGGACATGTGATCAGCAATCAGCACAGTTCTTGTAGCTTGAGTTTTCTGGGTCATCCTTAAGGACTTTAAGGTTTACCATGGGTGATGCATCTCCTTTCTGAACTCAAAAAGAAGCTGAATGCAATTGCATGAATAGGGTATTTCAAAACCCTGTCAAGATCTCTAGTCTACCTCCTGTATGAAAAAACTGAATGTTGTCCTATCTTAATAGATACGGATTTGTTGGTCCCATCCAGTACTCTCTTGTGTACTACATCTACATCAGTGGAACCTATCTGGAGCCAAGCTATTTGATAATACACAGCACAGATCAATATGTATGGCTGCAGATCAACATGCCCAGTTATACTGATTATTTTATGCCTGGCCATTGCCTTTGGTGCTGCTTCTTCTGATGATGACAGCTACAGGGATACTATGAAACAGATATGTATTCTTTTTCTTGGGCAACTATCATGTGACAGCAGTTTTTGGCATTCAACAAACTTTCCCTGGATTCCTCTTGTCCTTGTTTCTTTCTGGTTTTTGAAGAGGGCACTTCTTCTAGTCAGGACCATCACTTGGAGAAGTAGGGGAGTGTGGACACACTGTTAGAGAAATAGGAAAATTACAGCCTGGAAAATCATTCTCGGGCTGGAGCTTTGCCTGCTCTCTCAGCTCCGTTCCCAGGCTGATAGCATGTTCAGCTTCAGTTAGGAAGATCTTCTCCCAGGATGATAACTTGGTCAAAACAGAATGGAATTCATAACAAAGATTAACACCTGGTACCAGCCGTGGGACTCTTCCTGAACTATGGTCCCACAGGCGTTCTCTCAATTATCCAATGAGCTACTGTGTCTTAGCTTTGCAGAACATACTATAAAAGGTATGAATTGTGCTCTGAATAAATGTCTCTTTCCTACCATGAGACGGACCATGTAGCTGTGTCTTATTTCTGCAGCATCTAAAGGGTTAAATCCTTAACCCAGCAGCTACAGGGGAGAGATAGGTCTTTGGGGTTTTCACTCAACAGACTGCTTCAACAGCCACTTCCCATTTATTCCTAAACTATATCAGACTTTCATCCTGGCCTGTTAAGAGATTGATTAACTTTTATTTCTCTACATCTCATTCTTTTAAGTGTGATACAGCACTTCTCACTCAAAGTCAAAACGACAATTTAGATTTATTTCTACAGATGTAGGCATTTTAAAATAGCTCTTTGGCCACGTGTTTCCCACTAAAAAAAGAGTGGAAGCTCGGTTCTCTGCCTTTGGTGATCTCCAAGACAGTACTCAGCTGTATCCACATTTATCTGTGAAACCGTAAAAGCCCCACAAAATTACAATGAAAAGTAAGGGAGCATCCTACTGGAGCTTTTGTGTTTACCATGCTCAGCATCTGGATCCTAAAAACGCTTGTGGACTGTTTGCCTGTTTTCCCACCAACATTTCAATAGGCTCAGTTCCACTTAAAAACCATATGGCTATAATCATGGTCCATGAAAACAGGAATTCAAGATCCTCAGCTAGATCCTCTCTGGTAATGTAACTGCAAAGAATACAGGAATTCAGAAAATAAAGAAATGCTTTCTCAAAGACATTGAATCCACACACAAATTAGACTTCCAGCCCAGTCTTCCTCCTCTTCCGTGGTTCTTTACACATTTGATTTTCGTTTTAGAAGGAGACAGAAATGACAGTCCATGTAAGCCATGTCCACATCCACAGAGCAGTAGAATACTTGACTATTTTATCTACAGGTAAATTTTTCTTCTCTCAACCATCAAGACACAGCTAGAACTACTGCAGAAATGTGTAATCTGTCTGTAGAATCTAACACTAGCTATTTGTAAGTAATGTTTCATTCTAGATTTATTGCATCTTGGAAATTATATGTTGCTATTAATCTCAGATTTCTGGAAGGCTGGGGCTTGCTTGCCATGCATGATTGGAATACACTCACAGGGGTCTGCTTCTCCTGAGCTTGTATACATACATGCCCTGCTAAGAAACATGATAAAGAAACTAAACTCTTTTTGACATCATCTGTGCTAGTGCTCCACAGGAGCTACAAAATAGAATGAAAGAAAGCACTATACCATTATATTTAAACACTAACACAACAGAGCAGCACTGGGGTGCAATGCACAAGACAGATGGATTGCTTAAAGTATTTCATAGACATCACTACTAAAATGCAGCATTTGAATTTACTCATTAAACTGTGATTGAGTAAGGTGCTTCTTAGCAGTATAACTGCACTCAAGATAAATTAATAATTCTGTCTCTAATTCTACTGAAGTTTTCTGTTTCTAAGCATCTATATTGCTGCCTTGCCTAGACGTACAGCTCAAGTAATGTCATAGTCCGAAAATGAGAAGCTCAGCCCTAAGGCCATTCTCAACCAATGGCCTTTTCCCCATAATTTTCCCTTTTGATTTAAAAGCATACCAGGAAAACATATTTTCCTTTGGATTACTTTCTTTTTATGAATCTGAATTACTAGTATTAGTCTGGTAGAACTCAACAAACTTATGTAGCAGTCCCATAATTAGCAGCTACTCTTATATAAAGGAATTAATTTTGTCACCCTTGCAGATAATTTACTGGTGTGATGTGGGAAGTCTACATGCAGTGGGTTAAGACATTAATGTTATTAGCTGGTTGACTTGGCTCTCTCTATCAGTCACCAAGGCATAACTGAGACTTGAGCCATAGCCTCTGCAGCTCCCATCCTGTTGTCTTGATGTAGCAGAACCAGTTGCACAGGTGGGATGTGGTTGCCTGGAGCTGGCACATGAGTTCCTGTCTGTGTACTGTGGAAAATTGTAATGGCCACAAGAGCAACAAAAAGAAAAATTGGTGTTTGCAGTGCCTGAAATTGTCTCTGCTAGTTTTGCCATTGAATATTGGATTAATCATGAATAAAATGCTAAAAAGAGGCTTCTCATTTACTGCATCATATCAGGTGTTGTACAGAAAATACCGCCACAATTAATTAAGGCTTTGATCAGTTTTTTCTAGAAAATAAAAAATTAAAAAATCTAAACACAAGCAACTCTATAGCAAAGTGCTTTCATAACATATTACAACAAAAAAAGGAGTTAATCACAGTAATGCTGATTTCTGCCATCCCACCACCCACTGGTTTCCTTTACATGTGTTTGTACTATAAAGCTGCCATTCACTTCTCTTAAATAGAGATGTCTCAGTTTTACAGTCCGTCAGATTAAGAGTATTCCACCCCCAGGCTTCCAAGGTATGGATTCTCCCTCTCTTATGAAACTGGTGTCTTATGTGGCAAGAGAAGAGCTTGAGAGGCTTCATCTCCTATTTAGCCAACAGACGATGAGCTAAATATGCCTGTTCATGCATATCTTCTGTGTCTAAAGCATCATGAACCCACAACTTTTCTAGCTCAAGGCAGTACAGTACTACAAATAAATTCCAAAATTTAATTATTTGTACCTTTTCTTCAAGCTTACTCACTTTGAATGTTTTAATATTAGGCTAGACATAGATAGAAAATGGATATATTTTAGGTTCTTGTTGTAAAATAGGTGATTTTTAGTTATTTAAAGATAAAAGAGATGCTGGTAGTGAGGACTTTGAAAACAGAATATGTACTGAGGCTCTAGTGTCTTATAAACATAGTTTGAAGTACCAGACCCAAAGAACATGTAAACAAGCAAAATCTAGGATATATTTTCTAGCAATTCACTACTTCTTGTAGCTGTGAATGTGTGACATTTTCCAAGGAGTCATTATTCTTTGTATTTCTACCTTTGCTTTTCATGTGTAAGAGAGAAATGTGCATAGTTGATCTCTTCTTTCTATATATACCACACCATTTCTCTCATTTTCAATTCATGTCACTGAATTTTTCTTCTTGTTAACACCTTTTTTCATTCAAAATTTATGCACAGCTTGGTAGAACATTTCCCTGCATAAATTTACTTTTCTACTAAGATATACAGATCATTTATGATCTACATAGAACAATATTTCATATGGATTTTTTAACCATCCATTTTCTGATTTTCTACTTTTTCACAATCCCTATGTCTTCCTTCTATTGAGTACTGTGGGACATTTAACCCCGTTGCCAATTTTTTCTGTTTCCTTGTGACATCAACCACGATCTCAGCCTTTGCTGTGTATGAACTATATCCCCCAAGCTGAGAACCATGCTGAGAATCTGATGGAGTGGAAAAAGTAGAGGACTGAGGTATAGGTCAGAAGCATGCTTGACCCAGTTGAAACACCAGCAATAATCACTTTTAGGGGCACTGTCCTCATGCCTCTGACAGCTGGTGACGTTCTGATGTACTTGGTTCATAACCAAGTCCTTCACCTTCCATCACCTTCAGCTTTATCATCTCCATTGTCCTCGGCCTCATTTCCCCATCAAAAAAAAAGAAAAAAAAAAAAAAAAGCTATATCTCAAATCTAACTGAAAAAGGGGGTGCAGATGGGGGGGCATTGTCTGTGATTTTTTCTTTTTATTTGTTATTAGAAAGATCTTGAAACTTATTTCAGCGATATTGCATGGGCATGCTTGCTACACAAAAATAGGTTAGACAATTAAAATGTTCTGTTAGCTAGATCTGAACAGGATAAATGCTTAATTGAACTGTTATACAATGAGAGTAGTCATGCTGGCTGAGAATTTCTCCTGAGGTGATAGACATTGTTTAAGTTAGATGGAGCTTTTGCAATATCTGAAAATATCGAGTTCTTCAATTTCCATTAATATTTATGTGTCTAATAGGAAGAAAGATCAATAGCTTTTTCTCAGAAGGCATCCACTATAGAACTAAAATTAATTACTGAAAATAAAACAATTACAGACAATCTTATTTGTGTTCTGGACAGCTAATTAGAAAGATCAAGATATGGGTCAACAATGTTTTCTTGTTTCTACATTGACTTTAAAGGCTCTGACTGCAGCTTGCAGATACATGGGATATATTTTAACTACTAGTATCTATATCTTATTCTGCATTGTATCATTACTTTTTATAACTTTTGCCATTTCCCCTCCCTCCCTCTTTCTCTCTCTCCTTTCTCCTCTCCTTACTTTAGTTCCTCCCTTTCCTCCACTCTTCTTCCCTTGTCCGCTTCCCTCATTCATTCCTTCCCTTCTCTTAATTTTTAATATATTTTCCCATAAATATTTAATTTATATCCATTCTATGTACTGTATTTGCTTGGCCAAGAAATGGTCTTTCTTTTCTTCTGTTTGTGGGAATGTGGGGAAAGAACAAATTAGTGCTTTTCCCTGCACTTCTCAGTTGGTGAATATTAAACTTGAAAGGACTTTCAACCTCTTTTGCCATTGGCAGTAATCATATTTTCAAATAAAAGGTCCCTGAAAAACAACTTACCATTGTTATGTAGGCTGTATATTGACCTCTTCTCTCTTTTGATCCACATATATCAATAATGAATCACAAAAAAACCCAGATGGAAGCATTTTCCCTTCAGGAAAGAGAGGAGATAATGATTTGCCTGTAAAATTTATTTATCAGACCAAACCATCTCAGTAAATTTCCTTCAGAGGAATTGTCAATTTTAGTCAAATAATTTGAGACATCTATGATAGATATTCTACCTCTTCTTTTAGCTACAATGCAAATTGAGTACTTCTCATAACACAGTTAAGGAAAGATAAAGGTGAAATGGAAAGAGACTTCTGGCATGATATTTAAATCTCAAAATCATCACTGCTTGGGTGTTTCTTTTTAACGTAAATCAGGAGTTCTTCTGGAATTCTTTGCAGAAAAAGCCTTGATGTAGTAATAGGAGGAAAATTAAAATCTAGTTTATAGTAGGAGGCACTTTTTTCAGCTGGTCCTGATAGCCTCGAAAACTTTGACCTGATACTTAATATAGATTGAAACTTGCATAATATTGTAAACCATACATGAAAAATCATCATGACAAGGAGCAGGAAATTAAACTGGTATGTTTAGGATTTATATAGATTTTAATACCTTAGCCTCGATTGATTTGATGGACACTGAAAGGAGCAGTGTCCTCTTTAGCTCTGTTCTGAAAGAGAAATACCAACATGTCCAGTGTACTAATTGTGTGATTCCTGCTGTTTCTGACCCTTTGCCAGCATACTCCTGAATACATAAAGTAAAAAGACATGGATTACTGAAGAGCAGGAAAGAATGGATGGAACAATGATGGCAGAATTGCTGGGTTATAGACATAGCTTTGCCACTTATTTTTTATTGACTTTTTGGAAACCACTTTAAAACTACTGCTCCAAGTTTATTTGTCTACAAAATAAGACTAATGATTCTTTAAATCATTCCCATAACCCTCCATGTTATGTTCAAATTGTTTTCCTTATTGATTATCTTACATAAATGACAGCACTGACAATTTGTTTTTAACAACCGGTTTTATATATAGTCGGTTTTGTGTGTGTATTTTTAGTTGAACTTTAATTTCTTTGTGAGACATGATATTAAAATAATAACTGTTGAAGTCATAGGAAAAAACAGTAGGATTTTACAAGCTGGCAAATTATTTGAGAAATTTGAGCATTTGTTCTTATTGACTACTAAATGTTCTTGTGATTGCTTAATATATTTTTTCTAGTTAAAAATTTGCATCATAGTATTCTGTGATTTATTGCTACATAAAATTATTTAGTACAAACTTTTTTCTGCTAAGGAGACAGACAACATTTCATACACTAGCAAATAAAATGTGTTTAAAAGTAAATAATGACAATCAAAGAAGCTAAGGTCAAAAAATAAAATCAGTATTTCATAAAGTTGTGATAGCAGACTTCAATATTTTTTAAGCTACCATTCCAAATATAAAAGATGGCTCACCATGAGCTTGTACAGTGGAAATTTTAAGTTTGGCATTTTGGAAAGACTGGTTTTAAAAGGTCTTAACTCAAACTCAAATATCAGCTTCTTCTAGATTACTGTAGCTCAAACATTGTTTCTAAAATCTGAAAGGTTTGAAGGAATTGTAAAATCAAAATATCTCATTAATCTTTGCAGTTTATATCCATTTTTCACAAGTATTTTTGCTAGGGTCAAGTGAATTTCAGTGTTATCATAATAATAATATTATTATACAGATAAAAGCTTTATGTAAGAGAATTGATACTAATGCACAGGAAAATCTCCCAACACCCTGTTTGTCCACCCTGGTCATGCCACTTCTGAGAGTGGTGGAGCCATGGTCACTGGGAGTGTTTAAGAAAAGAGTGGATGTGGCACCCAGTGCCATGGTCTAATGGACAAGATGTGTTCAGCCATAGGCTGGACTCAACCACATTAAAGGCTTGTTCCAGTCCAGCTGATTCTGTGATTCTGTGATTCTTTACATTCCCTGTGATAGTTGTCCTGTGTTAGTTGTGCTGTTATGAATCATAAATAATGCCTGTTAGCTTCATACTTGTGCTTGCAGGCTGTATTTAATAAAGATAAAGCCTTTTCAAACAGTTAGACATCTGATGTTAGGTTTTGTGCAGCACATCACCTGCTGAATTAAACTGCAAATAAAAAAAATGCCTATTGTATAACTGTTGAAGTGAATGACTTCTAAATTTACATGATAAAAATTTTTGAAGTTAAGAAGATTTTTGTGCTCTCTGATTTGTTTCTAATCAATTGTTTTTAAAGAAAAAGAGGAATATTTCTTGAATCATGAATAAAATTCAATAAGTATCCCAGGCTGTGCACAAAAAATACATTTAAAAGGCAGAGAATTACTTTGTCTTCTCAAAACAGGAGAAACTGTTTAAATGTCCCAAAGACAAATGAAAAATCACTTCTATTTTAAATTTCTTCCAAGAAAATTCTTATGAGAAAACCCTGACATTATAAAAGCATTTATTTTTGTTTGAGGAACTCTGGCTTTGATTCCACTTTTTTTGAGAGACAGGGAAGAAAATAAATATTCATTTGTATTCATCAGGACACATTATAATATAAATTTTACTCTCACTGTTGTTTCAAATGACAGTGGAGCTGCACTTAAAGCAAATTCAGATTTACACCCTAAGAATTCTGTATCAACAAATCCTTTTTAAGGTCCCAGTACTGCAAAATTGCTACTTTGGTAGGTTTTTTTTATAGATGTAGTTACGTGTAGCATTATCACTGGAACTATGGCAAAGGTTTATGTCAGAAACAATTAGTTTTATTAAGTCTTGACATATAGTACAGAAAACATCTTGCTAGAATAACTTTGGCTTTAAAAGATTAAATACTCTTTTTAAAAGAAAAGGACTAAAATCAATGTTTTCCTGCATGTACACTAAGTTTGCAACCAAGTCTCCCATGGGATTTGAAGCATGTAACTTAGTTTCCTTGACATATTTATACTCAAAGACTAACAATCATTTTTACATTATTTTTTTAATCCCAGGAGCAACTTAGAGACAGTTTAGATCTATTATAGTGCTATAACGAAGAGATTTGTTTCTAAGCATACATCAGAGAGCATCCCATGTCTACAGGCTGTTGGTAGTGTTTCTGCTTCCCTGGCACTCTTTTTCAGTCCCAAAACATCACGATCAAATTAACTACCACTGACAAGATGCTTTTGTATATTTTCATAGCACTAAACTGACTCTGGGGTGATCTATTTGCAATAGAACCAGTGGGCCTAAGATTGCAAAAAGTATCTTTTTAAGTTTTGGGCATGAAAAATCTCTCATTTTAATTGATAGTATGCTAAAGGCAGATAAATATCTCCCTATAATGTCTATGAAAGTTGGGAATGCACTTTTATATCAGAACATATATATTTTAAATATGAAAAACAGAGTGAAAATTATTTTTTTTTAAATCTTCTTAGTTATTAATGAACTTTATGTTTTTTTCTCTTGGTAAAATAGAGTGTAGCTTGATTATCTGAGAATATTTACAGATATATCCATATCATTGTTACTGATATTTTAAAGCCTCTTCTACAAAAGGTTAATTATATTCTGAGGGCTTTATAATTTGTCTACCACTTTTGTTGGTTTTGAACAGAATGCTGCTTGAAATAGTCTCCCTAAAACTGTGAAAAGGAACTTCATTATTTTAAATGAAATTTAAGTTATGATGTAACCTGTTGTGTAGATACTATTCACAGACTTCCAAATTTGGAAAAGAAATTAATAACTCTTCTTGATGGAACACAAATCCATTTTTATTTACATTTGTTAAGCACAGCTTTTTCTGAAGCAATATACATGTAAAGTATGTCTTTAACTTGATAATTGCAAACCTTAACTATTTTTCTGTCAGTACAAAGTGTGTTTTCTCCACTATCAGGATATGGATTGGAAACATACTCAGATAAAAGAAAATCATCCCAGAAATATTTTCTTTCTTGCAGAAGAGGAAGCAAAAACACCAAGTTTAAGTGACAAGGATAAGAGTAGGAAGAAGGGCAGGAGAAGCCTATGTGCTGTAAGGGAGAAAGTACAGGTTCAAACCAATTTTTTCTTTTCTGATTTCGTCCCTGATGTGAATCAGAAGAAACCATTTAGAGTTCAACTTTTAGAATTCTGCTTTAAATTTTGGGGCCCATATCAAGACAGTAAGGTTGCTCATAGTTTTTGAAAATAAGGTGCTATGTGTCCCAAAAACAATGCTGACCTGAAGTGTGACGTTCTTCGAAAATATTCTGGTTATTTTGATGCATTATGCTTAGTGCAATTTGCTTTACTGGAAAATAACTGGAATTTATATTTCACTTTATTGATAAATAATCCTTGAATTTCAAACAAAAATTTGTGGTAATTCTTCAAAAAAAGTCAAGAAAAAGACAAGGAAGACATCATATGATGAGAAATATATATCAGATCAGAAGTCAAGAATGTGAGCGTAAATTTTGCATACCTGTTTGTATGTATCAGAACACAAGACTGCCTGGAGAGCATTTGCCCCAAATAGATCACATTAAAGTCAATGAAATCATCATTCAACAGTAACTTGGAATTTACAAAGAAATTTTTTTAATTAAAAGAAAAATACTCAGATGGAAAAATATAAAATTAGTATCAGAGAATAGCCTTCAGAGTGGAAACAGCACTGATCAATACTTGGTATGACATTGCCAGAAGACCCCCCATTACTCTGCCTTATCCAGAGAGAAACAACTTCCCATTGGATGCCACAAGCTCCCACAAAGACTCTCCCACTCTGCTACTTACTTTTCTCACTCCCTTCTTCATGTCTGCTGCTTCAAGGCCACTGCCACCAAGGGTGTCATCAACTATCACATCCCCAACAAGTTCTTCCTGTCTAGGTATTATGGAGTTAATCCCATCACTGTCAGTTTTCTTGATTGTTGGCATTCCACTATTTATTCCCTTTAGAAGATATTGGGAAGGATTAAAACACCCCATAACAATCAGAGTTATAGGCGTTCCTTGACATACCACTGAAGAGAAGGGAAAAAAAGCTCAAAGAAATCATTGGCTTCTCTTAAAGATGTAATCACTAAAATTCCTTTGGATCCATTTCCTGATCTGAACAGTTACCTATTTTCTGCTCCATCAAATCTCCAGTATTTGGAGCAGAGATTTGGGCATTGGCTTCTAAGAGTGTTGTGGCAAAATGTCTTAATCTTCTTTTTTTTTTTTTTTTCTGAGATCCTGTAGCAAAAGTCAAGGCACTCTCATAGACACCTAAACTAAGACATCTTACACTTTCCTCCTTTAATCCTTTAGGGGCAAAGGCTATGACAGCTCCCAAAAGGTTGTAGAAGCAGAGTGTGCTAGCAAGGATGGATATTAACACTGTCAACAGGTTATGTGGGCATTTCTAGGCAAAGCAAAATGCCCTGTTCAGTGACTGTGAGCATAATATGGGAAAAGAATAAACTGAAGCTTAGCAGAAAAGCTTTAGTACAGTGCAGGAGACTGCTCTTAAGACAGAATACGAACAGAAGGGACAAGAAGAAATAAGTCTGAGGAGAAGTATAGAAGTTTTTTTTGCTATTGTAGTTTACTTATATCATATATCTTGTGTCATGCCCTTCTGTTACCATTCTGTTTCCCGTATCCAGTGCTTGGAAACCGTTTTCAACCGTCACCACTGAGTGACTGACCTTTATGGAAGTTTTGTTGGCCGACTTTTCACTTGGAGTGACTCCTTGCTGTGCTGTATAGTGAAGGGTGATGGCTCTTGAGAAATGAGAAAAATCTAATTATTCTACTTGGGAAATAGTAAAAAGCTTATTTCCTAGAGAAAATGAGACTATGGCAGGTAGGGACTGATTAAAAATAAAGAAACAAGACTGTGAGAGGACTTGAGCTGTTGTGGGTCCAGAATGTGAGCATTTGTGGACAAAAGAATTACCAAACTTTTCCAAATGTTCTCCTAATATTCTCACAGCCCACTCTTGCCAACTATCTTCTTTCTCAGTACCACAGCAATAAGACAGCTGAAAGTGTAGAAGTTAAATTCAGATGCTCTTACCTTCAGTGGAAGCCCCTTTATATTTTCTTCTTTTCTTGACAGAAAGGGAGTCTCCTGCTACTCCTAGCTCAGATTCTGTGGAGTGACAGTTGCCTTTTAATATTAAATACTAAACCTGAAAAAACAGGAGTCTCCAAGCACTGTAGTATGCATTCACTTCAATAAAAAGAAGTTTCCAGCTTGTATCATGCCTTTTCTGTCTTCCAAACTACATTAATTTCTCGCTTCCTAGAAACTGCATTGCTTTGACCTGCCACAGCTGCAGAAGACAGCTCAGTTGATGTCCCCTGAAGGAAAAAGTTCTCACTCGAGGGATTTATGCCTTTTCTAAATATACATTTAAGATGGACTGTACCTGCCATGCTCATTGTTAATATTTTGGAGTAGAAATTGAGACATTCTGAGAAGGAAGCATATATTATTTAAGCAGTTAGATGGATTTTTGCAAAGCTGGCTTGCATTGGCAACTGCTTTGAATACACAAACTCTTCTTGTGATTCTACCTAGTGGGAGAAAAAATAAAGCTTTGAGGGTGTAAAATGCAGAAAAACAGATTGTCAAATAATTGAGAAATAAATGAGAAAAGAGAGACAATGGACGTCCTTTCAAGAAATGTCTGTGACCAAAGGAAGCAGCACCACAATTTGTGTTTAGACTGTTTTTTGCCCTGTGAGGAAAGTGATCCTTTAGTCTGTTGTAGGACTGAACCCCTGAGGCACTTCTGCAGTCAGTCTTCAGAATGGCTTAGCTGATATCCACATGTAAGGGAAGGGGGAAAGGCACCGTTCAGGTACTCAGCCCTGTCACTTCTGACTATGTCTACAAAGGCAGTACCTCTGAAGTATTTCTGAATTATTTTTGTTGTCTGCAGTACACCACCTTTGAGCACAGCCTTGAGGCATCTGTGAAGATGTTGCTCTGGTTTATTAGCAGAGGGAGGAAGCCAGGACCAGAAAATAAATGCCTTGCCACATCTATTTATGTGTATACAGTTAGAAAAAAAGAGAGATGCTTAACCAGTGTTTCACAAAGAGCTTGTAATAGATCAACTTATACTGGCTGGAATTATTTCTTAGTAACAACAAATTATTTTTATTATCTAGAGGAAGATTAGGAGAAAGGACATTGAGTAATATTCCTCAAACACATCTTTATTAGTGACTCCTTGACTCAGTCTAACCAACTGAGAGCTGGGATAACTGCTAGCACAGTTATTATTCAAGACTTTAGGTATTGTTATGATATTATGAAATGTTTAATTTTTTTAATTGCAAAATTTAAAATTTATATGTTTTAAAGTGCTTTTTAAGTAGGAAAATATAAATCTAGAGAACTAATGGAACACTTTATACAGATATTTCTGATTTAACACCATATCCCACAAAAAGCATTATTTTTCATCTTCATCTCAAAAATGCTATGAAAGACCTGTTGCTTAAGCCAACATGAAAAGTCTTTGACCTTGGAGATGCATATTGATGAATATAACAGCTCTATTTCTTCAAAAGATAAGAAACATGGTATTGTGCTGCATTTTAATAGTCTGAAATATGAGATGTTCACCCTGAAATTGATTATTGTGGATTGGATTTAGATATCCTGGAGAGAAGGTGATTTGAAAGTTTGATTAATTAAATGAACCCGTAGTTTGTCACCAAAGTGTGATTTTTTTTTATTATTAAATTGGTTTTCTCCTGCCTTCTTTAGAATTTTATTTCCACACTGTTCCTACTCATTTAAAAAAAGATGATACAAAAAAGTGTGCTGCTTATTTTTCCTTTGTCCCACCTTTATTCTTTAGTTGAAAATGGTTTTAGTGAATGAAGAGGTTTCTAATAATTGTAAGACTTAGAAAATTTACAGTATTTACCAATCAGAAGAGCCCTGGTTGTGGACTTCATAACTTTGTTTCTAGTTTTACAACTTGCCTGACACAATCTTAGCCGTGGTCTTTATATTTCTCTCTTCCCACTTGTCCTTCTGCCTTTGAAGTGGAAATAATGACACTGAGAATCTTTAGAAAATGTTGTGGCATATACAGATAAGAAGGAATGTGGTAGAGTTAGGCAGTATTTTTAAACATAATGCCACCAGATCCCAGCTTGCACAACTAAACCTCTGTTCTTCATCTTTGATGCAAGACTAAAAAGTTATCAGCACCATAGGAGCCTACCTCTTTTTTGTGATGTTCTCATCCAGAGAGTTTTTAACAGTAAAAGACCGAGAAAATATGTGCTCAAATTTTCTTCATATTTTTGCCCTTTATTTTATACTTTTTCGCTGGGATACTAAGAAAGCATTGTACACTAGACTTGCATTAGCCAAAGAGCAAAAAAAAAAAAAAAAATTAAGCTTGGCAACTTAGGCTGCTGCTTTGAAATCTAAATATAAGAATATGCTTAATATGCATAATATTAATTTGTTTTAATAGCAATATACAAGTATGTATTAAAATATGAGTGAAACATTTTCTTTAATGCCTCTAAGCAGATTTTATGGACTAAAAACAAGTAAGAACAGATGCTTGCTAGCAGTTATTACACCAGTTGCTATGATGTAATCACAAATTACCCAAGTTGGAAGGTTTCCAGGAGACTGCAGGCATTAAAAAGGGAAGGGAAGGGAAGGGAAGGGAAGGGAAGGGAAGGGAAGGGAAGGGAAGGGAAGGGAAGGGAAGGGAAGGGAAGGGAAGGGAAGGGAAGGGAAGGGAAGGGAAGGGAAGGGAAGGGAAGGGAAGGGAAGGGAAGGGAAGGGAAGGGAAGGGAAGGGAAGGGAAGGGAAGGGAAGGGAAGGGAAGGGAAGGGAAGGGAAGGGAAGGGAAGGGAAGGGAAGGGAAGGGAAGGGATGCAAAATAACCCCTCAAACTCTTACTTGCCATCGTCTAACTGATATTTACAACCAGCTATCTGAGATCCAACCAGTTCCAAAGCAAGGGCAGCCACAGCGAAATTCCCTTCCCTTGTTTTCTTGCCAGGCATGATATGACATGATGATATGATATGATGATATGATATGATGATATGATATGATATGATGATATGATATGATATGATGATATGATATGATATGATATGATATGATATGATATGGTGTGGAATATGTTCAGTTGGTGCCAGCTGTCCCAGCTGTGTCCCCTCCCAGCTCCTTGTTCAGTTCCACATGCCTTGTTGGTGGAGTGGGGTGAGGAGTAGAAAAGGCCTTTTCTCTGCATATGTGCTTCTCAGCAGTGACTAAAACATCCCTGTGATTTTGATGCTGTTTTCAACACAAATCCAAAATATTTCCCCAAACAAGCTACTATGAAAAAAACTACCTCTAGCACAGCAAAACCAGTACAAAAATACTTATTTCCTAGGTCTTATCTTAAAGGAAAGAAACAAATATTTGCCTCCAAAAGACAGAAAAGAAGTGAACAGGAAAGAAATAACTGAATACAAAATATAAATGCAAGGAATTTATATCCTATCTTCCCCTTTAATTATTGCTATCATACACATTAGCACAAGAACTCAAGCTCTCTCCCTCTCTTTGCTGATAATACAGCCCATGAAAAGACTATCTTCATGTCTCCAACTAAATTTCCAGCACAAGAATGTAAGGACATAGCAATAACTAAGAGCAAAGTAGTTGACATGGCAACAGCAAATAGCCAGAATATCTTGTGCAGTCTCTCAAGACGGAAAAGTTTGATTTTCCTCACTAGGGGAAGAAGGAAAAAAATATCTCTAACTTTAGATATATTGTTACCTTCTAATGCAAAAAAATTGAATTGCCTCATGGCCTGTTTTAGAATTAGCAGGAAATTATAATGAAGAGTTGTGTTAGCATTGTAAATGAGAAATTATTTACTTAATGGGCTATGTTCATTACCATGGTTTGCTGTTGACTTTGGTACTTGAGATATTAGATTTGCCTTAATATCTAATGATGTATGGAAAGGCTATGACAGCTGAAGGCATTAGTCTTCTGTACAGCCTCAAAACAACACTTCCCGTTGTTTTACAACAGTACATTCAGTATTGTGCACATTTCTTTCAGTAATACATTAAGGACTAAAAAATTCCTTGCAAATATGAAAAACTGCTATTTGATTCCTTTCCTACCTGTATGTAAAATTTGAAAGTCTACCCCTAAATAATGTGTATCAATTTTACTGTATTAAAACAAACTTCCTTTGACATAAATGAAAGAGGAATCTTAGAATGCAATTAGAATGATCCCAATTGTCATCTTTTATCATGATTGAAATGTTTTAACTAATATGGTGAGTTAAAAAAATTTAAATCATGATGAAAAAAAAGATTTTTATTTAATTCACATACAAATTAAAATGCAAAACCTCCAATATTTTAATATCCCAAGGAAAATCATTACCTACTCCAGGTTCTGATGCTCACATTGTGTAGTACTTTGCTTTCAGCTTGATCCCAGTCCCACTGAAAGTAATGAGATACGGTGGATTAAGGGTTTGCTAAATAGTTATATTGATTCTTGGAAGGTTGAAGTTCATCATTAATGAAAATAGTATCTTATACAGACTTCTGAATTTAAATAACATTGTGATGGGTAAAAAGCCTGCAAGTGACATGCAAATATATTTATCTTCATACTTTTGCAGAACCATTGTATTTTAGTTATATTTTGCAATTGTTGAATGAAACTATGTCCTTACTTGTTGTTTTTCTCCCTTTTTCTACTCAGGGAAATAATTGCTAATTGTTCTATTCCAGCTTCCTCTTTTTTTTAACCAGGTGCTGTTGGGGTTTGCTCCCCCCATTTTTTATGAAATAAGTTTGCCATTATTGCTAATTGAATTATAAAACTGGCTTTGAGAAAACTAACACACACTCTAGAAAAGACTGGAATATCAGAAGAAGTGTGTTATGCAAAAATATGGCAGAAAACAGTTTTGCATTTTTGCAATATAGTGAATAAACACTAAAAATTTAAAGCCATTTGAGTGAAATATAATTTCAGGAAAACTAGCAACTCATGAATTTTCTGCTGCTGTCACTACTGTATGCTTTGTTCATTTCTGTTGCTTCTAACAAGACTGATTTCTGGACGGGTACTGGGAGACACAATATGTCCTGAATAAAATATCTGCTCCTGACTATGTAATGTAAATTCATTTAGAGTGAGAAATATCACAAGTGAGAAGAGATTGTCCTCACTGAGCAACATTCTGCAACTTTTCAGCAGAGATTTGTCCATTTCCAAGTATGGATGAACTCTGTTTTGCCATATTTGAATGTTTAAAGTAGTGGGAGCTGAATGTGTAAGACCGGTACATTCACAAAAATTATGGTTTTTTGCATAGATAGCAATGGACCTTCTGAAAATCAAACTCAGGTTGTCCATGTAGCTGCATTTTTAACCTTACTGGACAAATTTTTACCTGAAATTTGATAGTGATTTAGTATTTCTTACACTATAGTGTCTATATAAATAATTCTAGTTATGCATATGTATGTGATTATGTAGATATATGAGTTACATATAACATTTGGCATTTATATTCACTGTTCTACTATTTGGTTGACTTTGGAAAGGGAACAGCTACTGACTGGCAATTCTTCTTCCAAATCAGTATCAACTATGCTTGGCTAGAACCAAAAATTCTCATCTATACCTTCTCTCCTATCTTCTCCACTACTTTCCTCTCCTCTCTTCCCTTCCTATCTCCTCCTCTTCTCTTCTTGTTAATAAATTAATACTTCATTATTCCCTGAGGAGCTGATTTTCTTAAAACAAATATTTTGAAATTCAAGGTAAAATAAATCTGTACACTTCATTTAGGTCTTATATCTAAATAGAAAAATTATTTTAAAATGCTTTTAGAAATGGCCTAAATAATTCTCAGTAATATCTAATGCTAGTATTGAAATTGATACAAAATAGGGCAAAAAACTAAGACTTAAAAAGAAAGACCTGTCCGTGGTGATCCTTTTTGGTCCTCCAATAACATGATGCGATGTTAAAAATTTTTAGTTCATCACGAAGATATCAGTGATTCATCTCTTCTTCAAAAACTTCTTGAAAGAAATTACTGTCTTATGAATTTGGCACTCTCCAACCCTTATCTGAAAGAAGATATCTAACATCAGAGCTTGATGCTGCTACTTTTTACATCTTACTAAAGGATTAAAGGGTCAGCTTCACTCAGCTTCAGTTATAGCAGTCACTGGCACTTGAAGTCTAGGAGCTACTACTGGCATTAAAAAGACATCATAGTAGGTTGCTATTTTTAAAATTAAACAGACGAGATAATAATTTTTTTATTTTCATAACTGTTAATTATCTAGGATTTGTAGAAAGTTTGTACAAAAATTAAGATCTTAATATATATTACATGGTCTTGGCAGGACAAGTTAATTCTTACCTGGGTTTTAATTGCACATCCAGGGGAAATTGCACTTTTGTGCAACATCTTCATTCCTATCCAGCATTCTTCAATTTAAAGTCTTCCCTGTCAGAAGAGAGACATGGATCCATCATAACTCTGCAAGTGCACAACATCTATAAAGGCCATCCTGAGCATTGTGAAATTCTGTGTGATTCTATGGCAACAGGAAACAAATTGAAGCAGCCTTTATATAGTCCCGATTGCAACTGCATGAAAATGGTAGTGTAAAGTAATTCTATGGAAAAAGAAAAACTTACAAGATCGTAATGGGCCACCACCATGATAAAATTTGTCAATTTGACAAAATGATTTTCAGCCGTATTTTCTGGATAGTCCCTTAGAAACCATGACTCTGACATCATCTGTGAGATCTTTTTCTTTCTTGTCTCTTCAAGACAGCTTCACTCCTTTCACCTCAGAAGACTCAGTCAGAGTGAAGCTGTTTATGACTCTAATGAATAGCTTCCATAGACCATCATTAATAAAGTTTAAAAAGGGTCATATTACAGCTGCAGACAAGACTGTATTTTTCAGTGAGCCTGGCTAGTAAGCGGTGTAGAGATTGAGCAATTCAAAAATTGTCCTTCTGTAGGCTGTTCTTTTTACTTCTTTCTATTTTATTCAGAACATTTTATATGTCAAGAATAGTGTACTTGCAAAAGTATTTTCTTAGGACTCAAGCTCTAGACAATTAAATCACTCCCTAACACATAGGCATATCCCACTACCTCTCCATCCTTGCCATGATCCATGCAAGAATAAAACAGGTTGTATATAAACTTCTTCTCTGTACTCCCCTTGTTTAATAATACAAACAAGCAATTGACTTTCACCTCTGACGTGTGCTTCACATCTGATGGAAGTGAGTTCCTCTGAACACCATAACTGAATCCCTCTGGTGTGTTTGTGTCCGTTTGTCTATGCAACAGCCTTTGGCAGACTAAAAAGTTTTAGTTCAGTGGTTTTCCTGCTGGGTGGCATGACATATTTCCAGATGATTTACCACACAGCTTCCTGTACTGTGATGAGGCATCATCTGTTACTCTTCAAGAAATTGTACTTCATGCTGGTTGCAACTTCCTGCTGGGTTTTTTGACCAACAAAATTGTGAAGATTTTGAAAAAAACCACCCGTATGTGTTGTCTGACTGTTACTGCTTTATATCAAATTAAGTTAACTATGATTTGTGGGTTGTCTAGGTAGACTCATAATGGTAGAGGAGCTGCAAGAGGTAAAAACAGCAACAACATATAAATTATTCTAATATTTTGATAATATTAGAACCGAGAGAAGTAGACCAAGAAGAGATTTTTTTAAATCATAATGAATGCAGCGTTGTTCACAGTGACTGAATAAACAAAAAACCAAGATTTGAAATCTACAATTCAGAATGAGGCAATGCCTCCAAGGAGCAATTGCAAATACAGCATTATAATGACTCATTGACTCCTGTGTATTGACCTAATATTGACTTTAGTAAAGATTAAGCTTCCATAAATTGACTGGGGAAAGAAATAGAAGCATAAAGGTTTCTGACTGGAATATTTCTGTGTATGCACCAATTCAGTAAAACATTGAATGTTGTTTACCTTTATGCAAAGTTTCTCTGTATCAGTGGCTCAGCCCCTGATGAAGCAAAAGTGATTGTTTCTGAGCAGATGAGTTCATTTTGGTCTGTTGGTGTATATTCAGAAGGGAAATAGTTTGAAAGAGAATCCTTATTTTGAGAGATTATCTACACTAACATCCTCATTTGAATGACATGCTAGGGATTTTCAACAATGCTTTAAATTATTTGAATGAGAATCACATAGCACACATTTGAATCCTTAAATAATTTACAACATCATGAATACTTAAATTTATGAAAATTTAGGTTGGTTTTTATTATTTCATTTATTTGAGGACGAGGAACACAAATTCCCTTATAAGAGTCCTGTTGCATGAGGAGTATATGCACAGAGATTGAGAGACACAGCAATCTTGTTTTCAACAAAACAGGTCATTAAATTAACACATTGGAAAACCACGTAGAAATCATTCTTTAAATGTGGTAGGCTAACAGTTAACTCAGTATGAAATGATATTAATTTTTTTGTGGGTATGACACTGCTGCAAGCTAGATATTCAAAATCTGTAGTAACTGCAGTGGTGTCCTGGTTCTGGCCCACATCAGCAGGAGGGAGTGTGGGAAGACTTGGTGTTATTTGAGACTGCCTTATGTCACCGCCAGAGGCAGGGAAAAGGGACTCTGTCTCTCTTTTCTGGGAATGAGCAGTATCTCTTTGTGGTGGAACAAAAGCATGGTGGAGTGAGAAATCTGTTGACCATTGTTCATTGTGTTGGGTTCTGTGGTGAACATTTTTGCATGTAAAACATTCTCCTTTTTTGTATATTCTTGTTATTAATGTTGTTACTGTTAATTTTCTTATCTCATTGAGGTTTCCAGTAAATTGTTCCTATCTCAATCAGTGATCTTTGTCTTTTGTGCCAGTAATTCTCTCTGGTCACCCTCCTGGTGGGAGGAAGGGGGCAGAAGAGGGGGAAAAGGGAGCAAGCAAGTGGCAGTGTGGTTTGGAAAGTCTAAGAGGAAGAACTAAATTGGGGAGCAGCATTCCTAAATCACGACATGCAGTGATTGTTACTTTGAGTGAATTTTACCATTTAATTTATGATAATGGTTTTTTTTATTTTATGCTTTTTCCACACTACTAGAGATTTCTTCATTTTGCTCAGGATGGCACTTTTCATATTTTGAAAACCAAACAGTATAAGAAATACTGAATGGACTAAAAACAGTAGTCAATGCTTCATCATGCAGTGATCAATGAGTTTGCACTCTATCATTCAGTTTGTTTTAGGTAGGAATTGTGACCTAATGAGGGATTTGGATGAAGGCAAAAGAAGAATAAAGAGTGCTTTATTCCAAAGGTCAGTGTGAGAGCAACCCTAAAACACAGAAGTGTTTTAAGAAAGAAAGTGAAAAGCTCAATCAGCACAAGGGATTCGAAATAGATCAGAGAAGGAAAAATAAAAGTGAATGGAAATTAGCTTCATTCATAGCAAAGAAAGCAGGTTTATTTTTAGCTGAGATATATAAAAAGACATCAGAAGAAAAAAAATGTGGATCAGGCTGCAATGAGGTGATTGCATCAGAGCCATTTTTTACAATAGAAATGGTAGTAGGCCATGAACATATTAACAAATGAGCATCACACAGGAAAAGGTAAAACTATAGAGCACATTGCACATTACTACGATTATCTGCAGACTTTTATACACTTCATCAAATTGCTGTTATAATGTACTGTTCAATAATATCTCTACCATAAACTTCTTAACTAGGGTTACAAAGACTTTTTTTCTCTAAATTTGTGACATTTACTGTTTACTTCTCTGTTCTTCTATTAGGATTGTGGTAATAGTTTGTATTTTACACCTTTTTCCACTCATATATGATGAAGGTTACCACAAAAATCTGTGGTTGTTGGTATTTTTAGCATGCATCATCCCCACAAGACATTTCTCTCAAGGCTGGTTAATTGCCATTTCTGATTACTTCTGGAAAAGTGTTTGACCACCCAAAGTTGCATACAAACATTATTAAATAATCCAGCATAATATTAGCGCCTTTGCTGGGATCTCCTTTCAAAGACTTCCATATTTATTTATAAGATGACAAAAAATAAATATATTTATTCAGCTTTGGGTTTTTAGTTTTTTTTTAACGCCTAATTAATTCATGGAGTGATGATTTTGGCTTTACAATAAGAGTAGCATCAAAACACCCGAAATTTTCCCAGCTGCTTCCACTAATTTAAATTCAACAGTTATTTTTCCAGAAGAATGTGGTTTACTACCCCAGTAGAGACAAAACAGATGCAGCAGCATAATGCATCCCTGTTCAATGCCATCACTGTCCAGCAATTTTGTATTTTGACTGAGGATATGATGCACAGGAATTGTTAAAGTGTGCATTACCAACAAATATTAACAAGAGCACAGTTGGTTTATTCTAGACCCGTAAAGCTGAATTCCTAGTAAAAATGTCTCATTTATATTTCATCAGTATCACAAGCAATCAAAGACTAACTATATCTAAAGGTACAGAATGACATTTTATTCAATGTCTTCAGATCATTAATTCACCCAATCCCTTTCAGTTTAAGAAATCCTGAAATATTTTTTGGAGGTTCTTAGCTTCTTATCAATATGATATTCAGTAGGAAGAAACTGAAAATATCAGTGTGTGTGTCACTACTCATCATTAGGAATTAAGGAATTTTTAACCATTTATGCTTTATTACCATATTTTTTATTTATTTATTACCATGTATTTTGTGCTATGTTAAAATTATTTGAATTACTAAATATTGCATATATCTGACTGCAACTGTGTAAAAAAGAGAACCCTACAGCAGACTACAATCAAAATGACAGCCAATTCACTCCATCTTGTACTTCCAACTAGGCTGAATTTGCAAAGAAATACCGTGTCAACTTAAAATGGGAAAAGCGCAAACTGATGAAATGGTGAGCTGTATTAGGCAAAATCGCGCTAAACCATTAGTTCATGTAAATTAGTAAGAAGAGAAGTTCTACTCAGGAGTCACGGAATTCTTGGTATTTGGAATGCAGTATCAGTTTGATCTTCAGACATGTGCACACAGATGTATTGAAATATAAATAAGAAATTCCTTCAAGAAATCTTTTGACATACCATTGGGCTAACATAATTCAATGTATTCCCGGAACATTTGAGATCAGGTATTAGAAACTTTAAGAAACAAAGTCAGTCACAGAGATGATACAGGAGTGTTTTATCTTTAAAGGAGTTAAGTCCTTCTCACACTACTGCAAACATTCTTTCTTGTTTCCAAAACACTGCTTTGGTTCTTAATTGACCTTTCCACAGGTATTGTGTCTACATTCTTCTGAGCTTTGTGTGGCTTCAATGTATCAACATGCAATATTAAATTAGAATGTCAACTTGTTCATTTCTTTCCTTTTTGGATGTATGTCAGTGAGCTATTAACAGAATAACAATTCCATTGTGAAACACCCTACCAAAATCCTAGAGATGATTTTAAGGCAGAAAGTAATCATTTTTATTATGTAACCAGTGTCATTCTCAACAAAACCATGACACAATTATAAAAGGACCTTGCTTTTCAATTGTGTTTTTTTTCTTTATAGCCTATATACTGCCTTTGGGGTTGAAATGAAGCATGCTGTAAATGATGTATGAAATACAACATGAAATTCTGCTAGAAAATGAGTTTTGGAGGGAAAAAATTCCTTATTACTAGCATTCTTTTAAAAAGAAAAGAAAGAAACTTATTTCTAGGATTTATAATGCTGTGAATAAAATAATGGTGCTGGGAATATAGATGAGAACTGATTAAGTAAATGACAGAGACTTAAAGCAAATTCTGATGAAAAAATATTGGAACAGATGACTTATTTTAATAGATATCTCTATAACAGGCATGAAAGTATAAATTACCCTACTAAGCATTATCAGTCTTTATTATTTAGCTACATTGTAGAAATGGTCAGTGTGATGTAGATATTAAAAATGTATCTTCTACTGTTTTACAACACGAGTATTGTTTTCTCATTTCTAGAAATGCCTTTTATATGTTGTTTCACAGGAATTGTAAAATTATTATAAATTATTATCAAATTATAATAGTTACTATAAATAATTATTACTAATATATACATTATTATTCATGCTATAAAACTATATTAATAAAATTATAAGAAATTTCAAAATAATTTATAATTTAAAAAAAACACAGGTTTTATTTCATTTACCATTACAGCTAAATATTTGATTTGTTAGTAGAAAACTATTTATTAGCTCTTAATGAATACCTGAAGGAGTAAAATTTTCCTTTCCTGAATATGATTATTAGTCTATAAAATGTGTTTGGATCAACTGAGCATAGGCTTTCATGAAAGCTAAAGTGACTAGTGGTTGAAATGTTGATTGCTAGGTGAATATTTTCCAGCTAAGTGTTTATTCTTATACCATCTACCATATAACATATGTACATGCCAAACTCACAGCTTTGGGAGAAATAAAGTGGCATGTCAGATTCTTTATCAAAGAAGTGGATACACAGACTGAATTTGGTTTTCATTCCCATATTTTAAATAAAAGGTATAACATGTCATGCAATATACTTGAAACTCTTTCTATCAAATTAAACAACATTTCCAAACTTAAGAGCTAGTGACATGAAGGTAGCATTAATTCCTCTTTCCAAGTATCACAAAATATCACATCTCAAGCTCATAAATGCCTTTAAAATATACAGTCAAGTAAGATATTTACCTTCTCTGCACACTAATTGAATAAATTAACATTATAAGATTTATCACTTAATTATACCATTAACTGAGAACTTGTTTTATTTTATATTTAAAGTAGTATCTTAAATTTATTCTGGTTCTGAAATAGCAAAGTATTTAATTATATAAGCTTCTCAATACTTTTATAACTTTCTGTGTGTGTAACTAAAATATTAGTACTAGAAGATAAAAGTATATATATGTATATAAATTATAAAATATTATTTGAATTATAATATGCATAGACTTATTCTTGACATGCCCAGTAAACATTATTTGATTTCTATTTGTATCATACAGTATAATCTACTCCTTCAAAAATTTAAAAATTACAATAAATATTCTAATTCTAATTAAAGTGTTGATGTGATAAATTGTTGACTGTTATCATTTGAAATACACAAAACATCTGAAACAATTCACCATGTTTTACTCAAATTTCTTTATTTCATTAAGATATGGTGGGTTAGAAAATTTCAGTTTAATGTTGTTTACATACCCAAAATGCTGACTCATTAAACAAAGTGGCTTAAGACAAGTTCACATACACGAAGCTTTATTAGCAGGGACGTTATGTTGAAGGAAAATTAAAAACAAGAACTGGGTGAGAAGGTAAGGGGGGAGAGAGGAGGGAGATGCTGTTACTGCTGGCTGGAGCATGATCAAATCAAGGGCAGGCCCTGCATGCTCCAGTCGCTGACTAGGAGAACTATTACAGCAGCACTGTTGGAGTCTGCAGGTGTAAGATCATAGGAGTGACAAGACAAGAGCAATTGCGTGAGAAAGCAAGGAAAACACTCCTTCTTGTCAAAGGGTGGAGGGTTATGGAGCTGCACCTGGAAAGCAGCCCATGGCTAGGCAGATAAAAGACCCTTATGACACAAAAGGAAAAGCCTAAGGCAATGTACAGCACATCTCAAGCCAGCGGGACTGGTTGTTAATGAGGTTAAAGCTGCTCTTGAAATAATTCAGACTATCTTTGTCTGCATGCGATTCTCGGCTGGTTTATGAGCATATACAGGGTACAGTGGTTTTAGTCAGTGAGCTTGGCTTGGAAACTGTGTAGGAAGATAGAGAGGGGCAGCAGGTCTCACCCTTTCCCTACAGATCCACCTCCTCAGCTGTGCCAGAGCTCTGGCCCCTCTCTTCTGAGAAAGTGATTCTCTTGTCTGTTACACATAAAAAGCCTTCACACTTGTGTGGAGGAGAGGTGACTGATTCGGACATTACTGTATAGAATACCTGATTTCACAAAAAAGTCAAGTCCAGAAAAAATGATGTATGCAAAAAAAAATATGTTAGGAGTAAGTGGCTCAGCTACATAATCATATCCTAGTTATAAAACTGGCAGTGTTTAGCAATGGATTTTAACAAGATTTATTTATTTTCTGTTTTAAAGCAAAATTTTACGGCAACTTTCTGTAAGGAGCTGTGGAAAATAAACTCATTCTAATGAATAAATTCATTCTAATTCTAATTCTAATTCCATTAGAATACATTTCCCATTTCTGGGGAAAATGTAGAAAGATTGTTCAAGCAAGACATTATCGTGTTATTTTGGGTGATGATACATCCATAAAAGAAAAATCATCAAAATGCTTATGAGTGTATTTTCTTTAAAACACTTAAATACTACCTTCCAAGAAAAATAAATATATCTTTACAGCTAGAGAGATACCTGAAAATAACAACTCCTATTGTCTCATTTTTGAAAGTTGCAGAAGAGATGGTCATGTGCATTTTCTGTCTAAGTCACTGACATGAATTATTTTCTGTTTTAGAAAATGAGAAAGTGGGAAACAGATTTTGAATGTTCAATTCAAAATCTGCATGCACAGAAATAACATTTTGCAAGTGGGAATAGTCTTAACTCATCATTTGAAGTGGAAGTGGGAGGGGACAGGTGACACTGGAAACATCTCCCCATCAAAGCTATGGATTTCTGAAGCTGTTCTGGCTGCCAGGGGCTGACCACTGGCCCAAAGCACAGCTCATCATTCCTCCCTTCATCAAGCAAACATAACCAAAACGAGATGAAAAAGCTGTGCCCAGCCTAGTGCTCTGCCCTGAGAGGGCCTCCTCCATGGAATTTGTGAGACCTATGGGGAATGGAGGAAAAGGATTAACCTCAGGCTCCTGAGATGTGAAGAAGGCTTTGGATTGCCTGGGATTTTGTGGAGGCTCTTTCTGACCCAGGACTGCTGAACCCCTTTACTCTCATTGTATCACATTCACAGTTTATGGGGCAGGTCAGGCTGACAGGGATGCTTGTGTCCATCTGCAGCAGACCACCTATTTGAGCTGTGGGCTTATGCACTGGAGCCACTCTAACATTTTCAATTTCATATGTCATTGTTCAGTGCTGGTCTGCCAGAAAACAGCTGCTCAGATGTCCCCTGGGCAATCAATCCACAGGTAAAGAAACCTGAGGCCTCTGTTGTGCTTATATCAATAATGGATGAAAATGTTGGGTATATGATAAGGATTGTTCCCAGAAATAATTAACTCTCCTTTTCTACCATGTAAATGAGCAGTGTGTGAGAGAGCAGAGCCTACTGCAAATCATAGTCATGCTCATGTCCATGCTGTCTGTACTGCTAAGGTTCCAGCAGCCACCCTTTTGCCTGCATCTGAACTTCCGCACTCCAGGAACTCCTTGGTTGCTTTGCCTTAAAAAGTGAAATAAAAGATGTACACACACATTAGGGAACTGTGATATGAGAGAAGAACAGCAGAGTATTTCCTAAAAACAAGAATTCAAATAGACCTTAGACCTAATTCAATGAATCATCTTCTCAAAAGCAAGTTGTAAAACCAAAACTGTTTTCCAATGTCAACCAATACATTGCTTCATTCTGCTTGTAAATAGTTGATATTTATTCTTTATAGAGTAAAAAGGAAGGCAATTACCTTATTAACAACTTTTAAACATTTAACATATATCATTATAGACATATTGAAATGTGATGTGCAATTGATACTAACAGATAATTAGGACACGTACAGAGAACTTTTAACTCATGGGTTAAAAGTCACTTGGACTTAAAATTATGTCTTAGATTAGATAATTATACTTCAATATCCATTTTTGAACAAGAGCAATTATCTTTTTGGCAAGGACAAGTAAGCTGCTCTTCATTTTAAAGAAACTTGCTTTGTTCTAACACGGGGAGTTGGAAGTTAACAAATTCTGTTTGACCAAAACTGTCCCCCTTTCATGCACACATCTTAACTCATATCCTAGTGTTTTTCTTGCCTCTCTATGTATAATTAGAAAGCAACAGAGAAAACTGATTTCTCTGTGAATTAGTATCAGATAACAACTTTTAGCTGTTTTCAAGTCTTGAAAATAGACTAGTTTCATTTTAAATTTAGGGATTATTGTGCTCATGATGCTCTGCAGTTTGACTTGTATAAGATCTGAATATTAATTTAAGCAGTGTCATAAGTATCTTCTGACTATCATAAATTTACAAGGTCAATTTCTTTCATTTAAGGGATGTGACTTAATTTGAGTGTAAAATGTTTTGGCCTAGCTCTAACCCATTATTATAGTTGAGAATAAGAATAAAAATCATTATACTGCTTGGTACTTTTTAATAGCCTCTTTCACACTAGAAAGAAGAGCCTAATAATCTTTAAGTTCCTCATTCTTCTGACCTATTCTGAACAACCTCACTCCCTATTTGCTCCTTTAGTCCTGTATTTGTAACATGCAATTTTATCATTTACCGAGGATTTACATATCCATACTTAAATTTCTCAGGAAAAAAAAATTAAGGTCATGCATCACAAAGAAGATAGTTTTAGATTAGATATTTGGAGTAAGTTCTCCATTATGAGGATGGTGAAGCACTGGAACCTCTCTTACCCAGAGAGGTTGTGGATGCCCTACCCCTGGAAGAATTCAAAGCCAGGTTGGATGGGCCTCTGAATAACCTGATCTAGAGAAGGTATCCTTGCACATGGCAGGGGGTGCAATTAGATGCTTTTTAAAGTCCCTTCCAACCCAAACCATTCTATGGCTCAACTACTATTAAGGATTATTTTAAAAAGTGGACATAACTCAGAAGTGGACCTCCTTTTTTCAATTTTAATGCTTTTTTCGAAAATCTGTAGAAGTTGCAATGGCAAAAGTATTTTCCATTGTGCCATCTTGCTTGCTGTATAACCGTTCATTTGGCATGTAAACCAATGCTTAGTTTTTCAATTGTTACTGTCTCAAAAAAAGGTAATTTTTTTGCCAATTAGTTTAGTAGCAAGAGGTATTTAGATAATATTTGGTGATGATATTTGTGATTGAGAATCAATATCGCAAAATAGAAAGCAATCAAGAACACAGTAGTTGGAAAGGCAATCTCGTTTCCCTCCTCTTCATCTTAATTTTTCAGTTATGAATTATGGCAATTGATTAATTTTATCTACTGGCTTTTTATCTTTACTTTCAGAGTTTAAAAGGAGTGGAAATAATTTTTTGTCCGCTTGTTCTTTGACTTCAAATATAAAAGATGTTTTATTTCATTTATAAAACCTCACAAAAGGAATGAAGATGCATTTATCAAATGATTATGTAAATACCATTAGAAAGAGTAAGCTCGCTGTTATGAAAGGATTTGATGAGTTCTTGAAATCATGGGAGATAGCAGCTTTACATGTCCTTACCAGCTAAAGTTATACAAATGTCCAATTATCATTATGAAATACTATTCTCTTTTACTTAAAAGCACAGTTTTTAATATTTTCTTGTCTGACAAAGAGATATTCATATAAAAACAATATAGTGTAGGTGAAACAAATCATGTGATGTAAGATGTTAAAAGCTGTGAAAATTATCTTCAAAGGCATGGATAGAAGTTTTCTAGCAATGTCCTTCACAATGCAAATGCTCAAAATTATGGGGAAGGTAAACTATCCTTCATTTTGGGAAATTTTTATAGGCATTATTTTTCCACTTGCTGTGAATATATGCTGAACCTATTACTCTGTGCTTGCACTAAATGAGACTTGCAGGAATCTGAGTTATTTGCCCCATGAAGCTTCCTTTAGAGCTGTTGTCACATCACTTAATCTTTTTATGAACCAGTTTTCTGCCTCCATAGAGGCACGAAAGAGCTCATACAGACAAGAGAAGATGTCTCTTAGGACTCAAGTTATTTTCAAGACTCAAAGCTCTTGAGTAAATATAATGTGTTTTAGAGACACCTCTGCTAAGCCATTTTTCCATTTACATAATACAGAATGGAGGGGAAGATTCTTACGCAGCTGGAAAAAAACCCAAACATTTAATACAACTAACAGGAACTTAGAGGGAAAATGTCCTCCTAAGAATCTTTACAGAGACGTGGACTTGCTCTGTGAATCTGTAGTGACATATTTGCAGTATGTTTATGTTTTAATCAGTTGCTTTCTGTGATTTGTGACAAGCAATTGACAATCAAGTTCATGCATATATCTGAGCCTTAGAACACACCTTTGAGAGCTCGATGTTAATGATCATTTTATAAATTTCAAATTTTCGTAATAGGTATAGAGACAGGAGAAGCAGATACTGCCTTCAGAAATCCATCTCTACATTAGCATTGAATGTATGTTTTAGTTAATTGCTAAAAATAAGCCCATACTTCCAAAGTAAAAGGAAGAACTGAAGTTTCATATACAATCTTTTATTTCCTGAAAAAAGAGGGGCAGCAATTTTAATTCTTTAAATCCTAAATTTAGCTATTTCAGAAGTAAAATAGCAGTTAGGTTCTTCAGCTCTTTTCCTGACTATAAAATGGAAGTATCAATGTGTAGCGATATGAGATGGAACAGAAGAAAGATGAAGTGGAGAAAAATAAATATTAATAGTAGAAATATTTTCTTAGTTTTGCACCATTACCTGAAATATCTGTCAGCAAGTAAAATGAATATTTTTAATCAGAATCATGACAAAATTTGATTAATCTTCTGTTCATGCTGTCAAATTGTGAGAACACTATTTCTGTGGTATAAATTATGTCTGTACAAGTATCTCACATAATCTGTTTACTTAAATGTTCTTGAATAAAAAGAAATAGAATCAACGTTATTAAAGTTGTAAAATATTTTCTTCGTTCAATAATGACCATATAATTACAACAGTCAGTTATGTAATTATATTTGTACTTGAGCTTAGATTTCATTTAAGTGTATGCAGTAATTCAATTTCTTCTGCGTGATTATGCAGTGTCATAAAAATTTAAATAAATATGCTACAAAGCAAAATGTGAATAATGTAAGTTATTAGAAAGAGAACTTGTTCAGTCCAAAGTTGCTTAATCATCATATGCTTAGTTTATTACTGCACTTTTCCCTTTTATTACTCCCAAGAAATTAGAACAAACTTTATGGGCTCTTAAACCTGTGATTTAGTTTATTATGTAAACTATGTTACATTTCCATATGCTGTAGACTTTTATTATTAAACAACTGAATCTTGGACTTAATAAGAATAATTTCTTGGGAACATCTTTTTGAGTTCTGCTATTGAGGATGTAATCACATTGATCATGTTCATCAGCATATTGCAAGAAGGTGTGGAGTTAAAAGAGATTATGAAAAAGTCACACTTTCATTAGACAAGTATAAGAACCTGTAGGGTTTTTATTCCTATATAACCCTCAGAAGTTTAAAAAAAAAAAAAAAAAGAGTGAGAGAGAAAAGTAGAAAAAGCTAAATTCTGTAGACAGCATTGCCCTCTGAAGAGGAGTGTTTTGTTGGAGGCTCCATGAGCAAAGGAAATTCAGAGGTGAGTAGAGTTCAAAGCATGCTAAGAAAGCTAACTGGATTATTGGAGATCATGCTTTTGGACTTGACAGCTAAAGTTTGAAGAAGTCCAGTGTGGTTGAGATGATCAGTAGGAGGAAATGCTTTTTTGTATTACCTTTCTTCTTGTTCAACAAGGACACTGTCAAAAGTACATTACAATTTAAAAAACCCCCAAACTTTAGAAAACAAGAGTGAACAGAAACAGAGTTTGAGGATTCTATAAAAAGATCAGAAAAAGGAATGCAAAATTATTTTGTCCTTGAAGTACTTTATCTAGAAACTGATATAAGTGAAGGATGTTCAGCATGTTTCACTGTTCCACCATATCTCTATCGATTCCTTAGGAGATATTTTGCAACTATAATGGAAACATTACTGGAAAAAAACCTGAGGCATGATGCTTCCCTTTTATATTTATTTTCCTCTTTGCTATGATTTTGGAAAAGATTTTAATTGACTTTGCCTTAATTTAGCTCACTGCAAAGACTGATCACATTCAAGTATAGATTCAAGGCACTGAGCTGACTAGACTTTCATCAAATGTTCTTCTGGGTGAGTATAACTATTACATAGAGGGAATTTTCATTTCATGTTATGATAGATTTTTAAAAATGCTAGTTAATAGCCATAGGAAATGGAATTCCTCCCATAAGAAGAATAGTGAAATGGGTCAAGTTACGGTCATTATATTAGAAAATGCTGAAAATACTTTCTGTTATTTTATTTATTTGAGTCTATATCATTACTTTGATATTTAGAATGCATTATTTCATGCTTTTTTATCATATGGTAATTTTTGAGTGTTTGGGTTTGCAATTTGAATTAATATTCTTTGAAGATCCTTATTTGTGTGTTATTTACCATATTTTAGGAAAAGCTGCCTGACAAGAATTAATTTCATGGATTGGCATCAAAATACCTTCCATCAAAACCACGTCATATTCTAGGAACTAAGATGCAAACTAAGATGTTACCTGACTTTTGGGCCACTGCTGAAGACACATAAGAAATTCTGATTATGGAAAAAGTGTTTGCACATGCAACTTAAACAAAATTAGAAGTGAAGTGTTTTATTGATTTCCTAATGATATATAATTAACCTACAGCCAGTGGATTAGGATCAACATCAACTTGGCAACAGAGAAACCATGGTCTTAGGGACTTGCAAAGGGTTTATAAATACCTACAAATTTGCTAAGTGTGGTTCCATAATTATACTCACAAAATTCTAATCTCATGCACCACATGCAGAATGGTGATAAATCACTTCTCCCTCACAGGTGAGGTTTAGTTCCTCACTTCTGGGACTGTGGTTTTACTATTTGCAAATGCCTCCTGTGGGAGACATTAATAGTCTCATTTGTGTCAACCTGTGCAACCTAAGCACGATATCTACATGTTTTTTGAACATCTCTGTTCCTGTGTGAATTAATAATGGTATGAGTTTTGTAATTGTGAATTATGAAATTAAGTCACTGTTACAGCAAATCTTATCGAATCACATTATAAATAGTAAACTGTTCAATGATTAAGTGATACCAAAAAAATCCTTCTGCACCCTCAACTTTTTGTACCTGTATTCTCTGCACTTCTAACCCTTTGAATCTCTGGTGTTTGTGTAAATCATTCTAGATTTATTCTAACCTGATTTTCCTAAGTATTACTATCCAAGTAGTAATTAATAGAGTGAACCTTGGCATCAAGCTCTGTCACAAAGTCACACTTTTTCAAATTCATCCTAAAACCTGCTTTTTTTTATCAATACCTGTGATGATGATTCTTTAAGTAGCCTAATACCTCCATCATGACATACCCACGCTGGACACTGCAGCACCCCTCAAGCCTCTCCCTTCCTTCCTGCGACCTGTCTTGACCACACCCAGGTCTAAAGTGTAGACTTGGTGCAATCTTTGAATTAGGTTGAGCCAGTTGCTAGAATATCAGGGAGGGTTGCCTTATGGAGCACTGTTTTCTGTGTATTTTTTTAATTAATTTTTTTTTTTTTTTTTTTTTTTTTTTTTTTTTTTTTGTTCCTACTCTTTCTATGCCTCTCAAGGACTGAGGCAGGGGTCATCCTCTGTGATGTTGCTAAAAATGCTTTTACTTTACAATCAAATGAAATTAGGTTTCTCTTTCCATTAATTTTCTTTCCATTTTTTGGAAAATGAGTGCAGCAATTGATTTTTCTGTTTATTTTTTTTCTTTGCTCCAGAATATACCAATCATTTTAGGAAGTACCTTCTGCCACTCTAGTGACTGTAACAGATTGAGAAACACTAACTCACCTGAAGTATCTGGCTTCTGGTTAATTTGGAATGCTGATGTTCAGAACTTGCTGGTTTTCCTCTCAGGAAATGTTTTCCTGCTGTCACCTCAGAGAACAGTAGAGAACACTGGACTCTTTGGAGTTTTTAACACAGTGAACTAAGAAATATTTTATGGGGTCAGTATGGGCACAGCAGTCCAATATTTAAACTGTTAAGGTCCAGGAAGGCATTCAGAATGGTGACCTGTTTATCATTGAAAATTAGATTAACGATGATGGTGCTTTAACAAGATTAGCAAAAGATGCAAAGGCCAGCTCCTGGCAAGGTTTCAAGTTTCTCCTTGGACTGCAACAGTACACAAAGAGAGAGCACTCTCACAATAGGAGAACAATTTTTTGTTCTTAGTCTTAAAGCAGCAAACCATTTTGGATGCACTTGAAAGCATTTCAACAGCCTTATTTGCAGGCACAGTTATCCACCACCTATAATCACATTTATAATGTCTTCACTCTGTTCATCTTTTTCTGTTGTATTAACACCTCTAATTGGCAAATCAGGCAATTTTCTAGCTTCAGCTGTATGAGATGAAGAAGAAACATTTCTAGTGAACAATTTAAAACCCTCTATCAATAATTGGAAGTGTTAACGTCAATTAAAGGTCAACATTTTTGCCTTATAAAATCACCTGCAAAATGGCCAAAATAAAATGACTGAGCAGTCTGTCATTTCAAAGGGTTGTTGAAAATAATGCATTATGAAGGACCTCCCTGCTTCAGAAAACACAATCTCATGCTTTACAAAAAGATTCATCAGATATTTCTGTGATTACTTTTAATTTATTCTGAAAATGCTCGTCCATCTTTGTAGTGGTAGTGAAAATGCAGCAATATTTCTTTTCATTAAACTTAATATTAAAGTGCTACAAGAAGCAATGTTTAATTTTTTACTTTTAATTTTTGAGTCATTAAGATAATTTGAATAAGAAGAATTCTAAAGAGCCTGACTTTTACTTTAGGGTTGTGTTGCTAAAGAAAAGTGATTTTCCATATGCTCGTTTACTCCCATTTTACAACTCATTTACTCACATTCAACTTATATAAGGAAGTACAAAGCATAAATGTTCAAACATCAATGATTCCAATACAGACATTTTGCATATTCCAGGAAAATAAATTCCTTTTATTCCTGTGTAGAGTATTTTGAAACAAACATGCTCTTGACCAGATTTTCTGTTTCAAATATTCATGGTTAAATTCAATTTGGAATCATAGTCTTGTAATCTGTTGGAAATAATATATAAAATTTATATATTGGGGTAATACTGTACTAAAAACAAAATTTAAAAGGAAATAATCCCATTAAAAATGATGAATGTTTGCAATTTTGGCCTGCTTGTTAAAAACATCTGGCAGCAATAAATCAGGACTAGTTAAATCTTATGAACGTAAATCGAATGCTTCTGTTGCATAATTGGTATTTGATTATCTATTTTTTTAAAAGTGTGAAAATGGCTGATGAAAAGGACATGAAGCATGGTGTGAAAACTTAGTATTATTCACTGATTAAATTCACAAGAAGCATCTGAATAGAGGAACATTGTTGCAGTGCTTTTTCTCTGGGTTTAAAATTGCTAAATCAATTAAGTTTATTTGCTAGCATGCTCAGATCCACTTCACTATTGCAAGAAATAGTAATTGAAGTATAGATCAACCAATTACTTCTCATATATAAACACAGAATACGCATCTTGAAAATCACAGGTAAAAGTACACATACTACGCTTTTAAAAATTCTCTTATGATTAGATTTTACTGGCTCAGTGCTCTCTTTAGAGATGACAAGATAGCCAACTTGGTCATATTATTTTCCAAGATTTTTTCCAAATATCATGTAACAGTTGTTTGTGGACTACTTTTTTGTTTAAATCACATCAATATTTCCTACCTCAAAAAAAAAAAAATACAAACCGAAAAAAAACCCAAACATTTTTATCTGTCATAGTAGATACATGAAATCAAAGTGTTTAGAACTGGGAATTCAATTCTGATATGGATTAACACTTCAAGACACACATAACAAATCCTTACTGCTTTCTTCGAGTAGGAGCACAATATGACAGCAATACAATGCTATTCCCATTCCAAAGGTACATGACATCCAGGGATACCAAGATTACCAGCTGCTACACTGGCATGCTACTGTATAAATTTAATTTTACCTTCTAGAATTAATGTTCATCAGTACCAAGCGCATTTGTTACTATGTGACCAATGACTTCATGTGGGTCCTCTGTCCCTCTCCTTCCCTACATCCACTAATCTTTTAGAGTAGCACAGAAGCAAACAAAATATATGAGCTGACAGAGATATACTCAGCATTAAAACTGAAGTGATATTAATTCTGTGTTTTTCACTTCAGATGAACTTCTGAGTTGTCTTCTGAATTCAGTTGAGTCAAAAGACAAAAGGCAATTTTTCTTCCATGATGTGTGAAAAAGCTGCAAGTGCCATCTCTAGATTAAGAGCAAATGTTTAGTGGCACACCACTTGTATTTCTGCATCAGACACGGAAATGAAAATAGACATCAGCCAAAGGATAAGTAAGCTAGACATTCTGCAGGTGTTGGGTTTTGTTTGGGGTCTTCTTCCACTTCTGAACATAGCCACAAAATCTATTTTAATTTTATAACTCAATCTACATTTTAAAGGTACTACGTGAGGAAAAGAAAAATTGCCAAGCCTGTAGGTAGATGCACAAAACTCCAGGAATGGTAATGAGCTTTCTTAAGAGATAATACAAAGAATTTCTTTTAATAAATGTCACAGCTGACTATCAGTTATACATGAGAATACAGACAGAAAAAAAAAATCAGAAGAAAACATCCAGTCTTTACAAGACCCTCCTTAATGTAGAATAAACAAGTTGAAGCAGGTAAAGATATATTTTGGCTCACCAGTACCATGATGTTGTGGTAATTGCTAAATGTTCACCATCATATTACATCTATTGAGCCCTTATCTGCTTTTCTTAAAAAACTTGAAAATCTGAGCAAGGCAGAGAATTTGTTTTAAGGTGCTGCATTAAAATTTTAAATCAGACAACTGTCACATACATGTAGAAGTGCTTAGAGTTTTACTGTTAAGTAGTTGATTGCTCACCAGATTGCTGAAAAGCATAAATAAAGACAGCTATGGCAAATTAATGTGTTGCTTAGTGGTTTTAGCTTACACATTTTCCTGGGTTTGGTATTGGCAATACTAAAAAACAAAAAAGTACCATAAATAAGTGACTGCAACAAGGACTGTAGTAACAGAAAAGTAGATTACTACTAAGAGAAGAATATGCATACATCACATTTTGGGAGTGCAAAAGAATTTTAAGTAGTAAACGTACAAATGTCTAGCTACACTATAAGAAACTGGCTTTATTGCTACATTTAAAAATTAGAGGAAGAGAAATCCTGAAGATGCTATTTCATTTATACAATGCAATAAATAAATTTCTAGCGAGGTATAAAAGATTAAAATGAAGCTGAAGATTTAAAAGAAAACTGATTGTGGAGTGACACACTTTCCACCTGGAAGAAAATATTAATAGAAAAGAAACAGAAATTAAAGAGAGAAGGACAAAAACATTTAATTCAGAGTTATGGGATATGGCCTCAAAGCTTTAATTATTGAAAAGCATGTAGTTCAACAGACTGTAATAGGACTACTGATTTCTATACAATAAAGATTTGGTGCATAAAGTTAAATATCAAGTTGTCATAGCAAAAGAAAAATTTTTGTCTGCTCCTTTCATTTTGCTTTAACAGGCATTTGATGTCGATAATGAGCCTTACATGAAGTATAACAAATAAATATTATAACTAGCTCCTTCTAATCAAAGGTTAAAATTGCTACTCTTTCTGGGTTATGTGCTTTGTGAAACATGTGCTTCAGGAATTCGGGAGTTTTAGCCTGCCAGCTTGCTAGAAGAGTACCAGCAAGGGTAAATCCAGGGGGATGTACAAGGGTCAATCGTTGAAGATAGTGTTCCAGTTTTATGACAGCAAATATGTCAGATTTTTTTTTTTAATTTCCAGTGCTTGTGGTTCTTTCTTAAGTGATTTCAATATATGATGTTAATGAGTCATAAATAGACTGCTGAGAACAAACACATGGCCAGAGTATGGTCTTGTAGGTTCTCTTTGAGTTCTGTCCTGAAACCATGACACAGGTAACAGATGAGAAAAGAGAAGCATGAGCACTACCTGTGACCTTGATTTTTTAAGCTGAAATATACTGGGGTTCAGTTTTCATTTAATATATTAATGGTTCTTCTATGCCTCAGGCAAAGCCCCAACATATGCAACATTTATGTTAAAAAGGACCTGCGTGGTACTTTTAATTTTAAGTATTTCCCAGAGATACATTGTTTCCCTTAAGAGGGCATGTTTTGTTCTCCTTTTCCTACCTCTCACTGACTACATCTCAACGAGCTGGACGAGTGGGTCCATGGGAACCTTATGAGATTTAACCAGACCAAGTGCAAGGTGTTACACCTGGGCTGGGAAAAGCCCTGGTATCAAGAGGGGCTGGGGGACTAACAAATCCAGAATAGCTCTGCTGAGAAGGAGGACTTGGGAGTGCTGGAATGGCTGGACATGACCCAGCCATGTGCACTCACAGCCCAGAAACCAAAAGTGCCCACATCCAAAGCAGTGTGGGCAGCAGGGGAGGGAGGGGATTCTGCCCCTCTGCTCTGCTCTGCTCTGCTCTGGTGAGACCCCACCTGCAGCGCTGCATCCAGCTCTGGGGTCCCCAATATGAGAAGGACATGATTTGCTGCAGCAAGTCCAGACAAGGACCATGAAGATGATCAGAGGTCTGGAGCACCTCTCCTGTGAATAAAGGCTCTGAGAGCTGGTGCTGTTGAACCCCATGAATTGCACATAGGCCTATTTCTAGAACTGGCCAAGGTCTCTCTGGATGGCATCCAGTCCCTCAGGTGTGTCAGCTGTCCACTCAGCTTGATGTCACCTCCAGACTTGCTGAGGGTGCACTTGCTCCCATTGTCTATGTCACTGATGAAGATATCAAACACTACTGGTCCCAGTACAGACCGCTGAGGGACAGGACTGATCTCCATATGGGCATTGAGGCATTATATTCTTCTATTTCATTGGTTCTTCTCTGGTATTGGAGGCCACAGACATACCATCCAAAATTTCATTTTCTAAGCTGCAAGAAAAGATAATATTTTTCTGACAAAATGCATTCCATCAATTACTCATCAAATAATCTCACAAAGCACTACTTCATTTGCTATTATGAGCAGTTGATCTATGTGAAAAACTAGGACTAATTTCACAGCATAAGTTCTTTTAGTAAGACCCCTTCCATTATTTTTAATCTCGTGGCGTGTTGCAGGGTTTTGCATCATTTCTTAGCAACACCAATTATTATTTTTTCCTTTCTGGGAATCATTTCATTTCTGCTCTTTTTCTATCTGACCACAATCAGCTGAGAAATGTCTGTAAGTATTAATACTTTTGAAGCACTGTAGTAGTTATAACTGTATCCCTCATAATTAATGAAAAATGTAGTCTAAATCCTCAATCCTCTTCCTTTTTTTTTTAATGAATCCCGAGTTTAGATAAATTATTATCTTTGCAATGAGACACATTTTTTATTAATAATAACTGAAGTGCATATATTTGCAATTCTGTAGGTCAACCATTTTTGAAGCATTTTTCAAATATACTTATTTTATATTCGTCTACAAAGCAATTTGATGTAGTATTGTTGCAACACATTAGAACATGCTGATGGATTCTGATGGGTTTATTTCTTATATTTTTGTCTTTTTCATAGAAATATATTACTTTCAACTGAATTTAACATTGAGAACAAAATACAGCCACTAGTTACTGTATCTACTCCCCTTTAAAAAAAAATAATTTATTTAGGTCTGCAATTTTATGCTAAAAAATTAAATATTTAAAACTTGGGATTTCAGGAGTAAAAGTGAGCAAAACACTTTCATTCTGCAGTAGAAACAAGTCATCTTGGAAGATAACTCCACAATACATACAGCAAATTATATATCATTTTAACAGTAATTTGGATATCTTGAAAAACATTGAAAATTTCCTGCAGTATAATTTAGTGTGTGAAGTTTACCGCAGAAAAAGGAACAGGCAGATCTAATAATCAGTGTCATCACAATTGAATAGCCCTCAGCAGGTCTGAACAATGTAATTCTACAATTTTCTGTTTGGGTACAGTTCTCAGACTAAATCTGTCAACTTTTAATAACTATAATAACCCTTTAAAGCAATTCCCGGCAGAGATAATTCAAACCTCTATTTTTTGTGGACTTCAAGTCAATAAATCCCGATAGTATGACTTGCAATTATCTTTGCTGAGCTAAAAAATGCTTCCCCCTAAGAACAAAGTATCATTCCACTTTATTGACTAACACCACTATTTTTCCCAAATGATTAAAGAAGAACAGAAGCCATGACAATCTGTACATTTGTGAATATCAGAAAATCTGAAGTGGTACCAAAAATCTGCAATTTTTAATTAAATGGTGACATTTAACAAAAGATTTGCCATTGATTTATAGAACATCAGGTCTCAACATTCTTCCACTTGACTAATGAAAGCCCATAAGTTCAAATTGTAGTTAGGAAGCTTTGTATTGACACAATCACATAATTCTTGTTGATAAATTTCAGCATCAACTCTGTTAGCTTTACACTTACATAATCAATTTTCAAAAGAAACAGGAAAGCATAAATTCCCTTGCTCACACAACAAGGATACAAATCTAGTATTGTTATTTTGCCTGGTTCTTGGAGTAACTCTTTCACCACTCTGGTTAATTCCACACTCAGACATTATTGATCTTAAATTGTCACATAATGTAAGTCTGGGTTTTGCTTCAAGGTTTCATGATTTCCTGGGATTTGCTGATTTCCTGTTTTTCCAGGAACAGATAGTGTGTGTTGCTATAATGAAACAAACCAGTAATTTAAGATGCATACAAACAATAAAGAATTGTTTATTTCACAGACTACAATGGTAAGTTGTATAAAGTGATCCGTGTAGGAAAAGGAATATTATTTTTCATATAAAAATCAGCTGGAAAGTTTAAACCCATTGTGATATCTCAAAAATCCCCAAAACTCTCCTGTAGCACTTTAAGAATTGCCAAGAGCCTAATTAAATTTTTACAAAAGATGATATTGCTTTTTGAGTGTGGAAATCGTTGTTGCTTTTATTTTCTTTCTGGTGTAAATACACATTTTTTCTCTCTTCTAAGGAATTGAAGAAGCTTTGCTGGAAACATCAAACTTAAAGATATAGCCTAGAGTGTTGACATTTCCAATTTGACTTCCCTTCTTATTCCAGAATTTATTTATCTACAATTAAAATTCAAGAAGTTATGCTATAATTTTCTTGTCTATCATGAAATACAACTATAAAAGCCATATTCCAAGAGGTTAACATTAGAATGAATGACACATTGAAAAGTATGCAGGTTAAAACTGAGATCCCTCCTGGTCTCTTTTTTCTATCCTTTTTCGTGAAACCCATTACTGATTAGGAAACTAACAGGCAAGTAATGCAGAAATGACATGAAATAGTATAATGAAATCACAGTCTTACATCTCCAAATGCAATCCGACAAAATTTGCTGTTGTCAGACATAAAGATATTTGCTTCGGGATTTCCAAGAGAATCTCAAATTTACTGTGAGAATAACCAGGTAAATATATGCACCATTAAGAAAAACAGCTAATCATATGATGAATATTTTCCATAAGCAAGAACTTTCACAAGTCTTCTTAATACCATACAGGCCCTATTAAGTTGATCAATATGAGGATCACCTGCCATTTCAAATGAATAGAAGAATTAACTGGCTGTAAGGTTATTAAGCTATAACAACGTTAAAACAAAGCCTAGTAAACTTGCATTGTATTTTAAATTCAGACATTTACTCGGGAATCAATTTAATTCATGTAATATAGATAAAATATTAAATATTCAAACAGAAGATACCTATTCATAAAAAGAAATGCCAGTCACAGATCAAAAGATTATAAAAGAATAAATATGGAAATTAAAATTGATTGCTGTGGGAAATATTGATGTAGAGAACAATAGTACAGTAGAATAAGAAACTAAATGGACTTTGCAACACATACATATAATTGATACCAGAAGTTCAGACTCTTATCTTTCACTTGAAAGAACAGTATGAAATTCAAAAAGACTGGTAGAGCAGTAGGTTAAAGTAGGTTAAATTTAAAGAATACATAATATTACACGTCTAAGTTTAAACGGGTAAGAATCAAAAGTTAAGCATACAAGCACACTTTTAGACTATTCTATCATCCCTATATTAGGAAAATTAAATATTCTTCTTTGGAGACACAAAGTAAACAAAGCTTAGTAAATGTGAATTTCATATTGAACTGAAAGAGCCATGGATCACAAAAAGACTCAGAAGAGGAAAACAATGGGATTTGAAGGGCTTCGGCTTCATAGAACAGCTTGGTATTCACCCTGACGAGCCAAAGCTGGTAGAGCTTTTAAGATGCCACCTCCAGAGGGTGCAAAGCACTGCAGGCAGAGAGATAAAGCTCCCCACTCCCACTGAGTGGGAACCCAGTCAGCTCTTCCAGAGTCCTTCCTTGTAGAAGTGCAAGCAACTGTCTTAGAAGGAAGTGCCTTGTTTTTCTTCAGCTTTCTCCTGAGTATATTAACTGGGGCTTTTGTAAGTATGGACAAATACTTCTTGTGTGGTTCTGCCTCTTGAGATTCACTTAGGAGCCATTTAATTTTCTACCTCCCTAAAACAGTAGGGTACTATTTTATCAGACTTTCACACTATTTACACTGAGATTTTACTGAATTTCTATTTATAATTCAGATAATGCAACAACTTTCTTTTTAAACTAAAATATCCTACTAGATTTTTAGTTAATCCTGCTAGATTTTAGTGAAACATCAGTTTCACTAAACAAAATGGAAAAAAGAAGCAGTCTTGTCTTGGGTAGTTGCATTACAAGAAAACACAAAGAACACAGTAAGCCTGTGAACTGTGTTAAATTCTGCAAGAGCATCTAGAATGAGAATGCGAGAGTGTTTATGACATCAACAGAGAGCATATAAATACCAGCTATTGGAAAACCTTATTATATTATGTGATGCACTTTGCAAGGAGATATGTCAGAGTAAGGGGACCTGAAAACCAAAAAATGTTTCATACTTTAAACAATAGGGAAGAAAAACTGTATTATAAAACTTGTGTTTTAAAACTTCTTTTAGTTTGAGTTTCAAGATTTTTTCCTAATTTAAATTTATATTAGCTTTAAGCAGGATTGTGGTTGTCTGGATTAAAACACCCCTTTCTTTCTGAGGACTAGAGTACATCTTAAACTATGATATTTCCACTTGTTTTCATTTAAATTGAAGCAGCAAATGCAATAGTGTTAAACTGATGCTTGTAGTTCAAGAAGTGCCACCAGAAGCAATAAACTTAGGCTAGAGGGGTAACAAAACATAGGCAATTATTATAGACAGCATTTCTTTCTTAAATTAAATGCTAAAATATCCTCCTGCTTTTGAGGAATATCTTAGAAGTGAAGTTAATTTGTAAATGTCTGTTCTCTACTGGATAGAACAGGAATTTTGGTCAGAATATATTTCATTTTAATGTTTATTATGTGTTTTTTAGTACAAGCTGACTCCTTAGGAAATGAGTTGTGCTACAGCATTGATTTTAAGGTAGAAGTTTTATTTCTTTATCCTATGCTATGTGAATAAATGAAAACTACGATCTTACTCAAAATTAGAAGAATTTTAAATGTAGTAATGTTTTTCTCAAGTCAAGTAGCACTTAAAATACTGTAGGCTGCTTTAAATTAAGTTCTTCATCAAAGCACTTAATGTACCTGAAGACATAGCCAGTCTGAGAAAAAAATTATGAGATGTATCCCAAGCCTATGACTGGTGTTTGACAGGATGTAGTTCTTCTGAAGAAAAATTTAACTTGGTTGATTGTCCTAGATGCATAAAGACCTAAATGTTAGAGAACTTTGCTACAATACCACTAAATCTATTAACTTTGTAAGACAACACTGGAAGGTAAAACCAGTCAGAATATATTTTCTCAGGTCTTTCAGTCTGAACTAAAGAATTTCTGTGATGGCTTCTATTAGTCCCTCAGAAAAAGATAATTTTATAGTCCATGGAAACAAAATTGATTGATTCAAACTTTCCATGAAAATAGAGTATTCCTTTGTTGTTAAGCAATGTCAACAGATTCTTTTGAACAGGATTAAGTACTGATATGAATTCACCCAGGTAAACTAATTTTGCTACCTTCTGAACAGAGAATGCCAGCATGAAATTGACCACACAATTAACAAACATAGCACTTTACAGAATCAATCAGCTTTTGAAGAGGATCTATTATTTTATTTGTTCACTTGTTTGTACCTGCACAATCAGAAAATTAACATGATTATACCAAAAGCACAGCCTCATTAGTCCCCTCAGGGAATTAATTAACCTGTTTTATCTAGGAAACGGTAATAACCCTCAGAAGTTATTAGTTGCTCTGTTTAATATTGCCATGTAAGTCCAAAAAATATAATGAATTATTAAGTCTTGGAAAATGAAGGAACACATTTATCTACTGTCCAAATGAAAGGTGAAACTTCAGAAAGTAAAAACTGTTTCCTTTCAAAGTATGAGATGCATGAAGGTATATAATATCCTTTCCATATATTATGAAGAATTTAACAGAATTTTGTTAATTAACTCCAGGTATTGTCACTTTCATAAATCAGGAATCTAAATTCATGAAAAGAAAACTGGCTTACCCATTATTTAAAAGCTTTGGAGTACAACTTAAAGGTAATAATTTTGCATATCAATTTTGTGTTCTTCCCAGAATGTTTGACCTCACTGATGGCAGAGCTTAGGTAGGTAACAAAGTGTGAACAGTCCCTGCAGATCTGTACTTTAGCCAGTGTAACATACTACAGAATCCCTCTTTTTTTTCTGGGCAAAATTAATTATTATAAGGCAGTGTTAGTTAGAAAAAATTGGGGTGAGCTTGGCAGCAGATAAGATGAATTGCAAATCTTTAGCTTCTTGTGGTGTGGAGAAGTCCAAATTATGAAACCTCAAACCAGAAGCAAAATAGCCACAGTAGCACAGAGATGTACCTGCTAGTATTTAGTACTAGTAGCCTCCTGCCAATGATGTACTGTGCCAGAGTGCCTTGTTGGCACCAACTTGGATGTCACCACTCTGTGGTTCTCCTTGTTACCGTAGAGGAATGACCAAAAGCAGCACAACTTGCTCTGACTGACAGCAAAAATGTTGAAAGAGGATCTAAAATAAAACAGAGAAAAGAAGAACTGGGACAGGAGACTTTGCTGGCTTGTGAGCAAATGGTTGTGGAGGGAAAATGCATGTAGAGAAGAAAAGAAAAGGTGTCCAAGCATCAGAGCAGCAAGCTGCACAGTTATACTCCCAATTCAAAAATAAAATTTTAGCCAAGAGCTCATTACAGCCAAGATGTCTACTGGGAGCTGTCACCCCTTTGACAACTGATGATGAGAGTACAGTTATTAAGTCAGTTGGCATTCATAAAGCTCCAGAAACTTCTACTGGCTTATCAGGTCCATGCCACAGGGAGCTCTTACTGTCTTATTTGCAGCAGTTCTATGAAATAATGAACTCAGTTTCATCTGGCGCTTTCACAGCAATTATTTGAGTCCATTTCTAAAGGCATAGAAAGATGCAATGTGCGTAAATATTCTGCAACTGAATTCAAGGTGAAGAATCATGACACTTGGCTCAGGCTAGCAGAAATATCATCATATTTACAGGAAATTCATGATCACCCATCAAAAAGCTCAACTCCTTTTCTTCAAGATTTACTAGTATGGCACCATACAGACACATCTGTAAAACTTTTTACTGTACCTGACAGTTTATGCTCATAGTACAAGAAAACTGTGATGCAAAATTCTTCCATTCTGAGGCTGGATTAATTTTATAATTTTTCAAAGATTTAATCCCATAGCTCCAGTAAATTAACCAAGTACCAGAAACCCAACACTCAAACACTTCAGCTACGTGGAAAAATAATACCACTGAATCTCTAAACTGCATTAAAATCTTGTTTGAACTACCTGTAACAGTTAAAATGATGTTTAGGCTTATGTACATACAATGTCACTCAGTGTGGACAAAATGTGAAGATCTTTAATTCTTCTTAAAAGCATCCATCCATTAATTAGTTGTTTAGTTAATCTACTATAAATTCATACACAAATAAGTTGAGTTAAAATTCTTCATACTGTTTAATTTTATATACAAATAATTTTATTTATTTATTTCATAAATCTAAAAAGCAAGCTAATTAACTATATAACTGTATTTCATGAGCATATATATACATTTATATCAAACTTAATTTTTCCTCTTCTAAGAAGACAATCTCATACAATAAAATATCATTTCTTTAAAACAAATGAATGGCACTTACAGTAACTTTATATAAGAATACATCTCATGGACAAGTAGAACTGATATCTTGCCTGTAAAATCACTTTTAGTGTTCTAAATTCACCTTTAATAGCATTTTCAGGATTGCAGATATCTGAAAGAAATTATGTATTCATTTTCATTTCTGGAGTTAGTGTGCTTCAATGCTGGAGCCACAAAGCTCAATTCTGATCCCCAAATTGGTCTGGATTTCTGGGCATGAATTTTCACAGAGAATAATCCAGCAGTAAGTGGGGCAGAGATAGCTATTTATGAACGGAGAAAGAGCCCAAAATAGAGCTAGCAATTAAAGCTCCATTAGCTGGAAACTTGTGCCATCATCATTAGAGAGTTTATAAAAACAGTAAAGAAAATTCTGACTAAGAGCCCCATTGGCGTTGGCATTGCAAAGTAGTCTGAGGTAGCATTTTCTCAGACATAATCCTTTTCTGCAAAGGAAAAAAAGTGCAATACCTCCCAAGAGCAATGACCTCTTCAAAGGTAGACTCATCTGTTCATCATGAAGATGGCAAAAATTGCACCAATTACTTTGTCCGGTTGCAGAAAGTTGTCATTTTAGTCACAGAAACTGCAGCAGTAATCACAAGCTCATGTAAATTGTCTTTATCTGAATTATCTGCTAAACTATATATTACATTCTCTAATAAACTATTTACATTTAAAAAGCAAATAAAAAATAGATATGCATGTAAAAAATAAAATATCAAACATTAAAAAATAATGTTCTTATGAGTAACTACAATCGAATTTAGTATCTATCTCTTCCAATAGAAACTCAAAGGCAAAGTTGTCAGAATTTGGCTTTGAGTAGCAGGTTTGATACTCAATAATAAATTAATAAGTTAATAGTTAAATAAAAAGAGGAATAATAAAAAAAAAAAAAAGAGAAGCCTTTCCTAAACCTTCCTTAGTGAGGACTCTGCTTCAGTAACTCATTTGTACTGTTCTATACTGTTTTCTCATATTACAACTCTGTTGGGAGACTGTTTAGCATGAGAGTGGGTGGTGATATGCAGCAGTTTTCCTATTTTGATTCCCTTAAGACTAGCAAAAACTTAGAGTTTCTTTGATCAGTCTTGATTCATGTGCAAATGACAGCCTTCTGTCATTCAGAATTCATTCATTTGTATCACATCTTCATCTTCTCACTGACATTAATATTTGCACATTAACGTTCAAGAAAACCAACCCAATAAATTCACAGGCTTTGTGTATGCCACGTGAGAAATTTGACAGATGTTAAATTCACTTACATAAAAATACTAAAGACTTTCTAAAGAAAAGCTCAACTAAATTAATATGAATTACAGTTACTGATCTTGCAAACCCTTGAACCTTTTGGTAGGTCCATGTGTTGCAGCCAGTGATGCAATTGCTCAAAAAACTTCCTACGTCTGTACTGATTCTGAGACACAAGGAAGTTCCTGGAAGTGCAGAAGATAGTGATCATAAATAATGATGATTCACTAATCTCCACTGTGAATAGCAACTAGTTTTAACATTTTTTTTTTTTAAAAAGTACATCAGTAGAATTCCAGTAAAATATAATTCTTCACAGTTGACATAGGTTGCTGAGAGAGACTGAAGCCTCTACCCAGGAGGATTTTCAAAGCTCAACTGGATGACACATTACATGATTGATCTTACTGTGAAGCTAGTCCTGGTTTGAGCAGGGGATTGGTAAAGATGACCTGCTGAGATCTCATTCAACTTTTTTTCTTACTTTGAGTCCTATGATCTACTTTTTCTATTGAAAAATACTGAACAAGTTTTAAAATAAAAGAAAACAATAAACTGAAGAAATGGACTGTATGTGGAGAAGTAGGTATGTGTGCAAAGGATAAATTTTTATTCCTAATTTTCAATGGAAATAGCTTGTTTTAATACCAAAAATAACCCCACTGATGACAGCTATGTCTGAAACAGAAGTTTGAATAACTACAACAGCAAAGAAATGTATGTACTGCTGCAAAAGTTAAAATGGTGAGCATGAAACATCAAGAATTCAGAAAGCCATTCCTATTCAATATAGAATAGATACTTCTGCAATAGGAAAATGAATGCTGTAAACTGCTTCATAGAGCTGAGCTTGTGAATGAAAACATGGAAATGGAATTAATATATGTGATAAAAATGTGAACAGCATTAAGGCCAAAGGTAACACTTCACTAAAAAAATTACATTTCATTGAAGTGAGGAATAATGGAAAGAATGCCATGGACTATGTCAAACTGGGAAAAATATGAAATTTAAATAAATTATGGGAGGCAAATGAGGAATTATATAAGAAAAAAAAGCGCTCAGGCTTTCTGTTTTCTCTGTTACTTAAAGATTTCCTTTTCACAAATATTTTTCCAAAAGAGTCAGAGAATTTGCTGAAAGGGAAGTATCAAGCTTCTCTTCATCAAGTCACCAGGATGTTGAGCATCAAGTGATACAAGTGTCAGAGCCTGACCAGAAGAGGACAGAAGATAAACAGAATGGAAAAAGAGATAAATATCAACATCAGTTAACAAGAGTATGGGTGAATACCTGTTCTTGAAGCAGTGGCAGTTAGCTAGCTTATTCTAACAGAAGATTAGAGCATGCCTCTCTGGATAGGTGTAGCATTTAGCTTTGCTTGAAGTATATGTGTAATCCAGCCCTATCCCCCTTAGTATGCATCAGCACCTTCCCCCTACACCTTGCTTTCCCAGGCTATCCAGACCTAGCTGGAGACATAGGCTGAAAAGGTATTTAGGCCAACTTGGATTATGTGGCATGTGTTATTTAATTCATCGGATGTATGCTCAGGGCAATAGCTGTGTTTCAGGTGTCTTGACCTAATAAATTTTTATGTACACTTAGCCTTGACCTAGAGTTTCAGCAAAAATTTATGCTGTATGTGAAGAAGAAATCCAGTCAAGTGCATTCACTTCTTAAATATATATAACCTTATTAAGGCTTTATTACAAGCTGTAGGTTATTGTCAATAATCCTGAACATTCCTAAGACATTCATGACTAAACACCTCTTAAGACATGAGTTGATATCTACCAATCAGCAAGTTTGCAAGGGTTATGATTTCAAAATTTGGAATAGGAATATTAAACTCTTTCATGAGATTTATAATTACAGAGGTAAAATAAGCCTCCTACATAAATACCTTTTTATTAGAACTTTTTAAAAACCCTCACAACCCAGCAGTAAGATTAATATGTATTGCTTTTACTCAGAATAACCCCCACACTGAGATAATAATTAGGTGGTGTTCTGCTCTTTTGCTGTATTATCCTCTTTCATTATACTTACTGAATATTTCACTAAATGTAAGGGGAGTGGTTTTAATTCAGGGTTTGTGGGGTTTGAGCGTTTGGTTTTTTTTTTCTCTTACCATACCTGTAATGCATACATGTGTTTAGGAATTATTCTTTGGGATTTTTTATTTTCTGCCTCCAAAGTACAGACAAGGAAACTCATAAACAATTCACAAATGGGGAACAAAACATAGATATTTTAGGCTAGTATTTGCAGAACAACTATCTCCCCTAGGTGGTTGCCTAGGATGAAGACCTAGGCCTTGGTATTTTGTTCGTTCTCTATTTTTTGTATGTCTTATTCTCACTGGCTGTATATTTGATTACAATTTTAGATATTCAGTTCAGCCAGTATAGCTGCATCTCACTCATATAATAAATCTGACCCAAACAGGACCATTAGCTGCAGAAGAATTAGGAATAAATCCTGTTCTAGACAGCACATGGTCCTTTGAATAACACACAGGTCCTTTCTCTCTCTACAACCTTGTGCTTTTCATGGCATGTACATTTGAAGTTTAGCAAAGAAAGAAAGAAAGCAGAAGTCTTCCTGCACATTGTAGTCTTCTATTATCTTCAAAGCTGCTCTAATTTATCTATCATAAGTGAAGCAGAAAAGCATGACATCTGATGGTCTAATTAAGATCATCACTTCCTAATAACATGGTTTTGCAAGTTCAGAGTTTACTTTCACCATCCTTTGTGCAAATAAATTTGATAGATCAAGTGTTGACATGAATTCACATAAATGGTGATCTAACCAAAGCCTTTTTAGCAAGTCATGAATTTTCTGCTTGAAATCTAATCTTGGAGGAAAAAAATCTGCATGTTTTTTCCCTCTTTCAGGATGTGAGCTGAAAGCAAAATGAAGCAAACGTATAAAGAACTGTAGTTATTGCTTTCAGCTGTCATTTTTCACCACTTGGTGCTGTGTATTAAGTGAAAAACTATGAAGTAGCCTCTTACAAAATACAGGAACTTCTATTATTTATCATTATTCATTTCAAACAGTCTTTAATAGAAATAGTTGTATTCAAGTTCTAGTATGGCAATGTTGTAACCAGCTTTTCAAATTATATTGGACACAAACTACATGTTAGATGCATCTTGGATACCCAGTCAGCTTCTGAAACTTAGCTACACCACATTTCCAACTCTGCCCAGGCAGATAAAAGAGAAGTATTTTGCATAAATATATTCCAGCAACTGAGGGAATTCTGAGGAGAATATTTGCTTTGTTATCCATGTATTTCTTTGACTGTCCAAACTCATCCTCATGATTCAAAAAGATCCACATGGTATTCAAGTAGTGACTGTAATGAAATTACAGTTTAATGAAACTAATACTAAATTATTGTATTCCAAGCAAGGAAACATGTTTGTTCTAACTAACCCTCTGTCATTGTTTAACCTTAGAGAGCAACTAAGTCCCACAGATTCACTTGTTCACTTCCCAAGCCCAGAATCCACTGATTATGTGTTCATAAGGTTGTCCATGTAATGTCCATGCCTTATAATATTATAATAACAAGATTTGCAGTTAGTGAAGACTGTCTACCTTTAAGCTATTACTATGGTATTCTCAAATTACTGTGAAATAATACACAGTGGGAAGGAGAGAAGAGGTGGGCAGACCATGTTTTGTGAATGATGCCTCCTATTCTGAAAATCACTACTTCAGTTCTTCACTTTTTTCCTTCTTCCAGGCCTAAAAATGAGCATAACAAGGCAGGTTTTTGCAAACATGTTCTTAAAATAGTTGTTATTAAGGCTAGATTAACAGGGAGAAAAAGTAAGGTAAATATGACTCTACAGTCCACTCCCTTTCTCTGAAACATACCCTGGAGCTTATTCTAGGTCACAGTTCTGCCTGCATTCTCAGGACACAGGCGTTTGAAATGTCCTACTCTTTACTATGGTAGGCCACTGGTCTTAATTATCTTGACAATCAGATACACAGAGTTGTAGTTCAAAAACAAGTGAAGACAATTCCTCACCTACAATAATCTATTTCTCAAATTTTCATGCTTTCTGCTCCTTCTTTTTCCTCAATGGTTTTCATTGCCACAAGTAGTTAAAACAGATTCTCCACCGTCTCTCAAGTCTGAAATTGTGTGTTTACAGTCCTTCTCAAGACTTGTGGTTGTATGTTTTATGCAAACTTATTTATGAAATTATGAACTACACATAGATTCTTGTAGTCAATCTCCAAAATAACGTCAGATTCTGCAAGAAGCTACATGCAGCTCTTTTGATTCCACATATAACACATATTCTAGCACGAAGAACATGTGCCTTTGTTGAGAGACACTAAATTCTGACATGTCTTGGGCATTCCTCCTCTTTTTAATTATTGTCATATGAAAATACAGTACCGTCCAGCCTTGAGGAAAGGTGACTGAGAGGGAATCTCATCATGTGTGTAAATATCTAAGGGGAGGGTGTCTAGAGGAGGAATCCAAGCTCTTCTCAGCTGCTGACCATTAGAAGAAGAGGCAATGGGCAGAAACTGATGCACAGGAAGCTCCCCCTAAATATGAGGAAGATCTTTTTTACTGGGATGGTGACTGAGCACTGGACCAGATTACCCAGAAAGGCTGTGGAGTCTCCCTCACTGGAGATATTAAAGAACCATCTGGATGTATTTCAGTGCTCTGTCCTCTAAGATGAGCCTGCATGAACAGGGAGGTTGGCCCAGATGGCCCACACAACCACAAGCAGGGAGTTTGACTGATTTTGTGATTCTGTGAGTGTCTTTACAGTGCGCCCATTCACAAGAGCAGACATTTACAAAGGATGCTTTAATAATTTACTCGCATGAAGAAAGTAGATTTTGTTCAGCACTGTGTGCTAATACCCAAATTTTCTTAACTTTGGACAGCAATACTTGTCCCTGCCTCTTGAGCAGTGAACAATGGTACTTTATACTAGTAAACTGGATGGCAATAAAAAAGTATTCCCAATAGATGTTTATTGTGCATCTGTGAGGATGATTGCCTCAGGGACAGCCTGCAGGAAAATCAGAACAACCTTATTTATTCCTACAAAGAGCTGTTTAAAGCAAAGAATTCTCCTATCATTCTGATATTGTAATTTTTTTATATATGAAACTGTTTTTAAATCACTCTTTTTTCAAACCTCAGCCACATAATCTGGATTTCTTGTTGTCATGCAGGTCTCATCTATACAATTTACTTTTCTGAAGCATGAAACTCTTCCGTCAGTCTGATGGGCTTCAAAATTTTTATTTTGCCGCTTTGTTGTTTAAAAAATTCCTACCACTACACTTGTTTTGGTCTCAAGAAAGAGGCAAATACCAGAAGAATATTTTTTTCACTTTTCTATACTGTCTTTTACCCAGTAGCACCCCATTGCAGTAATACTGTTGCTGCTATGTGCTCAGTACTGATAGTATATAAAGTAATAGCATTACTTTATTGCTGCCTAACACAGGTAAACAGCTGGGCAGCGTCTGATTACCTAAAGCAGAAAAGGAAGAACATCAGTCCTAATAAGTAGGACAGAGTCAGACTAATGGGGAAGAATGATGGTTAAAAAAACCATAAAGTTAATATTTTTAAGGAAACAACTGATGAAGTCATAAAATAAAAGAGAAAAAATCAAAGATACTGATATATAGGTGAATCTGCTCTATTCTTCAAACAGATATTCTTGAGTATAGTAGACAAGTATTGCCAGTCTATGAGGTTGTCTTGCACAGAAAACACAGAGAGACAAGAAAGCATTTATTGTAGCTTTCAAGAAAGAAAATAATTCTGTTATTTATGCAACACCTGACATTTCTGTGAGATTGGTTGCTTTTAGACTGATGATCAGACCTACACCTGGGCGCATACAAATGAATTAAAAATAAATAAATAAATAAGTAAATAAATAAATAAATAAATAAAACAACCGAGCTTTACATTTTTTATTCAATGCATTTTCTATTCCTATAATAAGGGTATATACATATAATTTAAAAGCAAGCAAACAAACATGCAACATTATGGTATTTATATTGCCTAAGTTCCCTAAAGTTACAAATTATTAAAATTCTCAGTCCCAGCCTTTGATCCTTATATTGACCCTTAAATAATTTTTATTGGGATGTAGAGTTAGACTTTTATATGTTCTATATAATATTGAGAGAAAAAAAAAAAGCTTAGAATTTTTTTTACAGAAATCGCTAGTGAGATGATCAGAGAAAAACATATTGTACCTAAGTCTCTGAACTTCAGACTAATACGAACAACATGTAACAAGCAGAATTTCTACTTCCTTCAAAATTTCACCAACAGCTGCATCACTCACGGGTTGTATTTGTTAATCTGATCTGTAATGTAATCTGGAGATAGGTGAAGTAACTGAGTCAGAGCACCCTACAGTTCTACTTTTCAGTTGCAAGAAATAACATTTCAAAGGGGAAAGGAATTTTCCCAACATTATCATTTGCATCTGTGGCTACACTATACCTATAACATGTTAGTCAATAGGTAGATTAAAATCATGGTGAAGTTCTTTAGCATAGAAACTGTGACCATAATGATTTTAGACTATTTGAATAATACTGTCAGTAGCACAAGTAAAATTTGTTTTCAAAACACTTGCATAAAAAAAACAGAAGGCCATACTGTTATTTAGGTCTACATGTATAAGGCAACTTAAAAATATTTATGTCTTCTTCATTTAACATTAGTTTTATTCCACAAGAATATTTCATGAAAGGGAAATAATGGAGAAAACTCTGTCAAGTATGGCAAGGTAGATAGCTGTTACTACTGGCAATATTGACTGCAAGTAAGTCAGATTTATTTGCCCAGACAAAAGCTGAATTTCAGACCATAGAAGCTACAGTATCCTGCAACTGAACTGAGGGAAAATATGTACTCAAACAAAATGTAATTGACATGGATCATTTAGCAACAGAGAGTTACAGCACTTCAATTTGCAGAAAGGAAAAGGACCTTGATTCTCAACACAGCAAGGCACCAAAAGAGCTTTACTTACTTATGGGTCAGGAGGCACAGAGTTCCTTGACAGTTCCAGTGGGTTTTTTTTATCCCCACTTCTGCTAGCCAATTCATCTAGAAGATGCTTTTCTTCCCCATCTTCAATAATGGAAAGAAAGCACATTGCTCTCAGAACAAAAACTACAGCCATGAATATATGAGAGTGACCAGGAGAAAAGGCTTAGTAATTAACTTGAGTATGCTGATGGTTCGTGGAATGAGAATCTACTAGTAAACACAAAATGACAGAAGCTAATAGCACAAGTCAGGTTTTCACAGTATAAAAGAAAATCTGGAATCTCCAGTGTCTTGTATCACTGAAAGGACAAGAAAATGGACTAATTACCGGTTCTTTAGAAAGAAAAGAATAACTGCAAAAGTTTGTGGAGCTCATTAAATGCTAGTTGATCCCCAGGAAACCTTGAATGGTTTACAAAACTTTTGAATTCCTGGAATGTGCCTACAGGGAGGAGGAGAGCAAACTGAGACTGGAGAGATAAATTCAAGTCTATTTATTTCTCTCTTAGTGATTATTATGGGGGGTAGGGAAGTGGTTTTGGGTGGTGTTTTTTTGGTTTTTTTTCTGTTTATTTGCGTTTTTCCCTATGCCTGCATTTGTGAGGGCAGCCAGTGTTTAAGATCACTGCCAATGATCAGTGCTACCTGTTAATAATACTGTAACAGCCTATTACAAATACAGTATTAGCGAGTTTTCCTTACTTTTGAAGGCATTTGATAGCTCTCTTGTATGTTGCAATCAACCCTGAATGTTTAGAGCCATTTGTGCCTCAGAACATATATCTAGACTTTGTTAAAGTGCTTTCTGGGCCTTAGAGGTTTCTTCTCCCCTTTGAAGCTTCTGCTTTGCTAAAGACAAATGTAAGTTTGGGAAAAAGGTAGCAATCAGAGCCTAAGCCTAAGCCCACAGCCTCGTTTAAATTTGGTCACAGACCTGGTCCCTGACCAGGTCTAACCTTGGGTCTTGCAAGGTTCTGGTGCTCTCTCACTTATCAGCTAGTCCACTTTAAGGTATGCTAGTGAGGCACCACTACACAGACAGCAATGTCACACAGAAGAGAGCTAGGAATAGAGTTGAAGACATAGGACAGACTACAGTGATCATGAACAGGCAACCAGAAAGCAAGTTAAAATGGGACTGTCTAATTTTGTCCTCCTTATTTCCATTTTCCCATGCTTGTTCCTCCTCCAACCCACCTTGATCTCTCCCTTTCCCTGCCTTTGGCTCTACCCCTAACATCATAGAATAATTTTGTACATTCCCACATTGCCCCTATAACCTCCCACTATAAATTTCACATAATCCCACAAGCCTTCTCAAATATCTCAGATATAAACTTCCCCTCTTTTTTCTTTTTAGTTTTTCTTCCCCCCCCCCCCCCCCCCCCCCCCCCCCCCCCCCCCCCCCCCCCCCCCCCCCCCCCCCCCCCCCCCCCCCCCCCCCCCCCCCCCCCCCCCCCCCCTCCTCCCCCCCCCCCCCCCCCCCCCCCCCCCCCCCCCCCCCCCCCCCCCCCCCCCCCCCCCCCCCCCCCCCCCCCCCCCCCCCCCCCCCCCCCCAACCCCCCCCCCCCCCCCCTTCCCCCTTTTTCCCCCCCCCCCCTTCCCCCCCCCCCCCCCCCTCCCCTCCTAACCCCACCTATTCACTCACCAACTTCATTCCCCCACTTATCATTTGCAAAATATTAATCTCCAAGACTTTGAGTTGCTCCCTCAGTTGTGTTTCCTCAATCCCTCATCTGAGATATGCTCTTTGGTTTCCCTTATCTCCTATGCCCTAATGTTTGTGTATCTAGGTGGGGTCTATTACTCCTTCTGTCTTTTTTTTTTAATCTTGACTATCTATTAATCATATGTGCCCAAAAACCAGATACCCTTATATTCCAAGTATCTACATACCCCTTGTATTCTACATATCCACAGCTTCCTAGTGTCACCTGAAAACTGAACAACACTAAGCAACCTTTGGTAACATCTCTCACTCTGGTGACATCTCAAGTTTGACACATAATCTTTAAATGCCCATTCTAGGTTTGTTGTCAGATGCCATGAAGTTTTCCTAGGCCTTTGTGAACTCAAAGTCTGTGGTTTGATATGGCACACTGACTTAAAATGCTATAGCATTCTTTTCTACAAGCATCTTCTGCACTAAAACAGTGTTTTATACAAGGATATGAAACAAGACATGGAGATAGTACAAAGCAATAACATTTGCCTTAGGCAAGGGCAAGTAACTAGTATACATGCCAAAACAGAGAGAAGTAGGTATATCAAGAAGTCTCCAGGCTGAATTCTAGAGAAAGCCACGAATTAGGTCTAATTAAAACAGGCTCAGAACAATGCAGTGGGTTACAGGGCTGTACTATCATCACTGCCATCAAAGACTCTCTGCAGGCCTGTAACCAATCTTGTGTTTTACTGTCTCTGTACCACTTAGTAGAGATTGTTGCTGTAGCGTTTCATTAATCAGAAATAACCTGACTCAGAACACTCTTATCTTTCATAAAAGAAATGTGACTAACCCAATCTCATGTCTAATTTGCAAACAGGTAAAGGAGAGCTTTTGGCAACTAAACATAAAATCACTGATTCTAATCCCACACCCAGAAAACTCTGATTTCTAGAGTATAACCTTACCCATTTTCTACTTCTCAGCTGAGCCCACTAACCAAAACAACTGTGTGCTCCTTTGCTGTCTACAGTTTCCCGGGTATTGATTTCAGTCTCATGCTACTCAGTGCAATACTTCAGCCTCAGCATGAGAAAAGTTGCTTCAGCACTTTAATGTCTTTCATTCCCAATACATTCCTAGCACAATAAAAATACCCTGTGACTGTCAGTATTTCAATCCTGAGGATCCTGCAGCACTCCAAAATGTTATTGTTACAGATCATACCTCGCTGCATTACACAAAAGACAGTGTGCATTTAAACAAAGCCAGAAGCCATATATCCATCAACACCAAAGGCAATATTGGCACCCAAACAGAGGACTCATTTTCAGGTAATACTGAGTCCAAATTTTGTCTGACCATTAACTAAAGAGGCATTGGTTCTGAATTTGCCAACGCCTTATTTGAGAGGGCAGTACTGAATAAAGTGTTGAAAAAATGGGCTAATCTGCAGGTGCCTTTAACCCTCTGTGGTCCAGCTACAATTATGGATCTATATATAATTTATTTCACAAAGGCCAGTGTGTAAATTGAATGTTGGTTATCTCCAGGTTATGCCAATTTATTCTTAAACACATGCATGTTTTTCTATGTCTGTTTCAAGGGCACAGTCATCAGCATGCATGATTACCTTAATGATTCTGTGGAGCACTGTAGTCCATCAGGATAATTGGAAGAATATTCATATTCTAGAGTGCATTCCTGCACTATAGAAATATTATTCAGAACATTTAAGAAAAAAAGAACAGTGCTGTATCCATCAAACACCCTGATTCAAAAACTGGAAGAGGATCAAACACCATACACTTTGACCTTGAATATCAGGGATGGAAGGGATTTATTTTATCATAAAAATGCTTTCATGGAACTGTAAAATACCGAAAAAAAGCTATGCTATAAAAAAATCCTTTATTTTGCAAGACACCCAAATGTGATCACTAACTGGGAATCTTTATGCTAAAAAATATGTTGGCAGCCATCAGAAGGGAGTAGCAGGAGTGAGCTGCTCAGTAAAGGGAGGCAACCTGGCATCTGAGAGTGCCAGCAAGCCTGAAAGGACAGTACCCTCACTGGTATAGGCACAGAAAAATGGTACCACATGATACCCAGAAAAGCTGAGCAGAGTGAGAGAATGGTGACAAAGTTCAGCTGAAGACTAGTGATCTCTAGAGAAGCCCATGGTGATGAGGCAAGTCCAAGGCCAGCCAGGAAGCCAAGGTGCAGCAAGACACAAGGCCAGGCAAAGGCACAGCTGCAGCATTGCTCAGACAGATCCCAGTGGGGACAGCCTGAGTTTAAAAGCATCACCCAAGTGGACACATGCCTATCAAAGCTTTGGAAACCTCTTGCTCAGACTTGTAGCTAACTCAAGACCAGATAGATGCCACATCAATTTTCCGTAGATCTGGCAGTCAGAACAGAAGGATATGGAAGAAGGGTGTTCGCTGTCCTGACAGGTACACTTAAGAGTAACATGGTGCCATTATTTTCTCAGTTGTCTCTCTTTTAAGCTAAACAGCCTACAACAATAGTCTAAAAACTATAGTAAGTAAAATATTTTTGTCTCATAGAGCAGAAGAGTCTCTTATAGGGCAGAAGTGACAACAAAGCATTTCCATTACTCTGGTCTTTCTTAAAAAATCCTAGACTAACTGCTGAGAAACACATGCTGGATCTGGCTCAGATTTGGTAGGACACAGTATTTCCTTGGCATTGTAGTGACTGTTTACCTAACAGAAACAAGAAACGTAACAGCTCTGCAGGCTTCAGTTGATTAAAATCTTCTATTCAGTACTTCAAGACACTAGAAAACAAGACCAGAAGCTGTGGTTTCTCAATTGTTCCTCAGACCAGCACTACTAATAGTCAATATTAGCATGCAATTAACATAAAAACAAATAAATTTTAACACAGTAGAAATCACTACCTTAAGCTCATATATACCACAAATTAGCTAGATGACAGAACATTTACTTTGATTCTTCTTCTTCTGCCACTGGAATCAATATGAATGTTGTCCCTTGAGTAGGGATTCTGTCAGCCTAAGTTCGTTACAAGCAGAAGCTTCCACTGTTTTTTATCACCTACACAGTATAAATTGTCCAGAGTGGTCCAGGTAATCTGTTCACTCATACTGTTTGCAGCCCTTTGACCTTTTCATAGCAACGACTCAGGCTGTTATGCTTAAAAATTTTGACATCATTGTACTGCAGCCTTAGATTTCCTCCAGCATTCATATGGCACTTAGTGATTTTCATGAATTCAGATTTATACAGCTGAAGCCAGCTATCAAGGATTTGATTTAATTCAGTCTTTAAAGTCTGAATAGACACGATTTTTTTCCCTGAGTTTAAATTTGCGCCACAGTAGAAACCTCGATGCCATGTAAGCTTTATAAGCACTCTCAATGATGAACTGAAATAGGATGAAAATATTGGCTCTAAATGCACCTAGAAATGAAGCTACTCCATCAAACAATAAATAAGCAAACAAGTAAAACCAGCCAAGAATTAATTTAACATAGAACATGTCATACTGCTAAGTATCAGAATGCTCAGGTACCAGAACAAATTCGCAGGGGAAGAGGCAATACAAAAATACTCCAAAGCTTTTCAGAAGATCATCAATTAATTTATTTAAGCAAACATATAAAACATGATGACTGCATAATAAATACTGGAGTTAACTGTCAGGTAAAGTTTTTGAGTTCTACCTGACTAAAATGTCTCAAAACACTCTTACGAATTTCTGACAACTGCACTAGAAGATCGAGTCCTAAGAAGATCCCAGGTAAGGAGTGAGGGGGCTTGTCCTATAAATATTTCATCTAAGTGGCTAATGTTGACCCTTCCTCTTTTGTGCATTAGATTTCTAATACTCTCATTTAAAAATTTCTGTAGTTTTAAACAAATGGCTGAAAGTTGTAGCTCAATGTGAAAGCAACTGTGAATTACCCTTGACTTTAATATTATCAAAACACACATTATCACAGCACTATTGGCTTTAATGTATGACAGCAGCTCTGAAAAAATGAAAATTTCAGGCCAGTTTCTAACTCAGATTGTACATAATAACCTTCCTCCAAATCACCCATTGCTCAAATAGGATAACCAATGTGCATGTTCCAGTCTATTTCCATAAGGATATACATTTTTACAAAGCCTACATGAACATTTCCACTTAGATATATCTCCTTTCCTCTATTGAAATTTCTGCTCCTTTTGACAATAATAAATGAAATTTAAAATTTAAATGAAATTTAAAAATTATGGGCCTAAACAATGCAGTATTTTCCCCTTGTATCTATGCAGGTTGCAGGATATTTTATTAAACCTTCAAAGTATTTAGTGTTTGCCTACATCTGTCAACAATTTTAAACATTATCAATTTGTCAAATATTTAAACTATAAATATTGGAAGCTGAAAGCAGAAGAGAAAAAAGTAAGAACAGTTCGACATTTCACACAAAACCTATAAAAATTGTAATAACATAGGGCTAAAACTAAATAAAAAGGTAATTAATTATTATTAAGTCATTGGACCACAAATTCAACATTTTCATTTGTGATCCTATTCCTCACCAACTGAGCTAATAGAAACCAAATCCATGGGTATGTCATGAAGGGACAGAAAAACAATCAAAGCCCACATTTCTAAAAATAAGAGTATTCTAAAAACAAAGGAAGCCAGAACCTAAGTAGAGTTAAAAGTTAAAACATAATATTTTGCAATTTTAATTAGGGATGGGAAGGTGGAGAGGGTCCTTGTTCACTTTCCAGACATTCCTGTCAAGCTCTTCTGAAGCAGCACTACATCTGCCAGACAGGTTCACCACCACTTAGCTGGCATGAGGCTTAGGGGAGCATTAGACTGTTGGAACTTCATTATGTTGTCCACAGTGAAATGCTAACATCAGACAGCCATATGCTGCCATAAAAAGTTTGAGAGCCAACAAGTGCTGAACAAAGCAGTAGGGACATGAAGTTATGTTGCAGCACGCGTGTCACAGGATTCTGAGACATCGTGCACCTGCAATATTGGCAAACAGTACAGGACGGAATAATTGCATCACTGAGCAAACCATGCAATGCCAGACGGCCATAATGGAGCATCTCCTCTCCTTCCCCATACCTCTTCTTCCTTCTCTTCCCTTGGGAAAATTTACCATTACCTTTTGCATAAAACTCCAACTGTTTTATGCAATATACAGCAGCAAAACAAGCTCCTTCTCTCATCAGAATATATGGGCTTCAGCTGGTATCTAAAGAGAAGACGAAAACTCCATTTCTAACTGAAGTATCTGCATTTACTGGAGCAGAACCAGCCACAGGGCAAAGTTTATAACCAATCCACAAGAAGAAAGCCACATTTATAGTAAGCTCAGCTGCTCTCTGTTAGTGGCATTGCCTCTATCTAGCCCTACTTTAATCACAGGGGTTCACAAACGTTGCTATTAAAAACAAATCGTTAACATTTGACACAAACTATGAGGCTTATTTTTTCAGAACATTTCCCAGAAGACACCAGGCAAAGCCACATTTATAATCTTTCTTTTAAATTGCAATGTCATATCAGCAAGCAATTAAGTCCAACACTTGATCAAAGTAAAAGAAAATGCAGACTTGCTTTCATTACCTTCGTTATTGAGAGAAGATTTAAAGTAAACATTTAAGTAAGCAAACACATGTTTTAATTATTTTAAAAACAAAGAGCAAGAGACAAAAAATCTCAGTGATTTGTAGTTCATTAGAAGCTGATATTTGAGGGGGATTTTTAAGGTTATTTTCTTCCTTTGGAGTAGCACATAGCATTTTTCCTTGGGTAATTATTGTTCACCAAGAAGTAAGTTAGATATCTGGTAAAATAGGGAAGCTGGAATAAGTGCTGAGATTTTTCAATAAAACAAAAATCTAGTTTCTTATGTCAAGCTTTAGCAAGTCTTTTTGTATCTAATTAAAAAAAAAAACTTTATGTCTCTCTACTGAGGTTCCGGAAGTTCTTTTTCTGAGCTGATGTAGAAGCCATTAGATAAAACCAGCATGTGTTCACATATGAAATCTGTGCAGATTCAAGGTCTGGACAACTGCCTATCGTTTTTGTTGTTATGATGTTCCCAGAATCATCATGTTCAACAATAGGACTCTGTGAGATCCAAACATCCAATTCCATACCAAAACCCCTTAAACACTGATTGCTTCCTAGATGTATAAGAATCTCTGCCTTTTAGGTCAAAAGTTATACAAATATAGAAGAGAATCACTGCTCTGAGAGCAGAGACAACAAATTTGACACAGATCATAGAATTATTTAGGTTGGAAGGAACTTCTAAGATCAAGCCCAACCACAGACCTAATGCTGCCAAGTATAACACTAAACTATGACTTGAATTTACCTACATGTCTTTCAAATACTTCTTTTAAATACCTCCAGGAATGGTGACTCAAGCACTTCCCTGGGCGGTCACTTCCAAATATACTATAAAAGGACCATTTGTAGAGCAGCAAACAGAATAATGCACTGTGCTCTAATGTCAGCAGCATAATACGTGGGAATTTAGGTCTATGAGCATGGCAGAGAAGTTCATTACAATCTCTAAGCCTGTGCATTCTGTTTTTTCCATGTCATCTATTGAGATACTCATTCAAATTCCCCTCTATGATAGACTTCAATTTGAGATCATCAGGTAATTACATTCTCTCTCTAGTGCTATCCTTGTATCTATTATTCTTTTCTGGCAATAAGTAGGAAATGGTTTCTTTTTTAATTTTTAGTCTCCAAATATGGTTTATTAAAATTCACAATTTTCCATAGTATTATTCTGTAGTTTCATGTGTTTATTGTTTTATTCTGCCAGGATATTAGCCGCATCAGTTTGAATTCCTACAAATGATGCAGATAAGATACAGTACCAGTGCTTAAAGGATATTTTTTTTCATTTCTAAAACAAAACTCAAGTTACATTGATATAGCTAGAGAACAAAATGAAATAGAAATGCTGCTTCTCTTTTTAGTCATCTGATTATCTTCAGGAGATGCAAATTCTTAAATTTCACTGTTAAAGAAACAGCTTCATGTACCAACCCAGATAACTGTGTTGATTGATCCATATTAAATTAACAACTTATGAGTACAGAAATAGCAAAACATTGAGGAAAAAAACAAGCATAATTTGTGGATTATTCAAAGGAAATTTATGCTGAAAGTTATGGTCATCAAAAAAGGTCCGGAGAAAGGCTCTACATGGAGGTGTTGTCTCACAGGACAATTAAACCAATCTAGCAGGCAGGTGCTGTGTGAAGTGGTGCTCCTGCCCCTTCACTGTCCTATACTCCCACCAGGAGATCACCCCATTTCTTCATACTTGCATAGACATCAAGTTGATTGTGTCACAAGACTATCCTGGGAGCTAAATGATGTTAGTTAGCTAAAACTAACCTTAAGAGGAAAAAAAAAAAAAAAAAACAAAAAAACAACAAACAAAACCAAAAAGAAACTCTGAGAAGCAATTCTTCAGAAAATAATGTTTAGATTCCACATATTGCCCTTCTAACTACTGGAAAGATTGTTCCAGGTGATCACATGATTTTTCAATGCGCTTAGGAGTATGGACAGGTCTCAGTTGACTGGAAGCTGGCAAATGCCCCATTTTTCAAGAAAAGCAAGAAAGATGACCCTGGAAAATACAAGCCTGGGTCAGACTCAATTCAGTGCCTGATAAGATTGCAGAGAAGATTATTCTGGTGACTCACTGAAAAACACCTGAAGGTAAACACAATAATTGGCCACGTTCAGTTTGCCAACAATACTAATTGGAAGGAACTCTCAACTCCCTTGTAGGCAGAGAAGCCCTGCAGAGAGACCTCAACAAATCAGAGTGATGGGCAATCACCAACTGCAAGAAGTTTAACAAGGTGTCGGATTCTGCACCAGGCATGGGCAGCCCTGGATATAAGGACAGATTGGAGAACAAGAAGCTGGAGAGCAATGCTGTGGAAAGGGCCCTGGGGGTCCTGGTCCATGGCAAGTTGATCATGAGCCAGCAGTGCCCTGGCATCCAGGAGAGCCAACCCTGTCCCTGGGGGCATCAGGCACAGCATCACCAGCCAGGCAAGGGAGGGGATTGTCCTGCTCTGCTCTGAGCTGGGGCAGCCTCACCTCCAGTGCTGGGGGCAGCTTTGGGTGCCACAATATAAAAATTGCATTGAGCTCTTAGAGAGCAACTGAAGGAGGACAACAAAGATGGTGAAGGACCTTTAGGGGAAGCTGCATGAGGAGTGTCTAAGGACACTTGGTCTGTTCAGCCTGGAGGAGACTGAGGACAGACCTTATTGCAGTCACAGCTTCCTCATGAGGGGAAGAGGAGGGGCAGGCACTGATCTCTGCTCTGTGCTGACCAGGGACAGGACCTGAGGGAATGGCCTGAAGCTGTGTTAGGGGAAATGCTTATGAGCATTAGGAAAACAGTCTCTTCCAGAGGGTGGTTTGGCACTAGAACAGGCTTGCCAGGGAAGTGGTCACAGCACCAAGCCTGACAGAGTTCAAGAAGAATTTGGACAATGCTCTTAGGGACATGGTGTGACTCTTGGGGATGTCCTGTGCAGGGCCCCAAGTTGAATTCAACAATCCTTGTGAGTCCCTTCCAATCCAAGATACTCTGTGAATCTAGTAGAGATTTTCAGCTTGGTGACAGAAACTGAAGCAGACACCCATCGCTCTGACTGACGCTGACGTTCAAGATCTAGTGAAAAATGCTATTAATTTTTCTAAAAAAAATTAATAGCAGGCTCCAGATAAACCAAGAATAAATACTTTCATTGTTTTCAGGAAAGAACTGGCACAAAGATTTTCAGAGACTAAGTTTCATGCAGTAGGCTGTTTTTATTAGAGTATGGTGGAGGAGTTCAGTGAAAAGATTTGGAATTACAATGAGGAACATTTAAACTCATAACCTTTTCTTGACATTCTGTTTGCTCTTAATCATCTGTACTTCATTTAATATCAGAACTATGCTTTCTTAAATATCATCCTGCACATTCTGTTGGGGGAAGGGAGAAAGAGAATGTACATTCTGAAGTGAACTCAAACAGACACACTGGCATTTGCACAGAATGTCAGATGTTGGGAGAAATCAAACACTACATTTCATCTTTAGCTGTCAGCCTGGTACTGGTACTGTTTCTGCTGCAAAGATATTTCTAGGAAGTCTACAATTCAAAAAGAAGGGAAAGGGTGAAATCATCTTAAAATATGGAAAGATTGTGATAATCAGATGTTGGTTAGTCTAAATGGTCTTGCCTCTGATTTTAGCATGGCATTAGAAGTCATAGGGCACACATTAACTGCCACAAGCATGATTGTGCTGGTGCAAAGTGCTGGGCAATAGACGAATCAGCTGCTGCTTAGCCCACATATCCCTGCACAATATCTGCTGATGGAGATTCGCTGGGCAGAAGATGTTTATCTTCATGTTTGTTGTACCTGAGCATTAGTCAGATCACCAAAGTGACCAGCTACATTTAAGCTGCAGTGATAGAGGAGGTTTCTGTTCAGCCACTGAGACAGAATAGTACATGAGCAAAAGAAGAGGAACAAGGAACTGGCTTGCACAGATTACCACAGCACACATAGCCTGTCAGACATAGGATGATTTGCCTTATAAAGTATTCATTAAACTATGTGGGGGGACTTGGTGGAAGGAAACTCATTTGAACAGACAATCTGTACACAAAACCTGAAAAGTAATGCCACCTTAATCCTCCATAGAATAGAGAACTTGGAATAAAAAATTGTTGCTTATATGTAATTTCTTACATTAGTGATCCCAATGCCTGACAGTCCACATTCGTTTATACATTTACAGAATGCAAGGTGATATAGCACTTTTTTATGTTATAAATATTTGCATACAAATTAAATTAGTGGAAGATAATGGGGCAATTCAAAGGACATCACTATTTAATTATTTTTGTATTTAATTGCAAGAGTATATACAGAATATATCTCATGGGTTTGAAGCTGCCAATTAAATTGCTCTAAACTCAAGTAGCTAAAGGATTTCTTTTATTCTTCTTTCAATAATTTGGATGTTAAAAAATGGCTGTTAAGGAAAGCTTTTAAGCCAGTATTTATGGATATATTAATACAAGTTAGTATAATATCTTAACTGCTACTGACACAGATGACCAGAGGCAAGGAAGCCAACTTCTTTCTATTCATCCAATATTGAAATTTGAATATTCAATATTGATACTTGACTACCTTTCACAAGGAACAACTGTTCTTCCCGGAGGCCTCCAGCAGCTTTGCCTCAGTTCTATACTAGACATCCCTGCTCTAGTTCCCAACTCCTTAAGGAATTACAGCTTAAATTATTTGAAAAGCTTAAAAGAAAACTTCAGATATATTACACCATTTCTCTTGCAGACCCCTACAGCTATTATTCCATATGCTTGCTTGTTCCCTAATCAGACATGCATGCACTAAAATTACTGTTAAAACTGTTTTCAGTGCCTCAGCAAATTTTTGCAATAAAGTTTGCTGTTCAGTTCTATAAATTGCTCTTTGACCAGATACAAAGGACTAGCATTTCCGAAAGGAATAACTAAGCTAGCAATAACCTAAAGGATTGATTCTAATAAACAAACACTTACACACACCCCAAAATCTTTATCTATTTACACAAACCTAATATTCAATAATTTAAGACTTAGAAGAGTTGCAGAAAGTGATATCCTGCCATAAGAATGTTTAATTGTGTCTTCAAAACAGTTAAGATGCCATCTGTCTCCTACAGAAATGGTTTCTTTATTGTTTCCTCTATTTTTCTCAATATTTAAGTTGGTGGAGAGAGGGAGCAGGAGCTGGAATGGCTTTTTTGATTAATTTTATACCAGCATGTCTTAGGGCATGCCCTGATCTATTGAGTTCCTTTCTTTTATGATTTCAGCTTTGCTCTTGCAAATCATTCCCACACTTTTCACCAGTAGAACACTAACCTTTAGCTTTTATAGAGTAATGCTGTACAGAATCAAAGTACAGGCAGCAGTCAAACACTGCACTGACATTTAGGAAGCAGATGACACCACTGGGGAGCAAAGAGTAATGCTGCTGAAGTATATCTGGAAAGCTACCTTCCAGCCACTTTAAACTAAATGGATAATCCTGCCCAAGGGCACAGTTGCCTGGACTGTGGTTACAGCAAATCTGTGTTAAACTATTATCACCCTGGCTATCTCTCCACAACACTGGTGGTGGCTGCTCCATCATATCAGTTTCACCATTCTCTTGACAGAGGGGTCTGTTATGGTTTGTTTTTTCATTTCTTAAAATTAGTTTATTTCAGAGAAATGAAACTGACAACAGGTAGACAAAGGTTAAAGACAGAAAAGCCAAAAATATTGAAAGAATATTGTCTCCAGTGCAGTGCAGAGAAAAACAGGAGGACATGGGAAAGGAAAGAACAGAAATTACTTTACCTATGTCTGTCTTAGATAGAATAATCCATGTAACCAAAGAATGAAATTTTGTCCATGAAATTCTACTTAATATTCCTCACAATTCAGAGAAACTACTGTGCAATACATAGTCCCTTATATTTTCCTAAAAGAAATTACTTTTAAATGTCAGTGTTTTTGCAATATACTGAGATATCAACATTATAATGTTATTGACTATGGTTCATGTCAGACTCATTAAAGAACTACAGCACTATTACTGAAAAGCAGTTTCCTGTGAAAATACATCCTTCTTCTGCCAATGGAAGGAACATGCCTGTCTCCATATCATAGTCTGTATCTTTACATGCCAAGGGCTTTTACAACAGTAAGAAAAGAAGTCCTTAGTGAGAAGACCAAGATTAAACATTTAGTTATCTCCTAAACTGCCACTAAAAATTTTAAAATAGTATGACACAAGAGCCCAAGTAAAAAAAAAAAAACAAAACAAATAAAACCCCAGGCCTCTACTCATGTCAAAATATGTGCAAAGGGCATCTACGCAATCCCCTGGTATTAGAGTACCACCTCTGGTATTCACCACTTTGGAATATCAGGACACTTTGCCCAGTTTTGTACTCACTCTAAGCAGAGAGACAAATGTTTTCATGCACAAATTTCCTTGGGAACCACTAGAAAAAGATTTGAGTAAGGATTACCAGTTAATTACCCATTTAGTCCTGGGTAATTAAAAAGCTCTTGTTAAAATCTGTTCATTCAAAAGCTTGGTAGTTATGAAACCATCTTACAATATTTATATTACTGCAAGGCTGTTAGTCAAGTGGGAAAAAAAAGAGTTAAAAACAGGTCTGGGAGAATAATAAATCATTGCTTGGCAGTAGAGGAACAAAAATTGAGAATGACTATGAGTCTTTAAGAAACACCTTTCCATTATATGCAAGTTTCTGCATTTATGTACATGTGAAGGAAACAGGTTGATTTGCAACTGCATTTACAAACCAATTGTCTATCCTTTTCTTTTCTTTTTTTCTTTTCTTTTCTTTTCTTTTCTTTTCTTTTCTTTTCTTTTCTATTCTTTTCTTTTCTTTTTTCTTTTCTTTTCAAGACTTTGGTAGAAGGTGACAAAAGAGCAAACACTGAATAAGGAAATTCATCTAACAAGAAGATGTGCGCGAATTTACCTCAAAGATGGAAGAATTAAACAGAAACCTCCTGGCAAAACCTTTCTTGACATCAAATATACCAAATGAAGCAATTTCCAGCCAGATACATGCACAAAGATTTTGAGTTCTGCAGATCGTTAGAATTGTTAGAAACTAGGTACATTTTTGAGAAAAAAGATTTTTTCAAGTGAGCCATTCTGGATGCACAGTGATATATGATGGTCCACATACACTGTATTTTTCTAGTGTTTCTATGAAATTCTTGGGAAATTAAAGTCTCAAATGGAACAAGTATCCTTTTACTATTTAAATAATAGACAGTCCTCTCACATAACATTTGCAGGTTTACCTTAAAGCTTTCGCTCACAAAAACAACAGACTCCTACCTGCACATGCAAAATCAGTTTCCTAAAAGTCAAATACAGAAATTCACTGACTGCATCCAACTCAAAAGACAGAGTCTTCATCTATCCTCTAAAAACACCTATTGTAAAATTTATAGTGTTAGTTTCAGATAACTAAATCCGATTAGAATTCATCTGAAAAGTTTTCTTTTAGCATCCTAAAAGGAGCATCCACAGACACAAGCATTGAGTTTTCTGGAGTCAGCAAATGCCTCTTGCTGTAGCTTCCAGGTGCAGTTAGTGCATGGAAATAGTGCAGCTCTTCTTTTGCAAAGTTCTTCAAAAGCTGCCTACTTTATCATCTAGCTCTCCTCACTGCCATCCACTGCCTCATCAACCCTTCATAAAGTGCAGGTTTATCCCTCTGAATTAAGAGGATCAGAGTATTGTCTCTAGTTTTTTTGCCTGCCATCTTGCCTTGACTCCTTCCTGCCTTTTGAAAGAAGGCTCCCACATTTCAAGTGGATGAATCATTCATGTAACAGCAAGTTGAAGTTTTTATTCATTGTTTCCCATCCAGAGTCACCAAAGTCAAAGCAATACACATGCATGGCCTACATCAGGCATGATTTTTCAAGGACAATGAGTTCCTAAACCTCTGCATGAAAGATATTCAACTGTATTTCAAATTATATCATATTAAAAAGATTTAAGAAAAAAAAAAGCAAAATGAAAACCACTAAGCTCCTTCCAAGATATTCTGCTCATTTTTGTAAAAAGTAAGGACAGGAGTGTTACTGCTTAAGATATGGCAGCTATGTTGTGCCTTGTGAAATACAAAAAGTGGCATTCAGCCTTCCTTAGATGTTGATAGATTAAAAAGCAGCATTTCACATGAAAATGGTTAATTTCAGTGACCTTTCCACATCTAGAAAGAAAGATGAAAAAGTCTACATGAATTACACTTGTGGGCAACTGACAAAACCAAGGTGCTCATTTTATGAAACTTCAGTAGCTTTCTTAAAATGCAATCCCCTCAGAAGGACATGAAATTCAGGACATTTGCTGCCATTTCAGGAATGAAATGACAGCAGCTGTAGAGAGAATATCTGTTTCTGTACCTTATTAAGGTCCGAATCTAAAGCTGACACAGCGCAGTAAGCTCTTGACAAGAGATGAAATTGCAGGGTTGTACCAGCCAAGGAGTCATGCCTGCTTGCTCCATTTTTCCAGGGATGATGGCTGTCACGAGTAGATCACTTTGTTCTCCTATCAAACTGAGTGGCAGTGGGATGCCTGGTTCCATTTGTGGAAGGTGTTCACATTGGGAGCACCAGCAAGCCAAGGCGAGAAAATATTAGCTGGTACAAAGATTACAAAGAAGTCAAAGGGGGCAAGAAATGGTTTTTTATCACTTTTATACTTTTAATGGCTACCTCATATCAGTCATAGGGGAAAATGCAGATTATTGCTGTATTGCACTATGTAACAAGACAAGTTTGTTACTTAAATACACCATTGGAAAAAAATGAAATAGAATCCAAACCGATTATGTGTCCCTCTCCTTTACTTAAAAAAAAAAAAAAAAAAAAAGGCACATTTGTGCATCTCAGTCCTGAAACCATCTTAACAATTACCAAGAGTAGTGTAAATGCAGAGCTATCAACAAAGCAAGGAAAAGACTAAGAGTCTTTTGGAGTGGAAATGAGTTTGTCAGACACACACACTCTCACATATAAATGTATGTAAATAAGTACAGTGTTAATTTTGCCTTGACCAATGTAAAAAGCCCCTGTGTCATTAATGAAGGACACAGAGTACAACAACTACTATGAACGAGAGATTTGGTACCATTAGTAAATCAACAGGTCATCAACTCTGCATCAGAAAGGCCTTGTCCTGTACAAATTTCAGCAGTAACTGTAGCTAAACTGTACAAGTCCATAGATTCCCCCAGTTCAGGTTCAAATACTATGACTAAGCTCCCTAGGAAAGACAACTATGTCTGTAAAAGCCATGTGCAACCAATATACATAGTAAAAACTCAGAAGTCATTCAGGAAAGAAAAAGAGATATCTCCAATTGCTCAAGAGAAAAGTATCAATAGTGAGAGAACAAAAAGAAGTGCATAACTGTTTCTCTTTCCCTGGCACAAAATTATGACTTTTATGAACATGCCCTTAGTGAACCTGTTTTCTAAACTTTTGTTTGAAACTGTAATCAAAAAATATATCTTCTCCACTCTGCTGTACAATGCTTTAGAAAATCTGACAGGAACAATGACAAAATTAATTTGCATGTCATGGTTTCCATAGTACAAGCATCTTCCCAGTTTTACTTTTTGTAATTTGCAATTTCCAGCTAAACAAGCATTAGCACCACTGCGAAAGCCTGTTTTAAAATAAGAGCAAGCTTGTACTTACTTCCTTCCTTCCTTCCTTCCTTCCTTCCTTCCCCCTCCCTCCCTCCCTCCCTCCCTCCCTTCCTTCCTTCCTTCCTTCCTTCCTTCCTTCCTTCCTTCCTTCCTTCCTTCCTTCCTTCCTTCCTTCCTTCCTTCCTTCCTTCCTTCCTTCCTTCCTTCCTTCCTTCCTTCCTTCCTTCCTTCCTTCCTTCCTTCCTTCCTTCCTTCCCTTTCAACTCAGAAAGGAAGATTTTAGTCATTGAAATCTGACCTCTGCTGCTCTCCTCTCAAGTTAACATGGACAAGCTGCCATCTGCCTGCTTATTGTGATAGAGCCAAAGATGTTTTTAAAAATGCAGTGTACTTTGACTGTGGAAATATATGGGAAAAGTAGAACTCTTGACATTTACTTTCCCTCCATGGGTCCATTCTACTGATCAGACAAATAATTATTCCAGCTAAATTACTGAAAGCAAGCATAAAACTGTTTTACTAGCCATTCAAACCCCCTGTGATTGCTAACATGTTTAATTAGGGCATTTTGATCACAGATGTAAAATCTGGTCATTTTGTTGAGACTGCATATAGCTCAGAAAAGTGCTTGTATCCTGCATGTTCTGTGTGTTATGTCTCTGGAAGGAATGTAACCAGCATCACCATTAGACTTCTGAATTGAGGAATTCTCAGAAACATTTCAACACAAGGAGGGGAAAAAAGGTCAAAATGGTTAATATACATAATTTTTTAAAGAAAGGAATGAGGTATATTAAATATTCAAAGATATAATGTGCAGAGTATTTACAATGTAAAAACTTATTAAAGCTATAATCACTAACTAAACTAATATTTAAAATATTCTGATAATTTCTATCATGTGTGCCGAGTGTACCAATTCCTCTGGAATTTGCCTTCAAATTATGTGATCTGTAGTTAATGGATTCTACAGATGTTTTAGATTTCCTAGCTACTTTTTTGCCTTCCCCCCCATACAGTCATCCATACAACTGGAACATTGCAGTCCTACAATAGCTCCCTGCCTAACTACACAAATAGTAAATATGTTACTTTTCTCCTATCATTCAAGTCATTTAATAGTCACTCCCATAGCACTCCTCTGCGTTTTGCAAAGTCATAGCTTTCCTTTTTTTGTGGACAATAGTAGCAGTTTCAAAAGAGGAAACAAAAGAGGAACAGGTGGTATATCATTGAAATAACAGAAAAAAGGTTCTACCTTTGAGACAACCCATCTTTTATCATAGGCTGTATTTAATGGAGTTATATATTGTTTTTAGAAAAGTACTTAGTATGAACAAGATGTAATATATGAACATATGCGGAAAATGCACTTCTAATTCCCTCACTAAATAAGCATATTCCAAACCAGACAAAGTTGCTATGGAAGAAAATTAATGTAATACAATGCATTTTTCTGAAGAGACTGATTTCAGCAACATGCAAGAAACCCCTACAGCAACAGTATTTCTGGGGTTAGGGTGAGGAAGGAAGACTAGGAAACATCTTCACCATTCAGCAAGGTCTGTTTGTGATGCAAGGAATTGAAAAGCTCCTCTAACAAAGTCATCTAACACGGATACATGTTTATGTGAGTCCCATGTTTTGTGAGGGTGCAGATAACAGCACGGTTCTCTGTCTGTTTCAGTCTGTGTGCCTGGGCATAGGTACAGTTTAGGCAGGGGAGGAGGTGTTTGCACCTGCTGGGAGCAGGTGCTCAGCCTCACTACAGCCTAGAGAGATAAAACTGCACCAGCCTTGTTGATAGAGGAGGAATTCCCCCAGCCCAGACTCCTGTGGGCATAGTTACCTCTAACAGAATATAAGACACATGAGAAAAAAGGCAGAATATAGAAATGAATGGAGTCATGATTAAATATATTCTGTAGAACAGCCAGAGCCGTTCTACGACAACATTGCTAAAATGTGGAAATGCATATTGCAGCCAAGCAGCTTCATCTTGCACACTACTGGCAGGGAAAAAAAATCTTCATTTACCCAAAACTGCTTCATGACAATGTCATTCGCTTCTTCCTTACAGGATATTAGCGACTTGCAGCTTGAAAAAGCTTCTGAAATGTAGTTAGAAGCAGAAGTCAGAGACAGATTGGGCTGGGTGTGTACACCAGGAGTCATCCTGAGGTACATATTAACGTGTAGAAAATCAGTGCTTAAATACTTGGGTAAATATGTAGAAAAACACCCTCTGTTTCTAAATATATGGGGTTTTTACAGTCACTTTAAAATGTGTGTATATTTCATTTCATCAAATCCTTTCTATTGTATTCAGAAATATGAATAATTAATACTTTTCCAAAACTTTCAAATATTGATGAGGAATATATTATAAACTGGAATTAAATATTAAGTATGGAGCACAGACTTGCCACACTGAAGTACTTTTGACAGTGTGAGAAGTAAATTAACTGCCTAAGTATAGGGTTCTAGAGTGAAAATTTTAGGTCTTTAAAATCTGTTTTGAAAAAACAGATCATTCATAATGACTTAAAGCTTCTTGCCATATAGAAAAGTTGATATTAGCAGAAAAAGAAGTAAGAGCAGATGGAAACATTTTATGTCTTGTTTCTTAGGCATGAGTAATATATGAGACAGCTGAAGTAAACATTTTGATGGATTTTCCTTTTGTACTGTTACTGTGTCTGTCACTTTTGATATTAATATAAGTCTGCTATACAAAAAGTGAAGGCAGCCACATGGACTTTTGTGTATCTCTAAAACTTGTGACCACTCTGCCTTCAAGCTGAGTTGAAGAGACATTATTTGGTATTAATGCATCTTTTTTGGACTACATTTATAAAGTAAACCAAATGGAACTTAAAAAAACAAAGCAGCTGAAGCTGAGGACTGGAACTTAGACTTATATGCATTAAGGGGACTTACTCTAGACTAACCCTAGTCTGGTCTGCAGTACAAATTTGACTGCATCTTCTGGTTCAGCCCCATGAGGAAGAAATGCTGCTCCACAGTAAAGCACAGAAAGTGTTCCAAGGCACAGAAAGTGAAGACAATCAAAAGATTGTTTCAACTGCACAATTGTGAACTTATATGAAATGATAAAGTAAACATGATCTGCCTTTGAAATTTTTTGTCTAATGTCAATGTTCCATTAAGATTTTTTTTTCTATGCTGTGGACAGCTAGCCTGTTTTCCATTGAAATGATAACATTTCCTGTCCCATCCTAAATTCTAATAGCTTCAAGCTGTCATTTAGATGGGATTCATTTTATCTACTTTTAGTTGAGTGAGATTAATTTCCTAATATCAGTCATCCAGACTCCACTGTCTGCCAGAAAGAAAGACACCTCGAGATAGAGATTAATTTTAGGATGGAATGGATCACTCTGAAAGTGTGAAAGTATCTCCACAGGATAGAGTGAGAGCCTAAACCTGAAGAGTTCTAAATTTAGAAGGGTAGATCATGATGAAAAATTTTCACAGTAAGTCACCAGAGCCAGTTTCGATATCTTTCCTTATTATAATGGTTTAACATTAACTCGCAAGGTAGTCTTTATTCTTTTCTTAAATTAATTTGAATTAGTTATTAATTAGACTCATAAATTTATGGAATAGCACAAGTTGGAAGGGACACATACAAATCTTTGGGTACAAGTTCCTGCTTCTTGCAGGACTACTTAACAATAAACCATATGACAAAGAACATCATCCAAACACTCCTTGAATTCTGGCAACTTTGGTGCCGTGACCACTTCCCTGGCAAGCCTGTTCCAGTGACCAGCCACCCTTTCAGTGAAGAACCTTTTCTTAATGTCCAGTCTGAACTTTCCCTGACACAACTTTGTTTCATTTCTTTGTGTCGTGATGCTTATCACTAGAAAGCAGAGACCAGCTCTTCCCCCTTCACTGCTCCTCTTGAGAAAGTCACAGAACACAGAATTAGGATTTAATGAGAACATAGGGCAAACAGCAGTTCAAGCACAAGAGCTGTCACACAAGTTTACCAAGCAGGAACCTGTTCAAACATGACCAGACCTATTTAGCCCTTGCCCCACTCTTTTCCCATGACAGTTCATCCCAACCCACATGGATCCTTCCTTTTCCAACCCTTTGCTCTTTCTTTTAAGCCTCCCATAATACACTACACACACCAAAATCCCCTTCTATAAATTCCCCGAATTTATGATTGACCCATTGTAAATTTTTCTTTCCCTTGCATCCCATAGCAAATCCTATTTGTCTCTAAGCTGTCAGTTTAAACGGTTCTTTAGGGAGAGCATTTCTGTCCTTATGCCATCCTGGGGGCTTTCACACCTTTTGCTCTCTTTAGCTGGGTGTAGGAGGAGCCAGCTGAGCATTTTTTATTCTCTCTAGTAAGGTGATACTGTGCCCTTGATACTTCCTTTGTGTTTCTGTTTAATTTTCTTAGTAAATGATCAAATAACTTTAAATATCCTACTGCCTCTGAACTGCATAGCTTTTTCCACACAATCACCAGCTTTACATACAGTTATGTCAACCTTGCATCTGGTGAACCCTCTTGCTGTGAACTGAGATGCAGCACTTTGTTCTTCACATGCCGGTATTACAGTGGGTGCAAATTACTCAATAGATTTTTTTTTTTTCTTTTCTAGGCTCCTTAATTCTAATGATCAAATATTGAGCAGCAAAAATCACCACACCAATCCATTGGAAGCCCGTCTAATCTAGCACAGGCTTCTCACCTCTGACATACCTGATAAACCACAGCACTTTATCTTCAAGTTTGGGAGAATCTTACAAAGGCTGTCAGTGCTGGCTGCAGCATTTCAGAATCAGAACATTAAGTCCCATTAAACTTCAGGAGGTCTTCTGAGTGCAACCTTTCTGGTTCAACTGACCATGACTATTTATTTAAGATTAGAAATAAAAGTTGTTCAACAGAAGATAATCTTGGGATTTTTACTTTTAGTATTTTGAGGTTTTTTATAAAAACAAGATCAAACAAGTGAAATGCCAACAGCAAATTCACTGTCCTACCCAGCATCTTCCTCTTACATTCTGTCTTTTATTCCTAATTGACTTTATTGATCAGGATAATTATTTCATTGCTGAGGAGTCTGAGTCATTGACAGAACATATATCACCAAAGCTACACAAGCTTATGGTTTATGATCAGCTAAGGGATTTCATTTAACTTACTCCAAGGTTGAAAAAGACATTGTGAGAAGGTCTTTTACATTTCTTTTCATTAACACATCCTGGAATAAATTACTGCTATATCTATCTAGTGCAGACAGGGATTCTGGCTTGAAAATAGTTTATCAAAATGAATCTGCAAAAGCAAATTAACTACTTATTTTACATAGTTTTATTTCATGGCGGATTTTTAAAAATTAGTGTTATAAAAAGGAGATTAAGTGTTATAAATTAGGGTTTCAGTATTTATTATCTCAACAAAGAAAATTAAATAACCGTGGTTAAAATTACATATGAAACTTACGAATCATTCAAGTAAAATTCCGTGTGATCACTTGATATAGCATTGTACAGACATTCAGAAAATAATTTAAAAATACAATGGTAGCTTAATAATAATTTTAAGATCATAAAATTTCTCAATTTGGCCAGGGTGGGGGGAAGGGAAGAAAGAAAAAGTAAAAGGTAATGCCTTAAAAGACACTAATGTCGGGGTCTAGTTTTGTATTGAGATCTGTGTTATAAGCACAGGTAACTCAAAACCTCTTTTTCCAAACAAACCAGCCACCACATTTTGTTCACAGTTATTTTGCTTATAAAATAACGACAGTACAAATGGTCATTCTGCTTGGGAATAATACTTGAGTTGGCATATATAGTTACACTTTTCAAAAACAGTTGTTTGAATTTGCATGTAATTAAGAATTAAAACTTAATTTTTGTGCTTACTCTTTTCAAATTTTTTTTACAGTTTTTTTCCTTCTACATCTGTAGCAGTTGTCCTCACCAAAAATAAAATGCATGTGTATAAAAAGAGAGAGACCTTGCTTTCCAGTATACATTTCACTAATGCTGTTGAAGACATACTTGCAAAACAGTAGAGAATTTTGTTACTCCCCATAAAAAACAGAAGCAGTACCACAGTTTAAAAATGGACATTCAAAATAAATATTATATTCAACATTTAAGTAATCAGTCAACCAAAAGTTTTTATTATACTTTTTTCAATGTTTTAACTACTACAATTTTTTTAATGTAAAAAGAAAAAACCTTCTGAGATGTGATTTGGGAAAATGTCAATCAAATTATTCTGATGGAAGAGACTTCAACAAATTCACCTGTACTCAGATTCTCATGGTATTCAATCTCCCACCAAGGCAATTTGCCTCTCCTCCAAAAACAATGTAAAAATTACTGATAACATTAAAATGTGCATGCAGCCAGAGTGTTTAGCACAGCATTATGCTTCAAGCACCAACAGCCATACATAGTTCCAGCTAGGTTCTGCCAATTATTTTATGATAATCACAATGAAAATGCACTAAGATTTCGAGACCTCCACTAGGAAATTGGTGATACAGCAGGAAGCTGCAAAAATGCTCACATAGGGCAGTTCAGATGCCATATTTGACCAACCTCAAAGATTCCCAAGAATGAGAGAAGCATAGAAGGCAGCTCTGTGTTGGAAGGAAGGCTACAGTCAAGAGGGAATTTTGGAACAAGCTGTCTGTGCTGTCATTATTGCACAGCACACTGTTGGCAACTGCAGTCATGAATTTGCACATGTTAAGATTCCAATGCAGCAAGATACATTTGAGCTTTTACAGCCAGCTAACAGCTGGTGCAGCTGAGAGGTGTGAGTCATTTTTCTGCTATACAAATACAGGGTATAACATGCAAAAATTCACCCGGTTTAGCCTTCTGCAAAAAAGCTCCCAGATAAACTGGGTAGTAGAACAAAAACAGAATAAATTACACGTGTGGGCTTCCAGCAGGCCAGTTTAAAATGAAGTGGGTGATACCACCTGAGGATGGTCAGGCCAAGAAGCTGAGTAGAGGTTGTTCCTACAAATCCTCTGAAAAACCATTATAACTTCCCCAGAGGCACAATTTCAAAGTGCTGTTGTTCCTGCAACCAGCCATGGGCAAGAGGTCATTTTACACACCTTGTTGCCACTTTGGTGAGTGAAGCAGCCTTAAGGCAAATCCTCCCATAGAAAACATTAAAAATTCATGAAAGCATTAAATATGGGATAAGACCAGCAGTAACATAATCCAGAAAAGCTTTCATTCATTCATTCATTTCAATCTACTTAATTCCCTAGTAACTGTCCTACATGTTGTATAATATATATGATTTTGAGATTTTTCTAATTTCCTTATAAGTATGTTTGTTTTTAATGCTTCAGCTCTGTTTTGCTTCTTTCAACATCATAACTTAATTTGTAAAGACTAATAAATAAAAGGAACATAAATATTTCCAGCTTTGATTATAGTTTTTCCTACAAATATGCAGTGGGAAAGAAATCTCTTAGTAACTCTGTGTCTTCGTTTTCATTTTAGTATATTATTGTTTGCAATTTTACTCAGAAATCACTAATAATAACTCACACCTATTATGTCTCATCATGTGAGCCACATATTCATTCAAACAGTCCCTCCTTCTCATGCTCCTACACAATCAACAGTCCATCACAACTTGTACATTTTTTTAATTTTGCACAAATTGTGCAGCTAAAAATCACAGAAGTAACCTACATCTAATTATGAATTTTTCATGGCTAGGATTTGAATAAAACAAACACAAACAACTCTAAACTCAGTGATCTCTGTAAGATATATCTCAAAAGAGCTATTAGTATATGAGAATATGTGTGAGAATAGGCCTTGCTCTGGAACCATGAATACTGTATATTTCTAGGGCAGTGAACAGCATCATCTCAGGCTGAGACACACAGGGATAACAATTATGTAACTATACTAATTACAGTCATTTCAACTGCACTGCCACCACTGCCAAGAGTAATAGACAAAATAGCAGCTGCAAAACATCTTCCCTCTAGTAAGGGCAGCTTTGTTTTAGCAAGCCTTCTTGTAGACTGATTTCTTAATGTTAGATTATTTTAGCCGGTATTTGGATGGTATTTCACATTTTTGGCAGATACAAGACTTAAATTCATTTATTAGAACACATTTCTGACTTGAATTTTCTCCAGTAATACTGTTATTCATCTAAGATTCTTGGATGTAACAGTCATCTATAATTCATGAAGTCTTCACTACTTCACTGACTATAACTGCTGCAACAGTAGAAAGTACACATTGAATATTGCACACATAATGCAAAAATAAAATGGAAAAAAATGTCCAAGACACATAAAGAAGAAAAGGCTCTTAGAAAGAGAAAGAAGAATGTATTCTTCACTACCATTTATTATGGATCTGCCAAATCTATAACAAAGATAAAATAAACAAGCTAACAAACTTTTTTTAGCTAATAAAAGCTAACAAACTTTTTTTTTCTTTATTTTTTTCTTTTGTGGGTGGGACTGGGTAGAAGTTAAACACATGCAAAACACTTAAATACTTACACTGCTACCCAGAAGTAATTTTGCTGAATGATAGATTCAAAATCTTTTTTATGAGTAAAAGTAAGAATGTCAAGAATGAAGACCAATTATAAAGTAGGGTGAGCTTGTCTCAAAACAAGAGGGAACTGGAGGGTGACCTCTGTTTTTGGATATTTGGCTGCTCCAGTGAGTCCTCAGTTTCTATAAACAGCCTCCCCTGAGATAATGAGTAGAGAGCAAGGTCTTTCTGGTGTGTGACCAAGCTGCTGTGTGCAGGGGAAAGCCCAGCTTAAAATATAAAACTGGACAACTAATAAAACAATCTGAAAAAAACAAAATTGTGCTGATTTCAACCAGATAATCCTTCCTGTGACTGGAGATATCCAGCATCAGGATGCAGAGATTAATAATAGGAATCACATTCCTATCATCATTAAATTATTTATTGCAATTGCTATATTATGCTGTGCATTGCAGTATGCCTCTGCGAAATAAAAATTCCATGTCATGCAAAATACATCACATTAGTAAATTTGACAGTAAACATTAAAAGCTCCTTGTAGAACATGTAAAAGACCTGATTAGAGACAATTGCTGCTGTTTGTCAACAGCTCACCCCTCACCTGGAAAAAACTGTATGAAGAAGAGGCAGGGAGTCCCAGCAAATGAAGAACAAAAGAGAGTCAATGGAAGAGAGACCAGGCCAGCAGCTCCTGCTGGACAGGGCAAAATCCTCCATATGGAGCTGCAGGACTAAGTGAGCAGGATGTGGAGCAGGATGTGGAGGGCTCAGGACCAACACAGCAGCCCTGTGGAGATGGACGAACACCTCAGTCCCCATCAGAAGAGCACAGAGAGCCGAGTCTTTGGCCCAGTCCCTGCCGGGCTTCCATCACCAAGCTGCCATGAGTGCCCGGCAAGGTGGGCAGGTGCAGCACAGACCCCATGGGGAGACACTCACAGAGCTGGTGTAGATCTGTCTGGAGAAGAAAGACCAAGGAGGCTTTCTCAGCTACCTGCACTCTTCTGCTGCCCTGGGAAGTGCACGAGAGGACACAGTCAGGATCTCCTTGCAGCTACACATTGAAAGCACAGGAGATCTTCACTGCACTAAGGGCAGGCCTGTGCTTCTCATCATTTCCTCAGGAGAAGAATTTTGTGTTATTTTACAATTTTCTAGAAATTGCTGTTAGAGAAGAGGCAGAATAAAATCACGAAGGTGTTTTATTCTCTAAAACATAAAATTTTTTAAAATTTCCTTAATTTGAAAAACTGGACATTAAATAGTCAACAAAAAACATAGATCATTAGCCACTTTGAGGCTAATTTCTAAAATTTTTTCTGTGCTTCATTTAGCTGTGAACTAAGGAAAGGGATTCTGTGTTTCTTAGATCTGAAGTCTCATTCATCAGAAAGCATACATCCCTCTGGAACTGCTTCCCAGATTGCAACATCTAACTTGAAGAATCTTTGCTGGAATTCTACTAAATGTGCATATATCCTTCCACATTTCCTATAAACCAGAACACTCTTGATCAATGTGATCAGGATATCGACTCATGAGTCCCCTGCTAGTGTAATGCCACCTGACAAAATACTGGTGACATGCAGAAACATTTTTGAAGTGCTAACTGCCTCAGTAACTGCCTGGATTCTATTATGAGTTAGCTTGTCGGGGCACTTATGGGGCAGACATATTCCTTCTGGACAATCTGGTGAGAAAAGGAGACATTAATCATCTCTGAGTTTATGAGTCTCAGTACATACATTTTTCATGCCATAAAACTCTAGAAATACTTATACAAGCACATCAGTGATATGAAACTCAGCTAACTGCTAGTTTCATAGTGAGACTAGATATAATGGGGCGCAAGTGATTTATGGGGTGACTGAATGATGGACATAGGACTCTCCAACTCATTAAATAGACATTTCTTTGGGAAACTGAGCAGGCTGAAGAGAAAGCTGTCTAGAAGTCAGGAACTGGATCGCTGTGTAGTTAGGTTCAAACAGAAACAGAGAGCATTGGCAGGACCCTTCTGCTCCCCTGACAGCACAAGGGAGCAGCATGGCATGAAAACTGACAAACAAGCAGGCTGGCCAGTATCTCCCGAGAGCAGAGAAAAAAATCAATATGTTCCCATCAAAACACTTCCTCCGAATCAGAAAGTGTTTTTCTTATGGAAGGTTTTCAGTGGTTCTTCCTACATTGTCAGGCCATTAAATTTGTCATATGTCCCCTCACTGCTTTCACCCAAAAAAAATTCCAAAAACCCTTTATTGTAGTTATTCCCTTCTCTCCTGTTTTCTCCTCACTTCCTGGATCTTGAACACCACTCTGTATAAAATTATTCATAAATATTAATCAGAGGAAATACATGGAGAAGGAGAGCACAGTTAATGATTGCTTAGAGAATGATCTATTCTATGGGAAATTAAATTATTTCATTGCATCATTATTATTATAACTTGTTAAAAATAAAATTAATTTTTATAAGCATTGTAGCAATAATAAAAGAATGTCAAAATGTGTTGTCTTTGCAGTTTTTAATACAGCATGAAAACTTATACCAGGAAAAATGGTCTCTTAATACCAAGATGTGGTTTTTTGCTAAGAGAACCAAAATTTTTAAATAGATGCTCATGAAAATGCAATGATGTCCAACAGTTAGGAAAATACCAAAAGGGTATTTTGCAGGGACTACCACACATTCAGGTTAAAAAACCTATTAAACAATGGATTTATACCCCTTTCTATATAGTCAATCAGAAGAAAATCTTTACCAATATTCTGGAAAAGAAAAACAGTATCAGAAAGCCTATAAAACAAAGCAGAGGAAGAAATAAAATATTCTACTTTCATTTACTTTATTAATAGTGCTATTTCATAAATCTTCAGTAGTAAAGGAGAAGAGCTAAACCACAAGAGCTCATTAAACACTATTCTCACTCAAATTCTGATCCATTAAGCCAAGTCACAGCTACAGTTAGCAAATACTCACTCTCCTCATCCTTGGAAAAATACTTCAGTCCTATAGAGGATTCATCTTTTTTGTTACTGTACAGAGAAGATTATGCTCATTTACATTGCCTCACGCAAAAACCTGTTTGAATTGGGAAATTAATTTGCAGAGAATACATGCTATGAGGCACAGCTAAAGAAAGAAGATTGGCATATCAGAGTCATCCTGAAAGAGGTCTGTTTCTACAGTTTGTCTCAGGAGTGAACAAAGATCAACTTAAGAAACTCTTCTATTTGTACATGGCATGATATTAATTTCTAGACCAGAAAGTAAGAAGTATTTCTGGTAGAAATATCCACCCATGATTTACAATGCCATTGTTTGCTGACAGAAAATACTGTAAGACAGGTAAGGGTGAAGAAGGTACAATATTAGGGTACCTGGCAGAAAGGAAAAAAAAAATCCAACAAAAAAAAACACAGAGGCAAAGAAGAAGAAAGAAATGCATGGATGACTTTAAGGAAAAAAATAACAGAAGGTCAACTGGCAGCTTTTTATGCTACTGTAAACAGACTACTCTCAAGCATTCAGGCTTAAAATCCAGTTGCTCTGCAGCAGTGCTGCTATCTATACTCAAAGTTTGCATTTCCACTGAGATCAGACTCTATTTTTTCTTTCCTAAACTGAATTTTCAAAGCTTAAATGTGATTCCTGTGTCTTACATAATTTTCCAAAGAGAAGAGGAGATACTAAGGGAAGGGTTCACACTTACATGGTTGGTTTGTTTGCTTGCTAGTTTTCCAAATAGAAGAGGAGATACTAAGGGAAGGGTTCACACTTACATGGTTGGTTTGTTTGCTTGCTAGTTTTCCAAATTTAATAACTAAAAATTATCTTGCAGCAATTTCAGCATTGCAAAGTCATCTTATAAAATCCTTTTTCATCTGTTAAAATCCAATACATAGTGAGACTACAAATGCAGTCAGTTCAAACTAGGTTATCTCAACTCAAATCAGTTAATTCAAGTTCGCAAGCTGCTAATCTGACCTTAGAATAGGATGACGGAATAAGGATGACCTAAGGATAGAACATTTTTTAATGGTTTCTTCTGACTACAGAAGTTGTATGTATTTGAAAATATAACACCTTGGACATAGCATGCAAGAACTATTTGCATTTTGCATACTGTACTTCTTATTATTCAGAGAATAAATTGGAATTAAGCAGATAAATTTTGGAATAATCAGTCCTCAATGCAAATGTGCTTATGTCAGCAGCTTTAAAGACATTTGCTCTTAGCACCTTACCTTCCATGACTTTTATGACCCAAACATATCAAGGATTTTTAATATTTAGCTGAATTCAAGCTGACTCTCAAAACTACCCACTCCAGGACTATGTCAAAATCCCACTGTTCCCAGACAATGCTGATGTTGGGCTTTAAAATGTACATTGGAAAACACCCTGAGATAGAAGTGTAATTTTTCCATCTTATTCCCACAAGATATAATAGAAAACAAATGCACTACCAACATAATTTTATGATGGCAGTTCTAGTTCCACCACTTCTGGGATACTTAATACCTATCCACCTAATTAATCCAGCAGGTTAAGGGAATAAACAAACATGGAGAAAAAAAGCCTATTTGCACTGGACATCTTTCTGTATTTAAGCTGACCTATACAAAAGGTAAGCAGGCAAACATTTTTCCGTATTCTGAACATAAGAACTGTTAATTTAATTTTCTTAGAATTTGGGATTTGAGAAAATAGAGTTCTATCATATAAAAACAATGATAGTAATTTTGATGCATTTTTTTCCTATATTGAATGCAGTGTGAAGATTGAAACTGTCAGGTTACTTAGGCCATCTTAACCTACAAGAATTTCAGGGAGTGAGCTCTTGGTTCCAATTTCATTCTGTCAAGTCTCACTAGAGCTGAATTCTTTTTCCATAAGCTGACCAGTAGAATTGTTAGGTAAGCTCGAAGTATTCTCTTTATTCTTGACAATATGCTAGAAGAATTAGAAATTAATGTTAAAAAAAAAAAAAAGAAAAGCTTTACAGAATAAACCACCTCAAGCAGAAAAACTCCCACCATAATTTTAGGTTTAGCTTTAGAATCACTCTGAACCAATAAAATTTTGGAGGTCTCCATGCATCTTTGAGTTTCACTACTACAAAAACTTTCTATTTCAGTATCTCCATAGTTACCTTTCACTCAAATGTAGAATGCAAGACAGAAAAAAAATCACTATAAAGTGCACATTTACTCTATGATCACTGTACAACTGCAACAAGGCAATATCTTACTCTATTTTCCTTTTTCAATCTATGACCTTACAATGCAATTTCCATAAGGAATGAAGCATTAATAAAAAGAGTCTTTGCATTGAAAAGGGCATTTTCATTATGTCAACATTTTTCTGTCTGACTCAACAGTAAAGCATCGTTCAATATCCCACTAAAATGGGTCTTATAATACCCATTATATCTGTAGCCTTTCCACAGAAGAATATTCTGCAGTGCTAAGAACAACTAATAACTTCTCATGCTTTTAAATAAGTTTAAAACCTTTATAATCAGAGAGCAGATAGAGCCATATTTTTGCTTCTTATTTACTTCAAGCAATATTTTGATATAAAGCCCTATTTGAAAAGCTTTTTATTTGTATGATCAAATCGAAACCAACATATCTAAGACTGAGTCTGCTAATAATGGCAAACATTGCAACATCTGCTATTGAAACAGCAGAAAATAACAGACCAGAAGTTGGAGCTCTCAGAAACATGACCAGTTTCTCAATAATTTTACACTTAACTGCAGTTATACACAACTGAAGGGAAAGATCGGTGTGATAGTTAATGGTTTTAACCTTTAAGTGGTGATTTAGCACTGGAGCATACTTGTCCTGCTGAAAGCATGCAGTAGCTTATCTGTCATTAGTTGGAAAGGCAAATAGCCTTGCAGTTACTGAATGATAAAAAAAAATCCGCAAGGGCAGTGCTCCACTATAGCTAAGGGACAGAACACAATGTTGATACCTCACCTTGTTTCTACTATTCCATTAAAGTAAAGTTTATGACAAACTTGCTCATTGTCCTTTTCACTCTCATTTTCTCTGAAAAAAAAATTTTCCTTTCCAAAGTTCATACCCAGGAATTCATTTAAGAATGAATAAGACTCAAAATCCTGTTGAATTCCAGGTGGGAGAATATTGAATTAATGGGGGAACATCTCACTCTGGTAACCAACTCAGATTGCTTCTAATGAAACATGACTTGAGAAGATGACTAAATAGTTGATTAATCTGAAATAAATAAGACTTGTTTGCCAAATAATAGAAGCCATAGGAAGTTCTGTCTCAAGAGGCCTAAATGGCATAGACCAGTGTACAACAATTTTCTTACTGCAAGGAGGTAGCACACTCTAAAATGGTGATGATTTACTTTAAAAAAGTCTCAAACAACAAAAATATCCCTCTAGCCTGAGTCAAAGACACTAAAGAAGAAGCCTGAGGAGATTCACTATTGAATATGGTAGAGTCACTGATATCTATGTTGCCAGCAGCAGGGTGCATATAGGGAATATATTTCATTAAAGCAGAAGAGGTGCTGGACAAACCAAGGGCTGGTCTCTGCAATTCCTCTCCAAGTAAAAAATGTGTATTTGGGCTAGGAACTAGGTGCACTCACTCAAATTTACAGTGCTGTAAATTTGAAATCTTCATTTTTTTCTTTTTTTAACTAAATCAGTATTCCCAAAGGCATTTCCCCTTCTTCCTTCTTTCAAGCTCTCATCACTCATGTCTTGTGTAGAATACATGAAGCAGTTCAAAAAAACTTACATGATGATTGAAAACTATGGCAAATACGTACCTACAAATTGAAGAAAGCTATGACAGATTTTAAGCTGTTAATGCATCATATTCTTTACAGGATGGGACTTGAAATAAATGTTCCCTTGAGTAAAGAGCTTTACTTATCTCAAATAATTGCATCATGACCACTTTGAAAGTGAGAAAGGGGATGGGGGAAAAGCAGTACAACAATTGATTTGAAAAGATTACTTTCAACAAAGAGCAGCAAATTTATTGGTGCACTACACCTTTTAAAATTGAAGGGTGTTGTAGGGAGACACTATTGAGAAGTGAAAATGAAATTCTGAAAATGAGTCTATAAAAGATGGATAAATATAATGTAAAATTGGAATTTAGGTTTTTTACTTCAAACAGGCAAGATATTCAGGGAGTTAGTCAAGTTGAAATTCAGAAAATTAAGTCTCTTATCTGGACACACAGGCTGCAGCACAGGGCACAAAAGTAGAGAGTGACATGGACTCAACTACTCAACAGTCAAAGTACTGAATATTGCTCTGTATCAACCATTTGTTGCATGAAGATTTTCTTTCCCACTGTTAACTTAGACGATAGAAATATAAATACCCTGTCCCTTCATCAGCACAAGCCGCAAGAGCAGGTTTATAATACTGATATATTAGATAGATCAACAGACCTATATTTGTCTTCTATCAAATCACCTTGTTAATTCCCTTAAAATATGAGCTTAAATATACAATAATGTTTCATTCATCTGTGACACTGCAGGATTCTTCATAGCCAGCACAGAGCCAGTATAATGGCACAGATCTGACTCTGTTTGTCAGCAGCTCCTGCACAGAATCTCAGCTGCTGTTCTCAGCTCCTTTGTCAGCCTCTTCACCCATTCAAGTCAATATTCACATAACATAAAGCTTTAAATATGTATTAACACACTTCCCACACTACAGAACTCCTCCATAAACTGTTTTAGTTTCTCAAATGTCTCAAAAGACATTAACACAACATTATAGTAAAATATACTTGTTTAACTCCTCCAGGGTCACTAACTTGGGCACATGTTGCAAATTCTGAGAACACTATACCAAATAATTCTTTGAACTAATTATTTATATGTTCTGTCAGGTAAAAAAAATAGGAAAGAATCAGATCTAGCCGTTAATCTCATAATTATTATTCATATAAATACACCTTTTTTTCAAATAAATAAGTTTACTGGATACTGAGTTCCAAACTCAAATTAACAAATGGCAGGTCCAGATCACTTGGTAAGTGTATAATTCATTCATTTCCTGATGCACAGGTCTACTGATTCACCCATCCAAGGTCTTCCTCTGTGCTAACAGAGCAGTACCACAGTTATACCAGCTCATGCAATACACCTCAACAAGCTCTTGAAAAATAATTAAATTTTGCTTTTTTTTGTCTCTCCATCAAATACCAGGAAACATAAAACATGACTAACACCACATACATCTCCACATCTCGTTTTCATCCAGACTCAGAACTCCTGCTTTGAATCTCTCATTTGATAATATTTTATTGAAACATTTTGGATTTACTTTACTAATGGAAGAACCAGCTATTAGCAATTTCTTCTATTTTGTCATGATTAATTATAGTCTTTTCAATGTCCTCAGAATTTTATACAAGAGGCTAAAATAACTTGAACTCCAGTTGGCACCCAGGCTGTTAAAACCCTTCAGTTTTCAGTCTTTTATATATACAGGACATAATTTTTTAATTAAATTTACAAATATGGAATACATGTTACATTTTTGCAATACCCATAGCAATTACATTCAGTTCAGTAATAGTTTCTCTTCCTGAGCTACATGAACATTATTCAAACTGAAGTGCTCCAAATCTTAGATGTTGCCACTAATTCACATGATGACTATTTTCCTTCCTGCTGGCACCTACGTCAGTTTTGATTCACATTTAAAGAGAATTAATATTCCTGTGGTACTTCTAAAAATTATATTATTTTGCTTAAGCTATTTACTTCATCTGTGTTATTATTGATAGTACATTCTGTTGAGAAATAATTCAGGGCCAAGAAATCTGATGGATCTTCTATGCTGTCTGGATTTGACTGGTCATTGTGAGCATCTACACAATAGAATCTTCCAGATAGCTTCCTACAAGCTGGCTTTATAGATAAATGCCCAATTATTATGGTTTTCTTAAATTATCAGACCTAAAAAATAATAAACGCTAGTGATGATAGGCCTTCACAGAAGATCAAAAAGCAAATGTTTCTTTATTTCATTGCTCAGGAGGAAATAATGTGAGATTGCTGCTGCTGTGAAGAAAATGAGTTAGAAATAGGCTGCATGCACACCATGTACCAGCACAGGACAGGCGCTTTTGCTGTATTGAACCTGGGGAGCTGCACTGATTCACAAAAGGTGCAGAAGAAAGGCAGTGGGTCATACAGGTTGCCTCCATGAACAAGCACAAATTTAATACTATGTCACTGTCCATGTACATTTTAGAGATAAGATTTTTAAAATTAATTCAATGACTAAAACAAAAAAATATGTTTGATACTTTTGTCTGGAAAATGGACTTTCTCATTCTCTGAAATCTAACTTTATGATACTGAGGGAGAAAAAAAATAGGACATTAGGATGAGTACATTAAAGAAAACTCTAAATGCTAGTCAGAGTAGGTGAATTTAGGAATGCCACCAGGATTTTGATTATTATAAAGAAATTGCCAAATTCTCTCACATAAAAGCCAGTTCCCTAGATCTAAAGAGTCCCTATCGATGTAGCATGATTCAATAGCCCCCATCCTGTTTTTGTGCCACGAAGTAATCAGAAAAAGCATACTATGTTTGAAGGAAAAAATATATTTTCTGCTGAAAGGACTTTTTGTTGAGAAGTACCTCTTTAGACATGCAGGCCATAACTAATTGCACTCTAGTAGAGATTGATTTATAAGGGGAGCACAGAAAAGTAGCCAGAAGGATCAAAATATATATTAAGTACTTCCTAGATTTGTCACATATCTCCTAAAATCATGCATACTTGGAGACAGAACGTATGACTTATTTTTGTAAATATTATTTAAAAAATCAATGATAACATTTAGTAGACATATATTACTATTTCTCTATCATAGTTTGGTCCCAAGTGCCACAACGTGAAATTTAGACAGCTTTGGAAAGGAAGCTATTGTAAACATACACAGACTGAGAATGCAGTTTCCCTGGCAACCAAAAGATCTGAGAACTTATTCCTTCAGGTTGCAATTCTGATTACGAGCTTCCACATCTGCTTGCATAGGAATGAGACACCTGGGATTATGTTCCTAGAGTGATGAGTGAGAAATTAGAGAACAATAGACATTACATAGCTAATTTTGTGAAGTGATGAAAATGAGTCTTCTGTTGTTCATTGTCATGGACCACCCAGAATATCTGAGGACACCAGTATTCATACCCTGATTAAGCATCCAGCCTTTTCCCTACTTACCTTGACAGGAGCAACACCTGCAAGAAAAGCAGTGCAGATGCTCTCCAGCTTTGTACTAACATGGGTTAATGGACTATTTTGTTAAGGAGATTGCAAGCATTCCTTTCTGTTAAAACAGTGTATGAGCCAGGGATAGGAGGAAATATTGCACATTAGATGGTGATCAGGAAAGAGCAGGCACTTCTGCTGGCTATTTCCAAGAACAACAGGTGCAAAAAAAATTCATTTCCTGTAAAATTTTATTTAACTCTCAACATCTACAAAGCTACAATTCAGCTGGCATGGGGGAAGGGAATTACTGCAGCAGGATGCTTTTATTCCCTCATGTCTTCTCTGCAAATGCTCAGTGTTTGCTATATGCAAATTACTTTTTATGGATGCTGTCACACCAGCAGGGTTATTTTGTTCAGCCCAACATCTACAGGCAAACTACCTCAGCTAGGCTGTGACTAGTATGCCTGAGGAGTAAGTGAATTTTCAACACTTGTATTCAACATAATTGACTCATTCAGACAGTCCTATATTAGATCAGCTGAAGTTATTGGATTTTTTATCATAATTAATTTTATTGTAATTAATTACTTTTCTGAAGAAAACTATTTTTGAAGAAGTTGTGGGTTGATTGGTTGCTTCCAAGATCATTTAATATTCTTTCATGAGGCAAAATGAATGGAAAAATTATTTCAGTATTACTCCTTTCCCTACTAAATGTGTTCTGCTTCTGTCTGAACACCTTTTTGTTGTGGATTTCTAATGCTGAGAAATGTGCAGTAAGTTTTTGTATATATTACCAGAATTATCCAAAGAAACTGTCTTGTGAAGACTAGTACACCTAAAAAACCATCAGGGCTTACTTTTTAATTTGACTTCTTTTAGTCCAATATTACTGCATTTTTGAAAACTGAGGCTAAAAAATATTCGTGATAGCATCCGTGCAATTTCAGCAGGAAGTTTTCTAACATACACAGTCTTCAATGCATTCTACCAAAACCAAAAGACGTACACCACTCACCCTACCTCCAAAAATCTCTTAGATTTACAATCTGATTTAACATTACTTTGAATTTGACTCAAATAATAGCATACCCTCAAGTTTTCACCTACTTTCGTGCTCAGACTGACTGAAAGCTTCAGACTTTTCAGAGTAAGAAATGCATTCAAACTTTAACCATCAGTACCAGGTAAATTACCACTTACCACTCTACTTGATGGAACACACTGAAACTCAATACTAAGCTTCTTTTCATGCAGCAAATACAAGTGGAGCCTTGCACACAAAGCCTAAAGTTTATCCATCTGAAGGTGAATATGAAGTAGTTTTTCTTTCTGTGGCCATAAATATAAATTAAAGACTTACAACGAGAAATATAGCTTCCCATTATACAGACTACACATCAGTGCAAATAGAACCAAATAAAAATGTCTTTTTTTACAACAGAACAAATATTTTGAAAATTCGAGGGCTTCACATTATGCACCAAACTTTGCTGTACAATCTCAAGACTTGAATCCCCAGAATTTGTTTCATAGAGTAGTGTAACTCATATGAATGTGTGAAGAAAAACATCTAAATCCAAACTTTCTAGGCAAGCCTGACCCAAAAATTTGTAGTCCCTCACACTGAGCCCTCTTATCTGCATGTCATTTACATAAAACTTCATAAGCTATGAAAACACAAATTCAATCAACAGCAAAAGTTTAACATCTCTGTTCTTTCTTCTCATCTTTGTAAAACCCAGTTCTCAACTATTCTGCCCACAAGTGCAGGAAAACTTGAAAGGAGGAAAAAAAAGATTCTTAATAGGAATACCCTTAAGGAATAGGAAGACTGTTATGTTGTCTTAACATATTAAGTAACTTAAAAGGAAGAAAATAGTTCACTGTCCTCATTTCATCTGGGATAAAGTTAATTTTCTTCCTAGAAACTGGTACAGTGCTGTGTTTTGGATGTAGTATGATCATGATGCTGATAACAAACTGATGTTTTAGCTGTTGCTGAGCAGTGCTCACCTTAAAGACTTTTCTGTTTCCCACAGAAACAGCTCTGCCAACCTGCTCTGCCAACCAGGAGGTGCACAAGAAGCAGGGAGGGAGGATGGCCAGGACAGCTGAGCTGAACTGGCCAAAGGAATATTCCACACCATAGAACATCATGCCCAGTATATAAACTGGGAAGGCTGTCACTGCTCAAGACAGGCTGGGCTTTGGTCAGTAAGTGGTGAACAGTGATTTAATACATCATGCATCTTTCTAGAGTTTTATTACTCTCTATTTTTGTTATATCTTTTTTCATTATATTATTATTGTTGTGGTGGTTATTGTTGCTATTTATTATTATTATTATATATTATTATTAAATTTTATATTTATAATGTTGGTGGCAGTAATTGTGACCATGCAACTGCACAGCACATGTTTTCTGGCTGGGTTTAAACTACAGAAAGTTCAATCAGCTTGGACTGAGTACATGAATAATTCAAATATTATGTCTAAATCAGGATATGTGTCTGAAGACACGTGCAAAGAAATACTCTTGTAAGACCAAAAAACTTTTTTAAAGATTACCCTTCAATGCACAAGCGCTTTAGAAAGTCTCAAATAAAACCAGGGACATCTAACATTGAATATATTAATAAATATGTTGAATATTATATTTATATATCATTAGATATTTATACTATAAGAAATAAAATTGTTATTACAACATTTCCATATTAATGTAATGTAATATTTTTATCATATATATAAAAGTATATACCAATATATACATTGAAAATACCTGCTCAGAGCTTAATTTGATTATATTAATTAAGCTGAGAGAAAATATTATTTGTACCAGCAGAAAAGAGCAAGAGGATTACTAGTAAGGGAACATATAAGATTCTTGGCTCATTAGACAGATGGGCACACATTTGCCTGGGGAACACTGAAGTTGAAGCTGAAGTTTGGGAAAACAAGGTATTATAAAATGAATAAGTGTTAAGTGAATAAGGATGGCAAGAAGTATCCTCTAGGTGTTTCCTTGCCAGCACTGGGGAAAGCATCCCAGGACCCTCCAACCTTGGAAGTAAGTCATAAATGAGTGTGGTTGGACAAAAAAAAAAAAAAAAACAGATGCAATGCTCCAGAATACATTTATCAGATATAGGACTTTCAACAAGGGACCCTTAAACCACCTTAATCAAAAGGTTTGTTTAACTCTATGGTAATTTTCTTCTCAGCTGCCAAATAATTTCACTGTATCACCTCCATCCCTTCCCAAATACAGAATATGCCCATTTCTCCTTTTTCCTAGTTTGGTTGATTTTCTAGCATTTTCTGCTATTTATGACACGGATACCCTATGAATTTCTGTGCTGGATATTAATTCTGCTTAGATAACTTCCCCCCTCCACACACACACACACTCCCACTCCTTTTGGTTTCTACAGTATCCTGACATTTTTGTGTCACCATCTTGTTAGTGATGCCACAGGTCAAGGTGGGTCATCTGCACAGACATGAATCTGCCTTTATATTCTGCATCAACCTGAAACTCCTCAGGTTGTTACCTTGTTAGTGGTGCCACAGGTCAGGGTTAACCATCTGCATGCAAACCCTAATCCATAACTCAAACAATTGTCGAAGCAAATAAAGTCGAGCTTTGTATGTGTCTCCTGAAATTTGGAGTTAGCAAGGCATGAAGTGTTAGTGACAAATGCTTACTTTTTGATGGCTTTTCTGATAATCAGTAGCCTTATGCAGGCAATATCCAAAGATTCAACACCCCAGTGTAATCATTCCTACAATTGTTTGTCTTCCAGCAGATTTGACGTACTTGGTCTTGGAAAAAAATGCTTTCCAGTTTCCTGTTTAAACACAAATTCCTTTAGTTATACCAAGTGCAAAGATCCATCTAATGCAAACATCTGTTCATATCATGCTGAGTATGGAACATGCCAAACAAGCAATGCAGTTTTGCAGCCTTTGGATTTAAATTTAGGGGTGGTTTCTAATGTTTTGGTGACTGCAATCTGCCCACTTTAGAATTTCTTCAACCCATTTCATTGAACTGCTAATAACATTTTTTATTACAAGCTGAGAAAGTCTTCTCATTATTTAGAGAGCAGAGTTTAACTACAGTTTTGATTTTCATAGCTGCCTTTTAATCACCATTTTAATCATCTATCCTCACTCTCAACCAACACATGGACAAAAACCTCAACCTGAAGTTAGAATTAGCACATCATGCACACATTTCTGCTACCTATGCTCACTTTGATAGACATCTTAAATTTTGCTAATGTGATAATATGAATTATACAAACATTTGCTTTGTTTTAGTGTACTGTAACACTGTTTATCTGATGCTAGAAGGTTTAGCTTGGCAGCAGGAGGGAAACTGCCTGTTATCTTTGCTCTAACTGCTGTGCTCTGAATAAGGTTTAAACTTCGGTAAAAGGAGAAGATGGTAACTTGCTTGAGATGTCAGAGCACAGGTAATTACAAGGTGTTTTGAGAGAACAGATTGAGATAGCAGGGAGAAAAGAACAGACAGATGATGTTAGCCCAGGTAAGGAGGGCTACATAGCACTAGCAGAGGTTTAAATACTTTATATAGACTTGTTTGCTCAGTTGCTGTAACTTTCTTTCCATATTACTTTAGTGTACAAGAACGTAACCATCTCCTTCCAGTTTCCACAGAAAGTGATTCCAAAGATGCTAGAGTGACTGAGTAGGTGACTTCTTTGTTTTTCCAATCTAATGATGTAAAGATGTAACTATGTAATGATCTTTGACTTAGCAATATGCCTAGTCCTTGAGAAAGGCCTAGGTTAATTCTAAATCCTAATTCTAATTCTCATCCTAAAAGGAAGCCTACACCATCATTCTGGGCACTCAGACAATCACCCATAGTGTCTGTAGAGTTTTCTCCTGTGCCTACCTTTTAAAATTTTTATCTTTGAGCTCCAAGTGGAAAGTTTCTCAAGGCTTTTCATTTTGGAAAATTCATCATATTGGATGGAGTTTTGCTTTTTAGCTTCTGAAAAAGGCACGGAATCATGTCTGGTAACTATCAACTTCTATAAAATCTTGGGGTCTTTACATTGCTTATGGTTCAGTGAAGATCCATATCCAGGGTAAGCACTTCTGAGCTACTACCTCACCACATCATTCACAAAAATACGGCCTATGACATTGCATTCAGCTTTGCATTTCATACTTTGTATGAAATCTTTGCATTGTTTCTTATTCTGCCACCACAGAAATGAGTCTGTTAATTCACCTGCTCCGTTGATCAGCATTTCCCAAGTCTTACAGAGACAAATCTTGGAGTATGCATTTTAGATATTGAATATAATTAATAGAATTCCATCCTATAAAGCCTGAAATGTCTTTTTTTTTTTTTTTTTTAAGAATGCAGATGGTAAATTTAAAAATTATTCCATAATGACTAGATTTTACTATCTGGCCAAATTGTTGCTGTCAAGGCTATTAATCAAGGTAGAAAGAACTGCACTGTACAATTACACAAGGGTCGGTAAAGGTGAATTCTTTTTCTCTGCCATTATTTTTGCTTCAAATACTGCAAATGACAAAGCACAATGTGTATCACTGTCTAATTAAGTGATTTTAGGGGCTCAGTAGCATCCCATCCCTAGGGAAGGGAATTAGATGACCAACTGATTTATTTTGTGGTTCATCACTGTGCATGCTGATTTCAGTGCACCCTTATAAAAAAAAGAATGCAAAATCTAAAGATAATGAAACAGTGTGTTTTTTCATTGAAATAAACAGGAGACATTTTTCATAGAACAATGGGCTGTAAGTGCCATCTGATGAGGGAGGAAAGGGACTACAAGCTTCAATCCAGCTGCACACAACTCTGAAAAAAAGGCAGGAACTATATTAGAAAGGCAAGAGTATGCCTTTCTCTTATCATTTTAATGAAGTTCCATCTGTACAATAGCTTCCACAATTGCAGAGATCATTTCTAAAGGGACAAGAATACCACTTACACTGGCAGAAGCAAAACATAAAATAACATCTGGAACCTTAAATCCCTCTCAGGTACCTAGTTTGAAGTAGTCCAAGAGTCATCCTCCCAAAAAGGAAATAAAACCAGAAGGAAAAAATTAAAATATGCATAGAAACAAAAACAAAAAGAAGTTTAAAAAATACAGCTATATTTTATTATTTTCACGATCAAAACTATGAATTACTGCATGCTTATGTTCTAAAACATACTTCAGTAATGAAGAATAACTTGGAAGAACCAACACAAAGATCATGGTAAACCAAAAGCAAGAAGTAAATGGAGTAATTCAAAGAATCTTGTTTGCAAAATTCTTTGAAGTTTACTTAAGAAAGTGGTATCTGGTCCCCTATTGACACCCAACTGATCTTTCTTCTCAAAATTAAAAGTCACAAAAAGAGCCTTTTCCTTCTTTTCCTTTGTGAAATGCTAAACCTGCCTATTTACTGATTCTAATATAAATATGTGTATTTCCACCTTCTAGACTTGATAAAAAGCAGTCTAAAAAAAGTTTCAGACCATTTTCCAGATAAACTAGGGGATTTATTTGCATAGATATCCAAAAGTCTATATCAGCTAGACAAAATATTTTTTTGCTATTAAAGATATTAATGCCTGTATTGTATTCTAGTACACCAAAATGTTTTACTTATTAACCTCTATTTCACTCAGAATTATTTCAATGAGAACATAGTACAAAAGTCTGGTACAGAAATAAAATCATTTCTTCCATAAATATTTTATAAATAGGTATATTACATATATACATATACCCCAGAGCTAAATAATTTATCATGTTAACAAACCTCTCTAGGAAGAAAGGGGTTTCATTTAGCAAAAAGATGAGTGGGACCATAAACTCTGACACTTGGACCACTTAAAATAAACTAGACCTTCTCTCCCATGTCGCTTTTACAAGGATTTGCCTATTAATTCTTTCTGACAAAAGAATTTCAACGAGATTTTTTTGTACTAATTTGATTTTTTAGTGTCACTGATATAGTAAGCAAACCTGAAATCTGAATAGTCAACTGAATTGGAGTAATGAGTAAATGAATACATGAGTAGTATATACAACAAAGGTGTTCAAACATTTATTAGTCTTATTCATGGTTTCTCTGTCTTAAACTGTGAACCAAAGTTTTTGTCATCCCAGATATTAAAGACTTATTTTTACATCTGTATGAATACCAGTAATTTTTATTCTAATTTAATTTTTTCCCGACAGCATTTTCATAGCATTAAGAACTATTTTATGATTCTATAAATATTTTATATTATTTACAACAGTATTTCCTAATGGCTGATTTCTTATATGCTCTCCATTTTTTCACAAATTTTTTAAGGACATAATGTGTAGCTTACAGTTTATTTGTTTCCTCAGATTGGTAACTAGTTTAGTGACAGTATTACATTAAATGACAGAGTGGGACATATTGATGTCAAATTATTAGACTGGAAACAAGCCTGAAGATGCCTAGAGAGAATCTGCTGCACTACATCTGGATAATTGCTCTTTTGAGAAGAGTTGTTTGACAACCCTTTGATAGCATGGTTTCTGAAAACAGCTCGAAGATATTAAGCAGAACAAACACTAGCCAACTCTCCACGGGACAAGGATCTTGGTTTGTTGTTTTCCTCTGCTCTGCAGGCATGGCAAAAGAAGCTACAACTACTCAGGTGGGAATACATGGCATGCAGAAAAGATCTACTTGATACAGATTTCGTATATCTGCACAAGTCAGGAGTCTATCTTGGCATAAGCATGGTTAATTTTTACACACAATAAGAATTTGTAGGAAAGAGGCAGAATGGACTCAGACCAGTTTTACACATACCAACAGATATCAGTTTTACAGAAAGTTAGATTTAGATTCAAAAAGCATGCCAATCAGGATTAAGCAGGACTCTCCCTATAGCATACACATCCTTAACTTTCTTGATGGATCTGGAGTTATTTTCATTTCATTTCAGTTCTCTAGAAGACAGGTTGGAACTAAAGAAAAAGTCTACTGATTATTTTTTAAATTTTTTTTGAGTTTTCAGCATTAAAAAACCAAAAAGGTTTGATTTACATAAAAGCATAGTAGCACAGGGTCATTTTCTCCCTATCAGGAAACTGTTCATCTCATCTTTCTTTTTGGTATGGTTCTATTTTCTATGAGTGTCTAATCAATAAGTAATTGATATCTAAATCTCACACTTCCCTACATGATCCCCTTGACATGAAACTAGATCATACTCATTTTTACTGTTCAGACAGAAGCACTTTGAGAGAGAGGCAGAAATCTAATGGCACAGGTTGAGAGAATTCCACTGCATAGCCAACAGATCCAAAGCAAAGAAAAACTGGGATACTCTTTTAGAGTGAGGTACACTACCTAAAGAAAGAGAATGACATTGAAATAAAAACTCCCATATCCTGGAAGTAATGCTAAAAAATCTGAGAATTTAAGTGAGAAGCAGCACAATGTCTCTAAAAACTCAAATTCTTTGGAAAATTCAGTCTTAGTTTACATATAGGTTCAGGCTGACAGAAAACTTTTGTCCTAGCAGCACTATATTTACTTTGTATCACATTACACTATGGTCAGTGAGGTTGGTCATGTCCAATCATGTCACCACTTGATATAGTGATGACCATATAACAGAGCACTGGGACAGTTGTCATTAAACCTCTTTAACAGGACATGTTCTAAGCAACATTTCAAACTCACATGACTGTTTCCAGCCATTACCAAGCTGCCTGCCTAAATGGCAGTCAAAGTACTTGAAGGAAAAGCCACTCACTTTCTCTGCTTTATAGCACAAAAACATGCAAAGTTCATAGCTAAAGTCAATCAGAACACAGAAGTAGTATACCAAATTCAAAAATTCTCTTTATAGGTTTCATTTCATCTTATGTTGAAGGAAGCTCAACCCATAATTTTTTCAGAGGTTTCAACAGATTTAAGTCAATCAGAAAAATAAGCAAAATAAACCACATTATTCATGAAACACCTATTCCTAGTGCAAATCTGTATTTTCACCTCTTTTTCTCATCTTAATAACCACCCTGGACACTGCATAACTGAATGGAATTAACATCATGAAGAACAGAAAAAAAAAAAAATCAAGACAAGTTATTCTGAAGAAAAAAAAGTATTTGCATTACTGAGATTTCGAAGAAATATATCATCCTTATTCCCTACCTCTCACCACGTCCATCTCTGAACAGCAGCGTACAAAACATGACTAGAACAAAGAGAATATTTTATTTCCATCAAAATAGCTAATTCTAGTTTTCTATCTTTAGTGATGAGAATGGATTTAAAGTAGAAATAATGGTTCTGAAGAAAACTGGATTTTTCGTTTTCGGAAGTGACTGTTAAATAGGGATATTTGGCCATCACTATTTAATGCATTTTTTTCTGCATTCTGCCCATATTCATTCTGAAATGAGATTAAGATATAAACGAACTGTCTCTGTGAATGGAAAAATAAGGTTTCTGAAGCTAAAAATTATGTAGTAAGAATCATTACTTGAATTGTAGAAGATATCAGGTCTTGAAGAAAACCAAAAAATACAAGTAAATATGATATTTATGGGAAAATTATAACACATTTTACAACCGTGTTTTGTAGTGGAAATTAATTAGCAATCACTGTTTAGACAGCAACATACAATAGTTGTAACGTGTATCTTATATTACTTGACAATTTCCACATGCAAAAAGATACCTTAAGGCCCTCTGAAAATCTCTTCTATATTCTCCAGTGTCTGCCCACACAAAAGCAGTGATAATAGCTCAGAAAGACTTTCAAATGCATTCTGAAACCTGTTTATGATTGATTGTCATTAATATTACATTGAGTGCTTGCCATACATTTTAACATTGTATTGATAGAAATAGTCTGAACTGATCAATACTGCAGCTCTCTCATACTCATAGGTGTTATGATTGATACAAATAGTAAAGCAGTTGTTTTTTCAGCACATAGTCTTTCCAAGCTATCCAGGAATAAATAGCACTTACTTCCACATGCTCTGCATTTTAGAGTAAGAAAGTGAATATTAGGTTCAAAAGGTGTTATTCCATTCTTCTACTGACTGACTGGAAGTTCATTGGAAAACTTTGATACAGAGAAAATAGAATAGCGGCAATTAAATTTAGCAGCTGTTTATTTGGACAAGCAGAGGCCTCATTCTACTCTCAAGAAATGTCCTAAGAAACATTTGCAGACCAGCTCTAGTCTTATCTCAGTAAACTCTACTGTTGGGGAGCCGGGCAAAGCCTGTGCTATACCCTGACCAGCAGCAGTAGACCTCAATGCAAAAATTTCTACATTGCCCTAGGATCTAACACTGTCACCTAGCTTTCTCCCTCATGCATTGAAACTTCCCCAAAGCAGTCCGCAGCATTTCTTTCTTCTCCTTATTTTCTGTTAAAAATAAACATATATAACCTTTTAAACATTTACTTTTTACTTTTTTTTTCATGATATGTTGAGGAGCTTCTGCCAAAATTATGGCATTAGTAAGTGTTTCAGATTTAGTGTGACCTAAAACTGACAGAGGTAGAAGGAGGGAGGGAAAAAAGGTAAAATGGAAGGGATTCCACTGATTTCAGCTGCAGAACTATGTTCTACTAATAGCAACTAAGCAATTAAAAATATAACTGATATAGGAGATCTCAAACCATAACTATGATTGATGTTTCCAGACTTCTTCATTTGTTGAATCAACAGTACATTAATAGACACAGCTTTGCCTAGCAATACCATGGGTAGAATTATTGCTGATCAAAACAATTTAAAACATTTTTTGTCATTGGGTGAATTAGTAGTAATGAGAATAAAATTCCTGTAATCATAAAAGTATAATTTCAAAGGCACCTTTAGTCAGTCCATTCTGCTCAGTTAGTCTGTCCACAATGCAACTGGTGCTTTATCTATCAAAGACTTGAAAAGTTCTAGAATCAAGATACTACTGCCTGTTTCACTGCAGCACTAGTCTGCTATGTAAATATTTTCTCTGGATGTCCAATATGAACCCCCCAAGATGCAACCTAAGAGTATTTTCTCTTGATTATCACTTGCCACTGAAGAGGAAAGTTTATGTCCACCACCTTTGTCACACTTCTAAGTGGCTACAGGCCACACTTGTAGGTTCCTCTTCAGTAGCATAAACAAGTCCTCAACCTCTTCTTATGGGACATTTGTACCCCAAATTACAGTTGTAGCCCTCCAATGGATCCTCTCCAGCTACTCAACATTGTGCTTCAAGTAGGGAGCAGCATCTAGGCACAGCAGTCTCTGTGTGTCTTCTTCATCAGTGCCAAGCAGAGAGTAACTGCAAAGGCACTAGCCACGCACATCCTAAGGAGCTGAAGTGCATGATTTGCCTTCTTTAGGATGAGAATACCTTGCTGATATTCAGCTGGACACCTACAAGAATATCCAGTTCCTTTCCAACAGCCCTATTTCTCCAACAGTCACTCATCAGCCTTTAATGCATGGATTATTCTACTGCATGTACAGACCTTTACCTTTCTTTCGCGCTGAAATTAATATCCATCTGTTCTTCCAAGCCTCAAGTTTCCCAAGTTCTTTCTTGATTGAAGTTTTAGAGTTTAATATTTAGTATGTCAGTCATTTCACCCCATTTGCTGTCATCAACAGATCTGATAAAAATGCAGTCTGTGTCATGACACAGGCCAGTGATAAAGATATTCAATTACCTGGGCTTCAGTACTGACCCCAAGAGCACTCTGCTTCTTACCAGGAACCAAATAGATGTTCAACCAATGCTTGTTGCATTTCATATATAAAAATCCAGCCAATGTTCAGTCCACTTAATTATCCTTATTTCCAGCACATACTTCATGAGCTTCCAAGTGAGAATACTGTGGCAGATGGTGTAAGAAATTTAACTAAAATTAAGGTATATTGTATGCACCACTCTTTCTGCTTCCTCTTCCTCATTTCAATGTAGAAAGTAATTACGTCAAGCATGATTTAGCCTTCATAAGTCCATGCTGGCTATTCCTTACTATCTGTTTGCCCAGACAGCCAAAATTTGGACAGATATTAGCAGGATGCAAAACTACTTCATGCAGAAACTTACTAAAACTTGGACCAATTTGCCACTCATTACCAAAGAATGGACAAATCCAGGCAGGTTCTAAACACTGAGAAGAGATAATTAAACCATGAAATGTGTAATGGACTTGTGGGATGTGACTATTAATTCAGGATTGTTAAAATGCATATCACCTGAGAGAATACTTTAATGCTAATTAAGTTTTATGGCACACCATAATTCTAATGACTCATAGCTCAGTTACAAGAAAGAAGAGCATTTGCTAACACAGACACTTACTCATGCTAACTCCATCAGTCAGCTTAGAATCAGAACCATTTACTGCTAGCATTAATTATAAGCTCAAATGATTCCTTTCAACCTAAAACTCTCTTAAAATCTAGTTTCTCACATACAGATGTATGGAAGGAAATTTTTTCAAATGACTTAGCTGCCAGTCCCAGATCAAGTTGTGTGATATGATTGCATTCATATTCTTCTTCCATGAAAATATATTTTCATCTTAAACTAGGTGGTCTACCTGATAAGGCTACCATTTCTCCTACAGCAGTGAAACTTATGAGCAACAATTAGAAAGCAGGTATTTAAGTACAGCTTTACTAAGCTTCTTGATTATGAAGACAAAACTTGCTCGCTTATGCAGTTTCAGAGACCATTCCAGAAATTTTACTCTGATTTCACAGTGAAGCATTTCACCTGATTGCACCTGAAGCATCTTCATTTCTGTGCAGTGCTCCACAAGTGAGACTGCATATTGCCAGGTTTATATCCGAGAACAAGGCAATCTCCCTTATAACTGCAGTTATGAGTTATTTTGCCAATAACTTAGCTATTTTTCTGGTTATGCACACACTTCTCTACACACCATTGGTAAAACTCTCTGGCACCTCAAAGAGGAGTTAATGTCCTAAGTCATAGGATTGGGCAAAAATTTGTGGTGATCACTTTGAAATATGAGTGACAGCTTTCAGAACAGAGACATGAAGTGAAAAATAACAGACCAAAGACTGCAGTGCAAGAAAACTACATTAATACAAAACTGATACTCGCCTTTTCTACCGGAAATAAAATATATATTTTTCTCATTACAGAGTAACAAGAGATTCACCACACTGTGAGTAGATATGGAAGAGAACAATCATACATTAAACCTTTAGCAGAGTTAAAATCTCTAAATCTTCAGGGATAAGCAGTATGAGTTCAAGTGACGATATGGCAAAGCCAACCAGGTCAAAGCACATATAGCAGTGGAAACAGCAGCAGAACAGCAGCATGCTGAGTATCAGAAGGAGATTTTGTAACACTTAGACAGTGAAGGCCTTATGCAAGATCCTTGGAAATTTTTTACTGATATTGTTCCTGAATAATTCTAAGAATTGCAGCTTTTTTTTTTCTTGGTTAGCAAATGAGAGAAATTCTGAGAATATTTTTGACCAAAGAAATTCCTAGTACTAAAAGAAAACTTTGCAAAATAGATTCTGGGAGTTTAGGGAAGCAGGAAAATATTGTATTTCAGAAGATTTTGTACATTTTACCTTCTAAAATATATGAAAATGTATCATTTCATAACTTTTCCCTTCCAAGTTTATACTCATTTGAGAGTACGTCAAAATATGATAATTTGGGGTGGAGTTTCTTTAAGAAATCAAGAAGTTAGTTCATATTTCTAATCACTATCTCTAAGTATTTAAACATATAGTTTCACTGAACAAATATTTGGCATTCCAGTTACAGTGATGCTACAAGATGTTCCTGTGAACAAACTGGAAAGAGAAATAAAAAAAGAGGTGTAAGAGGAGCAGAGGGAAGAAGAATGACAATTAAAACAAGTATGATGTGATAAAAAGGTTTGAGGGGGAAAAAATGGTCCAGAATAGGAAAAGATCTTTCAAATAGTTACTCTTTCTAAAGACAAGGAAGTAAATAAAAGTCTAAGTGAAAGAGTAGAGAGGGAATAGTAAAGTTTTATTGTTTGGTGGTAAAAAGAAGTCTCTGGTAAAGAGCTGTATACTGCAGCTCCTTCTGGAGAAGAGAAATGAAATTATGTACATTCTACCATGTAGATCACTGAAGTAGTGATCACTGATCACTAAAGTAGTGATCAGTCAAGAATAAAACACCTTTTATCAATTGCTAGTCTGACAAGTGTTAGATATTTAAATTTACATTTTTTACCTTTAGCAGAGTCTACAAATTACACTGGGAAATCAGAAATATAACAGAAATTACCATTAAAAATTCAATTGTGAGGAAAAATATGTTTACAAATTTAAACAATAATAATACAATCAGTGGCTTTACTGATTCTAGCACATGTATTTAATGCAATTGCCACCATTTACAAGACTCATCAGCGATAGTCTGCTAAGTTTTCTAGCAATCAAATATAAAAATGACACTTCAAATATGTTTGTCTAATTCAACTTTTCAAATGCAGAAGGAAATAGATAGCTAGTCTGAATCAGACTCAAATTTAAAGTGTGCTTTTGGGCATTTTTTTCCACCAAATGACTGCAGCAAGATCCCCCTCCACATCTCAATCTCTTCTCTCCTCAAAACTCTCTCAAAAAAAAAAAAAGAAAAACCCCCCAAAAAGAGGAAAAATACCGACATTTCTTAAAGATATTCCTCTACACTTTTTAATGGGATAAGTGCATTCCATTTTAAGAAACTTTGGAAAAAGGGACTTGCTATGAGTTCTCTGGAAAAGAAATGAGCGTTATTTCCTAGATGCCCATTCCTTCCACCACCTTTGTTCTACCCATAATTGATACATGACCATGACACATAAGAAGGTACATCTCTGTATCACCACCCTCTAAATTACATTTTAACAAATTCCTACATTATTCATAGAAGGATTCAAAGAATGGCTTGAGTTGGAAAGAACCTTAAATATTGTCTAGTTCCAAATCCCCTGCTGTGGGGTTGGAACTCAAGTACACTTGGGAGAAATTCCTTTACCTGATAGTTCAGAGGAACTATTTCCATACCATAAACACTTTGAACGAACTGAAAGGTGCACCTGCATTGGCCTGTGGCTTCCATCTCAGAAATCTGTGATCTAATCATTCTAACCCTTTTTGTACTTCACTGCCATACAAAGGTCTTGTGTATTCATTTGCAAAAATCACTTTCCAACCACAGGTTAACGATTTCCTAGGCTTTCAATTTCATGACAAACATGAATAACATAAGAATCTGGATGGTTTAATCTTCTATTCTTATATTAGGCCATCATGAAAAAGCATTACTGTTTAAGCTACCAAAATCTGCATGACTACTCTTATTTAGAGACTACAGTCATCAGATAGACCAGCAAAAGACATTTTTACTACTCAATAATTAGAACTCTTTTAATTGTACATGTAGGTTCCTTATTTTCATTTTTACTTTTTTTCATTTCAACAAGATATTTTTTCCCAGTAACTAAAAAAAACAATTCATAAAGCACATAGAACAGGAACCTTTGAAAATGGTTTTCTTTTTAACACTGAAGTGTCTAATTTTTAAACATAACTTTTTCATTCATAACACTTTAAAGATGGCTTTCCCTTAAACCAACGTTTGACACTGACATAGAGTACTATACTTACTCTTCAAAGAGAAAAATCTACAGATAAGAGTATGAATGCTTCGATTCTTGCATAATCTTCCATAGTGCTTACTACTGATAAGTTTCCAGCTGAAGTACTGTATTCAGCTCTGTGCATTATATGAAAAAAATGGGCATGTAAGAAAAAATTCAGAATTTTTTAACTATCGGAAAAAGCTAAAAATTACTTCAGTATCTTCTTTACTCAAGAAGACAAAGGACAGTCATGATTATATGTTAGTTCTTCAGGATTTTGCATAAAATTATATATATATATATATTAAAAGCTCTGAAGTATATGATACACTGAAAGATATTCCTTAGTATCAGATAGTAATCTCTCCAAATGCTACGGCTTTTGAACATAATAGATAATTCTGCCATGAGTGTTGATGTAGCTGACATGTCTTTAATATCCTACTGGGTAGAGGTATTAACGTGCTTGAAAGAACAAGAAAGTCTTTTATGTGGTTTTCACTTTCATAGAGTCAATTGATCTCTCAGTTCCTCTCAGAGGTTACTTTGTGACTCCAAAACCATCTAAATATAAAAATAAATAAGTTTTAAAAGAAAAGAAAATTAAAACCCTATACAATCATTTTATCTGGATTAAAAAAGCTCAGTTCTCCTAAGGTGACCAATTTAAAGTGTTAAGACATAATAGAAAGACTATCATCAAAATCATCAAATGATCCCTCATTTTTGAAAAAACGGAAAAGTAACACTCTAAGCACTTCTATCTCAGTCTCCTGTGATTCCAGGTGAGCAAATCAAAGAATCACCATCACAAACTAATCAAACACCACCATAGGATTTAATATTACACCTATAGTTCAATTCATTTATCTTATTAAAAATTTATGACCTTCCACACTTGGTAATATGCACCATAGGAGCTCAAACTTTATTTTTTATACTGTTCAGTTCCATTCCTTCTATTATTCCAGTACGTCATAAAATCTACTTCCTTTTCTATGAAATCCTAGTTTGTTAATATAGCCTCCTTTTCTTCCCAGAGAGTAAATGATTCCAAAAGTTTCAGAGCTACCTGTGGGATCCTTTGATTTTATAATACTCCTGCCTGAATGTTGAAAGACAACCCTAAAATTTAATTGTACATGGATTACCATATTTTACTGCAATGTATTGATTTCATGTATGCCACATGTTTTTTCTGTGTTCTATACTAAAAAAAAATAAATAAAAGGAAACATTATTGGATGGATACACCTCCTTTAAAGAGCTTCATAATGTACTTATGATCAGTTGAGAGAACTGTAGTTGTTGTGCTGATGACAGTGGATAAATCTTTTTGAGGGAGCAACAAGTAACACAAAACCTGCCAGCAGCCAGGAAGTTAACAAAAGGACAAATTTAAATCTGAAAAATTAGTTTTCAAATATATTTACTACATTCTACATACAATGCACCAAAAAACAATTAATATATAATTTAAAAATTTTTGAAAATAATTTTGGCAGCTCAAGTTCATAGTAAGCAAAAATCTGTAACACCTTAACATTAGTTGCAAAATGGCATAGAAGTAGCTTATTGATTGCAAAAAGAATTAAAAAGTGGTTTCATTGCTGGAGCAGATGATTCCATTTATTCTCATTCTAAATTTTTGATCCATTCTACAGTCATCTTAATAAGACATTGTACACCTATTCATTTTTTAATACTTGATTATTTCAAATGACCTATCACAATTTTGAAAGAAATAATACTCAAAGTAATTTTAACTTGCATATATTATTATAAAACATTTCTAAATAAAAAGCCTTACAATTCACCACAGAAAATACAGGAATTGATAATTGCTTGCTTTTCTATATTTCTATCAGACACACAAAAAACAGGAAATCCAGTATTCTGATAATATTAAAAGAGTGACTCTTTATTCTCTGTTTTTGCTGTTTTCCACACACAATAAAGGAGGAGGATTTATTGTATTCACTTCCTGTCCATTTTGTTCTGATAGAAGCAGAAATTTTGAGGCAGGAGAACTGACTATCATAATAAATATTTCAGTATGATGAAACATTTCTATATTTATACAACATTCAACATTTATTTTCCAAATATTTTTTAATTTTAATTCTATGGCTGGATCACTAGATTGATTAGAATAATATTTTTTCATGTCTTTCTGAACAATTTCCTTGTTAAAGTTCAGATAAGTCTTAGTCTGAAGAGACCAATATTATCTCTTATTTTGCTATTCATCCATTTACAATTTTAGTGATTTTACTTTACTTTAAAGAAGCCATACATTGGAAAACAGAGTAAATAAAGCAACTGTCTTGCGACCTCCACATTCCACCAAAATAGCTACAAAACTTGATTTCAAAGCATCTCTGTCTCCATCCCTTCCTTTATCGGGAAAGTACTAAAGCTGCCATCCATTCACTTATTTCCATTAAATCTATTAATTCATGCTTCTACTAGATGGTATTTATGACTCTGTATAGTGGTATTTACATCATTTCATTGATTTCCATTAGCTTTAGGAAAGTAAAATTGTGTCAATCTTTATATGTTCAATATTTTTAAAATGAAACCTACCATTTCAGCCAAGGCTTCTTACCTCTACAAAAAGAAGGAAAAAAAAAGTTAAGAAAGAAACTGAAGGAAATTGCACTAGCAGAAACAACAGACTAATAATAAAACTGAAAGGGACGTTTCAAAGCTTTCTTCAATGTAACAAGTAGTGGCCTGGCCTGCAGAGAGAGGGAAGAGTAGTTTCTATGGTTTATCCTGACTTCAGCAAGGCATGCAGCAGTCTCTCTTATAACGTGCTCACTGAAAAAATTATGAAATCAGATTAGTGAAGGGTGAGATGGCTTGGAAACTGGCTGAACTGCCAGGCCCAGAAGGTGATGGTCAGTGGCACAAGTTCCAGGTGGAGGCCAGTCACTACTGTGTGCTCCAGGAGTTCTTAAGGGGGCCAGCATGGTTTGGCCTCCTCACCAGTGACCCACGCGACGCAGAGCTCACCTGCAGCACCTTTGCAGGGGACACAGAACTGGGAGAAGTTGCCAACACATCAAATGGTTTTGTAGCCATTCACAGGACCTCAAAACATTAGAGAAAAGAACCCCTTGAAGTTCAAAAGAAGGAAACAATGCACTGCTCCTGCAGGCTCCCAGTGCTACCGAAACCTTGGCACCTGTCCCTACTACAATGGCAAATGAGCTCCTTGACAGCTGCTACTTCTTTCTCAAAGGCCTTGGAAATAAACTCTCCAAGGAATAACTTGCCACTCAAGACCCAGCATTCCTATGGACTCATTATAACGTGGGATAGAGCAAGTTTACAACAGAATATTGTCAAAACCAATCTGCTTTATTGTAAAATAAGTGATTACCTGTCATCTCAGAATACATGTCATAGAGTCATGTAATCAGCTTTTCTAATTCATGGCACTGAATAACTTCTAAGTAGTGCATTACATTTCATAATGGTAGATTAGACTTCCAAGACATTTTGATCTTGGAATAAAGCTTACTCCTTTTCATTCATAAACCTCTGTTAGCTGAACACATACACTTTCACAGATATTCTTATTTAAAGTCCGCATAGAGTGTATTCCTCTTCAAACACCTAAGGTAAATTTATGTTATTTTGATTTCTGCCGTCTTCTCTCAGCAGGTAGTAAAATTTAAATTACCAAAAATATAAAAATAAATGTTATCTAAATGCTATATGGTTTTCACCTAATAGATAAAATTAAATATGTTTCAAATATTTAAGGTGTTAAGAAAAGGATCTAGGCCTATAATATTTTAAAGGAAAAGCATCAACTGTTATTTATTGTCTAATTTTAAATTCAATAGAAATGTGTAGTCAAATATTTACACATAATTGAAGAGGGATTACTTCGATGTAGTAGTAAAAAGCACTCAAGAAGATGCTATATTTTTCCTAAAGAAGATTAGAAACATGAATAGAGAAATATTTGAAAGTACTAACAATGCTTAATTATATTCACATTGCAGTGCAGCTGTCTTTTATCACCTTTCACTTGGATGCCCTCTCACTTGAGGATATCATGCTTATTTCATTAGCATCAACAACAGAAAAGCTGTCATGGAAACTCAAACCTACAAATGAGTGACTCGTAAGTGATCTTCAGTATACTTTATTCGGGTGTTCAAATTTATTATTATTTGAGTCTGACACATGAAGTATGGTTTATTATTACTACTTTATTTTAAACACAAAGAGTAGTATTTATTAAATTATTATCTTATATGTACTAGTATGTTCATATCCATATATGCACAAAGAATCTTAAGCAATAAATTTTCTCTGGTTTTCTAGAAAACCAACTGGACTGTACAATCATATTTCAGAAAAATATACTATTCAGTATCCTAGTACCGAGGGGATAAGATTCTACATTTTGTCACTCCCAGATAGTTTCAAAACCATATAAAATAATAATATAAAAACTCTTTGCAGAGGAAACTTATAAATCAATATATGTCATTGCAAAAAATATTGGCTAGGATTAAATGAGGCTCAAAAGTTGTACTCCTTTTTCTGGCACTTCAATATGCAAATTAAGCGTTGAAATCCATTTCAATTTTTTTGACTCGGTGTTTTGGTAAATGAGGAAATTTTCTTCCACCACTTTCATTTAATCCAATTTCATTTAAAAAGAAAAGTTCTAGGTACATTTTTACTGTTGTCTACATAAAAAAAAAACCAAAACAAAAAACGAAACAAAACTAAAAAATACCCTACATTGGCTTCCTGGACTTCATATTGTGAAACAAGAAATGCAGCAATCAAGTTTAATGTAAAGAGAATTACTGAAGTCACAAATATAATGTGCAAAATCTCATAACTTTTAATGGGTATCATAAAGCCTTGTATGCACTCACCTTCTGCCTCACCACATATGCTTAGAAATAGTTAAGTCTATCATGGTGTCCTAACTGTAAAACAGTGACATAAAAGTAATCCACTATTACACTAGTCCCAAATAAGTCAATTTATAACTGCCATTACTTCCAGTAATTGTCCTGGACTTGCTTATTTTATGAGTCTATAAAGCACGTCAACTCCAGCTCTAAATGAAAATAAAAATTTTAAGTATTATAAATCAACTTTTGTTGCTTGAATAAGATGAAAGAAGCCCAGAAAAGTAAACCTTTGAGAAAAGTCTCTTCAGAAGAATATAAATCAGATTGTTCAGCAGGCTTCTTCACTTCCTCTCTAATAACATATCCCATCTGATAAATAGACTTGCTTTTTATCCCACTGTCATAGTTATGATTTGCCAATTTAAATATACTCATTTTCTGTTGTGAGACAGAACCAGGAGCAAAAGCAAGGCATTAAAAGGGTATTAAAAGAAATTTATTAACTACACAAAGAAAAAAAACAACTCTGATTCCAAGTGGCTCTCCAGCAAAAGAATGCTATACATTCCAGAGACAGTGCATATGTGCATGTTACGTGGAAAAAATAATAATAATAATAATAATTTAAAATATCTAATATCCATTAAGTGCTACTGTCCTTCATTGATTTCAGGATCAAAGAGATGAGTTCATGAATGGAAGGACAAAACTGGAAAACTGAAATGCATTTGAGTCAATCACCTAGGCCCATGACAAAAAAAAAGAACTTTGGGAGTCCTAGGTCCAGAATAAAGGTCATTACTACTTATTGAAAGATACTTATTGGGAAACCAAAGGTTCTATCTTGTGAAGACAGCAGAGTACCACAAGATTTTAAGTACTAGCAGATCCAGAAGACCGAAAAAAGCCAGAGATAAATCCAGCAGTGTCAGATTCAACAGTGAGGACTTGCAATCTGGAAAATGTGAAAACCTTTTCAATTACCACATAGGAGTCAAAGAAAGATTGCATAGTGAATCAAACCACAGATTCATAAATTTTCATTGTTCTTGAACATCCAATTCTCACAGATAGTATGGGTTTTGAGAATGACATCTCATTACCTGAATAAAGAAAAAATAATTCACATTACCTACTCTCAGTTTTGAAAAATATGCTTTTCTGTTAAGTACTTTTGCTTTTCTCACAAGATACAGGTTCAATAAGAACATAACATTAGTATTCAAAGTCAGAACCAGACGGTCATAAAGTAGTGAATTTCTTTTTTTTAAAAAAAGTATTGGAATGCTAATATGGTATTAACCAGGAGTAAGCAATAGTACTTCATTTACAGTCTTTTTTCTATCACAGTATAACTGAGCCTGGAACATGTCATCTAATCCAAGGACAACTGACGTATGCCCCCTGAGAAGATAATTTTCCTGGCCAGGAAGTGATTATCTAGTCTTCACTAGTTCCAAGCAAAGAGAAAGTGCTGAATATTTGAAATAATTGGTTGAAGCAAATAAAGCAAACAGTTATTATCAGGTACAACTAATAAACAGTGAAAAACATATGTGAACTCAGCCAAAAATAATGCCAAGATTCTTATGTGCTAAATTTTTCAGGTCTTTTATTTTTTTTTTTAATAAATATTTTGGTTGAAAAGTACCTTACAAGCAAGAGTTCTGCAAATACACCAGTTCACATAATAATATTTTAAAACCAAAATAAATATTAATGCTTGAAAAAGTAAAAATTTTTAACACAATCACTTGGCAGGTCATGAAAATCAATTGGTAAATGAAGAGGCAAAAACATGTACCACATAATAAAATCAATTTTTGTTTCAAATGTATTTCCAATATGGTTCTGACATAACATGTAGATCCTGACCAGTACTCTCCCAAATAAGTCAAGATTTTATTGCCATAGTGCCAACCAAGGTACAAAGGTATTTGTCTTCTTTTCTCCCCCAAATTAAATGATGTTGTGGATAATGAATTCAAAGGACATTTAATGTATCTAAAGCCTTGATTTCTATTAGACATTCTAAAACTCTCTAATAAAAGTTCAATTTTAAACATGATGGCTAGGACTCAAGAGGAGGAAGCCAGAATCAAATCTAATCTGTTCAAGGCTTTTCTTCTTTCATAAGTTGGATAAATTTTAAAAGACAGAAATTAAGTAGTCAACAAATGCCATATATATATAATGACAAAGCAAAATCTTGTTCTAATATACATTATTCATAGGAGAGAGTCCCCTTTAAATATCTGTTTTCTGTTATTAAAGAAAGAAAACAATTAAATTAAGGTGAATTGCTATATACATTTTAAGTGTACAGTAAGAACAATTTAGGCTAACTATCCATGCTGAAAACCCTGCATTTTACAGCCACTGTGAAAAAATTCCAGAAAAAATACATCTTTTTGATTGCCATCGTATTAGCTAAGCTAATTCAAAAATAATTCAAAAAGAATTTAGAAATGAAAATGTGTTTTATTCTTTACTATACTTGACAATACACTACTACTTTCTCTCCCTTCACTCACATTTAAGCACCCCATCACCAAAACAGGTGGGATGCATTTTAATTTAAAGTTTGCACAGAATCTGTTTTACTGTTCAAGAAAAAGCAGGATCCACTCCCATTCCCTCTTACTGAGCCTATAATTTCAATATCTTTTGTAGGCCAGAAAACTCAAAAAATCTCTGACAATATGACCACAATTATTGACTGATCTGAATTTTTCTCTTGTTATAGCGCATCTAATTTACTTTCAGAAGATTGTTTGTGCGTTTTAGTTTTGGCACAAGATTACTCAGTAGGAAAATTTTTGAAGCATCATATATTCCATTTCCTTTCTTATGAAGATGCCAAAATAATATGTATAATTAGTTAGCTGGAAAGAAAAGTTAAACTTATGTAAAGTGAATTGCTAATGTGATTTTGTAGTGTAAATATTACATAGTATTTAATTGCACTCAGAGTTAATCAACACTGTCAAGCTCCCTGTTTCTTAATATAGCAGCTTTCTACAATGACTGCAAGAGTGAGTAGTAATCAAGGGTTTGGTTTTTGTTATGTCTATTTATTTATTTTGTTATTTATTTATACCTTCCTCCTACCATTCTTCATGACAAAGAAAAAAAATTTTAAAAGACATTATTTCACACTGGGTTGCTTCAGTAGAATAAATCAGGTTACTTCATTGCAATCTATATAATTTGTAGGAGTGGTAGAAATTTATCCCAAAAAAATTAATGTCTTTGGTATGCTCTATTAACTGATAAATACCTAGTTTCTTAAAATAAAAAAATAAGCATTTGAAAGTTCAAAACTTAGAAGACAACAGCTACATTCATTGTCAAAACTTATTACTGATGGGCCTAAATAACAATGCTAGTCTAAAGCAGTAAAAGCAAGATAAGACTTACTCCCTGAAAAATGCACTTAAATGCATACATTTTAAGAAAAGACAATGTAGGCTTTTGTTTTATTATTGTCATTTTCAAACTGAACAGAATATCCTGGAGACATAGAAAATTATTTTTCCTTGCCTACTCTTACAGACTAATTCAAGAAAAATACACCAGTGCCATTAAGCTTGTTTCAATTAGATTACTAAAGCTATTGACATGAGAACTGAGGAGCATTCTGGCTTTTGTATTCTTTCACTAAGAATCTACCTTCCCATTTTTCAATAATACTCACCTTGAACATGAGTTGTACTCCGAATGTGACTTGCAGACAAACATTGTTCTCAAAAACTGGAAGCACATTTCAGAAATTTTGGAATGGATTTTTTTTTTCATAGCTGAAAAAAATTAAGTGCACTCTAGCCTATTGAACTTACATCATATATTATATTTACACAGTAAATCATTTTTACAATCACTTTTCATTTCTTGAAAATGTCAAATTTTAGAAAGAACATTGGTGTCATTTCAAACTAGATATGAGGAAGAAATCTTTTATGTTGAGGGTGGTGAGGTACTGGAAAAATGTTGCCCAGGGAACTGATGGATGTCCAATCCCTGGAAAGATTTAAGGTCAGGTTGGACAGGGCTCTTAACTACCTGAGCCAGTTGAAGATGTCCCAGCTCCTTGCAGGGGTGGTTGGTCTATAGGATCTTTGCATGTACCTTCCAAAGCAAAATATTCTATGATTTTGTGATTTCTTCTGAGAAATGCTTGCACAGAGATCTCATGTATGTGTAGACTTCTCACTCATTCAAAATTACTTCTGTATTCATCAAAAAAAAATTAATCAACATTCTCAATACATAGCTGCTTGATCTTTGACTTGAAGATGAGCAAGTCAGGTCATGTCTATCCCATAATCTTCAATTTATTATACATTATTGTTTGCTGATATATGCTTCTACTGTCTCTGGGAATATAATGCAACAGTCAATTGAAACAGTACTACTGCAACAGTATAAATATCATTTGGAAGTAGGAATGTAATTTTGTGTCCATTTGCAACACGTGAAACTTATGACACAGCCGTACATCTGTGTCTCATCTCTTGGAGAACATGTTTAACAAATATGTATTTACCCTCACAGTATTTTATTGGACCTGATTAGTTTCAGAATTTCCTCACTTGACACATGCTACAGCATTCCTTGGAACATAGGTTAAATTTTAATTTTAAAAAATCCATTGTAGATAAAGCTGCCATATGGAAAATAAGAAATTTCACTCCAAGATTTCCCCAGATAGGAGGAGAGCAGACTGGAACAATCCATTGCCTTCTAATCTTGCCTGAATTCACTTACCCCATTGTACCAGGCAGAAACCTTCCCATCCTAAGCTAGTGTAAAAGGAAACTAACAGAATTCTCAAGAAACATGAGATTCAGTGGAATGCTTCCAAGCCCAAGCCTCATGTGCCTCTTTCTGCTGTTTCATTTCATTTTTTGTCATGGTACTGGCTAGTTGTCATTTTTACCTTTTCAGATCTATCTCCTCTTCAGTGCTTCTTCTTTCTTTTGCTGCTTTCTCTTCTTTTCATACATCTTCTTAACATTTTCTTTCGTCATTCTCCCTTCTCCTCTGGAGCACCAAGTGTGTCTGACCCTGTTCCCGAGCACTGCAATAAGCTCTTGTACAGGTCATATCGTGCTCAGTCAGAGGCCCCTGTTTTGCACCTGGGTAAATTATGTAGTAGACAACACCATGAAGTAACTACTCACATCTTGCTCTGCAAGCCTTGAAAGACTTTTCACATTAAGGAAAATGAAATCTAGCACAGGGTCAAACTCCAAAGCAAGGTTTTTTCAGATATGTTCAGGCCTTTTCTTATTCCTTAGCTTCCCTATTCTTCTTGAGTAGCTGTCCAACCACCATCACCAAAGAACTGTGTCTGCAACTACCTGGGGGAAAGGTCTCTTTTCCAATTTTTGTCCTGGACAAGGCCCTGGCCCCCTGCTATAAGATTTTACTGCAAAAACCTCTCTACTGCAACACATGGTTGGAGATTAATGTGTGGATGCTGCAGAGCACATGCCTGAAATTCACAAATCTTGAACAAGCCCCTCTATACACACATCTTTGCACTTTCTTCTCTGGGTCTGCCCCTGAAGGCAGATCTTTGCTACAGATAAAGTGAAAGACAAGCAGTACTCGGAAATCTTCCCCTTTTCCACCTGTGAGCCCTCATCCAGATTTGGTTGAAGAAGCTTTTTTTTTTTAACAGTAAGCATTGTAAGAATGGTAAGAATATTTCTAAGTCAGCACCTGATACATACCTGATACATACCTGATACATGCCACCTCCTGAAAAACATAAATGACTCCCTGTATGGGGTATTGTGGTACTGTGATTCATAGAACAGAAGCAGAGAGAGACAAAAGTAACACCAGCACGATTTCCTAAAACTGCCATAAGTAGTAACTGATGGCAGAATGGAACACTCCAGTATCCCTCTTCTGGCCCAGGCACTGGTATGGTGACCTCATCTTTGTAAGACAGGTAGAGAGAAAACACAGCTTGTACCCACATCATGCAGCAGCTCGTGAGTTCCCTTTCAAACCACTGATATAAAACCACTGATATATGGACAGCCTGCAGACAGCACTGTGAACTAACACCAACCCACTGTAACACTCAGTGGGATATGAGCAGTTAGGCAGTAATTGCTCCCTGCTCAGTGATTCACCTCATAATGATAAAGAAATGTATACAGTAGGTATATCCAAGAGCATTATAGTTGCCACCAAAGTAGTGAACAGCCTTGAAAAACATCTGCATTTAAGTCCTGAAAGAGTTATTAATTTGTCAGCAGGCAGCACATGTGACAGAGTGAGATATGTCTGTGCTGAGTTACAATTTCTATTTGCATTCTGCTGAATACCAGTCTGACCTTGTCTAAAGAATCTGCTCTACTGCATTGCGGTCACTGCGCCTGGAAATTCATTGAAGGAGTATTGCTAAGAGGCTTCTGGGACTGTCAGCTTCACTACTGGCCTACCTCCAAGAAACATTTTTTTTTTATGATGAGGACAAGTCAGTAGGGGAAAAGGAGAAATTACAATTAGTGGAGCTGCTGTTTCTTAGACTCAGCATGAAACATCAAGAGGGCATCATATCTAAAAATACAGCTCGTCTGCAACAGGAGAAACCATTGCAACAAGTAAAAAAATACATGAAGGAAAGAGGACAGGGGGACCAGCTCAAAGCCCCAGTCAGCAGGGAGTCATGCTAGACGACAGTCTCCCCCCAGATTTTAATAGTTTTCAAGTGCACACATTGAAGTTCAGACAAAACTTCAATAGTTCAATAGTAGGAGACAATTTCTAAGCTTTAAATTACATCAAGCCTATCACACATTCCCAAAATAGATTGCAGTAGAAATTCAAACTACCAACAGCCTGAGTAAAACAGAATGCAAAGCAGAGTAGTTTGAGGTTAGTTTCAACATCCAGAGGCAGATATCAGCCCAAAAAAGTGCAAAATTTGGGTGTGTGCTGGAGGGTCCCAAAGCTATCAGCAGTGACTGCACTTTACTGAAATAGTGAAAAAAGCTGACAGGCTGTACAAATAGAAAAATGGAAGGTGGAAAACGTATGACATCAAGAGCCTGAAGCATCCAGCTATGCACTTTCTGATGTATCAAGGGAGGAGAAGGAAAAACTATGGGGATATGATAGGCTTGACAGCCTGAGCTTTTGAAACAGTGGATTGGATGGAGTTGTAGGGCTCGCTCTCTCAGTAGGTGGGACTGAGCTATGAAATTTAAATGAGTTGTGGTGGAAATGCAGGTCTGGGAGGCCTTGTCACAGAAAATCAGGAACTCAGAGGCACGAATGTGCATGTCTTAGAAACTGCATTTCATCTTATCACACAATCTCTGAGATTCTAAAATTTTTTGGACCAGCTTTAATTTCCATGCCTAACTTCATTTCACCCTAATCAACACTCTCTTCCATAATTCCCCAGTTACTGCACTCTGTGATGTCTGATTACAGGCTCACTTAGGTCAGTAGTTCTGCATCTCACTAATACATCTTTGTTAGTTAAGCCTATGGGATTTATTTAGTTCTCCAATATAGCACTGAATCTGGAACCATCCAAAATACACATCTGGCTGACAGCTCAACCCCTTCACTGAGTGGATAATGTTCATGCACAACAAGGTTTTTTGACCTAGGTAAATAACATTTAAATTTATCATTCATGCAGAATAAGGTTCATGAAAACTATCCATAACCAAAATCAAATATTCATTATATAAAACTTTAAAGGTTTTTTTTTCACTTCATATACAGAACAGAATAAAGACAAAAGGAAAGTCACATTAATTCTATGTTAATTGGGCAAAGAAACCATAACTGGCTAATAATTACTTCATCAGCTGTAGCAATCTCTGATATATTTCCTGAAACAAGATTCTGAACAAGTTCTAAAGAAGGGCTGAAGTACTATGGTGAGAAATATCACAAAAATATGCATCCTTTTTTTTTCATAAAGCACAGTGTTCTAATGATTCATACATTACATTGTACAATACCACGGTAGATACCCAGTTCAAAAAAAAGTAAGAGTAGATATCAAGGAGAGTCTATTCCACATTTATGCTAGAGTTTATCTGCTTCATCTAATACATGGCTTTAGCATATAATCAGATGAGAGCACATGAAAAATTTAAGTGTTTTGAAAAATTATTGTTACTACCTTGCCATAGTTTGAATGCTTATAGCAGTAATGTAAAGCAAAATAAGTATTCTTTTAAAAGCACTGGTTACATAGAGAAATTGCTATATTTCAGTTCAAGGACTAAAGACATTTTATTTTCTACCGCACTGGTTACCATTTGTACAAGCAGAGGGCTACAGAGATGTTAATCAGAACTTTAAGGATTAATATAATGCTACTTCTGAATGCTTCTGGCATTTCAGTGGGCGTCTTCTCTTTTGAATAACAAGATTGCTTTTGCCACATTTCAAAGACCTGCAAATTCCTATACCTAAATCAATTCCTATACCTAAAACACAACTTTTTCATGTAACAACTTGGAAAAACAATTTGTTAGAAAGTAGACTTTACGTCCTGAGCCTAAGAGGCTGTATTCTGAGGCTTTTTCTGCCTCTACTTTCTACACTCATAGGCATAAATAGGAACCTGTGTTAATTTTTTTTTTCCACCCTTATCTTAAAATTCCAATAAGGAAGCATTTTTGGGCATTGCACTCTGAACTCCTTGCAACTCTGTTAATTTAGTGAGTCCCAGAATCAGGAACAGAGTTAGCTCCAGTACCCGGCATCCATCTGTCCTAGAAGAGAAATTAATTGTGAGTTGATAATACTCTTTCCTGTTTGTGTTGTCAGTTAACTCAGATATCAATACAGTCTGTTCAAGCACATTTTAAATACAAAAGTTAACTTCCTATCTTCTGTGGAAGCCAAATACAGCCTCACTCTCATTTTTTTATGGCCATGAGCCATAAACGTTTATTTTTCCAGTTTTGGGGGAAAAAAAATCCAAACAAAAAACACAAGATCCTGTCAGTGTCATTTGACAGAAGTTCATTTCTCCTTGTATATGTGTGATTCCAGGTATGTTAAATAATTTGCTTTTACACCATCACGCTTTACCTACATGTGCTAAATTTCACTGTGGTAAAAAACACACAAACAAACAAACAAAATTTCAAAGGGAACCAGTTCTCCCGAGGAATGTGGGAGTGTGGTAGAAAATAAAAATATAAGTGTTTCATATAGCATCTGAAATACTTGCGACATTTAATGCCTCTGCCATATCACAGCTGTTCTTATATAGGGTAATGTACAATTTTTCTGGAGGTGGATTGTCAAGGCTGACTGAATTAACCTTGAAGTATTGTTCCCTTAGGTTATAAATTTCTGCAAATCTAAAGCATGAAGCTGTTTGAAAGAAAGGGAAGAATCCCAGAACTGTAAGCTGTGTTAGTAGCCAGGGAGACTGCTGTTTGATACTATCCTTGAACAAGCCAGACAGACAGAAATAGGATGGAGACAGACAGAATAGTCTGGAAAACTGGACATAGAGAAACCTAATGAAGTTCAACAGGAGAGTGCAGGGTCGTGCACCTGGGGAGAAATAACCCCAAGCACCAGCAGAGGTTGGAGTCTGACCTGCTGGAGAGCAGCTCTGTGAAGGACCTGGGGGTCCTGGTGGATGACAAGCTGACTATGAGCTGGCAGTGCCCTTGTGGCCAGTGGTATCCTGGGGTGCATAGGGAAGAGTGTGGCCAGCAGGTGGAGGGAGGTGATCCTGTTCCTCTACACAGCCCTAGTGAGTCCACATCTGGAATACTGTGGCCAGTTCTGGGCTCCTCAGCACAAGAAAGACAAGGAGCTACCAGAGATGGTCCGGCAGAGGCCACAAAGATGAGCTGGGGTCTGGAGCATCTCTCCAGGGAAAAAGACAGAGGGAGCTGGGCCAGTTTTGTTAGCTGGGCAGAAGAGAAGACTGAGAGAGGATCCCATTAATGCATATGAATATCCCAAAAGCCAGTGCCAAGAGAATATTGCCAGACTCTTTTTGGTGATGCCCAGGTACAGGATAAGGAGCAATCGTCGTAAATTAAAACAAGAAGTTCCATCTCAACATGAGGAAGAACTTCTTTGCATTGAGGGTGGCAAAACACTGAAAGTGGCTGCCGAGGGAGGTCACAGAGTCTCCCTCTCTGGAGATAATCAAAACCCACTTGGATACATTCCTGTGTTACCAGCTCTAGGTGGCCTTGCCTTGGCAGGGGGGTTGGGCAAGATGATTCCCAGAAGTCCCTCCCAACCATAGCAATTCTTTTATTCTGTGAAATACAGCCTAGCACTACACAGCTCCATTAGAGTCTTGACAGTTAAGTCATAAACTTCGCATTAATAATCTCCAGTTATCAAAGTCAATGTTGATTAATGCTTATGATTCGCAGTCTTAAATGGGAAACAAACCAAGGTAGAAATGAAAGGGCTCTCCAAAAATCAGAAATCAGAGAAGTGCTTTAAAAAAAATCTTTACACAAAAATGAGTTTATAATCACCCAGGATAAGAGGACTCTGAAACAAGAATAGTTCTTGTCTGACACCTTCCCAGTTTTTCTGTAACTTCGTGAGACATACAGGAGCAGCCCTGGAGAGTATGACATCTCCAGAGTAATTTTGCTCTTTTCAAGCTAAATACAAATGTATCTACTCAATTTCTCTTAAGCTACATAGAGATTTTTAACCAGCTCATTAGTAGGTTTACTGAGTAAATTGCATGAGAAGTAACCTCTAGGGAACTACAGTAATCCTATAGAGATTTTAGCTGGTCCTTTGGTTGGGGTTTGGGGGTATGAGGGGGGCTGTGGAGTGTGAGAAAATGCTACTGTACAAAAACTTTTTGTCCATCAGAGACTAAAGGAAATCTGCTGTCTGATAAGCCAGATAACTTCTGGAAAATCTTATAAACTGCTCCTTTCTCATTTATTCACCATTGCATAGTGTTATTCTTTGCCACCTATCTTTTCTGATCAAAAGAACAAGTCAAAATTACAAACCACAAGCTCATGCTCAGAGTATTCACTCACCCCCTCTTTATATCACCACAGGATTTTCCAGTTTGTGTTTCAGAACAGCTAAATCGACCTCTCTGGGAAGAATTCCATATTGAATTGTTTGTTGAGGTTTATTTTCATGTTTCTTCTTCCCTATGTACCAACTGGAAGCACCTATTAACAAAAATTTTAGTCCAGACCATATTGCAGTTCACCCTAATTCTACTTATAAGCATGCCAGAAGTGAAGCTGGCATTAAATAACTAAAGCCAGGCTTTACATGCAGATGTAAAAATCTGAAAATTGGTATTTGGCTAAGGACTTTAATAAGGATTGTCCTTCAGAGGCAGTTAATTTTGCCTTTAATCAGCTCCCTATGCATAAACTCAATTACAAATGCGTTCATTACACTTCAAGAAATTTATTAACTTAATTCACAAAAAAAGGATATGACAAAGAAAGTAACAAGGTAACAAGTAACAAGGTAGGCAGACAATAATCTTGAAAAATGAAGAGAAAGAAAAAGGGAACAGAATTGAGTGTGACCCAAAAGCAAGTTAAAAATAGATCAGAGAGGTTTTTCCACAGAAATGGCAAGAGACGGGTGGAAAAAAATACATGTAAATTGAATAAGGAATATTATTGCTTCAGCAAAGAGTATAAACTCAATGATTTCCTGGAAAAGTGACTTGATTTGGATAAAGGATTCAGTGAAAAGGAGAGAAACAAGTCACAAGATAGTGACATGAGGGTCATAATAACAGAACTTGCTTCTTACCAAAAGCCCTATTTCCTCAGGTGTGGGGGGTTGTGCAGTCACTCTGACGGAGAGGTACATTTAAGGAATAAACAAACTTTTTACAGTAAACAGCAGTCAGGATTTGGCTGTTCTGACTTTGGGCTTCACGAGTGGATTCCAGATGCATAGATCATCAATTAAAAGAGATTTCTAATCTCACTCTGATTTATATAAACTTGTTCAAAAGATGCATTCAGTTATATAATTTTCTCTAATTCCTTGCAAGGAAAAAAGTAATTTTTCATTTCTACCATCCCCTTGACTAATATAAAATTTCTTATTCTTTGCTTTTCTTCATTAGAAATTGCATTTAATTTTCTTTCTCTTTTCAACAGTCACAATTGCATATTAAGAGTACAATTATCCCAAAAGCTCATAGGCGGTGGTACTTGGGGGGAAAAAAACACTAATAACAATAACAAAAAACAAAACAAACAAAAACAAACAAACAAAAATAAAACCCTGAAATTATTTGTAATTTGAAAGACTGAAATAGCTACAAAACATAAAGGATAAAATCCAGTTGTCATTCTCGTTCCAAGCACATAAAAGATCAATGGCTTGTAGCTGTAGGACAACCCATTAAAGTCACTGAGATAATTTTTTTTTCTACCAGTAATGATCATTACAATATCATTTCTCAAAGGCAACAAGAATTAAGCCACATCACCAGCAGAGTTCACTTCAGCTGACTTTGCATGGTCACTAGTAATTAAAGAATAATGCCATAACTCCATATTTCTGCTCCACAGTAAAATTCTGTTTTAGCCACTCGATTATTTAGCAACCTTAGGAAATAAGAGTGCAAAAGGCAGCAATTCAATGAAAAGTATCTGTGTTATTAAGGAAGCATGCTGACTCTTGACCAATATTAATTGTTAGAGTTTTGCATGTACAGTTCAGTCATGCATTGGTTACATCCATAAAAATTTTATCTCATCAAGGACTACACGCAAAAATTCACTCTAAACCAGTAACTTCTTTCCTTGTGCCCTGGTTTCAGCTGGGATAGAGTTAATTTTCTTCCAAGTAGCTGGTAAAGTGTTGTTTTTTGGATTTGATATGAGAATAATGTTGATAGCAAACTGATGTTTCAGTTGTTGCTGAGCAGTGTTCACTGTAAGTCAAGGGTTTTCAGTTTTCCATGCCCTGCCAGTGAGCAGGTGCACAAGATGCCAGGGGGGAGCATGGCCAGGACAGCTGACCCAAAGTGGCCAAAGGGATATTCCATACCACAGAACATCATTCTCAGTTTATAAACTGTAATGTTGGCCAAGAGGGATAAATCACTCCTTAGGGATAAGCTGGGCATCAGTCAGTGGGTGGTGAGCAACGGTTTTGTGCATCACTCGTCTTTTTGGGGTTTTATTATCCCTCTTTTTGTTATCTCCCTTTTCATTGTAATTACATTGCTGCTGTTGCTCTTGTTAGTAGTAGTATTTATTTTATTGCAGTTATTAAACTGTTTTTATCTCAACCCATGGGTGTTACCTGGTTCTGATTTGATTCTACTCCACATACCACTCTCCAGGAGGCAGAGGAGTGAGCAAATATCTGTATGGTACTTAGTTGCTGACTAAGGTTAAAACATGACACGCTGGCTGTTTATTTGAAGCTTAAAAGAAGAAAGTAATTCCTTTATCTTTCTCACTTAAGAGGAGAACCACTTTCCTCATCAGCTAGTGATTTGATGGTTTAAACATTTGGCAGATATTGCACAGACACTTAAATTGGTTTAATGCATTTCTAAATTCATGAAATGAAAATGCCAGAAGTTTAATATTTAATGTTTGAAAAAGAAATCTGGTCATGGCAGAGATGAGTAAATGCCCATGGAAATGTTTAACAAGTATTGTGAAAGGACGGTCCATGTATTAAATTTCCCTTTTAAAAAGAAATAAGCATCTCAGGAAAGCATGAGTATCTTAGAGGATATATATGTGAGATAAACTTTGATTTTAAAAAAATTTCACCTCAAAATATTAAGTATTCAAACCATGTAGAATCTGTTACAATTATACCTTCCTTACTGTAACCTGAGCATGCTGAAACCACTGTCTGAGACCCTATTACCCACGTTACATGGAGGATCCACAAACCAGTTCAAAAAGAGTCATAAAAACATCCATAAATTGTTAGGACTGCCAAACCAACACTAGGTGCCTACATCCCAGCTAGTCTAATCTGATGTTCACTGGTGACCACCACAGTCACATACCCACACACACACAATGTCTATGCCCACTTCTCTCTCTTCTTCTGCACAGACCCCTGGGCTCTGCAACCTGTGGAGAATTCACACCAGCACACAAGAGAAAGGTGTCAGAGAAGGAGCAGTAGAGCAAAACCTCTATGCACTCCATGTGGCCCCCATCACTGCCACCCTGAAGAGGCAGATTGTAACCTGTGGCAAAAACAAGCAACATTTATCCTTAAAAGCTCTCTATTATTATTTCAGATTAAATTTATGGAACTTGCTAGCTACAGCAATTCAATTTTTGTCGTAAAACCCTGAGTCAGCACTACAGGAACAAAGTCCACCTTTCAGGTCTTGGAGGTCACATCACTGAAGTACCCACATCATTGCAAAGGAAGTTTTTAAAATAAATTCTTAGTTAAAAATAGTATATTAAATTGATAATTTCCCTTTTCTAATTATAAACTGACTATTCATAAACTCTTTGCTATCACACAGAAACAAAGGATTAAATAAGCAAATTAAAACAGTGGGTTATACAAAAACATCTTATTGTTCTTCACTGCAACTAAGTACCTACCCACAGGGGTTTTTTCCACCAGAGGCCTAAAAACCAGTTGCATCATAAGTAGATGATGGCTTTTGTGTATTGTATTATACAGACATATTTACAGATTAGATCCATTTTTAATTTTTCTGAATTTATATGATCAATGTTTTTTAGCCTGTAGAAAATACTTTTTTTTGCATACACTAGGACTGGACTGTGCATTTATTGAACTTCAAAATATTAAAACTTACAAGGTAGTAATCTATTCCATTCCAAGGTAGTAACTCTATTCCATTCAATAGCAGCCCAAAGTTAGACTCATTTTTCAGAAAAGCCTTCTCCTATCTTCAAACAATCATAAAATGCTGTTATTAAGTAAATGTGGAGAACCATAAAGCTCTTCATTCAGGGAGTCTTGTCTTCTTTTTGACCAGGCAAATTAGTTTCTTTTTTACTTTCTGTCCTATTTCTGTATATTGAAGAGAGTTTTAATAAAGCCCTGTTGCTCCTTTGGAAGTTGAAGAGCTCTGTGTTGATGTACACAGTGCCTGGACATCTTGAAAATGAATGCCTAGAATTTGATCTTATGCAATGCAAAAGCAAAACGACATTTCTACAATATAAAACCAAGTGAGGCAATTAGCAGATAATAAAGGTTTTCCACACTTTTTATCTCAGCAGGCCCAGTTAGTAATGATCACTAATAAATCCCTTTCACTGTCAATGCTTGTAAAAAGTCTTATTCATCGTTTCCTTTTGTATAACAGTTACCTATTTCTTCCTACACCCCACTGTTTGAAACGCAGTTGAGGACACCATCCCTAGGAATCTCATTTACAAAGTGCTTAAAGTGATTAAAGAATCATCTGAGATCAAATACTCCTGGGAATACAATTGAGGTAGCAGCAATTCAGCTTTCTTCCATGCTGGACAAAGCCATTTCAGAGCCAGAAAAATATGTTTCCCATATAGTTTCTCTTTTCTAAATGAGGTTAATATATGAGGGGAAAAAATTAAAAAGAAGAATTAGTTTTTCAAAGAATGGTTCCAAAAACGAATGACCACATTTTTATTTTTTTTTAATGATCTTGAAGTTTTAAAATCAGACTTGTTTCAGCAGCCATAATGTCTTTAATCTTTTTCTATGAAATTACATTAACTTATAATACTGGATGCTTAAGAAAAAGACAAGAAATTCATACCAGATGCTCAAGAAAAATATAATAAATTCACCTAGAATGCACTTCAGCACTCATAACAGAGGCATCATGCATAAATGTATCAATTATAAGAAGAAATTTCTATAAGCATTTGTCACAATTTCTCATATTTTTTAAATTTCAAACTACTGCTAGCTATTGCAATTCATTTTATCAGTTCATCTTTTAATTTTTATTAAAATATATCACACATCAGACACAAAGTCAGCTATCATTACAGAATTGTTTAAAACACAAATAACTACAATAATAAAAAGGAAAAGGCTTATAAGATGTTACAGTTAGGAAATGGGGAAGCAACATTATTTTTTTCAGTCAGCGGTAGTGTAACAGTAAAGAAAACCCAGATAAAATTGACCAGAGAAACATATGTAGGACCAGAACCAAAAGTATTTTGCATGAAAATATGAACATGTTCCTTCAATCTTAACAGAATCTGTGTCTCTAGGTTGCCAGAGCACTGTGGAAAACACCTCCACCTCTGATTTTCACATAATTGGGTAAAGAATTAAGGCATTCAGGAAGCAATTCTTTCAAAGGAACCCAGTAGCTCTGTGCCTCACACACTTTTCCAGAAAAAAGTTCTAAGTGATGTGTTAATGGTAGACACAGTATTACAAAGCAGTCTTAAGGTTGATGTAATAATAATTCTTAGAAAAGGACAGTAGCTTCTCCCCTAGGAAGCCTCAGGCTACTCTTTCATCTCTCTAAATCCTACACTGTTAGAATGAAATCAGCTGTAGAAAATTATTAGTATTGTATTTTCTAAAAATATTGGCTTCATCATAAGACAGATTAGCACCTGAATTTTCTTTTTCTAAAATTTTATTTGTTTGCAGCTATAGTTATGGAGAGAAAAATTGGAAGGTCAAAATGGCTATAACTAAGGAAGTTATTATTTCCAGTCATCTCCTCACAACAGACTGGGTAACCTTTCCTAGCAAACATGCTGTTAGGTTTATTTCATCGTAGGTTATTGGTTTAATAATTTATAAGTAGCTACTTGGTCATTTACTGTGTCACAGGTGAAGGGAAAATGTGCTGCAGAGAGTGAAACTAAAGCCAGTAGCAATACCCAGCATCTTCAGTATGACAGAAATGCCCTAACCATGTGTTTGCTGTCTGATCTCTGATGTATGATCACTGATCTCTTTGGTGATAAAGACTGATTTATCTGAGGAAAGTCTCCCTCCCACATCCACAAAAATAGAAGTCTACTTATCAGGTACAATAATGCATTTAAGGAAGCATTTGGGAATAACTTAGAAGTGCCAGTTGGTGAGCTTGAGCTATATAGTTAACTATATTTTTACATAGACTACAGATGAAACACAGTGCAGAAACTCATAATGTTTTGGTCACAACTGAAATATTATATTATTAAGACAGGTGTCAGTCTTCAGTTGCTTGCAGTTTTGACAAATTTGCACATCCTGATAAACTTTAAAAACACACAGTCCAAAATTTTCGTCTGTATCAGATAAATTCTAGGTTGCCTGGCCCTCTCAACAATGCACTGCTGAAGCCAAAATAACACATACAAAGCTTCCATAAGCAAAAGAAAGCACCAAACCTCTGTGAAAAGTTCAGGGGAGCTGGTGAGGATGAACACAGAAGGAACATCCATGAATCTGAAGATGATGGGGATGATGGAAAATGCTGTTTCCATTGTGACTTAAGCCAGCTGCAAATTAGTGGGACAAGAAAATAAGTAAGACGGGAGACAAATTACCAGAGCCCCCTGAGCCTCTGCACTTCAATCTCAGCACTTTGCTTGTGCCAACAAACTTCAGTGAAACCTAACAGTTGTCCTGCTCTGTGGGAACTTAAATACTACTTACATTTATTAAAATGTTTCTGAAGACATTTTAGCTGTATTTGGGGGGGGGAACAGAGAAGAAAAACACTTTTTGATTCTTCTGATTCTTTATACGATATAAGATCCTTGTGTGATGACATCATCAGACTTAAGAATTTCAGTAGTTCTTATGCAAAAATTTTGTGTATTTGTAAAAAAATATATTCCGCCACTATATTCTGTATGTTGTGAAGAAGTGATAGATGAGGACTCATACACTCACTGTGATTTTTTTTAATTACACTGCCATTCCTACAAATCTTTGCAAAGTTCAAACAAAAATACCTTTTTTTAAATTAACACTTTAGAATTATAGAATTATAATTCCATGATTCAAGCTGTCAAGACTAATAAAAATGTCAAGGAGTTGCTACTATACCACTGCCTCCAGCCTGATTGCTCAATTTTTCTTTTATCCTATGTTTTGTTCTTCTTCCAGCATTATATTCTCAAAAGCTGCATTTTGCTGTTACCATGGAAAATAAAACTATTTTCAGCACTTTATTTACCTACCCACTCCTTTTATTAGTCTAAGTCTAACTAAATGTGCCCTCAACCTCAGGTATCTTTAATAGTGTAGAATCACTTTGTGAATGTGGCTACTTTAGTTCATTTTGTTGACCATCTCCTTCCCATCAGAGGAAGGCGAACATGAGAATTCGTTGCTGGTGTTCAAAGTTTTGAAGTTGGCTTACTGAAGATAAAGCTAGCATAAATCACTGCCTAAGTGATAGAGTCTGTATAGATCTTTTTCAGCTGTGACAGGACTGACTGAGAATCAAAACTTTAAAGCTGGTAATTACACAGAGTTTTACAACAGTAGCACCTGAAGATGTTCATGATATCTCAAAATAGAGTGTATTCTGCAGCGCATTGCATAACAACCTTTCTGCCAAATGTAGCTTATCCTTCTTTCTTTATGCAACAGTATATTCTGTATTTCAGAAACAGTGGAATAGTATTTGGAGTTTGTTTCTGTTTTAGTAACCTTAGAACGACTCTTTTGTAATTCATCATCATTTTTGGTTAAATATTGCAATGATTACAAAATTATTATGAAAAGCATCCCGCTGGAGATTAAATAAGATATTCTATTGCAAGGTTTTTAAACTTTGAAATTTCCTTACCAGGTAAAACTGCATTTCTAAAGTGTAGCTGACAAGATTAGCATACTATCTCTGCATTTTGTTTATAGCACAAAAGTTGACTACCCACAGAGATAAATAATACCTTTCATCTCTCTCTCTACAAAAATTTGAATGTCTGGCAAAGGCATTTTAAAAATTATTTACTTTCAGAAATTGGCATTTCAATCCTTGAAACTAAAGGTGGGAGGTTTGACCAAAAATCAAAGGAATTAATTTAACTTGTCAAGATTTTTGAGGTAGGATGTTGTCGTTTGTTTTTCCAAGCTAATAAAAATAAATTATCATGAATAAACACTACACCATGCTGCAAATAGCATATGCTAAAAAGATTTTAAATGGCTTCATAATGAATGCATATTCTTATTTTTCACATAGGGAATATGAGAAACTGCTTCATATGTATTTACCCTGAAGATCAAAATTTGTTTCGTGCACTTCATGGCACAATATGCTACTTCGGTACCTTATGCAAAAACCAAGAACAGAAATTTCTAAATCGGCATCACTGAGTACTACATACACTCAGATCATGCAAATAAGTTACTTCATTTCATATTCATATTCATATTCATATTCATATTCATATTCATATTCATATTCATATTCATATCATACATTCTATCTTCAGTGATTATAAGGCTTAAAGACAAGCAATAATAAAAAGTTCAGGACTGATGCTTCATGAGGCACATAAGCAAGGCAGGTTAAAAGCATAACAAACTTCACTGTGGTGTAATGGTGTAACTCTTTAATAATATGCTTCATACTCACTAATCTGAAGAAGATTTCAGTTGCACTTGTGATGAGTTGCTTGCAATTAATCCATGAAATAATGATGTGGTTAAGAACATGACAAGGCTCAATATTTGAAATGTTTGAGAAATTCATATATAAGAAAGATGTAGGACTCTTCCCATCTTCCCAAGATTTCTGGTAAGTGAAAGCTCTTTGTGAAAGTCTGTGCCATAGCAGTCCAGACAACAGTATCATATAAAACTTTGATGTGTTCTGCAAATTGTATGTACGTAGTCATGTAAATTAATTTAAACATGCAATATTTGAGACACACAAACTGGACGACAGCTTGAAGCAAAGAAATGTCAGTGTTACTGAACGTATAATTTTGACTATCAATTGTGAAGATTGATTTATATGCCTCCCCTTTTTTCTCTTCCTTTGTGCCCATTCCTCACGTTAAATGTGAGAAAAAGGCATCAAGCCCTTTTTTTTCACCAAAGCAAAGATATCTCTCTTTGGACACTGGGAAGGAAAACAAATTCTATGAGTCAGTCTGACTCTTTGACACATGGGAAAAAAATAAAAATAAAGGTTTAGAAGCAGTTCACATGGCTCCAGGGCTTGTTTCAAGCTTTTCTAACTTTACTCTAACACCAAGGTCAGCATTGTATTTTTCATTCCAGAAATCCCATTCCTAGCCTGAATGAGCACTGAACAGTTTTATATGCTGCAGCATCACCATGATTTATCCACCACAGACTTGTCACTTATCTGGACTCAACCTGGCAACATGACGAAGCACTCTCTTTATGAATTTGCATAGATATGCAAGGCTTTTTGTCTCTAGGGTTTGTGGTGAGTGTCCATGAAGGCACTGAGGCTCTTGACAGCCGAGGTCTGATGATTCAGTCAGGTTTGAAGTAACCACCCCATCACAGAGACTGAGGATGTACAGCAGAGCTCCAGCTGATGCTATCTTGCCTGCTGCTATTCTGGCTTTCCTGATCAATTTCGGGTCTGTATTGCAAATTAGAGATTGCTTTAGCACAGTATCAATGACTAGTATATTCTGAAAGGCAAAGGTTTGTAGAAATTATACCTGTTGAAACTGTGGCATGACCAGGGGCAAAGGTAATTTTATATTGTGTTTATTTTTCACAGGGATTAGAGTCTGAAACCTGCAGATTTTGAATTTACCCCAAAGTGACTAAAACTAGCTTGGTGTACTGTATGAGATTCATGAGCAACTTCTCATTTGAGGTTAACAGAAAATACAAAGAAAGGAGATAATGCTAAGTTCATATATAGGATATAAGAAGAGGAGTTTTGAAAATTGAGTAAAATTATCCAGCTATCAAATTTTGGTTTGATAGTTTGGCTAGAATATTCCCTCTCCTTTGAAAAGGCAGACTGGGATATGAAACAAATGGTGAACCTCTTTGTGGGATGATATAAGTACAAATAAGGTCCTAATGCTGTTGTTGAAAGGAAACACCAAAGCCATGTAAATAGTGATTTGAAACTCCCAAGACTCGAGTCAAAATTGAAACAAAGTCAGATAAAATATTATGCTGGATTCATTTTCCAGAAATCAGCTTGTGGCAAGTATGACATAATTCAACTAAATATAAAATAAAATAAAATAAAATAAAATAAAATAAAATAAAATAAAATAAAATAAAATAAAATAAAATAAAATCTCCAAACATCAATTTGACAGGAAGAGAACTACTAGTAGATTAATTTTGCATTATTATCAAAAGACCCACTCTCCTTTTTATAATTATATTTCTAAATTAAAAAGACATTGCTATCATAGTCACAGAATCACAGAATCACAGAATGGGTCAGGTTGGAAGGAACCACCTTGGGTCATCTGGTCCAGCCTCCCTGCTTGAGCAGGGTCATCTTAGAGCACATAGCACAGGATTGCATCCAGATGGTTCTTTAATATCTCCAGTGAGGGAGACTCCACAACCTCTCTGGGCAATCTGGTCCAGTGCTCAGTGACTCTCACAGTAACAGAGTTCTTCCTCAGGGAGTTCAGGTGGAACTTCATGTGAATCACTTTCTTCCCATCATCTCTTTTCTTATTGTTCAGCACCACTGAGAAGAGCCCAGCTGCATCCTCTTGACATTGTCCCTTCAAATTCTTACATGACTCACTCATCTTTTCTTGAGTTTGAACATGCAACAGCTTCCCAGTTTGTCTTATTAAAAGAGATGCTGCAGTTCCTCAACCATTTTTGTCACCCTCTGCTGAATATTCAACCTTTGCATAGCTAGGAACCAGGAACTAGCAAGGGAGAGCAGAGTGAATCTGCCTCAAAGAGAAACCTGACAGAGTGAATTCTGCCCCAAAACTTCTTAGCCTTGAGAGTGGATGATCAATAATAACCTAATCACACCAGCTGATACCAAATTACTCCTCATTCATTAGAATAATTTACTCACTTTGGTGACCATCAAGAAAATACAACATACAGGGATTTTCACTGGGTGTTCATTAGGAGAGAAAAGTGATAGTACAAAAAAATTAGTTTCACAATTTCCAGATGTCTTTTTTTTAGGTTGTTTATATACTAATTTCTTATTTCCTGTTCTGGACAGCCTACCTGTTTACTTCCCAGGAAGATTCATCAGTGATTTCTTTTAAGTACTAACACTATCACTAATGTTGGGCACACATCTTTCATTCCCTGAAGAATTTTATGCCCCACTTCAAATTTATACTTCCAGCCCAGCAGCACTCTTTAGTTATGACCAGAAATGTATTAACTTATTTTCCGTTAAATGAAAGTCCTGTATAAACAGGTAAGACAAGATGGAGGATGAGGTGAAAGAAATAGAGGAAAAACATTCAGATTGCCAGCAGCTGCTAATTATTAAGAACAGTACCATATATATTAATTGAATGTGCATACATTTCTTTTCTAAATAACATGGATGCCAGGAAAGACAAAGTTGCTGGAACCTTCATAGCCAGCAGGATACAGGCCAAGCACTTTTTTATGTATCAGCCAGCACATCCATTCCTAGCAAGTTTGACAGTGCATTGTTTGAATAGGCTCTTATGTCACAGATAAATATTCCATGTTTGTAATATGAGGTACCCTATAAAGAGAGACTTATTTCCTCTTTCAGTGAAAAATGGGTAAGTAAAGCCTATTATTCACCACCTAAATGGCCACCAGCCAGTGACTAACAGCTAGCCTATTTGATCATGAAGTTGTAGCTTACTGATATGAAGTCATATTTCATGGCAGCTCTTAACTGAGAAAGAGAAAGAAAATGCAGGGCTCACAGGAGGGCTTTTGACAGTTGCTGCCATGAAATGTTTTCATTTGTCACTATGAAGTGAACAACAAGATACTGACTGAAAGACAGGGCATGAGGACAAAGCTGTCTTCAGCCAACTTTCACTGAGCCTTGACACACAGACATATAAATACATTTGGGGTTACTTAAATTTTCCTGATTTTTCGCAATAATCTTATTAACCATTTTCATTGGAGGCAAAATTCACAATTGCATGTTACTGATGATGCAGTCATGAATAACAATTGATGCAGTCCAAATGTCATTAAAAACTGTCTAAGTCAAGCATTGAGTTTTTAATGACAACTTCTATTATGACTTCTGGCTTGTTTCCCATGATCAACAAAGTTTTCCACACTCTTTTCCTTACTATTCTTAGACATCTCAAAAACTGCTGGGTTTTTTGTTTTGTTTTGTTTTTTAACAAAAAAGAAACAATTAATTTTGCATTTCTACAGAAACATCTTTGCCATTCAAGTTTAACAATGCTTGTTTTCCTACACCTGTAGTAATTCTTAACACAATTTATTGTCCAGATAATGCTTAAATCAATGGAATAATCAGGAAAGCAGTAACCTTAACCAGATATAAAAATTCCATGAACTTCAACATGACAAAACCAGACCTATTATATCTTGAATATCATTAGCATTGTGCCAACAGCACCACAACATTTAAAAGTTGCCTTACATGTTCTTTCCCCTACACTTTGCATTAGGCAATATATAAAAGCTAATGTAACCCTTACATTTCAGTAATATTTCCCACTCAAAAAATCAGTTAAGGTACCAATACTCAAGTTTTAATTTAGGAAAAAAAAAATAAAGCACTTGATAAGCAATTCTTGTGCTATAAAATTGAAAAAAAATTATTTTATTTCCATAAAGACAAATGCCAGTGTCTGACACCATTTTTTTTCAGCCTTACTTCTAAAATATCTTTTATGTTCATTAACCTACTTCTAAATGCAATGTCTTGCCTATTTCCTTATATTTCTTTTTAAACATTTTCCACCTATAGGATATGATTCTGTTCTAAAAATGGTGATCATATCTTATAAGCATCCATCGCCACATCACTAGTCTTGAAAGTCAGAAACAACCTTATTTGTTTTCCTAAAAAACATTCAAAAATGTTATTTATAAGCCTGTTAACAGAGGCCTAGGAGAGAAAAAGAAGTCCTATACAGAGTCACAGGGAAGAAAATCAATTGAGGTGGTCATAATCTCATGAAAGGGAAAGGAATAAGACTAATGAGCAGATCTGAAACATGCAATTAGAGCTTTGTTTACAGAGTTTGGGGGAATTTCAGTTCTAACAACTTAAATTAAAAGGAAATTGTCACTAAAATTTATAATTGTAAAGCTACATGAACATCTGAGCCAATTAAGTATGCCCAAATATGCCAAGGATTAATATTTTCCCTAATCTACAAAGAATGTTGCAGACATGGAAGACAAAAGATCAAAGCTGCCTGTTTAAGAGATATAATTTGGACGAACTGGGGCTCCTTTCAGGTAGGATTTTCTTTGGTACAGGCATACCATTTTGATCTTGTACATTACAGGAGGTGTCATTAAAACAGGATAGCTGAACAGCAGGGCAGTGAAGGCTGTCCAAACAGTAGCTGGGTTTGGCCACAGCCAGATGGTGACAAACAGAGCTTAAACAGCAAGAAGTAAGATGAGCACGAATGACCAGCTCTCTTTTGGTGCAAGTGATACCGTGGATAAAACATAGGGCCAGTCAGAGGACATGGGGCATGACAGACACAAAGTTTTAGTGGGTGCTTGCCTTGCAGATGAGCCATAGAAAAGAATTTTAGATATACTTTGGAAACAGAATATTCACTAGATTCTTTATTTTCCTGCTAAGTGTATTGGGAAGAAAAATAAAAAGGGAAAAAATAGACATCAATCAAGTTATTTGATTTTCCTTTTGGAGGTAGAGGTGAGGGGAGATTATCTCACTGGTGTCTCAAAATGTTTCAGCTTTCCCAGAATGCTGAGTAGTAGTGCAAAATGGTGTTTATTAATAGAGACCTCCAAAATCTGTACCTATCCTTCGTTGCTCCCTGTTAAGTCTTGAAGAGAGGTAATACAAAGAAATCCCCAAGATGACAATGCTCCTGACCCTACAGTACTAGTACTCCATAAGCAGGAAATTATCCTTTAATTAAGAGGACAAATACTGTGGATAGAAAAAATACTGAGTAGAGCATGGTCTTAGGGTACAACCTCCACTGTTATCCTGCACAACAGCAGTTCCAGGAGACCTTGCTCACCTAGTCATAGTCCCAACTTCAAAGCCGGAAAATTGTAAGCTAATGGAATCTCACATAGGATTATTTTCCTTAATAAAGAAGATATCTGAAAATGTCAGAGATCTTAAAATATGCCATTAATATTTTCTTGTTTATAAATTCTCCTGAACTCCCCCAGTAGAATTTAAGTCTTACTCACACCTTTACACTTCTCAAGAAGTGGAGGAACCTGATACTCTTTCCAATAAGTTGACCTACAAAAAGGTCAGCATAAAAGTCCTAAAGCGTAGCATGGTGCTTGCCCAAATAAGTTTCAAATTGTTGTCATTACTCTGCCAATGAAAAATGTGGTCATCATCATTTCTTCACACACTTGCACTTCATGTTCCCATTTCTTCAAATGATTTTACTGTCTGCTTCCTGAGCCTGTCTCTCCCACACTTTCATCAAACACTCTTTTGCTCTGCACTCTTCATTTCCTTGGATCATTCCCTGTATTAGAGTAGCTTTCCATTCCAAATGGAGAGAATATGGGGGATAATTTCTCCATTTCAATAAACATCTCAGAGAAAGCCATTTTAGAATAGCAAATTGCTCCCAGGAGCACAGACCACTTTTCCTTCAAATAAAATCTGGTTTAGTAAAGGGGCTGGAATTATCTTTAATAAATTTATTTAGAAGCTGAAATAGAAGGGGGGGGAAAGGAAAGAAAACCTATATGATCAAATAAATATATCTCTACCTTGATTTTCATTTATCTTACCTCCATAAAGAAACTGGGCTTGGTGCCAGCATTACTATGTGAAATGACTTTTCTTCACATTCAGCAAAATCTCTCTTGATACAGAGTCTCAGAGGAATATAATATGGATTCAGTCTTCCTCAGCCTTGTCACTCATAACTTGCAGGCATTTTCTTTTAAATACTGTTATAATTCAACAATGCTAATAAAATGTGTAAATTCCTGGCACAAGATAATGTGAAGTCTAAAACACACATACACAAAACCAGCCCACAACACCTTGAGTCTGTGATTAGACAATATCTGCATGTGATTATGGTGGTGTCCTCAGTTATGGGTATGCAATCAAAACCACATTTTGAGATTTCTCATGCTTGGATTAAGTGCAGGTCAGTCTCAACAGAGGATTGGGACCTGCCTTACTGAATTCTCCATGTTGGGGAAAAAAGTCAAAATTCAAAGTCAAAGGGTTTGATGCTGCTAAAGCTACTGAACAACCCCTTAAATCTACTGAACAGATGATGTCCTGAGGCAGAAGCTGCACTCCTAGTGAGCAGCTTGAATTCCACACCATTGCCTTCCTAGTCAAGGGTTCACCTATGATAGCAAAGACTTACCCTATGCTTCCCTGTTCCAAGGCACTGCAGAGCCTGTGGTTTCCTGGGACTAGGAATGCCAGGGACTTGCCAAGATGGCTAATGTTAGGGCCTGGCAGCCAGGACTATAAACCTACTGGGATGCTTTAAATGTTCAAAATTAATTAATGCTCTTCCAGTTTCCCAGAAAGAGAAACTTTGTCAAAGTTGAATGAAAAAAATAGGCATGATTTCAAAACAGATTTATGGTCTTCTGTCATGCAAAAGCTGGATATCTTAATCACAGTGCCAGTTCATGCTATCTCAGCACAGAACCCTATACTTGGACACTGTGAATGGCAGCTTCTGTTTGAGGCCAGGCAAGAGTCAAGTTACTTGCTGTTAAGACCCCATAAGTCAAACTTCTTGAACTTTGCCCTCAGAAAATTAAGCAACAGCCATTGTCCATCTATACCTGCCTGGTTTCAGTTTATACTATTACTTTGTTCACCATTTTAAATGTTTGCCTCATTATTGGTATCATTATCAGTGGTGGTAAAACAATTCAAGCAAGTTCTTCATCCTCAGAAACTGCCTACATTGGAGTAAGCAATGGTCATTCAGATAACAGCAAATTGGAATTGTTTCACTGGATTTACCTCTCGAACATAACATTTATCCAGTCAACATACTCTTTGTGTTGGACTCATGTTCTAGGACATCCATATCTGCATATGAATAAAAGCAACATTTTAGCAAAAGACAGTAAGACTTAAGAGCTAATACAACTGCAAGAAATTATGCAAAGCACAGACCTTTTTCCTTACCTATTTATTGCTAGCTACATAATTTTAAAATATTTATTACTGGCCATTTCTTTTCTGTTTAATTCCAGTGTTTGGGTTTCATTTTAAAATACATATGCCTCATTTTTAGTGTTACATGAGAAGTGAAAAGAGTCAGTATGTCAAATTTTAAAAGGTCTAGATGAACATATACTCTGAGGGAATGAAAGTATTTTGCTTAAGCCTCAGCTAAAGCTGCTTTTCTTCTGCAACAGTGTGTAGAAGCAATACAAGAGCATAATCTCCATCACATTCAAAAATGTGACACCCTTAATACTGACAGAAGTACTTTTCTTTAGTTTCTACAATACAACCAAATGACAGAGGCAGATTTTTGTTACTTCTGATTGAAAGACAGGCTATTTAAAGCAGCCTGGGTATTCTGGATGTGTGAACATGCACCTGTGCTATGAGCATAAATGTTAAATCAGGAACTTAATGCTTATAGAGGGATTTCACCCACTTAGATTAGCTTGTTGAACTAGATATATGTAAGCTCTGAGGTTAATGAATCTTGAAATGGAGCTCCACATGACTCAGCTGACAATACTGTGCCTGTTAAAGCCGTGTAGCAATTCCTTCTATACATAGCATGCTTTTCCTTTTTAGTATGTTCTATTACTACTGAATGAAGATGCTCATTCTTCATTGTTGGTTCCTCTTCCCAAACTTAGAAGACTGTATCACTGTCCATCTGAAGAAATGGTGCAGTTCTCAGAACCACGTGAGCCTCCATACTTTTTCTCTAAATCTATGTAGCCATCAGAACCATCAGAAATTCAGTTCCCTACCCTTTTACTGGGATAACAAAAGGAGCCACTTCTGACACTCATGCATATATATACACCCTCCATATATAAATGCTCCTTCTTGATGCAGTAAGCTTGCAAAATACACTTGCTTCTCTTCTTCAGAGTCTCTATCATGCAACTATATCTATCTTAGCAAAAAGTATAGACCATCTGTTTTTACCCCAGTCCTGCTGCTTTCTTCATAATCTACTGATGTCGAAAAGCAAAAAGATGCAATCTTGCAAAATACAAGTAAATAGAGGCTACCTCTGATGAAATCAAAGCATCAGTATTTGACGAAGAGCATTAGGCTACTGAAGACTAAAGTCAATTTGCAAGGACTATTTCCTCACATTCTGCCTTTATTTAAAGTGCACACAATTTTTCAGTCTTTCTCCCCCCCTTCACTTGCTTTCTTCTGAAATGCAAGAAATATTAAGCCTTTTTCTTTTTGCTGTGGTTCCAGTAAAGGTTTTTCTGTGATTAGTCTATGAGAAAAATTGCTTGTTTTACCACTTTGTACTTATTTGTTTTATTTTTTTAAAATATAACCACTGGCTTAGCCTCACATAAATGGCACTTAGTCAACCACTGCATTTGATACTCAATCACAGCAATAATCACCAGGCTTTTTTAAAGCCCTCTCTCACTCCTGATTTAATAATTAGTGGTGTTCATGATAACTTAATGCACATGTTATAAAAAGTGTGTAGTACCCTTGTTATAAAGAGCAATGTAACTATACCAAACCTTCCCTTCCTCCTCATGGCAATTGAGGCCTTCATTACAAAAAAGCACTCAGCATCAGTGTCAATGTTCAGTGCCACAAACAGCAAGAGGCATTGTCAGCAGCATCTGATTTTTGTTACTGCATGCACCATTACTCACTTAGTTTGTTGCTCTTGCATCTAAGCCCTTAAATTTGCAAACTTGCCTTTTCCACTGTGCATGCATTGCCTTTTGCTGTCACTTCAGCCTTGTTTGTTAACCCCCAGCACTAGATAATTGATTACTCTCTTCACTATCTCTTTGTGCAAAGAGTTATACTAAATCGAAACTGCCACCTTTAAATTATTGTGCAGCCTTCACACTTAGGTATTAGTATGTTAAAATGCTATCTCCAATCTATACTACAAAGTTTATTGTTTTAATTAAAATGCTCCCCATGCTCTCCAAAGGAAATGATCCTTGCTTTCCCCTTGCTGCTCTTTTATGAGTCATAAAATTTTCTAATTATCCCATATGATTTTTGGAATTAATTCACCTAATTTGACTTTGTGTTACAGTGATTTCATGTATGTACAAGTGTACAGATGGTTCTATTTCATCAGTGAAACACTGTCATGGTTTAACCCCAGCCAGCAGCCCAGCCCCAGGCAGCTGCCACTGGCCCACTCCCCCACCAGCAGGATCAGGAAGAGAATTGAAAGGGTAAAAGATGGGAAAGCCAGGAGTTGAGATAATGACAAATTTATGGGAAAAGCAAATCCCATGCACACAAGTAATGCAAAACAAGGAATTAATTCACTGCTTCCCATGACCAGACTGGTACTCAGCCATCTCCAGGAGAGCAGAGGTCCATCAGATTTAATGGTGACTTGGGAAAACAAATGCCATCACTCCAAAATGATATCGTATGGTCTGGAATAGCCCTTTGGTCACTTGTAATCACCTCTCCCAGCTGTGTCTCCTCCCATGCACCTCCAGCCCCCTCACCTGCAGACAGCACAGAAAGCATAAAAGGCCCTGCTCAGCAATAAAAAAAAATCTCTTTTACCATCAACGCATTCAGCACAAATCCCAAACACAGCCTGACATTAGCCACTCTGAAGAAAATTGACTATACCCCAGCCAAAATCAGTACAAATTTTATTTAGTGGAATACGCCATAATTTGCTTTTCCAGATGGGACATTAACAGAATTTGTCACCAGTATGTGCTAACATTACAGTGACTATGATTTTTCACCTTGCCTTTTGTTTGGTGCTGAGATTTGACTCTTCCTGGAACTCACCGGCTGAACAAGTTAAGTGAAGAAAATAAAATTTTGACTGTAATCTGATACAGACAAGCATTTTTGAAAATAAAATTTAAAAAATTATTATTCCAATCCTCCTTGTGTTTAATAACAACACTAATGTAAACCCTTGAAATTTATGAAGCCTCACAAAAAGTAAGGCTGCTGTTACTGTGCAGATATCAAACTGTTTCCACGGTGTTGAAGTAAGGAGCAGTTAGAAACTGCTGCCTTTTACAAGAGCTTCAAGATATTTTTTCTCCCTTAAGAGCACTTAACAGTGCTGAAAAAGGATTCCAGCCCTCAAGAACAATGAAAGTGAATTTTAGCAGTGATCTTCACAGAGACATTCAAAGGTGGAAGAGCAGTCAGCTACAGAACTGAAAAATTTACAGTAGAAAGGATTGTAGCTCCAAAATTTAGAGCAAAAGGAATTTTTACTCCTATACATAGAAGCCTGCTCAAGCCAAAGCTTTCTTGAGGAATAGACTTGCTTGTTTCCTTCATGCTGGTTTTTCCTCCCAGCAGTTTGCTATACCAAATCAGACTTGTCTGTAATCAGTGTTCCATGCAATGAAATGCAATAGCACACTCTCATAACTTCAGAAATCTTTTATTCGAGACAGTTACACACACACACACCTTACAGTTTCCGCTCTTCTTAGCGTTATGCTCGCACTTCCACTGCTTCTCTGGGTTCTAAATCTGGACAGTTCAGTCTGGTGGAGGTTGGGGACTGTATGGCAAGATGTCAACATCTGGTACACTTCACAGGTAGTAATATCATTTTGATCTCTTAACCAAATATGATTACTTCTTCCTTACCTAGAATCCATTTAGAGTCACTTCTTTGTGTTTATTAAGACTTTTTTTACATCTTTTCCTTTACTGATTTGCAATTCCATATTACAGTCATAATAAATACATTTTACATTTTTTAGGTTCTATTTCTTTGTTCTCTCTGTCACCCCTCAGAGATGATTTGTCCCACCGTAGGCCTGCATTGTTTCAGCTGAACACTGGTGATTTGGTTGTAGCCAAAAGCAGTTCTAGCCTATGCCTCATGTCTTATCATCACTGAATGTTGTTGTCTCCCTTCTCAAGGTCTCTGCTGTCATGGCAGGTCTGTATATTTCTAAACTATACCATTATTTCAGACATAAATGTCTCATTCTACAGTTATTGCTACTATCGCTACAATATTTTTAAGTGTAACTTGTGGTTTTTTGTGTTTCTGGTTTGCAATAAATGTCCAAAAGATATGGCCAAAAGATTATTGTCAAGATGGGGAACCCTGTGAAGTGTTTGGATCATGCATATGGTTGATAGCAGCGAGATATGGAGACAAGAATAAGGGCGTATACTGGAGAAGCTTTGAAATCCAGCCTTATTAGAGTAACAAGTTAATGCTCAACCTCCTACTTTCTTTCCCCAAGCTTACAGCTGTGAAACCTTTGACTGGGTGAGCTAAAACATCCTGCTTATTATGACTATAAGGAACTGCTCTTGTTGTGCAACATGCAATCATCACAACATACTCCAATTAAACCCTTTCTAGATGTTATCAGCATCACAGTTCTGATTAATACCTTGTGCTTTGAAAGACTGTACTGTTTCAGACAGTATTTATTTACTAAACCAGAAGGAGAAGTTCTCAAGTGAGATGAATTACTTATTTACAGATAGTCTAAACAATGCACCAGTAGGATCCAAAGTTGTTATTACCTAATCAATCTGAAAATACTAGGTGATGAATTAGCACAGCAACTTCATGTTTTTCAAGGACAAGTGGAAATGAAAAAGAATCAGCATCAGCCTGAAATTTATCAGTTTAGAGAACTTTTTGTCAAATTGCTTTCATATTCATCACATTTTAATCTTCTCTACTATTGTTGAAATATATCTCTTTCAAGCACAGTTATGTTTAGCATTTTTTTGATAATGGAAATATTTTCTAAAGAAAAGGATAATAATTAATTCCCTTCCATAGAAAACATTGCTTGAACGGATTTATGAAGCATTGTATCTGTGTTAACTAAATGATAGGACATTTTTCTCCAGATAAGTAAGCACTTTGTTTGAATAAATGAAAAAAGCTATGTGAAGGAAGTAGTACACAAACTTTTCTAACTTTAAGCTTGACATTCTGGTGTATTCTCCTTGAGGATAATTGCTTCTGAATGACTACTTCTGTATCATTGAATTTAGTTAAAAAGAATTCAAAGATTCTTAAACTTCGATTAATATTTCTTAAAGTCTTTGCTTTATTTGCTCCTTTCCTTGCACTCTCAACAGTCCCTCACTGCAAGAGGAATATTTTGGATGAGAAACAGCCCTAAACACTGAAATCTTCTACTTCACAGTCTGTGGATTCTTTATTTGCCTAGCACTCCAAGTTGATTCAAAAACTCTTATGTCTCCCACAATTTTCTTTCATAATACAAAACACTTCTGCTAGGCCATTTGATAAAACAGAGTTGTTATTAACATCCCAATCATTGGGATAAATCCTGTAATTTCTCACTACTTTCCCTTTCAGAGCCTCAAATATGTCTGATTTCAAATCTGTCAGACTGCCTGTTTCCCCTTGACCACCCACAGTGGGCATTTTGTTGGTTAGATCATTCTACTTGATTAGAATTTGGAATTATTTTTCCTGCAGTGCAACTATCTCCAGATATGCAGCAAAGAACATTTAGGGTTTGTATCCAAATCTCTTCCCCTTTACTTCCACTGCTATAATTAATGTGTCTATGCATATTAATAGGGTGCCTCTTCTCTAGCTTTCATCCTGGTTTGAAAGAGCTCAAACAGTGGAGAAAATTTTGTATATTTGTAATATAAACATACATATATATATATATATATAAGACAGACAAGTACAAACATAATTTTTTTTAAATAAGCAGTAGTATAACACTTTACCTTGTAAAACTGTGGCCACCATAACTTTGCTCAGTAGTCTTAAGTATACTGCATGGAAACTCAGATCTTGGGTCATACACCATCCTAATCATGCTTTCACTGCAGAGACAAAGGTGTGTCACCTTTAGTGTTCCTTTGTCTTCCTGTATTTTATATTAATGCCTTATTACTTCATATAGGCTTTGGAAGGATAAAGACAGTGAGCAAGAAGATATTTGTGGTGCAGAAAGAAGCAGCTTTTAATATGTAACATGCTTCTTATGTATTCTGGCACAGACCTATGGAAGTAACATCTGCTTCCTAAAATATTGACTCCTTTCCTGTTGTCAAACTATTTATGCATGCACGTGACATAACATTACCAAAAACTTACAGGAGAGAGGAACTGTAGCAGCTAAGAAGGCTGAAGGAGTGCTATTTCCAGGCTCTTGTCCTCACACATTATGCCACAACCTGATTATGTCATTTTATATTCTTTTGGCACAGGTTCTGTGCATCTGTCAGCAGAGGATTAAGGCTTGAAAGTCAACAGCACACTGTTGAGGAAGCTGAGAAAATGGGGTGACAGAGCGTTGCATTCTCCTCCTGCTGGTTAGGTTGAACACAAAAGATGTACAATACCATTTTTCCAGAAAGCTCCTCAGAAAATGGAGGACACGTTTAATGTCTGGTTATGAAAAAAAGGAATTTCTTGAAGTTGTTAAATACACAGTCCACTGAAGGAGGAATAGAAGCTCTAGAAATTTAAATACATTGAATGGCACAATAATTTTTTTTTTCACTCCTGTGTTAGACTTGGCTGCAGACCATAAGCAAAGCTTTTTAGTCTGATACCTAACCAGCATATCCCAATTAAAACTGAATTTAGACATCAGTTAACTTTTTAAGAGCACAAATTTACAAGTACTATCAGATAACACTGCCTGCAGCCCTCACACAGAAGGACAATTTCACCAGACACTGGGACCTGATCCTCAATCCCCTTCCCCCGGACAATGCTCAGTGCTGGTTCACTGTTCATGCCAGACTAGACATTGACATTTTGGACACTGTATTTTCCCAGACTAAGCACAAAATATCCACATACAATTTTCTGACAGCCCAGCACCTAGAAAGTGAAGGTACTCATCACTATATACACATTGCTAAGACTTCTGCACTTCCCACATAATCCTGGAAAGCCCAACCCAGCAGCTAATATTAAAATGTCATAATCTAAGAAATGTTTCCCTCACTAAGCCACGAACTACCAAAGTCTTACCATAAAGGAGTGTATCTTCTAGCAGACTATAGTGTGTAGAGAGATTAAATATTGCAGTTCAACACAAAATCCCTGTGTACAGATTTTGTCAAAGCAAGCTGGATTTTAAACTTCCATTCATATCTATATTTTGTTTTATACAGTCAGATACTACCTGAAGAACAACAAAAATTTACCTCAGATATACTGATTGCACTGCATGACTTCCCATGGCCAGATTGTTTATCTTTTAGAACAAAACAAACCAAAAAGTAATCTGGCAAAAGGAATCTCAATCCTACAACTCATATTTTAAAGTACTTATGAAAACTGTATTGGTAAGCATTATTTTCATTATTTTCATTTTATTATAAAGTCTGTATTATTTTTTAATTGATCAGTAAGTTTACATAAATTTTTAATCTATAACTTCATTAAAAACTTTTGTCTCTCTTGGATTTTTTAGATAAAACATTCAAGTAGAATAGAAGCTGGCCTTATTGTTTTTCCTTCCTCACCCTGCTTCATCCTATATGCTGTCCAGAAATATTCATGGCTTTATTTTCCATCAGTACTGAAATATCTAAAGAATGAGCGAGTCTCTAAACTGTTGAAAACAAACCTACAGCCTGATGAAAAATATGGTTGCTATACAGGATGTAAGCACAGTTCAGGACAATTCCATACTTTCACCTGCCCCTTCAGAAAATATGGAAAAGTTGTCTACTGTCAAAGCTGTTATCTTACGTCATGATAATGAAATTCACATTTGTGCCTACTGGTCATTCATTAGGGTAACCAGAGGCAGTTCCATTTTCCTGTGATAAAATCTGGCTTGGATTCCAAGTAACAGACCGAAGTAATAGATCCAGACATACTTGTTCTCTGTTGATGTTGCATACAGTTTCCTAGTGTTTCAATTCCTGCCACTGTATTCAAGACAGTGGGACATCTTCTAAGAGAGGAACGTATTTGTCTCCAGAGGTTTCAAATGGCTCCACAAATTGTTAGCAAAATAAAACAGAAAAGAACATTACTCCCTCTCTCTAAGGAAATACACAACAGTGATATGCTGAAAGCCTTTGCACGGAACATCAACACTATAAACCTGTAGCCCCTCTGGCTATCAGTGCAACCATCACGCTTTCTCAATCTTCCAGATGGCCAGGGATGAGAAGAATGCTGGGGAGGGATGTATTTCTTAGCTGCAAAGTAATATTACAGATAGGATAAGTGGATAGGGGACCAACAGATATTTTCTTTCATGTTCATTGCTGAAGTTTCAGAAAGTTAAATATTCCTATACTATCCCTAGTCCTTGCTAAACAACTCTATATTGTCTGCAATGGAAAAGACATGCTAATATTCCTTAAGTACTCTGAATGGGAAAAAAATTATACTAAAAATCATCTGGTGTGCTTTAAGAAAGAATTCATGCTTTTTTCACACTGTTACATTTCCAAAAAATAGACATGTCCATGGGGAAAAATCTACCAGCTGTACTTTTTCAATATCTTAAAAGAATTGAAGAGAGGTAGGGAGGAATGTTATACACTAATAGTTTCACTATATAATGTTATGGTGCAGCATTACAACATTAGCTTTCCCCACACACTTCATTCCTTGTGACATTTTAAGGCATAAAGAATACAATGTACTCACAATGTCTTTATTGTCTTTATCTCAGACTAACTGCATACCTCTTGCCTTCAAATTGCACAAGGGCTTCATAAAGAAAAGTTTTCAGGAACATCAGACAGTGTGCTTCTGATTCCTCAGGCACAGCTTCTGTCTGGTTAGCCTTCCTAATGTAAATAAACGAAAATTTTATGTTACATGAGACTGTAATTTTAGAAGCAGACTCATATTATGTACCTTTTGCCCTGTCTCTCTTGCTTTCAATTTCAGTGAGACAGGTTAAAAAAGGGAGCATCCATAAACTTGCAGGATCAGTTGAGATTAAAACTTCATTTGCTTATAGTCTTGGTTGTCAGGTCTCTTTCTAGTCATTAGGAATACGTGCATCTTAGTTCAGATAAGAGAATGTACTAGTCACACGTCTACCCAAAAACTTAATTCACTGCACAGCTTCCCTCCTTGCTGTCATTTCTTAGTCATAACCCTACTTCTGCCATAGCAGTCTTGTCAAAATATGCCTTCAACTTGTTTCCATTACAAAGAGCTTCACAAGACAATTTATTTGTCTTGTTCTGACCCTGAACAGAGAGCAAAACAATAAGATCATTTAAGTATTTTTAGATTTAAACTTGTACTGGCTTAATCTTCAGCTTTCAGTTCTGTAAAACCTAGCTGGATAAGGGCAGACTCAGGTGGTACTTATTTTGACAAACATTTGCTACCAAACATTGTCCCTACCAACAGTTTAGGAATTCTTTGTGTTTCTTAAGGTTAAAGATGGAATTGTTGAACTGATGGTCTGACAGCTCTGAATCTTCAACTCACAGCAGGTCCTTTTCTGTTTCTCCACTCACAGGTCAAAATTGCATTGCTCCAAATAAACCAACTCAATACGTAATTTTAACTTCTCTTTGTCCAGCAGCTTTCTATCATTCATCATCTTACCATGAAACATCATCAGTGATGTCTTTGATCATATTCATAATGTAAGGATACATCACAAAGAAAATATCTGTGAAAGAGAATTTTGATGCCAATTTTCTTTCCCTTAAAAGCTGCTTCTAATGATCACTCCATGCCAGGTTCTTTCCCTAATTTCTCCTTCTATTTTCCATTCAAAAGATAAATTTTAATGAAGACAAGATTTTCTATCAGTGTTCAGGTGATCTCAGAAATCTGTTTGCATTAGGTGGACATGAATTATCCATACTTCACAGAGGGGAAGTACGAGTTGTATCCCATCAACAGGCCAGGACACAGTAAGTATGAAATAACATGTAGGAAGTGAAGTCAAGCATTATGATTCCTAGTGACATTTTGGGGGTAAAATAGAGCGAAAAACCCATGTTCAGTACAAAATCAGTGACGGTGATACTGCCAGAAAAATGTATTACAGAAGTAAATTCTACTAAAGATAATATCATGAACCAGGTTTATGAAGGCTGGCTATCTCCACCATGAGCAGAGACATTGTGTAAAGCAAATAATGTTTTTGTCATCAAGAATGGCATGTCAGTGTCCATTTTAATTACCATCACTCAGAATAAAAATACATCAATCTGCCACTTTCACTCTTACCAGGACACTGCTGTTTCCAAAAGGTAACATTACAAGTAACAGTAGGAGGCTTTTGCTGGCCTAACTGTAGCTTTTGTATTGTCAGTTCAGGATTCGTTTTATAGCTTGTGCATTTCTATTCTTTTCAAGTATTTTCTGAAGCCCACTTCATCAAAGAATGATTGAGCCTTGACAATGGTTTCAGTTTTTCTGATTAATGCTGAGATGCCTTCATGGTTAGTGTATATACTTCTTTTCCCAGTGTGCCCAATTATTCCTGTTATAATATATGGTCAGGGTCTCACTTCAAAAAGAATTTCAGTTAAGCTGTATCTTCACAGATTTTTCTAACTTTCTAAACAATTATCTGCTGTCTCTTGGTTAATGGAAGCTAGGAACACTGTGTGTTAACTGGGTCTGTAAAACTATAGCACATTCTTAAACCAGCTTTTGGCAAAGCATTTTTTAATATGCATCATAACAAGCTTGTCCATATCACGGTTTCTTCCAAGCATAGAACTCATTTGAGAAAAACTATCAAAATATTGAAGTTATGTAGCAAATTATACCTCTCAAAATTCTAAAGGTCACATTGTAGCTTTTTAATGAGCTTCTAAGCCTAAAGCAAATGGCATATAATAAACAGTGGATATGGGGTATTCACAATTTAATAAGGAACCTCAGATGCCCATGATCTTGGTACTATGTGGCCACTGTACTGCCAGAAGTTCATTATACATTTGGCATGGGATGGCACACTGGCAAGGCTGGAAGGGAGCATTTGTTTCAACTCCTTTGCTGATACCCCTCAACCCTGTTATTCCTAGTTGATTATGCACAGTCATCTCTATTGTAAAAATTTGACTTTGTGCAAGCAGCTGAGTTTTGGTTCTGCTGTATAGCTAAAACAATCTGGGCTACAAACACTCTTCTCAGACATGATTTCAAAGCTCTATTTCCTGCACTGAGGTACTACATTTTTATTTTATGTCTTCTCTTCAGAGATGGAGATCTCTAGGAATTCAGAGGCAAATCAGTACATGCAGAAGCCTTCAGTAAAATGAACATTGGAAGTGTGAATTTTTTATGCTGGCAGGGAATTTTTGTCATCCGAGAGGTTTCATTGGGCTGAAACTGTGCCCGTGCAGGGGCCAGAATCCAGCCCCAATGGCACTTGGTGGTGCAAACCAACTCCTCTCACCTCTGAGCTGCTTCATCTCCATACTACATCCTGTCTTGGTTGCATTAAGAATTTTCTGGAAGCATTTTCTCCATCAACATGATATTTGAGATGGCAAAATTCAGTTTCATGTTGAAGCACATTCTAAATTGCAAGGCTGTGGGATCTGACTGACTTGGAAATTCTGCAGCCTGTGAATAAAAAAGAAAAACAAGCAAAATTTTGTTGTTTTGCTAGTTTATAAATTACATTCAGCCCTCCTCAGAAAAATAAAAGGTAACACATGTGGCCAAAATTCATTAGTCAAATATAACACAGAAAGTGGGAAAGAAGATATAAAATGTCAGGTTTTGCTGGTGGTGCATTCTTAATTTCAATTTCTCTCACATCTTTGAAAAACAGCCCATTAACTGTTAAAATTTTCATTACTCAAAACACTTTCCTAAAGCTTGCTGTCAGGCATCTGCATGCCTTTTAGGTGAAAGTGCATCCATCTGAGTGCACCCATGAGAACACAGACTGAAAGGGGGTTCTTTTCATCAAGTTTAGTGAGCTATGGCAGGTAGCTACTTAACCTGTCTGACTGTATAATATTGATTAAAATAATTAAAGGATCACTGCTCCATGGCGCTAGAGACTTTAAATTGATATGCATAAGTGCACACTTAGCAGCAAAGTTCAGGATACCACTATATCAAATATTGTTTAGATTTGCTTCCACCCATTTTTTCATTGGCCTTTTTTTGCCAATATAAAGGTTGTTACCTGATCACAATTAACCATGACTTGTTTAACTAATTACTCATGATTATGCCATTGCTAGGGAAGTTTAAATATTATGGAGATTTTTCTGTTTCAGAAATCTGTTTCTAAAATACCTCCTCTAATCAAGCAGAAATTATGTTACTCCCCACTAAAACCATGACCATGTTGACCCAGCTAGTCATATTCTGGCAAACACAAAGAGAAAAAATACATAGCAACAGCTACTACTCCATAGAAACAACAGGAACAAAAGGAAATCCACAGAAACATTTTAAATGCCAGCATTTGGTCATTTCACTGCCATGGGCTTTATCACTTCAGCAAAAGAGATTCTAGAAAAAATAAAAAACCAGTTCAGTTCTTACTGAAAGAATAAATACATTATTTGTATAAAAATGTTTAAAACTATTTCTTTTTTCAGAAAGCTTAACCCTGATAACAGATTGGGAAACTGTCCAGGGATAGGTTGTCTGAAAGAAACAGGCACAGAGCTCATTACTGGCTCCCAATTGAGACTACAGAACAGCAGCAAACACTTCAGGGTAATTAACTGCCCAGAAATTTTCCTCAGGGAATTCCGCAGTAATGCCAACATATGGGGGAATACACTTAACTGCTAAGTTTCACTTCCACTCTTCTTCCAATAAATTCATATCAAGATACAGGACTCATTGGAGCAAAGTCATGCCTTGCAAAAGCACCCTGCAGTTGAAAAAGGCTATTCTAGTTTCTAGGCTCCTATGCTGATTTTTTTAGCTCATTTCTCCCCCCGCTTCATCTGTTAGTTTTCTTCCCTGTTTTCAAGTCTTAAACCTCTGTGTTCCCCAATCAGCTTATATTGCTTCCTTCTTCCTCTACTCTCACTTGCTTTTAAACATATCCTGGATTTTCCTTATGTTGTCCCCAACCTCTTCCATATGCCAATCTTAGCTTTATTCCCCAATCTCCAAGGAGTCACAAGAAACTCCTTATACTGTGGATAAACAATCTCCAGTCAGCATAGTGGAAAAGTCAGAGGAAACCTGAAGACTAAATTATCTGCAAATGCTAATAGCCCTGACAACCCTGCATTACATATGTAAACCACAGTTGCATGTCAACAGTAAAAATTTGGCCAAGATAACCCCAATTGCAAAAGTAGTAATCTGCATAAAACATCAAATAAATTTCACTATCAACTATGACTTTTGTTCCTCTTATGAGTGAAACCAGCTGGAAAGAAAAGTGTTTAATTGCTACATTGCTTTCTTGGTCATGGTCGTTGCAAGATCTTCTATCAAGCTTAATACTTTCTGTGTAGCTTGCATACACTCAACCACTTTCTCCTCAAATATTCCTCCTGTCTTGTGTGGTCTGTTGCATTCAATTTCTGTACTCCCTTACAATGTGCTATCATCTTATGCAGTGCTTGTTAAGGAACCTGTACATCTTCCTTAACAAAATACAAATTTCCCGCTGTTAATTGTCATTTTCAGCAGATAATATTCAGCTCACTATGGCTTAAACCATAAAACTTTTAGCTCGTGTCCATTCTGGATATAATCATTTTAAGTACTGCACTAACTACATTTCTTAACTCTGCTTTTAATTTTCATAAAAAGTAGTAAAATAATTCTGTCTTGAAGGTTTTCTGTAGATAAATTGCCAGTGTCTATAAAATTTCCTATCAGTCAGTACAGTAGCATTAAATGCCTCTCAAAGATAAACTGAACCTAAGCTGTAACAGGCTGATTTGAAAACCATATGTTTTTCATTTATTCAAGTACATATTGCTTGATTAGAGACTACCCAAGACAGAGGTTGAACTTGTTTTTATGTATCCCCAGAAAATGCAAGATTCATGCTTCCATACAGTCTCACTTTAAAAATTATCTTTTTTCAAGCATGTCAAAATTAAGTGCTTTCATTTTTATAAACACTTCAGCATGTGCCTTTAAGCACACATTCAAGGGAGGTTATATCAAGGGGGTTGTCCTTTCTCTTTTTTTTTTTACATAGCAGCCATAAAACCATTCAGAATTTTTCTGTTTCTGTGACTGTTATTTCTTGTAACACTCTTGCATACTCTTGTTACTAAAGAAAGGAAATTTATAGAAACATGGAGCTCTGACACTTTGGTTTAAAACTTAGATTTCATTCTCAAAGGAATATTAAGTGTCTGCCAATGATACTAAGCTCGGGGCAGTTATTGACTTCCTCAGAGGCAGAGAGGCCCCACAGAGAAACCTCGACAACAGAGATGGACAATCATCAGCTGTATGAAGTTCAACAAGGAAAAGTGCCAGATTCTGCACCTGAAAGAGGGCAACCCTGGATGTGTGTATAGACAGGGAATGAGATGCTGGAGAGCAATGCTGTGGAAAGGGCCCTGGGGGTCCTGGTCCATGGCAAGTTGACCATGAGCCAGCAGTGCCCTGGCAGCCAGGAGAGCCAACCCTGTCCTGGGGGCATCAGGCACAGCATCACCAGCCAGGCAAGGGAGGGGATTGTCCTGCTCTGCTCTGAGCTGGGGCAGCCTCACCTCCAGTGCTGGGGGCAATGTTGGATGCTACAATATTAAAAAAAGACATTAAGCTTTTAGAGACCATCCAAAGGAGGGCTACAAAGATGGTGAAGGGCACTGAGGAGCAGCTGAGGTCACTGGGTCAGTTCAGCCTGGAGGAAGCTGAGGGGAGACCTCAGTGAGGGGAAGAAGAGGAGCAGGCACTGATCTCTTCTCGGTGGTAGCCGGTGACAGGACCTGAGGAATGGCCTGAAGTTGTGTCAGGGGAGGTTTAGGATGGATATCAGGAAAAGCTTCTTCACCCAGAGGGTGGTCGGGCGCTGGAACAGGCTCCCCAGGGAAGTGTTCACCAAGGCTGACAGAGTTCAAGAAGTGTTTGGATAACACACTCGGGCACGCGGTGTGACTCGGGGTGTTCTGTGTAGGGCCAGGGGTTGGACTTCGATGACCCTTGTGGATCCCTTCCAGCTCAGGATACTAAACAAACTATATGCAAAAAAACGGTGTACCCAAAGGTTTCAAAGACCAATAGTTTTAAATTGAAACCTTTCAGGCCAGTATCTTCAGTGCAAAGGAGTTTCGATTTTTTTTCTCCAGAAAGTTCTGCTGTGTTCAAATATATGCATGAGCATGATTTTTCTGGCTTCTTTTCTTTTGTTTTCATTTTTGTCTCAGGGGAGTGTCTATAAAAATTATGTCAATAACTTGTTTTATGCCAAGGAAGCAATCTGCAATGTTAAGACACTTCTGCCCTTATTTTCTAGCTTATTTTAAAAAACATTTTTCACTCTTTTTTCTTCAGAATTCTTACAAAAAATTAGCAAACATAGCAGCAGAGGCATGAACCATGCTCTTAAAACACCTCAATAAATGCTGTTATGAGCAAAGGTATACTTGGAACACAAACCCCAAGATTTTATTCCACTATTGAAGTTCTCCATTATTACTAACTGTAGCAGCAAAATCAATTTGAAGAGCTCGGGAAGCCAGAATATGCAGCATTTAAGACATATTTTGAATACAAAATTACAGTTGAATCAGTTAAAGAAATCAAGGTTATTTAAAACAAGTCAAAGCTTTATGATTATTGCAGTCAATTTGTCTGCTGTGAGATTTTTCCATCTTTTTTCCAAGCCTACCTGCTACAAAGTTACACTCATGAAACCAAAACAGGGTACCTATGGAAGCACAAAATCCCTGACAGACGAGGGAAATCTTGTCGCCTCAAAAAAACCACAGAGCACATTTTCTATGGGATGTCCATCTGTTCATCATATTCCTGAAACTAAAGACAGACTGCTTCACAGAATACATGCAGCAATGAATTGAACCTGTGGGTCCCCAGAAGCTTCCCTAGCTTGGAATGCCCGATCTCAGTGACAGCTGCTCCCTTGCTTGGGAACTCCTGCACCTTCTCTATAATTTATGACATTAACTCTGACACCAGTGTTTCTATGCATCAGCAGCCAAATAGACATCACGTAGCAATCATGATACACCTGCAATCTGTTGGGGTTTTTTTCCATTTGCCAGCAAAATAGATTTCAGACTTCTACAATAAGCCCTAGAACATTTCTTACAATATTAGAAAGTATTTCATACGGTGCTCCATGTGAACATTTGGTGTTCCAAAACTAACTATGGAAAGATAAAGCAATTGCACTGTCACTGCTATTATTCAGGGTGCTTGCATCAATGCTAGATTTAAAATAGACCCTTTGTTATAAAATAAACAGTTTTAACATGATTTGAAATCTAATTCATGCAGCCAAATCCTACTGTAGGCCACAAGATACACTGTGCTATATACAGCATTTGAGACATTTACAAACAAAACTGGTAATGATCTTGATCCCTAGCACAACTTATTAAAATCTCACAGAGAATAATTTGAGGGATTTTGATAATATTTATTGTAGTGATTTATATACTACACAGGATCCACTCAGAATGCAATATTTTACATGGAGCTACTTGATCTTAGTCATTATGTTTAAAGCAGGGAGCAGCCATATACTGATGACCAATCTGAGAAAAGAATTAACTTTATCGAAAGATAACATAACATGAAAACATACCTCTTCTTAGAACAAATTTCTGAACAAAGAAGTAAGCATGCAGACAGTTATGGTGGCTTTCAGGATATTTAAATATTATTGTTGAAAAATATACAGGTGGAAAATTATTGTTGTTGTTGTTGTTGATATTATTGTTATTATTACTACTATTATTCCTGTACTGTTATGCACATCTAAAGCTATGATTTTATAAGAATTGTGACAATTCTTTCACATGCGCTTAGTCACAGTTTAAGATTCATTCACAGAAGATTCCCTCCCTTGAAATATTGACAGTGATGCTCACACCATTTTTCACATTCTGAAAAATTAGCATCACAAATTTTTCATACTGTGTTGGTTATTTTTAGCATGGATTTTTTATCATATTAAAAAAAATTAAGAATTTAAACCATTATAAACTTATGTAAACAGAAAACTCATACTGCTTCTTTACTCAACTACATTAAAGTAATTTTGGGGTCTTGGATTTCTTTTGTTTTTGGACAAATGTTCCAGATATTGCAAAGGCAAAAGACACTTGTTCTCTGTCCTGTGTACCTTAGTCCATTAGCGGAACAGTCTGTATGATCCATGGCATTTAAATAGGGCTGTTCCCCCCACACAGATGTTAAATGCTGCAGTGGTCTTGTTGAGCACCATCTTTGAAGTCATAAATTCCAGGAAATATATAAAGGCAAAAACAATTATGTTCAGGGCTTTACTTCTTTAGAGGATGCATCCTCATGCTAAATATTAACTAGCAGTTTCACACATTTAATACTGAATAGACTTAGATTTAGCTAACTCATTTTTATGGATACTCTTCCTCGAGCCTCAGAGGTCATTATTTCTTGCCTTGTAGCATCGCTCATCTCTAACACAACAAATTTCATCAAAAACAGAGCATGAACTTCTCAGCCTCCTCAATAAGCCAATACCTGTGCTTTCCTGCTTAGAGGTTGAATCCGTTCCATAAATTAATACAGAAATAAGCTTCACTTTCTACAGACAGTTCCCTAAGTTACTTAGCAATTGCTTCCACTTGGGTGTCAAGATCCAGTGTGAAAAATAAAGAAATAAAAGCTATTCAAGGGTATTTTAAAAACTTATAATGCCATACTTTTCATATTCACATAAATTTATATATATTGAAATGTATGAAATTAGGCACCCTATGTCTGGATCGTATCAGTTACATTTTATTGCATATAATGTAGTAGAAGCTGATTGTTCTCCAGAAGCAAGCTATGGATAGTGTTACTGAGGTTCCAGGTAGAGCTAATTTTTGATTATAAAAAAGCTTTTCTGAGCTGCTTGGTTCCACACTGTTTGAGAGGCAAGGCAAGCCTTTGCAAACCACTGTAAGAGTAAGCCAAAATGTTTAAAAGGCAGTGGGAAAGGAAGGCAAGGTTCTGAGGGAAGCTGATCTATCAGCTAGTGTTTGTCAAAGAATAAAATAAACACCCACTGCTGAGCCCAGCATCAGCCAGAATGGAGTGTGCCAGTGGAAGATGGCATCTGAATGGCTGGCAAGCATAACTCCCTTGAGTGTGAAGGCAGATGCTATCTTCTGTGTCAGACCTAGCTGAAGGCCAGAGAAAATACATAAATTCTTATCAATTAGTGGAATAAAGAATAAAAATAATAATTTAAAAAGACAGAATTTCTGCATGTCTTCAGAATAAACAACAGAACAAGGTAACACACAGGAAATGGAAGAGAAAGTTATTCATGAGAGTCTGCAGACCTCATGTCTGAGCAGATTGAGTCTTTTGAAAAGTTCACTGAGCGATCATTTTTCTAGCTTACAGTCTTTCTCATCTACTGCCTGAAATGCAGCACGTAGTCACTATTCCCTAGACACACAACGAGACTTTGTACATATGAAAAGCAGCTTGACAATGAAATAAAAACAGACCTGGTGGCATGGGAAGCACACCAACGCTGGTTTTCTAGGTTAGATTAACATGAACTAAAACAACCACCTAATATGCTTAAAGATATCTGCTACATATGTGAACTTTTAACTGTTACCTGCAACTTCCTTTATTAATTCTCAGAGTGAAAAAAGCTTCTTTTTCTGGACTACTCTGCTGACACCTAGCGAGCCTCGGCTCCAACAGCTTCTGAAAAAGAGAGGTGGTATCACAGCAGCTGTTTTTTTCATTCCACTCGCAGTAAAACATTTTATATGGCCATATCTGTGATTCAGCAGAGTGCTGAATCATATATCAACTCAGAGAACACTGTAATACTGATGAGAGGAAAATGTAGAAAGATGGTAGAGGTGAAGAGGAAAAGAAGCATAAAGAAAAGAAGTGATAGTCAAAGTCTTTTCCTCACAGAATAAACATCTTTAACAAGGATGAATAAAATTTGCCACTAGTTGTGACTTCCATCTTTTGCTTTCTGTGCTTCACATATTTAACTAAGATATCCCACTGTCTGTAACTTCAAGTTAATGACTACTTTGTTGTTTGGTTTTAATGTAAAACATAAACTACAAGGAACTCCTTATTAGTGTCTTAAAATTAGTTGCCGAATAATCCTACCATTACAATAGTACAAACATGTTATTTTATCCTTGGATTTGTTTGGGAGAGTGGCAATTTCACATGAGATTGTCAGCTTCACTAAAGTGAAGCTGATACTTCATTCAAGTGGCTTAATATTGCCTGGGAAACAGGGATCAGTTAGGTGAGATAGCATTTTCTGATGTCAAGAAATTCTGCAACTTACAATGGACACAAAAACAATTTTAAAAAAAAGTCAAACTTCCTCTTTTCAAAAGAAATTGAAAAAATGAATGTAAATGCTAGCCTCTGATAACAAAGATGAATAAGGTCACATTTTACTTCCGTGAAAAATGGCTCCAAGAGGTCACAGTCATTACTCCTGCATAAAAACTGACAGAACACATACTGCCACCAGCTGTCGTTAAGCTGGTCTCCTGAGAGCTACTGATCAGGAATTTTTAGGTTTCTGTAAGAGAATTTCCTATCTGTCTTTCTGAAATGGTTTACCTAACTAAAATCTTACAAAACGCAGGTGTTTGGATGCTTAAATAAACCTACACAGAGAGAGTTAGGCTTTTCCAAGCTTGCAGTGTAACAAATTCAGGGTAACTTGACATCACTTCAGCAATATAGAAGACGTCCCTGAAACAAATACTGTGTAGTTCTTTGCATCATAAACACAACCAAGATAGTAAAGATTGCATAAGCTGAAAATGACCACAGAACAAGAGAGAATACGGAATTCTGTTAGTGAAAGAAATTAGTGCCTGCTTGGGTGTGCTTTTCTTGCAATGCTGCTCATGACAGTCACTGGGCTTCTCTCAGACTCCGCTCAAGCTCTTCCCTGTGGTACCAAAAGTCACTGCAACTTTCCTTCCTCTTCAACCTGTTTTCTTGGCTTAGACAACTTCAGTCAGTCAGAACTTAATCCTGCATTTAAATGCGAAGTACAGTCACTTTTTTCTTTCTCCACAGCATAAGAATCAAAATTAATATTTCCAGATAGACCAGAGGATATCTCACTTCAGAATGATTTGGGATTATCATCTTAAGTCTCACATTCTAGGCACTGAATCTCTTGAGACTAAAAAACTGATTATATCCAAAATACTTAAATGTCTACAATTTTTATTTTATGCATGTAAGATTACCAATTATCAGGGGAAGATAAAATTGTTCAGATGAAACATCAGGGGTTTATATATTTCTGCCTTGCAACTTTATTGAGAGTAATGTAATTAAGCATTCAGACAAAGACCTTAATCAAAGCCTCAGTCTTTAAGCAGCTTTCTGATAACTGCAATTAACTGTCTATAAGTGTAAGAGACATTTTACTATATAACTACATGTGTGATTAACTGAACTTTTTGATATATAAGTCAGAGACTGCCACTTGATATATTTTAACTCTATGATAAATCTCAGACTCAAAGTATTACACAACTTAAAAATTTCACTTTAAAGTTCTTAGGTGTTTTTTTCTGCTGCCAAAGTTCAAATAAATTCTCTGTCATCAAAAAGTAAATTAAAATTTTCATCTTGTAAAAAGAAAATTCTTATTACTTAAAAGCATATTTTTACCATATACTCATTTAGTATTTTTCATAACTTTTTTGATTTGGCCGGAGATGCTAAAGATTATTATTACTTAATTTTTAAAAAAGCTAATAATTTACTATGGTTTTTTACTAGATCTGTATTCATTGTAATTGATATATCCAAAATTATCACTTCTACATTTATAATATGCAACAATAATTGTAGAGTTTAAATAATAAAGGAAATAAGATATTCCCACTGGAAAAAAAAAAGAAAGTGAGAAAAAAATAAATCAGACAAGATCATTTTATCCAAAAGTCTCACGAGCAGAGCTGCTTTTATTTCTAAAGCTTTCACTCCTTAGTCTTAACCTTGTTTAGATGAATGGCAGAAACTTCTTTGTTCTCATTTCAATTGTCTTGATCCCTCCTCAGATCTCTCTTATCTCCACTTAAGGCAGGAAACAATTTCTTCTTGAGAAAAAGCAGGAAAATGGTTTTATTGTCTGTCTCATTGCCATAGCTTGGCTTGTGAACCCATCAGATACAAGACATAGTAGCTGCAACAAAGCCCTGAGCTGCTAAAAATAAAGACATTTGTAGTGTTTTGATGCTTTTAACTGTCAGAGCTTTTTACAAATACCAAGAATATAATCCCTGGAACGCACCTGATTTTCGGATATCCAATGCATTGATACAAGAAAAAGGAAAAACCTAATGTGATTTCATTCGCTGACAACATCCAAACTCAAGACAGGTTCAATCCTGAACACAAACTGCCAAATACTGCTGCTTTCAGTACACATCATGGGCAATGAGAAACTACCACAAAATCAAGCTGTTAAGACAATTCGGAATGGTAACAGAATTGTCAAAGGTTTGGCACAATAATTGGAACCACAGTGCAATCCTGAAATTTTCTTATCTAGTGTGTGAAAAACACAAGTACAACATTATACATGTTTAACTTCTCATACCTGCATAACATTGTAAATCTCAGTAACTGTCTTGTAGTTCAATATTCAGGTGGCATTACAAACAAATTTTATATGACATTTAATTTTACATCAAAGGAAAGCCTTCAAAAAATTACCAGTTTTCATTATAATGCAGCCAACCAACAGCACATCAACCAGATTAAAGAAGCAGGCACACCACCTCTTTATAGACACTTTATATAGACAAAAAATATATATTTTTAATTCATTTTAATAAATGCTTCTGGTAAAAGCACAACAGTATGAAACTGAGAATAGGAAAACTAGTTGTCCTGTTGTACTTAAAATACTTGTTCCTATAATATATGCATTGTTAAGAACCAGACATATGCCATCTCTGGTAAAAGAAATCTGCCGTAGTATCTACAGTGATACTGGATAGACTCCAATTAAAGGTCACTAGTATAATAAAGAAGCTGGAGTGTCTCTCCCACAAGGTAAGCCTGAGACAGTAGGACCATTCAGTCTGGAACAGAGAAGACTCAAGGGGAATCTTATTAATATGTGTAAATAAATGAAGGGATGATGTAAAGAGCGCAGAGCCAAGCTCTTTTCAGTGGCACCCAGTGATAGGACAAGAAGCAAAGAGCACAAACTGAAACATAAGAGGTACTGCATGAAGATCAGGAAGCACTTGTTTTCACTGTGAGCGTGACTGAGCACTGACAGAAGTTGTCCAGAGCAGCTGCGGAGTTTCCACCCCTTTGAGAAATTAAAAATTTACCTGGACACAATCCTAGGCACCCAGATCTAGGAGACCCTACTTGAGCAGGGGACTGGACAAGATGACCTCTAGAGCTCCCTGCTAACCTCAACAATTCTGTGATACCACAACATCCCTTACAAGTAATAAACCAACAGAGAATTTTCCTTAAAACTATTTCAGTAAGTAGACTGTTTAGTAAAATATTGAAGTGATTCTGATCCATCTCAACTTTTACATATGGTCCTCCCCCTTCTCTTTGGCCCCAGGTTTTTCCTTCTTTTCAAAGTCAAGGACTCATTCAACACAGGGCAAAGTGTCCCCTATTCATGAAGTAGTATTCTGAGATCTCTGGCTGTATAAAACTTCATTCACTGAATGGATGGGTTGGATATTTAAAGAGCCTGGTTTTCCATCTGACCAACTTAGTAAAATGAAGACCAGAAACTATTGTTCATCCAGTGAATACAGCTAGCTCCTGTAGCATTATTATTGTCTTTTTAATTTTTAAAAGGATAAAACAAGAAAAGATTCACTGAAATCTGCCTAAAAACAAAACTCAACTCAGTATAACATTTCTCAGTTAGTATGTTGGGCTCAAGCAGAACTTATATTGTGCTGACATGACACAGATGCCAATTCATCAAATTTTGTGATCTAAAGACCACCAATCAGAGTGTCTCTTCACACAGATTTCACTCCCATTATGTTCTGACATACCTCCTCCCATTGGAAATTTCTTCTGTTTTGCACAGATCATGCATTTCTTAATCGATTTCTCCTTTTATCCAAGTAACAAATTCGTTGTTTATCAACCATAACTCACCTGAAACAACTTACTTTGAAAGAATACAGAATGGCTTTATTTCAGAAGTAAGGATTACTATTCAGAAGTTAGAGACCAAAATGCAAAAAGGAAATCATACTACAAGCTTTTTGGAGCTTTACTACACAACAATGCAGTGTCAAGAAGAAACGTAAAGCAACTTATTTCATGTGTAAAGTGAAGGAAACATTTTGTCTTGGAAGGTACAATCCTTTGAGCTTTGGCTGCAACGATTATTATTTCCTCTCATCTGCACACTTTACACAAAATATTTTAAATGAAACAATACTGATTTATTCAAGTAATAAAATCATAGAATAGCTTGGATTGGAAGGGACGTTTAAAGGTCATTTAGTCCAACCTCCCTGAAATGTTAAACTAGATGAGGTTCCCCAGAGCCCCATCCAACCTGGCCTTGAATGTTTACAGAGGTGAAGCATCTACCACCTACGTGAGCAACCTGCTTTAATGTTTCACCACTTTTATTACAAAAAAAATTTTTCTTGTGCCTAGTCTAAGTCTGCTCTCTCCTATGTTAAAACTGTTGTTCCTTGTCTTACCACAACAAGCCCTACTAATGTTTTTCCCCATCTTTCTTATAAGCTGATTTTAAGCCAAAGGAATTGATTTGTGAGAATGATGTCCTGCAGAAGTGACTTCTGTTTAGCACATCTTACTTCACAAAGCATTTCTAGATATTCTTTGTGCACACCCTCTTGTCACAGTCTTCTACAGTGCTTATGAGCTTCATCATCAGTTAACATTTCCTTTCTAAGCATATATTAATCAGATTAGAAAAGACAATGAAAGATAAGATGAACCACTTACAGGGCTCTTCCCAAACTAAGCTACTATTATTTTGCTGGAATTGCAGTTCACTCAGAGCAAGACAGAGAACTAATTCAGCTTAAAAAGAGAAAAGCATAATGTGATGTTTAATATAGTAACTTAAATAGGTCAGTTAACAAGAGATTCCAGGTTACACTTTTCTGCAAAAATTACACCTTTTATATTAAAAAAATGGAGGGTGGTGGGGGAGACACTTTGCAGGAGGAGCTATATATATTGGCTGCCATTCTTGTGGCAGTGTAACAGGGAAACTGAAAACTTTGTTATTTGCAGGCAACTCATGTAAAAACAGCGTCTTAACAAGTTACTCTGCCTTCTGTTCAATCATGTTAACCTCTTTTCACAGACGGTTCACAGAGTTTCCTAACTCTTCTTTTCCTGTGTGTAGATTTTCTTGTTCTAAGATAACACCTTTGGAAAAAAAAATCGTGTTTTTACATCAGCAAACATCTGTTGTTTTTCTTACCAAAATAGGATAGCTCTTACCCTCTGACAGCAAAAACTAAAATAACTCCTTCGGTTCTCCAAGTGATTGCAATGCAAATAACTCTACTAAAATGTTAAAGGCCAGCATCCATTTTAAATAACAGCTCTAACTAAAACTATTTTAACCATGCCTTTCTCTTCTCTCTTTTTCTTCAGCCAACTTTTCCAGTGTTGGTTCAATAGCTTTCTGTTTTGGGTATTTGTTTAAAAGACTGAATGTGCAAGTAAATACCAAGAAATTTCTAATTTTATGTGTAGACTTCAAGGGCAAAGTGAGATTGGTAACATATATTTGCTTTTTAGTTTTAAAAGCTCCGATTTTAATTACATTTTCCTATATTAATATATCATATAATATATGATCACTTATAATAAAATTAAAACATCCAGTGTAAGAACAAAAGCTATAGAGTAATACAGTCCTTGGAGAAGCTGTATAGTGCAAATTAAATGTGAGAAGCTCCAGTAGATGGTACATCTTGGGATCCACAAACATGTCAAGAAATCCTCTTTTATTTAATCTGTTCAATAGACCTTTAGTTTTACACAACTGATAAGCAACTTGTCTCACATGCAACCACCTCTGCAGCATTGATTTTTCAAGTGTTCTATGTGTTCCAAAAGCCTTCATATATTTGCATACAACTATAACGTCTGTGCAATGTGAATGTGAAAGATAAAAATTAAAATGTGGTAATATGAACACTAGTCAACCTTTATTTCAAGATTCATTAGGAAGCCACTTAGTACATCTAGCACTGGGTAATTAAAATAGGATAACTGTCCAAGCAAGGAATGAAAAAAAGAACCCCATATAATAAAGAAAAACTGATTTTTTTCAATATTGATTTAATTATGAAAATAATTTAATGAAGGATATTTCAGAATAAGAAGCAGTTTCTTATTAATCCAATTTTTGTACATATACCACAGCAATGTACTTATGATTAAAAAAAATCCTTTTCAATTATGACAAGCACACCTACTGGTGGTTTAGAATTGCACTTGAATTTTTCTTTTTCCTTATAATCTCAAAAGTGTAACAAATCACAACTCTGAGAAAAGTGACCTAGGAGCTAAGAGGTATAAGTGTAGGCACAGAGCTTGAAGAAAAAGCTTTTCTGAAGAGAAGCTCACATAGTAGTATACCCTACACAGCACAGCATATATTTGAAAGATGAGGTTGCTTATTTTAAGTACTCTAAAATTTATAGGGACTTCAAAGCACTATGATGAAACTCTAACATCTGAACCTTGTTCAGAACATTATTTTACTATTAATTTCCAAGATTAAATTGTATAATATTTATTTTTAAATATTCTCCAAAATACATGTATTTATCATGCCCAATATATGAAATTCGTATAGAGAAGACCTTCTGTAACCCTGAACTCCTCCAGACCCTCGAATTTATAGTGCTGCATACTTAATAGCAGCATGATTGAAGTCTGTGAATGGTATTTCTTGACTAATCCATTCAGTACCAATAGCAGAGCCAGAGAGTTCTACACATCCAATTCTACAATACATGAGGTTTGGTTATTTTATTGACATTCCTTTCCATTGAAGGATTTCATTATTCATTTCTGATATGAAGGTGAACAAGAAACAGTTAATTTTTCCCCCTGTTTTAAGGCACATGTCAGGGAACAGGCTGCTTGGCAGAGACAGTGGAGCTGGAAGCCAAGAGCCACATCAGGGTGGGCAGGGCAAAGCTCTCTCTGACAAGGACACTGTCCCATGTCACCTGAGCAAAAAAGAGCAGCCAGGGCCAGCAAACACATCAATGACTGTCAGATGAGGCTGTAATAACAGGGCAGATCTGAGGTCAAGCCAGAAAGATGTGTCAGCAAGGCAGGGCCTGAAGAGGTGAGGATAACCAGGCACTGCCCCTCAGATCAAAGCAAGGCTTTAGCAAATGAGGCAGGTGCATTTCGAGCTGCACCATGTGTTCTCCTAGCCCAGGCAACAAAATCTCTGGGAGAGCAGGGTATGCACTCTGGCTCTGGACATAATATTACATTTCAAGGGCTCATTGAACTTTCCCCTGCCTCATTTTTCCATCCTTGGTGGTGGTTTTGCAGACGCCTAAAGAGTTGATGCCAAACCTTTTGCAAAAAGAAAGCTAAAACAGAAATAACAGTGATGGCCAATATCAATTGATTTACTGACCTAACAGACTTTGGAATAGCTAGAATCATCAGTGTGGGAAACTATTCTTTTCCCTACTATTCCCACAGAAAATCACACTCTGAAAAAAATATGCACAGTCCCCTCACTGAGAATTACTCTTGGGTTTGAATATGTCCACTGTATCTATAACAATGATAGTAGAAAAAAATGCCCAATTTGAAAAGTGGTATTTGAAGCTTATGTGTTTTTTAAATTCTCAGTATGAGTGACTTGCACAAGGATGAAATATGTTCATCTCCTTCAGAGAGGAAGGTCTTGGTGTAAGACAAGAGTCCATGGCAATTTAGAACTCAAGTGAGTATCCAGACAGCTCCTGGAAGTTTGAACATGGTGCTTCAAGGTTCAATAAAGAGCACTTCAACCCTTTTAACTTTATTTATTTATTTCCATATCTAAATTAAAATATTTCCTATTAAAGATTTTCACATATTTAATTTGTATCGCTGAGAGTTATTTGGCAGCTGTCAAATGCTTGCTTTCCTCTGTAACATAATGAATTTGCTCCCCAAGTAGTGAAAAAAGTGTGATATATTTCCAGCCTTACCTTCTTTATTTAGATAGCAAGCAAATTATCAGCTAGGAAATAAATCTTGGAATATAATCTTGAGGAATTTTAACTAATATGAATGAGCAACAGAGCTTAGTTTTCCATAGGTGGCACACACACAAAAAAAAAAAAAAAAAAACAGCTTTGCATTAGCCTCTTGAAGGTAAGTTCTGATACAACAATATCTACTACCAAAAAGTAACAATGTTCAAATCAATTAAACTTTATTCAAGGTAAAATTAAGCACACAGGAGGAGTGCTTATGCACACATAAGTGATAGGAGCCCTAAATATTTGTCATGATTTTTCAAAGATACCAAAGTTAATGTCACTATAAGATGCAGCATTTATAAGCCTATTGTAGAGGTTTATTGAGGACAAATTTATAAAAATACCATAATGGAGTCTATGATTTAGAAATAATATTTTTAGAAGTGTTCCACTGTGTATCTAACTACATATTAATGTTTGCGATGTTTGCATTTAAAATCAGAAAATAACTCCTGGAAACCTTTTTTTTTTTTAACATTACTTGACATCACACAGAAGTGCTACTCCACGGAGCACCCAGTGCTCTGGAGGCTGACGGGTTTTAAGATCCATAGCAGCAATGTAATTGAGATCTGTTCGACTGCTCTTCTTGTAGACCGGACATGAATACAGACATGGATCTTTTGCAGCTGAAAAGACAGAAGAGACATAAAGAGTATTTCAACTAAGTTGAAAAAATGGGGCCCTAAGGGACTGATCATAAGGCAAATGGAAAATTGAATTCAAGTTCAATAGCACACTGCTCTCTATTTGCTACTGCAGCTGAAGGACATACGTGCTTTGAAAATGCCTGTAGGTTTAAGATTTAACAGGAGCACCTAGGAACTGATGTAAAGCAAGATATAGAAATGGATACTCTAGAGTAATTAGTGTTCTTATTAGTTCAATCTGCCCACTGAACATTACTTCTTATCAATGTATTATGTCAAAATAAAATTTCCCTACTTTGGACAACCTGGTTTTAAATGCATTTAGTATTTTGGAGTACAAGTCATCAACTACTTCACTGCAGAATTAGAACAGTAGTCTAGTTATTCTCAGTACTTCAGTATTTAGTATCTTAGCTGCTGATCATGCTGCTGATCATGCTGCTGATCATGAGCTATTCAAAATAGCATGTTAGCAAGCTTTGCTTTTAGAGGTGGAATGCTTTTCAACAGACTTTTCCAATTTTATGTTCTGCAGTGGATTATTCTGTTTTACATCCCTATTCAACAGCATGTCCTATTCTATATGCAAGAACCCACCACAATAAGACAAATTACACATATACACAGCACTGTCCTTAGCCCGAAAAGTTTTCTTTCCATTCCTACATTCCTCTTCTGCCTCAAAGACAAAACATCTCTCATCACCTCACTCTACCTCTTGCTTGCTTCCATGACCTCAAAATCAGACATGTCCAGGAAAAAAATTACATTTTTATAAATATACACATTTTATATATATATATATATATATAAAACATGTTATCTATCAACACAATATATATGTGTATATGTGTATATGTATATATATATGTGTATATATATAATCCATGTATATCTTATACATTGTGTATACATATTTATATGTTTTATATATATATAAAAGTTAGATACATTTTTGGCATGAGTGAAAGAGAATATTTAGATTTATGGAGGCTATAGAGATCAGAGAGTTTATGTGTAAGAAAGATGGTGTTTTCAATCTGGGATATACATTGTCAATATGTACAGTTTACCTGTAAATGGGTTACAAAGTTCTTAACACCATTAAGATCATGTGTAGAGACTTATAAATATTAGGAAAAGTGCCTACCATTAATTATGAAGCAAGCCTGAAAATACATTTTCAATGGAAGACTGAGAAGTCTCCCCTATTGAAAGAGATTTGCTATGTATACAATGATTAGCAACAGCCTCATTAAATCCCTACAGCCTAAAACATTTCAATGTAGTTAAATAAAAAGTTATATTGAATTCAATGGAAATAACATCCTTTACAATACTGTTACTTACTGTTATTCTCTGCATATATCCTTATAACTGGCATCAGCTCAAATAGCACCTTGGGTTTAGATTCTGTCAGTCTCATGTTTCTTCTGTCCCAACCAGCTCCTTCCAAATACAGCCCATACACATAGACACCTTCTGAAGGAGGGCTTGTGATATCATCCTTCATCCATTTAGTGACTTCATTGCACAGCACTACGCTGTCAAGGGCCCATCCTTTGTTAGCTCTTGTTATTTCCTGCCCAAGCCAAGACAAAAGTTAAGTGGTTATATTTTCAGATGAGCACAGAACCCTTTTTCCCAGCAGTTATTGGAAATAAATTTGTATGGTCATAACATATCCTCCTCAGTACAAAAAAAAACCCCAATTCCTTAAGATATCCATGTTCACAGAAGGGAACATGGCATTTTCTCTAAGGGAGTAATGACATGGCACTACAAGAAAGCTTTCAGTACCTTTTCCACTATAATTGGTTTTAATTTCTTTCTATTATATAAAATATCTAAAGACCATACCAAGTAACAAAACCACTGAATGCCAATGGCAGCCAGCTGTTGTGCACACAAAAATTTCACATATTTGATGAGATGAGAAAACCTTACCTGCATGCGGTATGTGAAACGTATTTTCTGGGTTTACCTTCCTTTACCTGTACCCCTCTGCTTCAGTAACCATATTCTAACGAGTAAGAACTCACTCAGCTATAAAGCTATGTAAAGAGACTGCAAAAAACCTGCTAGTTAATGCATTGGACAACACTCAGTTCTCAGTTGCCCAGTTCTTTACCATCCCATGCAAAAAGTAAGTTTGGCAAACCAAAGTTTTATCCTGGTCTTCCAATGGCTTCAAAAATCTTTGTTTGAAGTAATTGGAATGAATGCTTGCCTGACGCTGCAGTTACTTTGATGATCTAAAAAGACACAAGGCTTATAGCTCAGTGATCATTCTGGTTCTTCCTCTTTCTCATTTCTATTTGTTTTACCACACAGCAAAGCCCAGAAACTCACTTTGGTATTTACTTGGGATATTAGGTTGTTACATATCCACAGTTCCTTTTTACAGAATCAGAAAATTCTGTAGTTTCCAACTGCTTTGGATGCGGCTAGTAAACCTTTTCCATGAGCTTGGATGCAAAAGATAGTCCCAGTTTAGGACTGTTCACTCAAAATAAATACTTTGTTACATAATTCCAAGGCTGTATGCCTGAAATTTTAGATCACACTACCCAGACCTCAGAGTAAGAGGGGATATTTTTCCAACACTACAAATCATTCTCGTCTTTGAAAGTTTGGGTTTTTTTCTGCAGTCCTATTGTATTTTCATGTTAGTATTATTTTTTAATTTTACACATTCCAGACACTTACTGTCTCCAGTATGTCCCTTTTTGCTGACCAACACAGGCATTTATTGCTTCCTTCTAAAGTAAAAAAGTTACTGAGCAGCCAACACAATCACCAAATCTACGTACATACATTAGCAAGCTCATCAAATATCACACTTACATGCACTAATAAAGGAAAGTCTTTCCCACATCCTGAAGAAAGACCTAATCAGCTACTGAACAGCAGAACTGAAATGTAAGACTAATTCTGAACAGTTTTTCTGCCCAGTCTCCAGTCAGGTAAGTACTGAACACAGAATAAAAGAGAGGGGGAAAATGGGAAATTCATGGGATCAATGACCATTCTCAGAGTTATCTCAATGGATACATGAGACCAAATATTTTTCTAGGCTACCTTAATAATGTTGTGAGGTAGCCTCTACTTATCTGGGCCTTGATCAACACTGAAAACATATTTTAACATATTTTAACGTATTTTAGTGGTTGATATACTGAAAAAGTATGTGTGAAGGAAAAGCAGTTCACTCAGGAAATGTTAGACATTTCCTGACATCTTCCCATGTGTATAAATGTTGGAACCCTGAAGCCTGGGAGTTTTGAACTTTCTTTGCTTTCTGGCACTGACCCTCAAAAGAACACTGCTTTTGACTTGAGGCCTTGGAGAAGGCTTCCAGATTTGAGTGATGGAGTTGGGATCACTGGTGTGTAGTTTGAATAGAGGTATATAATACCACATGGTAAAGGGTTTGTGATTTGGGGTTTTAGAATACAGTAATAGGTATGGGAGAAGATGGAGGTTCTTGGGCATTGTCTCTTTTCTTCTGGTTGTTCCTTCTTCTTCATGATTTCATGTAGTAGTTTTTGGCTGGATAGAAAATCCTGCAGTGCAGGTCATGAGTGTTTGGTCACGGGGTCAAAAGTAAAAAAAATATAGATGTTAGTGTTTAATTGGATAGTTAGGCTTTAAAAGACCTTGTAACTAGCTAGATTCACTGAAATTTTCTCACTTTTAGCTTGTTAGCTAGAAGTGCTGCAGAACTCTCTGTACTATAGATAAGAATTAATAAACAACTGAGTCCAAACACAAAAATCCATCTCTCGTGCTTCAATCCTGACTCCGAGTGAAGGCAGAAGAAAAAAGAAAATAACCACTAATATGTGGAGCCGCTAATATATAAACTCATCCTTCATCAGACAAGACATTTTATTTTTAAAAGCATGTTAAAAAAATAAGCAGAATAAGACTTCAAACACAATTTACCTGTCTCACTGCAGTTAAAAATCCTTGAGGATTAAAAAATCCTGTCATCCAGAAACAGTTTGGTCGACTTTCAAAAATCCACTTGTAAAACTGGTGGTTTCTTTCTAGAAGCTCAGTAAACCAGAAACCAAGTGTACTGGAAGGCCAAGATGCCTAAAAACAGTAAACGTTTAAAAATAGCATGCTGTCAAGAAAATCTGAGTCCTCCCATGGTATTAAACAATATAATATTAGCAAAGCATATTTGAAGATCATCTATCATTTCTTGACTTTAATCTGATGCTTAAACTTTGCATCCCACTGAAACCTGAAGCAAATTCTTTCTCTATTCAAATTCCATTTCAAGTTCCATTTAAACTTTTAATGCTCTCTGTGGTAATTGTCCATTTTATCACATTTTTGCAAGGTTAGACAGCTGTATAACCTAAGAAAAATTGCATATACATCTTTATAATTCCAAGATCAATATAACAAGACAACATGATTTCTGTAAAACTGTTCTGCATTTTTATTCTTAATAAAACCTAAGGAAAACTGAACTTGAACTATGTGGAGATATAGCTGTGTTTTGAAGCATCTGTTTAGATCTAGGTTTTGTACAAACACTTTGTCAGTAGAAACAAAAGCAAACAACAAAAAACCTCCCCATTTTTCTTTCCATCAGTTGCTGTTAACAGCTCTAATTATCCCTGAAAACAATTTTTATGGGGAGAGGCTGAGAGCTGGGATTGTTTAGCCTGGAGGAGGCTCAAAGGAAACAATATGTTTATATCTCACGGAGAATGGAAAAAGATGGAGCCTGATCCTTGTCAGCAATAGGAGAGAAGGTAATGGGAACAAGATGAAATGTCAGAAATTCTGTTTCAGCTTGAGAGGTTTTTTGTGGTTTTGGCTGGTGGTTGGTTGATTGATTGGTTTTTACTGTGAAGGTGATCAAACAGTGGAATGGGCTGCACCTCTCTGATTCTGGAGACTCCTGGGAAACCTGCTTTAACTGACCCTTTCAGAAGTGTGATTAAACTAGATTGTCTCCATAGGTCCTTTCCAGCATCTACTATTCTGTAATTATAATGTGACTATTACTCTAACTCAAACTACACTGATTTTGACCAAGATGGATGGGCCACCTCTACTTAACCCTGAAAAGGAATATATACATATGGGTGCTAAAAATCCATCATCACATTTTAAATTTCTCTCCTCTCTCTGGCTTTTTTATCCTGCCAATGTGCAACAGGTGGTTAAAATGGCAAATATCTGTATATCTCAATTTCATTTCAATTTTTATAAATGAAAAAAGGCTTGTTTGACTATGTTTATTTCAGCATAAAATCTATTCCAGCAGTAACTCTTCTGAAACATAGTTTAAAAAATGTTTGCTCTAATTCTAGCAGTTTAATCTAGTTTCTTCAGAAACTGATTTTTTTATTTCTTTCCAGAACAAGGGATGTGCACCTACCTTTTTCCAGCTTGCAGGAATCCTTCCATCATACATGCAGTCTAAAGCATCCCTCAGATTTTCACTCATAACTATTGTCCCATCAATGGCAAGTTTGAGATCAGTCAGAGTGTTTCTCACTAAAGAAATAACTCTTTGCATTTGTTCAATCTCCTGTCGTAAAAATATGTGCATAGGTTGAAAAGGTCCCATGTTCATTAGTTTTTCTTTTACCTGTTGGTAGAAAACCAAAGATCCTTCAATAGAGGTGATAAAACAAAGTTGGCTTTATGTTAATGTTAGGCCCCAATATGATCTTTGAGACATAAGATAATTTATTTATGAGCTTAAATGGTCAGTTTGGCACCTCCCTTGAATTATCTGCAAGAGAGAAATACAGAATTTGTTCCTAGAGAAGTCTATGATGCTGAGACTATGTTTTTAGTCTTAGTCATTATTTAGTCTGTATATCATTCTTTGAACTAATGCCACTTGAAGAGCTTGTAAGCTGTTTACCTTAGTTCAAAGAACTCAGCTTTAGTTCCACAAGCAGTTCCAAGGCTCTCTTTGCACAAACTAATCAAGCAAAATTGCCCCAGCTACTTTGCTTCAACAGAGCAGCAATGCCTGGGAACTGTCACAATACCAGGCAGTCTTGTATTCTTACCAAACTCACTGATAGATTTTTAATCAAAAGTGTAAAATTAAGAAATAAACAGCTGCAAGAATGTAACTGGAAATTTTATAGTGTCAACAGCCTCAGTTAACAGATGATGGTCCTACCTCCCCCATAGTGCAAATGACAAGTTAACGGATTTAATATTTCTGAAAAAGTTCTTACAAAAGCGCTTCAGCACACATTTAATGACTTCATTTCAAACGTTAATAGTTTGGCCACACTTCTTTAAAATACAAAGTACTGCCTATATGAATTAATTCAAATATGTTTTTAGAAAGTTGTTGGTTGCTTCTGAGGGTTTTTTTTAATCCATAAGAGGCAAGATGGAGCAAATGTTTTTGCCAGAATTTCATTAACTCACTTCAAATGGTACATAATCAGCAGGAAGTTTTTCCAGCATATCATCAGCCAGTCTGGCTACAACTGCTTCTCGAGTTTCACCTCCTCCACCAGAGCTATCTTTAGGCTGAATACTGAGAATGGTATCCAATACATCTTTGGAAACTTTACTTTGGTAGGTGATATCCGCATTGGGATGCAAACCAAACACCTCTGGTGTATCATAAGCAGGAAGGTTCTACATAGTAAAACATAAAAAGAGTATAACTGGAGATTTAGAAGCAAATCAATTTAAAAGCACACAAAAAAATCCCCAAACAAAAACCATACAACTGAACACACACACAAAAAAAAAAACAAATAAAAACCAGAAAATAACCCTAGATTACTGTTAAGTAAGAAGCCACATTTCTGAAAAGTCTTAAGGCAAATAACTTGCTATGGTCTATTTGTCATGCCACAGCCCAAATCACACCAAACAAATTGTGTTTTAACAATTATGCACTATTTTAATAATAAACTTTTACTCTCAAATATCTAGACCTTTTATTTCCAAGAGGCTGTACCCAATGTCTGGACCCCATTCTTTTCCCTCTTTAATAATGTTGCGCCTTTAGGTATGTCCCACAAGCAAACCTCATGAAAAAGAAAATATATATTGCTGTCATGAAGATGATAACATTGTTAGCAATAATTAGTTGTCACTAATAGATATGTCAGTTGCTAGAAATCAGTTTTAAAATATTTGAATGAAAAGCAAAATACAAGTACACAGAAAAAAAAAAGAAAAATTATAGGGAATCAGGAGCTTATGAGAAACAAGTGAATAGCTTTCATTTACCAACCTGTATGTACTGAAGGTATTGATCCACCATAGTACATTTGGGTATGCTGTATCCTTTATAGAAGCTGAATTCCTGACTGAATGTATTTTCACTGAACCAAACCTTCACAAAGGTGTTAATGAGTCTTTTGTCAAAGTCGTCTGTCACACGACCACCATACTGGATCTCACCTATCATGTAAGAAACAGTACTCCAGGAGATCCCCTAAAACCAAGCAGAAAGCACTGACTTTACCCAATCCTCGTCTTATTTACTTAGATCTGCTTTAGGGAAAACAGCTGCTGTACCATGTCTGTCCCATTTGGAAGAAAGTTACTTTCTATTAGTCTTTTTTCATTATAGTCTTGTGTTCCCAGAACACCTGCAAGGATTTCTCAAAGTATAATTTATTGACAAATTCAAGAGCATCTTGAAGACAGCAAGAAGGTTACAGATATATTTGAATCCTCCTTTCACTTAAAATGCCAAATTGCCCTGCCTCTCTGCATGACAACTGACTATATGAAAGTGAGAAACATAGGAGGCATTCTTGTATAATCATTTAAAACCACTTCAATTTCTTCATGCTGCAAAGATAGGTTGGGGGGGCAAAATCTTATAATTTTTACTTGAAATAGATTTTCTAAAAGAGTATTTTTAATATCCCTTTTTAATTAATTGACTTAATTAGAATTGAAAAGAAGGTCTATGCTTCTAAGGTTTATATTTCTGAGATAGCTGGGAAACCTTTTTTTTCAATGTAGAAGTTAATATAGAAATTAAACATGCACTGGATTAGAAGTCTAAGTCTGCTGCTGTAGACAGGTATACTTGAAATATTGAATGTTTGTGGAAAAACAATAAGTTAAAATCACTCTTGTAGTTCAGTTATTAGGAAGCATTTACATACATTCCACTACTAGAAATATCCATCATCTTAATCTCTCTGTCCCCCAAAATCATTAATTACCTTCTTGGTATCCATGCGATTCAAGTGGTTTTGAACAAACTGCACAGTAGCATTGAAATCAGCCTGATTAAACTCGTAGGGTATATTCCAACCCAGAGACCCAAACTTGCGTCTTTCTTGAACGGTGGAGTGCAGAAAGGCTACAGCATACAACAGTGGTTTCCATTGCACCATTTTACTGGCATCTAATAAATCCTGGCTGACACCTATTGATTGCAAATGGGAGAATCAAAGTAATCGTCTTTTTCAAAACTACTTCAAGTCAGTGATAAAACATCGCTCAAGAGATAGTCACTTGGCTCTCTGCCTCTCCCAAGGGTAAATTATTGTCACACCAAGTGTTCTGTGCTGGAGACAGTTTATAGCATGTTAAGTTACTCAAATTAAAAGAGTAAACTTCAGGGGGAAAAAACCCACAATTTACTAATAGTTAAATTCTCATCAAGTTGTTTTCTGCACAGAATCATTTTCCTTTATTTTATGTAGTGTAAAGAGCAATCAATAGCCAACCATGTCATTTTTCTGCCAAAAGACAGAATATTAAAAATTCAAACACTTTGAATGGAGATAGTAGAAGCCAACACTTGAGAAAAGGCTTTTCCTGTTTTGCTATCCAATTAGTTCTGGCAACAGAATGTCAGCAAATCTTCTCTTCTTTTTAATTTTCAAAACAAAAACTAAGATGTGTCCTGGTGTCATTGTGATCAGTTCCCCATACTAGCTTACACCTATTAGCAGTTTAGCATGACCACATAAGAGCATCACAGTCCAAAATTTAATTTTAAATCATTACCATTCTAGCACTCACCACTGTATGTTCTCTTTAGTCCAGCTCTGAGCCCTTGTGGTGGTTCATTGGTAAACTTAATTGACATTTGAAGAAGAGTGATGGGGAACTGTTTGTGAATATCAGTTGTCATCCACAGTCGAAAGCTTTCATGAACAGTCTCAGTCTCTAGGACAGTGTCCATTAACTCATCCAGAAAGTCAAGTCCAAGGTGGCAGTTTTGCAGAAGTGCCCAACCTCCCTAGTTTAAAACAATAGAATATAAAAAGTTATCAACATTGTTCACAAACTGAAATCACTCCTTGAGGGGAGCTAAGCTGTGGGCTGTTTCTTCTAAAGATGGTGTTAGCTTATTTAGTTTTTTTTCACCTGAACAAGTGGTCCCTACTTGTCTCATCTGGTCTTTTCAAGTAGTCTCTACCTTTTCCATTTCAATACATTTAAAACATATCTTGTCATGACAACAGTGGTGATAGAAACTGAAAATTTTTGACTAACATAAGGGAGCTCGGGAGCTCCATAGAGCAACCTGCTAAACCTTGTTCCTCACAAGGGTCCCAGGCTTGGAAAACAACCAAATAAACATATATAATTAATCTATCCCCATCAATCAATAGATGTCAAACTTTCTTATATGAATTACCCTATTTCATTATAGGCATTTCATATACTTCTTCATAAAGAGGGCTTGTGAGACAGTGAGGGAAACAGCATTTCTTGTAACTAAACAAAAAATATTCCTCTCCCCTATTTTTGAATGGGTTTCCTCTCATTTGATCTTCTAATTAGTTCCTTGTGAGAAGTTATCAAACAAGAATCTGGAGCAAAAGTCAGAGTAAAACAGGTTATAAAAAGAAGCTCATAATACAGGAGAGTAAGATCAGTATTTTCACATCAGCAGGCATAGCAGTAGTATCACCTGATACATAAAGCATGCCAAATTGGAGCACCTCACTTTTCTCATACAGATAGTTTTGTTCTTTAATTCCTCTTCCTGTAAAATGCCTGTGCTACCAGATTGTCCCTCTCAAGCCCAAAGTCAGACTACAGCAATAACTTGCTATACTACCTTCTTTTACTCAAGTTTATGTAACTATCAATAGCATATTTGGAATTCTTTTTCTTCATTTAATGAAATACATCCATAATGCTAAAAATAAAAACCTAAAAATATAATCTGAAATGCCTATAGAAGAATATTTACTGGTGATATAACCAGAAACACCAAAAATCAATTCAGCTATGTTCATCAGTCTGCAATCAACTATAAAAACTCCATTTTATATGAAAAGAACTCCATTTTCAATGCAAAGCATCTGCATAATAGCAAGAAGCTTGTTATGGTAAATTGAAGGACTTTGAAAAGACAGTTCTCTTGCTTAGGACATTTATATAAATAAATGTTGGGGTTTGCATCAGCATTAACTAGCCACCAAACAATATTTTCTCAAGGCAGGATTTTTATTTCTGAGTGTTTAATACAGAGAGAAAAATGTTCCAATTTTTGTTGCTTACATGAGCCATTGTCTGCTGCAGAAGTTTACGAGCATGGATTCCTTGCCCCTGGCCCATGGAAACACAAAACGTTTCTGTCTTCAGTCTTTTTCCCAAAGCAATAATTGAGTCTGTAGGATCAGAGCCCATGGAAAGAAGGCATATGAGGGGAGTACGTGGATCTGACTCTTCCCATGTTTTCTCCAAGTCCAAGATGACTCCCTCTGAGTATTTCTCCCCCATAGTGTCAGTGATATATTTTCTTGCCTATATTGAAAAGGGTAAATTTAACTTGCAACCCAACCATTTAATACTGTTTTCTTTCCAATGTAAATACTACCAATAAGTCAACTGAAGACCAAAGGCTGCTAAAAATTTGTATCAAAAATATAAACACACAAGTTTATTTTTACATGTCAATATATCATACTGTCTTTGAAAGTGTTATTTCTTATACCTTTATATGATAATTTAAATTTTTAAAATAACTATATATTACATATATCTGTATGCATCATTGTATATAAGAACTATAATTAGAGTATAATAAAAATAATAATGTCTCTAAAGTTTTAGAAAATTTTTATTAAAGATATAGCCATTAAATAATGTAGCTCTTAGCCTCAAAATCTAGAAAAATAGGAGAGAAGGATTAAAGATGGGCTTCAAAGCTCTTAAGTCTTTCTCACCTTCACAGTTAAACAAGCAATGAATTAACAGTAGCAATGAATTAACAGTAGCAATGATTAAAATAACTAAGTAGATGATACAGAGGAAAAAGTGAAAATGATCTCTTATCCCTTCTTTATTTATCTTTAAAAATTCTAGATTATTGTTCTTTTTTGCAAAAAAATAGAAAAAGCTCCTTCAAACAATCTGAGATGATCTTGCTTGTGCTCTTTCACAGCTTTTGTCTTAGATAAATCTTCCCCTTAATACCTCTGGGTTACTTCTCAGAGACAGAAAGACATTGTGTTAAACATTTGATAAACTATCGGTTTTTATAAAACCATCAAAAGATGAAAGTTTTCCTTGCCCCATTAACAGTAAGGAGGAACTAATTTTGCATGGTCTTTCAGACACATAGCAGACATCATAGAGATATTCTTTATACAGTACTGCTTAACCTATTGACTGCAGTTACACCAATAATCGCTGAGATTTTCTCTGAATCCAATCACGATGTCTAAAGATATGCATCAATATAATGAATACCACACTTCAAGTGATGCATTCCAATTTCAGTAAACCGCCAATAATTGTTCTGAACTGTCAGTAATTTTATAATTTTTTGTTCTTGTGTACTGGAGAAACACATAAAGGTAAACAATAGGCTCCTAGAAGATGATTTTTCTTTTAAAAATATCTATTTAATAAACTTTAATTTTATACTTTTTTAATATATGGCTTTAAATTGAGAGCTTTGAGCAGATTTTAATAAAGATTTTTCTAAAGTGGGTCCAATTCTTCCATATAAGAAATAGTTTCTCAATTAAATAGTTTCCAACTTTCTCTCAGCCAGTCGAGTTCATTAGAATATTTTACTTCAGGCTAACATGGGAACACTTCTAAAATTCCAGTGAACAAGCAAGGATAGCCAAAAGTATCCTCTGAACTAATAAAGCAGATCTAGATAAACACATATGATTCCAGCAGAAATCACCACAGTGATATCCACCACAGTGGACATTTGTTCAATATATTGGAATAATTTTGTTATCACGGCCTTTGTAACAAACACATAATTGATCTGAAAAGAATTTCAGAAAATACAACATAAAGTTCCATTACAAAAAGGTGTTCAGTATTATATAAGATACTACAGACCTGCATTCTGGAAACTATTGTTCTAGCAATACCTAAATGGACCAGGTAGGCTGTATGAAGATACCTGAGCTATGGTCCTGTCAGGACACCAGGATCGGATAAGAAGAAGATGTCTGAAGCAGTCCAGAGATTGACCATAGCCACTAGGAACCAATTCTTCTTCGGGATTCTTACTATCAAACCAGATTTTCCACTGTTTTTCTTCTCTGGAAATCTGCAATTATACCAACAAAGAAGCAAATATCACTAAACAGACAAGTCATATTTGCACTGCCACTAGGTCACCAACTTTTAATGAGTGTCAGAGATATGCAATCCACAACCAGGCATTTGTTTAGAGGTATTCTTCCACAGATTTGATAAAGCTTGAAAATAGGATAAGGATTAAAAATTATAGGAAAAAACTTCAGTAAGTTAAGTATGCTATTGTAGAATGCAACACCCTGGAGCATTCATATTCTGAAAACAGGAGCTACAGTATTTTCAGTATAATCAGTATTTTCTATTATGATATAATAACATAGCTATGTCAGAACATGGATACATAGGCACAGACACAGGTTTGAGAACATCAAGTACAAAATTGCTCCCCACATGAATGCACAGAAAAGTTTTCTTCACCCATACCAAAAGCTCTTTACAATTAGCTACAATACTTTTAGTGTCCAATAACACTATTCATACAAGTATTGAATTTACTGGATACTTTCTCACTAAATTTTGCTCCATGTAACCAGAGAAATATTGGAACAAACATCATAAAACAGTGTAAGAAAGCACAACAGGGATGCAAGATAATCTAACAACCTGAAAAAGAATAAAGTTGCAATGTATGAATTGTATAATGACAAGTTGAATCCCAATCTGAAAATATTATAATTATATAAAGCATGAACACTCTACACTCTTCTTATTTTCCTGTGGGTGGCTGAGTTTTATACCAACATAGGTTGCTAAGCAGTCAGGGCCATAATTTGGCTATCTGCTGTCAGTTTTGTTTCTCTTCTATAAAATAAACCAGTTTCCACCATAGGGTTTGAACACTACCAGACAATTACTCGTTAAACAAGAGATCAACTTTTAAAAGCTCTTGCATACCTGATCAAGAATATCTGAAAACTGTTCAAGCTTACTGAGCTCCACCAAGTTCAACCAAGTCATATCCAGAATCCATTTAGCCGGCTTAGGAGGACAAGCTTTAAGGTCTAGGGAAGCACCACCTGCAAGAAATTGAAATTAGTACTTTTGGAGAGGCAAAGAAAAATAAAGAAAATAAAAGGGAAAAAACAAATACAGTACTCCATTTTAAATCATGGTGTTACAGGAGTTTTCTACCTTGCAAAAACATGCCATATTTGATCAAGATGAGTTTGCAATTTGGTTAGTTTATTTTTTTTTTAAATTATGTACCTTAAACAGAAGTCTTAACCAATGTATATTTTGAGGCTTTACTGGTTTTTTGCAATGTGCCTGGATACAAAAGCTTTTTGGGAAAAGATATTCTGAAGATTCAACATGGAAAAATGAATATATATAATCCTTAAATAAATGCTGCCTGGAAAATTAAGTCCCTTGAAAAGGTAATACAAAATGGATCCAAACTTTCAGGTGAACTCAGTGCTTGTATGCAGTCAAGACCAAAGCCATGACCTTGTCACATGCAGCTGAGACTCCAATGCTCTTTTAAATTGTGAGCATCATTTTCTGTTCCTATTTGCTCCCATTACTATGTTTAGTGCAATAATAATTTTTCTAAGATAAACACATACCTGATGGTATTTCAGCAGCAGATATAAAGGATACTTAACAATATTCCTTTTAAATTCTCATGATTACAAAGATATATTCATCAATATTAAGTGTGCTACTATAAATTAGAGCCACCATAAAATGTTGTCTGTCACCAGATCAGAATGATAAACATATATTCTTACAATTGACTGGTTTCTCATGGGCAAAAGGAAGGAGCATACTGGCTAGGAGATACAAATGCATAAATTTTCTATAGTAATAATGTGCTCTCCTTAAAATTTATTCATAGTTCCAACCTTTAATAAGTGTCAGAAATTCTTCGTGCTTCACTCTATTTCTTTGTATATCAATCTTCAAAGTAAGCAGCAATGTGAAAAGAAATTTGTGCTCCTCATAGAGCCCTCGGGCAGTATATTTGAATACTTCATACGTCATATGGTCAATAATATTGGTAACCCTCTTGCTGGTTATAGGGCTCTTGATAGACCTGTTAGAAGAAAGGTCTGAAGTTGAAAGTTGATTTGTTTAGGCTTTATAAAAGGGAATACTATGCAAAAACAAAAAAGTTCAATGTTTTCAAAACATGAAAAATAGATCACAAATAGAATATCAGAGAGCAAGCTGGCAACAACTTTCAGATTGAAGGAACAACAACAAAAAAAATATCCTTTCTAATTAAACCTTTTTGCCCAGCTGAAAATCAATGCAGTATAATGGGTTTTAATTATCTAATGACAAATTTCGAAGGACTCTACATTAGAAGGTTCTTTGCCTTGCTAACTGACAAAGTTGTATGGGTATTTAAGCTGAAAATTCTTTGTCAAAATTGTAAGAAGCAACAGTCTTCTTTCTGATATTAGTTTACAATAAATCTTTACTGTACTACAAGCACCTCTAGAACTGGGTAAATACAAATTATACTTATTTTTAGCTAAATTACCTGGATAGGGAGCGGTCAAAAAGCCCCAAAAACTGCCAAAGCGATGTCTGATACATGACATTGACCATGCTCATCTCAGTGATAAGGAAGTACAAGATGCTACCTCGAGTTGCAACTGAAGAATGAGAAAGAAAAATTTGTTCAAAGTAGAAATGCAGAGCAGAAAACTTTAACGCTCCAAAACAAGTACAGGGACTTTAACAGTAATTATAACTGAAGATCCTTGAGTTCCTCTATTCTTTACTGCCAGAAAAATAATAAAATCATTCCTTTAATCCTCATTTATACATCATGGGGAAAAAATCTTTTCTGTAATTAATGCAAACTATGTAAAGCCTAGTTTTCAAATACGAGCATATGTGGAGAGCAGTTTGATAGTATACTGCGATATTGAGATCATCAGAAGAACATATAAAAATTATAGCCGTATGAAATACTTTTTAGTATCCAAATTTATTTTTACAGACTTTTACAGAGCCATAAAAGTCAAACGAACTATATTGATTTAACTTGCCCAGAACTGATTTAACTTCTTTTTAGTAGTCAATTTTAAATGCAGAGGTTTTACAATAACTGCAATGCTTCTGGTACACTAACTGTACCATCTTACACATTTCCTAGAATGCAGGCAATTACAGAGAGCTATTTTTTCCCCGCTTTTCTCACATTATTATCTGTCAGTCAAAAGTCAAAAGACTTTTGTCTTTTGTGTTGATTATATATGTTGACTAAATGTGTTGGCTATAATAACCTAAGGATAAATGATGAAGCACTCATCAGAAAGAGTACTTAATGTTATATAAGCTCTGTAAAAGAATGTCAATATGCGGAACCCAAACATAGTTACCTAAACACCCTAATGACTGATACACTTGTTTATAGAGCAATAGGAAGTCTACAAAGAGAACAATTCACTCAATTTTATAAATTCCACATGAAACATAACATTGACTATCTTCTCCATTACAATTCAATATGACATCTCCTGGATACATTTCACTTTCAGGGAAACACAGATCTCTCCCACCAGTTTTGGTCTTCCTGATCTCATCCTATAATTTCTCCTACACTAAGTATTGATGTTTTAAGTAAATGGTCTAGCTGCTTGTCTTCCATCACTACCTTCACTCACCAGGTCTGTACTCTTCACGGGCTGAATTGATCTGTACTTCAGTTTCAGCAGAAGTTTGCAGTTTCTGTGTTACTTCTTCAGCAGTCTTCTTAGTGGTACTCAATACAACTAGTAGAGTCTCATCATCTGCCAGAGAACTCTTAGTGCTTGTAAGTCGAAATAAAAGGTTATCTTCTAGGTCTTTAATCCTCCTTTTGTTCATAGTCACATCTTCAATAAGATCAGTTCTTTCTTTCTCTAATTCCTATCAGATTACATGGTAATATTTGGGAAACAAATATTATTTATGACTTGCTTTACAATAACCACATTGAAAATTTAGTCTCAATACCATCCTTAGTCATCAAATCAAGCATCAGATATTTCAAGAAGTGCCAATACTCCTCCATCAAATAGGGATAATTTCAGCCTCTCACTAAAATGCTTCATTGATTAAGAAAGTATGTAGAACTTCAGTTACTTTACTACAAGTATTTATTTTATATGTTTAGCAATATAATCTGGGTGGTTTATGTATCTAGTTTATTTTCCAGTGCCCAAATATAGAAGATGAATTACTATTAATCAAGAGTTTTACATAAAAAACAGCTATTTGAAATCTTTAGAAAAATATTTTTCAGCTATAATAGTCTTTTCAGTTCATTCTTAAAATTAATCTTTAAAAACTTAATATAAATTAGTCCCTCAGAGATAAAAATCCTCAACTGAAATATTGCAAAATGTTTCAATACAGTGAAGTAAAAAGAAGAGAGAGGATGAGCTAAGAGTTTTTCATAAGATAAGGTTCAAATGAATCTTATGAACGAATACTAAGTGAGCCAGTTGGCAGAAATATGTGCTGTCTAGATAAATACTTCACAAAGTTTACAAAGGTCTGGTGAATAATTTTAACAATGTCTCTCCAAACTTGGAAGTTCCGTGTTCACCCCATCATTGCCAAGTCCATTTCCACGTTGCTTAGGGGCTGCTAATATTCCAAAGAAACAGAGACAACACTAAGAAATACATGATCTCGCCTATAGCACTGGGGACACAATTGACCTGAGCCCTTAGCAAGGCTTAAGGAAAGGTTTTACTCTCTCATTTGAGTAGTCTTCAGTTATACAGCTTTGAAAAACTATTACAACTTTTGGAATTTTTTTTAAATTTTCCCACATTCTAAACTTCTGGTCGTCTCAACCTACATTCTCCTCGTACATTCCTAATTCAAGCACTTATTTGTTTTAAAGAATGCCCTTGTATCTTAAAAAGGAATTAAGAAAAATCATCTTATTATTATCAGATTTAGAGTTTTTTTCTTGATATATTGAAACGTCATAACCATCATCAGGTAGAAAATATTTAGTGGGACAAACATTTTAGAATAATGCAAACACAACATAATTTACAGATGTGCTTACTTATTCAAAAGATTCTGTCAACAACTGATGACAATAGACAAGAAAACTACAGTTACCTGCATTTCAATCAACTGTTGCTTCATGGAACTGAAGAAAACAGGTAACAGTTTCATGGAGCATTTTTTTCATGCAAGTTTGATGAAGTAGCAACTTTTTTAAAGAATAGCATTAAAAGAAAGTTATCATCCAATTTAATATAATAATTAACATACTGAGCCAAATTAAACTTGATGTTTTTCTGAGTTCAGTTTAAAAAGTTTAACACACTTTAGAATTCAAAAAATAAATACAGAATAATACAAATACTAGAATACAAAAATAAATACAAAATAAAACCAGAAAGCTATTCTCCTCACAAGAAGAGCCTGACAAAAAAAGTTGGAAACAGAGTTACCAAGCTAAAGTAAAGTAAGCCTAGATGAAAACCTTAGAGAAAAAAAAATATGCATTTATTAAACTCTTAAAATGCTTTTTGTTGATCAGAAAGTGTAAACAGTCTAAAGCTTTCTTCATATCTTCAAAATTTTCCATTCATAAGACCAAGGATGCAGAAAAAGTAAGCCAAGTTACCATGTACATAAATTCAAGGAACTTGCACCAAAGAGGTTATTTTCAGTTTTATGGAATTCCTTTCACAAGCAGATGACATTTTACTGACTGTACCAAAGAATGCTATTACTTGTTAATATTCATAAAATATGAAAGCTGCTACATAGCTTATATCATCCTCTCACAAAATGATTCACAACTACAAGGATTTGCATCAGCTGTTCCTTACAAAACTTGAGCCTTTTCCCAGCAAAAATCTTGATATATGAATGTGAAAATTCAAAAAGCCATAAAGAGTTATTGTGTATTATAACTCCACTGCTAATCTGGCTTACCTATCACACAAAATAAACAAGTTTTTGTCAAATTACATAGCAGCCAATGTATCAAAATAATGATATCATTAAAATATCATAAGTTATACTATCTTCAGACATATTTCAAATCTCTCAAATCCTATTATTCCAAGAAATATAGTAGAATCAAATTTATACAGATATACCGTCTGCCTGTTGACCTTATGCTTCACTTGTATCTTGCAATTGGTTTAACATTCTGGTAGAAAATAAGAAATCCGTACCAGTGTTCCTATCAGTAAACAATTTTGTGAGATGTATGTGACAAAGATTCTTCTAATGGGCATACCAGCCAACAGAGAGTCAGACTTCGCAGAAACTTTAAATAACATACTGTAAACACTCATTTTCCTTGCTGGAGGTCTAAACCTCATTCACTCTAAGAACAGAACCATATATGAGATGAGAAGAGAATGAGAAGAAGGACAGAAATGTGCATAAAAATCTTGACCTCTGCTTCCAAATAAATCATCTCTTTTCTTTCTGAGACAGAGGTTCCACATGTACATTGTAACACTGGATATCACCAAGCACTCATACTGCTCAAATCATTTGGCAAACTGTCTCACAGTAAAATAATTCCACCACTCTCCTACCAAAGGCTACAAAAAGTGATAAGAATCCAGACACTTAAGAGAGAAATCCCCAAATTCCCAAAGATGCATCATTAGACAAAATAGAAAAGTATTTGGACGGTGTGATGTGATCAAATTGACTCAGCAAACCTTGAACCATAAGGTGTATATAAACAGAGGCCAAGAAAACCACAGCATGGTAAGTATACTCTGTAGAAGTTCTCCTGCCTGTCAAGTGGTCCACTTGTCATTTATCTAGAGGAAATATTCCCAGGTGGCTTCAAACAAAGCAGTAGTGAGTACAACACTCTGAGAAACTGGTGGAGAGAGCACTGTATGTCCACTTATTAGACATTCCCACTTAGTGATAAAGAGGCCATTGAATAATAGAAAAATTTTAATTTGGAAGGCACCTACAAAAAATAACTAGTTCAACCCCTGCTCAGATCTAAACAGCTCAGTTGCTCAGGGCAATATCCGGGTTAATCTTGAACCCTTCCAATATAGAAATTCCACAAAATCCTTGGTCAATCTGCTCCTGGGTTTGACCACTGTTAGTGTAAATATTTTTTCCCTAATATCTAACCAGAACTCCCCAAGTTCCAACTAGAGACTGTTACTTCTCCATCTATTTCTTAGCTCCTCTGAGAAAATTCAAGCTCTTCCCTTTTCTGTGTCCTACAAGCAATGTCTGGAGGAATTTGATAAACTGACTGTCTCCTGGAGGAATGTACTGTATTTCAAGGCCCAAGAAGTGAAGTTTGGCACAAGCCTCTGTGAATATACACATCACTATGTGTTTTAGATAGACAGTGATAATTTCATTACATAGTGGGATGACAAGCTGTCAGTGGTTGAAGAGAAGCTGATGGTGCAATGAAGCTGTCTGACAAAAAACAGACCTTAACAGATAAGAGTGTGATTTGTCTCACTAGATCCATGCACTGTTTGGGAATGAAATGCAACTACTCAATGTGAACAAGATGACTGAGAGTATTAACAAAAAAATCTTACATTGGTGGGGCAGAAGAAGGTGTTGGAAGGACAGGAGAACCTCAATCGATATCACAATAAGGAAACAAAGATATTCCTGTCATTCTTCTCTAGTGAAGGTAAACTGGAACTATTGCCAAAATCTCAGTAAATACACCAGTGAATACACAATCATAGCTGCATAGTGTTTCTTATGACATCAGCATTGCCTGACCTTATAGTTACAGGGATTAGCTGTTCCATAGTTAAAAAGACACCAATCAGCCTCCCTCCAGAACTGGAACTGCAGGTGGCATGTTGATTGGGGCTGGCATCCTGAATCTGGACTTCCTCAACTAATTTATCTGCAATGTCAAAATAAGTAGGTAGCCCATTTTCTGTAGGAGTAAGAAAGTAACTAAGTCTGAATTCTTTGCACTAGGTTATGCTGCCATGAGGTCAGGGTGTGTAGACAGAAGAACATCAGTTTTGATTTCAGGCCCCTTTTGCTTTTCACAGGCCATTCTCATGAGAATATAACTCATTGAGGCAGAGAAAATAAGGTCAATACAGTACAGTTGCAACAATAAAGAGACAGAGAAAATTCCACATGAATGAGTCAATGGCTTCTGTGCCACTTTTTAAACCATTACAGATAGATTATATTAAGAATAATCACAATAGCTACCAGAAAGCTACCTTGCAATATGGGAATAGAAAGTAATAGATTAAAATTAAACATTCTACAGGTAAATGTAAGAAGTAAAGTCAGAAAAATAGATACAATCAATTCTTTTACCTGTTTCTCTGTGAGAATGACTCTGCCTAAGAGTTGATTTTCAAGACCTTTCATAGTAACTGTAAAGTCAATGATGGAGGTTTGAGCACTAATTTCAGGAGAGTAACACGGATTTGACAGTTTTGTAGTAATGTAAAGTCTGAAGCCATTCATAACATCTACTTCCTTATCACCAACTTTCACCTTAAGAAAAACGTTAAAAAGAAGTCTTGAAATATCAAGAGGCAAAACACACTTTTTCAGATACTGCATATAGGAAAAAAAGTAATATTTTTCTGTGTAAAGGCATAAAAATCCAGTTTTAAATCACACATCTGATGAAAACAATTTGTTGAGAACAGTCAAGGACCACTTTAAATGCCTCATTCAAAAATTATTTCAACTTCTAAAAATTGTCATAAGCAAAGGAATAAGGAACACCATATACTAAATATATTAACCATTTGTGAATTTAACCCTACCTTATTTTTTCCTGTATTAGCATTTATCAAGTTTAAATGAGCTCAATTTTTTATAGTCCTATATTTATTAGGATTTATTTTGCTAAGGAGAAGGTGTGGGAAGAGGAAGGGAGAAAAGAGAAATTTCCATATGTTTGCTCATTTGTTTTATTTTTACCTTGTTGGCTGAACCTGTTTTGATGATATTTCTTTCCAAAACATTATCAAGTGCTGGGTCAAGCTCTTCTCCAACATCTTCTACTAAAAGAGGTCTTCCCAAAGAAAGGCTGTCTTCTAAGTGGTTTCTAAAATACTTGTGATTCAAAGAAGTGATCTAAAAACATAGATGCAGTATATTATGCCCGTTTACCAAGCTTTTTTGTTAGTTTTAAATTTATAAATTATTTCATTTTCTTTAAAGTTTTGCCAAAAAACCGACCCTGTGAGTAGACTAGTATTAAGGCAAAGATTGTGAGCTCAAGGAAAGGTAATACCAGCATACCCTATTGCCAGATCTCATGGATCACAAAGTTCTATTTTTCAGCTGCAAACGTAGAAGCAAATCAGTGCTGAGCACTTGCAGTTTTGATATCCTATGAGTGCAGCTACTCAAAAATTTCACAAGAAAAGTTCACAGGAACCTTTTAGCACCTTCATTTTTATCTTGGAAAACATCTCCAAGTCAAACTGCAGCAGGGTCAATTCCAAGATAAGTATTCTTCTGGGGGTTTTGTCACCCTTGAAAATTAGTGGTTTACATGAAACAAGACCTTAAACAGTCTTTGCTTTAAATAGTCCCAGTATAACCTGGATTTTCAACATGTTCAAAAAGCACATTCATAATAATCATTTTTATGATAACTAAGTGACCATTAAAGGTTTCCACACCTAGATAACAATCAGCATGAAAGTGGTAGTAATATTCTCAGAGTCACTCTATTATCACACCTCAAATTACTTTTATGGCTTTCAGGGATTTTTTTTTAAAGCTGGTTTATCAGTGTAATCATAACTGGAGCCAGTAAGGACATTCTTCCTCATATTTTCTTGTTTGAATTGAATTTGTGTATTCTCAGACTGAACATTGTAGAACTATGTCTTCCCTCTATATTCACAGAGCCCTTAGCAGCTGACATCCATACTAAGACAACAGAAATTAAAAATAATTTCCGATTAAAAGATGAAAAAATATCTTTCTGTGAATCTTCATTTAAAAACACTTACATGTAATCGTATTAATCAACTAGTTGTTGGTTTTTCCTAACACTTATGCTATTCTGAAAATGTTTATTACCAGACATTGCCCATCCAGCCTATTTTCTGAAGTTTATATTTCATTAAAATAAATTCATTAAACAAATGGGAGTCACTAGTGTTAAAGGATACACTTCCACCTCTAGCCAAATCTCAAATCCACTAAAATATACCTGACAATATCTGCAGTATTCTTTATATTAAAACCAATTTTTTTAATATAAATGGCATTTCCTAAGCATTAGGTGAATCACTGAATTGCAGTGCTTTGTAAACTAAGTTTTTAGGGATTATGAAAGCACAAGCATTTCTATTACCTGAAGGTCATTTCTGCCTTCCTTATTTTTAATCCAAATTTTACCCTGTGCTTGGGGATCAATTAACAAAGGATAGCGAGATGCTTTAGTGACAATGATTCCGTTCTGTATGGATAAGTCGTCATTTGGCAATCCTTGCAGGTTCCATTCACTGATAGTTGGAGCATCAGTCAACATCTCTATGAGGTTCAAGTTGCTACAGAAAGGAATTCTTCGGCTTTTCATTTCCTTTTGCCAGTCATTTAACAGCAGACTGCGAAACTCTTGGTTAAAAGGACCAGAATAGGACAGAAAAGCTGTAGCCAAGAGTACATCACCTCAAAGAGAAAAAGGAGGGGAAAAAAAAAAGAAACAAACCAAAGCATTACAACTTCGCCAGTTCTATTAATGAACAAGCTGTTTCCTTCACTAGTTGTTACATGTTTTGGCTGGTAACTGAAAAACACATTTGGACCCATAAAGAAGGCAAATCAATCTTTTTTCCAAGGCTCATTGCATGGCACAACAATGGTATATTTCAGCAGAGGCCACGTTTACTTTGTTCTTACTATGCAACTGTAGGAATCAAGAGATCACCATCTGGCAGCTTGTTAAGGTCAACTCCACACACACATAACACTATTCTAAACACCAGATCCTGCACAAGGAAGACATGGCACAAACTTTTAATTCCAACTTTTCCTTGTGCATTTATAAGAACAGGCAATAAAAACTGCCACAGATATCATTACGGAGGTATTAAGCATGACAACTTTTAATCTTCTGTTCAGTTTCAAAATTTTTCCCCCTAAATTTCATGACACCATAGTTTGAGGGGGCTTTGTACCTCTGAAATAAGAATGCAAGATTTAAACTGGAGAATAAATCAATGTTTCATAATGAGCGCCAATACTTTTCAGACATTTTCAAGTTATCTATAAAATAAATAGGATGAGTCTGTGGGAAATGTATCCCACATTTTATTAAGTTAATACACATGTATATATTATACCAGCAAATAAAATACAAGCTAGTTACTATAATACAACCTCTACTACAAGGCTGCTTTTTGCAGCCTTTCAAGGTAAAAGAGAAGAACTTCAGCCCACAGTAAATGATGAGATGAATTTCATTTATTGATCTAACTAATAAACCAATCATTTATTACAAAGTACTTTAGTTTACACGTGCAAATTTAAAAAATAATAATGACTTTCTAAGAAGCAAATTTTTATGAACATTAGTAACTGCAGTTAAAAATATTGATTTCTACACATAAATGTCAGTGCCTCAGTATCAGTCTTCCTCACCTCTATATAGATTCTCAGTTATACACATTTTATTGGCACTTGCTAACATATCACTCTCTTTGGAGTGTTACCTACAAACATCAGTCAAGTTAAAATTGTAGTGTCCCAAATATGTGCCACCACATTCACAGCTTCCATTATCTTTTCAAATATGAACTTTAGACTTATATTTATTTTTCACCTAACAGGGCTTTAGCAAGGGGATAAAAACAATTACCCTCATTTTTTGAGACAGGGATCTAAGATACAAAGGAAAAGTTTGACATTTCAAAAGTTTTCAGTTTCACTACCCATTACAACTCAAACAACTTGCTTCCAGGTTCAAAGGTTTGGATAAAAACTTACCAACTAACCTCTTGGTTTGCATGGCAAATTCCTTACTCTGTTCTGTCCACCTTTCTTTTTCACCTGCTAAACCACTTATAAGACTTGAGGCAGTTTGCATTTTATGTCGGCAGCGCTCAGCATCTTCCAGCAAAGTCTAGAGAAAACCATGCACCAACAAAAATTGTTTACAGTCGTATATCTGATAGGCCAGAAAAAAATCTCTACATCTTATTAAACCAGTAGACAAACAACAGGTTAGAAATATAGTCTCAAACATCTCTATCACCATGCAGGGGAGGGAAAGTGAGATGGAAAAAATATACCAGGACAAACTATCAACATCTCCCAGAAACACGATTCAATATTTCTTTTTTATATTTCTGTTCTTAACTTTTACTTTGATGCAGCTGTTGAATGGTATGTAAAATTATTGATACTTATTCTGGGGAATTCTACTGAGAATTTCAAATACCTTATACATAGAAAGCATACAAGAAACTTGAAGTTACAGTAGTGGGCACTGAATAAAGAATACAAATAAAATAGTTTTTGAGGGGGTGGGAGGAAAAGGGGAAAGGATCAGAGGCAAAGGAGAGAGGCAGAAAGCAAAGAGGCAGTATTCAAATACTATCTATCTCTTATCTGCAGTCCATCAACATCCTTTTCAAGGAATAATAGTGAAATTGAAAGAACACATTAAGTGTTCCTCAAAGCAAGGGTAGAAACTTCTTTTTTGTGAAGGGCAGTTCACCTGTTTTTCTCTCATTGCATTTTCATACTCTGCCTGCACAATATCTAGTTCTTCTTGCTTGGCTCCCAGTTCTTCTTGAGCTTTCTGCAGATCCAGCATGGCACTGGTTAGGCGTTTCTCCTGAATTGCTAAATTAGCCTGCAGAACATAAAAACATAAAAGTGTATTCATACACTGAGAATTCCAAATATTTGCTATATTTCAGAAAATTGTCTTGTACTACATTTCCAAATCAAACTTTTCAGTAGAGATTTCATCACTCAAAAAAACCTTTTATTTGAATTTTACAACAAATTAAAATGTTATTTCAGATGGCTGCACTTGAGCAGTTGGTTTAATGTCAATTAGAAAAAAATAATTACAAATATTTCTGGGAATGTCAGCCATTCTTCATGTGACACAAAATTTAGTCTGCCATGGCTTGCAGAAGAGAATGATGCCTCTAGAAGTCTACTTGATAGACTACCAATATGCTAGGCCAAAACACAAATCTTGCTCCTCTCTCAATCATTCCTATTATAATACTAGCTATTCTCTGTTAAACGTGCTTGACCATGTTCTTCCTGACTTTCATTCTAGCTGCTTAGGACTGTTTTTTTCCTCCACATAACAATGATGAAAAGTCTGTACAATCTTATGAACTGACACCTGAAACATTAAAATAACCAAATCTCAAGGCTTTTTTCTACTGAATTCAAAATCAATGTAGAGCAATCCAGTAGTGTATTTAACTATATGACATGTGCTTTAATCCCATTGAGTAGGGGTCCAGAAGCATAAAACCACACCATCTCTTTCATAATTTTGACAGCTTATGAGTGGAAGTACCTTTGAAATATATTTTATTGCAGAATTACAGTGTTCAAGATAATAAATTTCTGGAGAGGGAAGCACTAGTTCAAGTAAGGCAGATGAAGTTTCCCACGGATTAAATCCTAAAGTGCAAACAGTTGAGGATGAGAAGGAGCAAAGGGTGTCTTTGACTGATTAACAGATGTACCTTTAAAGGTAATACTTCTTTGTTGATGGAAAAAAATACTGCCATAGCTTTGGTCCATGAGCAAAGGCCAGCAACATTCCCACATACTCTCTTAGCTGTCTCAATGTTGTAGTCCACCATTTCAAAATAAGGGCTCAAAAGCTCTACCACTTCTTCATTAATTGTGTCTTTCTGAAATTGCTGAAAAAAAGTTTAAAAGTTCAAGATGCAAAACATATATAACAACTGTAAAATATGTATACATGTACTTCAGAACACATAGAATACTACAAAGATCATTAGTGTTACTTACAAGCAACTAACATGAAGTTATTTGTCACATGCATCTTTGAGACCTTTACAAAGTCATTCCACTGTTACATATACATACAAAATGGAAAAAAGTTTGCCTTCATTTATAATCTTTGTTGTCTCACACTCACTATTCCTGTTACACGGCTAATCATTGTTTCAAAATATCACAGGTCCTGATTGAAATTTCCTTTGGCTTAAGACAGAATAAGTTTTAATAATCTTGAAAAAGAAAATGAAGGGCTAAACTCTGGTTCAAATACATTCTATAAGACAGTCCTTTCAAAGGGCAAGCCAGCCATCTTATCCTTAAATTATCTTGTCTAATTAGTGGAATGTATTTAATTTTTAAAGAATTTATTTTTACTCTTTTCTCAAATAAAACCATATTTTTCCCTTTTCCTCCTGAAAAGCTCTCCATTTTCTCCCTCAAATTTATTTACAAAGTATAATGAAACCCTATCCCAGACAAACTTGAAAAATAGCTGTTTCCTGAAGCCCAAATAGGTTTAATTAAGCACAAGCAAAATGAAATGTTGATGTCCTTTAGAAAATTAAAAACCTTTACAAGTAGATGCAATATGTGAATTTATGTGAATACTACCTAAATAACATCCATGCCACTACCAACCATACAAAGCTGGTCAAGCCTCCAACTAGACCAGTGACAAATTAAGTAAACTCATTATGCAGATATCAGGAGGGAAGATAACACTCAGTGGAGCAGGAAAACATACCATTTATTCCAACTAGATAAATCATCATATTATTAGTTTTAGTTATGAAAAGAGATTTGTTTACCAGTTAGCTAATCTTTCCATTTCCCTAGGCAAATGCTGTGAACCAAAAAATCTCACATGGACTTTTTAAAGGACTTTTTAAAAAGTCCAGGTTGTATTCATCCTAATAACCATTTATGCTTTCCCAAGCTAGTGCACAAGCTGCAGTGTTGAAAAGTAATGAAAAGTTAAATACCATAAAAGAGATGGTTTTTATCAGCTTTAATGAAACAGATAAGTAATGGCTATCCAAACCAAACGCTTCAAGCTTTGAGTCATTTGTCATCTAAAACAATTTCATTGCCATGCTTGGGAAAAATTATAACTGATTTATAACATGACTTTGCAAGAAGGATTAAAGCTTATTTCATTCTGACATATTTATTCTTAAGCCCTTAATATTTCAGATCTACTGTCTGATTTCCCTTGTACATTTGTTCTCCTATGAACACCAGAGAAAACATTGTCCCTTATTTTCTTACATTATTAAAATAAACAAATAAAGGTGGCACAGGCACCTGTAGGCTCTGTAAGAAGTTCCCTGCTGTCATCAGCTTCAGAGATTCTTGCCAGGAGGGGACGGTGCAGCGTTTTTCCTGGTCAATTCTCACGTGGTTGACTTTCCGCTGGAAGAGCAGCAGCACGCAGTCCATGATGCGCATGATGAGGTGGGGCGGCCGGCCCAGCGTGCGCACCGTGGCGATGTCTGCAGGTTTTATTGTCTAGGAATTCAAAACAAAGGGCAAGGCAATCACTGCTACTGTTTAGGTAATCTAACATGGAGCATTAGCTCACCAACAGTATTAATCAGTGGGAGAAAAAAATGTTTATGTTATTTTTTTACATCTCAAAAGCATGAAGTTAGAAGCACCCCCCAAATCAGATTTTTACTACTAACTCATATCAACTACTAGGAAATCTCAGTGCAGGAGCACCTTAAAACTCAAAACTACCATGAACAATGACAATAAAAAAGAGCAAACCAGAAATATATTGAATTTTTACTTGGTTTTTTAAATGCGAACATATTGACCAGAAATTGATTCTAGAAAGGAGATACTTTTTGTTGACATCCACCAAATGAAGGTAAATTAAGGAAACCAGTGAGAAGGTCCGGTGTATATACATATATATATATATATTTGCACCTTCTAATACTTCTTACCAGGAATATTCCTGGCATAGGAGCAGGCCTGTAAGAAAAATAAATTATAATAAGGTATGAAAACTTAGGCCCTATTAAGTAAGGCTAAATAAGCCTAGTGTGCAAGTCTAACACTGTAACTCCTAACTCTACATCATTAATCAGAAAAGACTTATCAGAAAAGTCTGCTGAAGATGTCTTCTTAGAGAAGAATTGATTTGAGCAGTAGTGCATAGTGCACCACACACAGAGCAACAAAACCCTGAACAATGGGAACTGGTGATGGACAGACCTGCTCTTATAGCACACACAACTCTGAGCAGAAGCTTTGCTCATTCACAGGCTGTTTAATCTGTCCAAGTACAAGACAGCCCAAACAGCGAGCAACAGATGACTGTGAGTGTTATGACACCTTGCTTCTAGCCTTGCACACACCTCTGGGAATTCATGAAGGCAGATTTTAATTACTTGTGTCTATAATTCAATAAAGGGACTACAAAGTACTGCAGATTATCCAGATTGTCTTCCCTCTACCAGCCCTTTGTTCCCTTTCAATATTTTGCTGCTTATTTGGTTCAATGTGCACCAAATAATTCACTAGAGTTTTTCCAGATATCTGTGTGAAAACTTTACCCCAGTGTTTCTTAGTGACTGTTAGGAAATTCAGCTTAGCTTTCTTAAAATGTTATCTTTTTTTACTAATATACCAATTGTGGCAAAACTGTTACATTTAAATATTATTTATTTATTTACTTATCTATAGTTGTGTATTTAATATGCTATTTTTATTACAGGTCAAAGTGCAACAAAGTTTTAGTGAGCTTGGACAATTCTTACTCAAACTTTAAAAAACTAATCTCATTATATGTTTAGAAATGCTTATAAGATATTTTGTACATACTTTTCTCTTAATGTAGCATTCATCATTCTTAAAATACGTTAAAAATTGAGTGAAATAGCTAATCATTTTTTTATTTTGGGTAATGACCTTTCTATTTATCAAATATTTTAATAGGCATTTCTCGACTCTGCAAGCAGAATTCTACTATAGGAATACCTAGATCGAATTTGAAAATCTGTAATGGTTATGAGATTCATTTTTTGAAAGATGCAGACCCATACAGAGAAGATTCCTGCTCAAGGGAGAGAAAAGGGAAGGAGGGAAGGAGGGAGGAAGGGAGGGAGGGAGGAAGGGAAGGAAGGAAGGAAGGAAGGAAGGAAGGAAGGAAGGAAGGAAGGAAGGATTCCAGGAAGGAAGGAAGGATACACATTCTACTAGGTCTCTTTTTATTATAGTCTGCCTGTTGCCTTTAGAAATAGGCAAAGCAGTTTATTATAGAAAATTCAAGAATTTCAAGGTTAAGCCCAAATATATTTTCCCATTGAGAAGCTTTACAATAATGCCAGCATTGCTTTTTCTTGAAATCAGGTTTTCATTTATTAGGACCCTACATTTCAAGAAAAGCAGTATTGTTTTGGTTCAGCTATTTTAGTCAAAAGTAGCAAGTAAGCGTTAATAAGATACAGGGCCAGACACAGGATACTGGTGTCCTCTTTATACTGCAGATGCTAAGTAATTAACATTGCTTATTTTTTCACATGTCAGAATGCTTGCCCACCACAGGGTTTGTTGTTTTGCTTTTGCTAGTTCTTTAACATTTTTCCTGTGACTATATATCAGGGTCTTATAATACAAACATTCTCCCTTATTTCACTATTCCAGCTGTCAGGTCATCAACCTTCATTTAGATTTTGCACTCTGTCCTTTAAGCATCATGGTAGTCTGATTAACAGAGACTGTTAAACATCTCTCACTCAAAGTTGAGTCTTACATTCAGAAGATCCATAAAAATTTTTCTACACTAGATTTCAAAGCTAATCATGCATTACTTCAAATCAGCCTTAAACCATCACAATTGCTGGCAGCCTCTCAAATGGAAAAGTACAATTTCCAGTAAATCTACATAAAATTCTTTGAGATTTGTCTATCCTTCAGGTTTTCCTTCCTACTTTTCTACTTCTTGAGATGTGAGCTCCCTGCTAGCATCTAATAGGTATATTTCAGGTTCCACTACTACTGCTCACAGCAAAATGTCTTGAAGCACATTATTCTTATAAAGTCAAGTGAGTAGATATAAATATTATGCAAGATTAACTAATATTAATCTTTTTTAATCTTAAATATATGGGCATTCTATTAAAAAAGCTTTACAAGAAAAGTATGGTGAAGGAAATTAAATTCTGGTAATGCCACAAATCCTAATAATGGCTGGGGTTATTTTTTAAAAAGACAGAAAATAGTGGACCAGAAAACTTATTGAAAATGCAATTTCTTTGTGAAAACTTAAAATAGAAGGTTTGGATTTGGATGGAATTACAACTGATTTTACACGGACAGCACTCCAGATGTTTAATGACAGTATCAATAATCAGTAACTAGTCTAACATCAACCTGCAGCACATGCTATATAAATTATAGTTTCAAAGAAAGTTAAAACTCACCATTTTCTGAAAACTGAGTATTTGGGGATTGGTACTTATGTGAAAAAAACCAAGTAAACCTGAACCTAAAAAGCCTCAAAATACATATATTTCCTTTTTGTCAAGTGAAGAGTTATGCAATGCACCTGTAATTTTGTATTTCAAAGACAAACAAGTGCTAACGTTATAGATGGTCCAAGTACTAACCTGTAAGGCTGCTTCTGCCTCTTCCAAAGCAGGCTTGGCAGCTTCCAACTTCTCTTCAGCAATGGCTTTGTCAACTGTGATACTGTCTACGATAGCTTGGGCTTTGTCTTTCACTTTCTGAACATCACCCTTCACATTCTCAGCAGCCTGTGCTTTTACAGTAACTTCTTTCAATACCTAGAATGTGAGAAAACCCATATGTCATAGTTAAAAGAGTTTTATTGTAAAATCATATCTGTCCAATCCCAGTAAACTCAAGTAAGATCATTTACTCCAAGGTCCTTACTTTCCAACACTTAACTTCATTTTAAATTATTAACCTTTTCAAAATAGAAAGAATAAAAGGAGAAAAAAAAAATCAAACAGCAATACACTTTGAAGGCTATACATACCATGTCAGCTTTCTCATTGGCAATTTGAAGTTCCTTTTCTTTTACCTCCAGTTCTCTGCTTAGAGCAGCCACTGATTCAGAGGCCTCTTTCAATTTTTCCAGACCAGTATTTATTCTGAAGTTAAAAAGAAAAATAAAAATCATCTCATTCACTATGCAATTTACACTCTACTTTCCACCTATAGAATGAAACACAAATTAAAATTAGCAATTGCAAAAGATGCTTTACGCCAAAAAAATAAAACTTGGACAAGAACTTTCACCTTTCTGATATCTTCAGAACCAATAAAGTGGATAATAAAGTACATTAATAAAGTTTGCAGCTTGAAATTTTACCCACTTCTAACCAAACAATATGTCTTTATCACTGAATAAAAATCCTACATGGTTGGTTCTATAAATGTCACTGTCCCTCTTGAGTCAATACTCAAAGAACTGAGTTCTGTACAATAGAGAGCATTTTTCTGATTAGTAAAATTCTGAAAATTATAACCGATCAGTATTTCTTATTTGAAGTGGATGCTGAAAAGAAACTAAGACCAAACAAAAGAGAGTAAAAGAAAAATAGCATTGAGACAAAAACTTCTGATTCTGCATTAAAATGCCCCTTCAAAAGCACTTTTTTTCTATCAAAACTTCTTCATTTGTGACTTTTCAGATAAGTTTAAAGGGCCTCTACAGAGGCTGCTATTGCAAAGGCTGTGCAGTACTTGGACAGCTGAACAAATATAGGAGAACAGAAATTGTAACACCCAACAAAGCAATTCAGACAGTGTAACTAATTTTAAGTGCAAGAAATTGGACTTCATGAGCTAACTCGGTAAATCTGAAGGTAGAAAAACAGGGCAACAACCTTCTGTTTTACAAGCCTTCACCCCTAACATAACTACAGGTTTCAAACTCAATTTGATTTCGAAGACAAAGAAGGTTTCAAAGTGAAATGAAAGAGTTTAAGCCTTTCTTTAAAGTTTCCATCTCTCTTTGACAATCTTTCAAAGCTGAGAAGGCAGTTTTTCTTAAGGGCTATAGCAACTGATACACTAATTGCTAATTTTACATTATAGTTGGGTGTTCCTGACATTAAGATACATCTACAAATAGATATTATTAGTTTAATAAAGTATCTGAAAATAGGAATAAGAAAATCAAAACCACTTTAATAATAAAAGTAAAAAGCTCAGTAGTCTAAGTGAGGCTCTGTGTTCACAAAACAACTAAAGATATTCCTTACATGTTCATAACAGGAAGTTACAAGTGTTCAGCAAGAAAATAAAAGTTGCTACCTGGCAAAATAAATGCTATTATCAATATACTATGAAATTACAAGTAGATGTCTTCTTTTACTCTTTAAAAACACATGGATATCATTTAGATTCACCTCATTTGCCCTCTACCTCTATTTTTCATGCACCACTACTCTTTCCCCCACCCCCCTCCAAATATATAGTCTTTATAATTTTTTTGCTGTATGAGGAGACAAGCCATGCATTGAAATGAAGCATATCAGAATATACCTTACCTGGGGAAAAAAAAATACAGAAAAACAGAAGTAATCTGAGTAGTTTACCTGTTTGATAATGTCTGCACTTCAGCATGCTTTTCTTTGTATGTTGTTTTATAACCCTGAATAAAGGTCAGGTAGGATTTGGGAGTCACATGTGTAGCACGTCTGTATCTTTGAAAGTAATCAGAACACTTTTCTGCCACTCCATCCTGGAATGAGCCCATACACTGCACAATTTCCCTCTTTGTATCAGCAGTGCAGTCCATATCAAATGAGGACAGGAAGTGTTCAGATACTTAAGAAAGAAAGAAAGCCTAAATGTAAGTAAATATTTAAGAAAACATATTAGCTTATCAAACAAGTCAGCATGTATTATCTTGACTTTCACTCAGCTTCTGAAAACCCAGTCTTCTTTACTCTTCACCATCAGATTCTGAATATTATTCCACACTTTTCAGTAAAAATTATAGCCAAGGATCTGGAGTTCTTTCACCTACAAAGTGGGCAACTGTTTTTTCATTCTGAACCCAGCTGCTACCTACCAGGGACTGGGTTATCACAGCCTTCCTATGTATGCCCTATCACAGACACTTTCACATCTTTGCGTTCTTTACAAATGCTTTTAAGACATCTTCACGGGGAATTTTTCTTCAAACTGTGTTCAAAACCATTCCTCTGTTAGAAATATTTCAACAACTTAACATTACAGACTTTAAAGAAGAAAATATCTACATCAAATTTTAGACTCAATTAAGTTTCTTCTGGCAAAACTCAACACAATAAAAACCGCTACATGACCACTGATCAGAAAATGATGTGTCTACAAAGATAAAACCTACACGCACCTGCCACCAGAGCATCCTTAGGCCATCGGCTGAACCAATCCATAGTGCATCCAGAAATGAGAGCAGGGAACTTCAGGGCTCTATTTCGGAATTTTTCACCTACTGGTGAAAAGCAAAGAACTATGTGAAGGTTCTGACGGACTCTGGTCATGAAATAGTCATACAGAGCTTCACTGGTTGGAGGTCTTCGTGGATGCTCCTTTTTGAAGGAGGGAATGAGGTCACTAATGATCTCATCTACTTCATCACGTGCAAATAAGTTTGACACCTTTGGGAAGAAGGAAGATTTTTCATGATTTTGAGATGATCAAAAATAGAGGCTATAGCACAAGGTTCTTTTAATACACAGCATTGTAGGAATAGACATATATCTTGGACACTGAAGTTATTAGTGCCCATCAAGTCCTTTAAACAAGAACTTTTAATGAAGTGATTCCATTAAATAGACTGAAATATAACTTGCTGGAAAAATTTATTTCCCACCCTCCAATGGCTTTGATTCTTTCTCTTTATATTCCAATAACTAGTAGCAATTACTCTACATAACATAACCCTGAAATAATAAATAAGTAAGTAAAACCAATTAAATCTATCCCATCCATTATGGACACAAATTTACCATGCAAAAACTAACGGTACACTGATAGTTAATTCAACTGACAACTTTTTAACACCTCAGTAATATTTCCCAAGTCTCAATTTTATTTTTTTAAAAGCTGTTCTCATGTCCCTTGAGATAGCTTCTCTCACTCTAACCTAGGATTTCGTAGCTTTTTTAGACTGCATTCATTTTTAATAATACTCTAATGACAAAAACCACTTGAGTCCTAGTTTTTGAAAGTGTACCCTGTGACTTATAGCAAAATATTCAAATAAAATTCTGTTATTTTACTTCAGAATTATAAATTTTAAAAAGCATAAAATTGATCATGAGGCAGTATCTTACTTCTCCTGATGACAAAACATTGTTCAAGTATTCCAAGAAAGACTCATCTTTGATCTCATTGTCTGTAAAAAGGAAACAAGTGCCTTTGCCTTGCAGTCCTGCTATTCTGTATAAGAGTTTCAGATCTTCCATCAAGTTTAAAGCATTGTATGATCTACAAAAATAAATAAATAAATTTTTAAAATAAATAAAACTTTTTTTTAAAGTTAGTTGAAAAAATACTCTTCTCTTTAAAAAAACAAGCAAATTTAATTTAGAAACAATGTCTTGGAACTTAAGGCAGAAAGGTGTTTTTTTCAGATAGATTCTCTGACGAGACCTACACCAAGGGACATTCCCACATGTGAATTGCAATTTCTTCTGCAACCAACACACCTGTAAAGGATTTTAAATCATTTCACTTCTCTAAATTGACATCTTATTTAAGTGCCAAAATTGACCCGTCTTGCAGACAGCTGGGGAGCTATTCTTTCTGAGGCATTCAGAGAAGAATTTATAATTTTTTGTTTAATCTTTTGTGAGTTATTTCAAAAGAAGTCACATTGGGTTGAACAACACAAAATAAGGCAAAACTGTACTTGGAAAAAGTTGTCAAAATACTAATATATACATAATATCTACAAAATTAGAGGGCAGGGATAAAGATTCAACCTCCTCAGATGACAGCATTTCAAATATTACAAGATGAATTCATAAAGGCCTCTTGGATAGATAACCACCTAAAAATATTTTCAGTACCATTTAAGGTACTGTGTAAAGACTCAAAGATATCTTGACACTGTCAATATTTTTTCCTCATTCTGTGAAAGACAAAAAATAATTTTCTACTCCAAAGATAGTAAAAATTCACAATTATTGTAGAATATCAAGCAAATCTAGTAAGTTTCAAAGGGTTTTCATGCCCTTCCACTCTATGTGATGCTGATCAGAGTACATTAAGCAGAGAACGTGAGCCTGTTTTATTTATAGGAAGAGTTAAAACACAAAGTACTTATTTAGTTTAATTTCAGGTAATGCTCACCTTGTCAGCATTATCTGGAATGTGTCATAGCCAGCTATAAAGGATGCCAGTCTTGTCAAGCTCTGCTTTCCTGAGCCACCAACTCCAACTAAGAGAGCATTTCCACGAGGAGTGCGAATCACACGAGAGATCTGTGTAATACACCAGTCATTTATTGCTACAGTGTGTAAAAGTCACACATCAAAAATTCTAGGCTACCTCATTGATAAAATTATATTAGAAATTAAGAACAAATGAAAAATTTAAGGTATAATTAAGGGATTCTATATTACTATTAACATATTCTGTGGATATTTGTACTTTTCAATATTTACTGTTGACCTGTCAAATAGTATAGCAAACATTTGATTCCATCACTATGTATGTTCAGTTATCAGTAGAATTACATCTCCCACAAAGTACAAGTAAATCTCAACTGTGATTTCTTAGTGATGTGCTATCACAGCATGAGGGATTATCAAAACTGGGAAGGAAATAATAATTTCCCCAGGATCACGACCTCTGGATAACTTTGGCAAGACTCATCTCACCAGACCCTTTCATTGTGACCCAAAAGTCAGGATGTCTCAGGCATGGTAAGTTCAGGACAAAGAGTCTGCAGTATTCTCTGCAGCAGGTAATAATGCTGCCTCTGTAATGAAACTTGTTACGCTTCTGTTTACTTGACTCTAGAAATACACAGTATCAAGTATGAATTTTTGATCACAGTGAAACATCTCCCAATTAGACCTACATTTCTTTCCCACTTCATTATTTATCTTTTAAATCAAAAGGCAGCAGCTTCCTACTGCTCCACATTTCCCTTCAATTCAGGACCGTGCAATGTAAACAAACAGACCCTTTAGAATTCAGAGGAAAAAAAAATTCAGCAGTAACTGAATTGCATAAAGCACTTGTCCCACTGTCCACAGCCAAAAAACAATGCCATGAAACGTGGGTGTAGGTAGATGTCACCTGATGCTGAGAAAACGTCTTCAAGTACAGAAGACAAACTTTCTTCACAGCCCATCAGCTGCAAGTGACAGACTCTCACTGCACCCAGAAGAGCCTGCATTCATGTCCAGAGCAGCACAGAGACAATTCCCTCTCAAAGACACAATAATATGAGCCAGCTGGTTAGCAGCTGGTTTCCTCTGGACAAGCAATGATGCATGGGATTGGCTTCTGTTCTCTTTATTATCTCGAACAGTTCTTTGATGACTCCAGAATTCCATTGTGTCAGTAAGCAACCTGGGATACTTATTTACTTGCCTTTCCTCTGAGTTAAAATTAGGCATGCCAATTCCCTCTAATTTTAAACCTATTTATTTTACATATTGAATGTAATGTATTTGTTATTTTCAATAGCTTAATATTTCATATAAAAGATAAAATCAAGTACGAAGGCTAAGCTTCTTTACTATTTAACCAGAGAAAGAAAATTTAATTTGCACAACACCCTTGCAATATCACTTATCATTTCAATAATGGCTATTAGAACTTTTCCAAGCAGAGGAACACAAGCTGTTAATTGGAAATCTTGGTCTCTATTTAAGATATCCCTCAGCTTTAACTCATTCAAGTCATATTATATCAGCTCAGATTAGGCATTACCTCAACTGTGCCTATCTCACTTTCTCTTAGAAGCTGTCTCAGGTCTATACAGTTGTTCCTGTCTTCAAGAATTTAGAATCATAGAAAAACTACTTATTCATTTTATCCAAGCAAAGACTAATCAAATATTACAGATATTTACCATCTAGCTACCCAAAGAAGATATTGCTGATGACAGGGGGCTGTTCAGTGAAAAAATAAAAAAAAAATTACTATGCCCTAAACTTCTACAGATTTTTCCTAGGAATAAATGAGAAAATTATTGGTAAGTGTGATGATTATTTACAATTGTCCTAAAGAAATCAATAGCAGAACATCACTGATTTTGCAGTGAACCTTAGCAAGAAAGAGACTATTTTGTGAAATAACAAGAATTCACCCAAAAATTTTGAAAACTGCAGATGTAATATGTTTGTCAACTATAATTAAATTTAAATTGTTTTGATATTTAATATTATATTTGGGGGGAAATATGCAATTAAATATTTAGTTCTTAATAATTTATTATAAGAAATACTAAAACCTCAGTATTTCAAACTGAGACAATAGGGGTTCTAGTGTCAAAAAAAATTTTTAAAAGGCTCTCCTTGGTATGAGGCCTATTCTGTGTGAAAAATCATATCAAGCTGTGCAGTGCTAAAAGTTATGGTCAGTTCTAATACATATTCTAAAGAACTTTAAAGTAGTGAGCATACTGCAGGTCTACAAAAGAATTTTGCACTACATTAATTCCTGCTCTGCTGTGCATACTCCTTCAGAAGCAACCAATTATGTTTTAACCTGAATTTCATTTGAGTCATTCCAAAGACAGGAAGGGCTCCCCGAAGAATTAAGAAGAAGGAAGGTTGAAATAGAATTAGAATAGCTAGTGCCATGATCCCATCAAACATAAAATATAGGTATAAAAGAATAGTTCCGTATGGCGCATTTTCTGGAAAGTTTTTAGTAGGTATTAATACCTCGTCACAGAGTGACAGATTAAATATTTGCTAGCAATAAATTAGTTGCTGCAGTTTCAGAAGAAATTCATTTTGATTCATGCATACCTCTACTCAAAGGAGATGTGGGCAAGTGAACAATAACAAATGGCAATCCAGCAAGACCATACCTTGACTAAATGAATCATAGCATCCTCAAAGAAAACCATGTCCATTCCAGTACCACGAACATTCTCATTGTATGTTTGTAAAAACTTATTTAAACGATTCCGTAGCTGATGAAATGAGGAGATTGGTTCATAGATTTTGGGAATATCTAAATTAGCTTCCTCTGGTTTTTCATCTAGAACAAAAAGTAAGTAATAAAACCTTAGCAGTTTAAATAATTGACAAAGGTGCAATGAGGGGATAAGTAAGTGAAGTTTCACCACCCAGAAACAGGTTTATTATACATAATATTATATATTAAATGTACATATGAGAGTGCTGAGTACACTCTGCCTGCAAGAAATGGTAATTTGGCTACTTAATTTTAAAGACAAAATAAGAAAAACACTGAATAGCCTTCTTTCTCTATATCTGAAACTTGAACGATGAAAAATAATACTTGTTTAGGTGCTAGGAAAAAAAAGTAGCACCAGAGAATGACGGTAAATAAACACTGCAAATAAAAATTTCAAATAATCCTTTCCTGTAAAACAGTCTAAATTGATTAAATAATCGCACTAGAAAAAAATACTCTTGAAATGAATAACTACCACAACAAAAAAATATATTCACTGTGAATTAGCATACATTTGTTTGCTTAGATCATATGAAAGGCACAAGTGAATACTCAAAGAAATGAGGTAACAGTGCTGCTGCCTCATCTTGCCATTGATAACCTTAACCATGCTGAAAGGTGACATGCCTTCATTCATAAAAATTCTTACAGTAAATAAAATTACAGAAAAGCTGAGATCAGCAGGGAGAGTCATCTGATCCAGTCCCTTGCTCAAGATGAGCCACCTAGAGCTGGCTCCCCAAGACCATGCTCACGTGGCTTATGAATACCTCCAAAGATTCAGACTCCACAACATCTATGGACAACCTGTACCAGACTGTCAAAGTTGAAGAAAAAAAAAAAAATAAGGGAAAGGACCATCTCCTTTGACCTGCTGGCTACATTTATTCTAATGCAGCTCAGGATGTCACTAGTTTTTTTCTTCCTGCAAGGGTACACTGTTGGTTCATGTTCATGCTGGTGTCAATCAGAACCTCCAGATCCATTTCTGCAAATTTGACTTGCAGGTGGGTGACCACCAGTATATACTGGTGTGTGGGACCTTTCCTCCCCAGGTCCAGGACATTTCACTTCCTTTTGTTGAACCTTATGGTCCATCTGGGAGGCAGCCAACAACCTCTGGCCTACCAACCACTCCTCCTAGTTTTGTGTCATCTGGGAGCTGGCTTGAGGGTGCCCTCTGCCCCATCACCCAGACCACTAATGACAGTGTTGAGGATAACTGGACTCTGTATTGACCCCTGGGATACACCATTAGTTACTGGTCACCAATTAGACTTTGAGCCACTGATCACCTCCGTCTGAGCTTGACAATTCAGCCAATTTTCAATCAGTCTCACTTCTCATCCAGACCATATTTCATCAATAAATAATTGACAGTGGAACAATGCCAGAAGGCAGACATCAGGGGATTTTTGGTTGGTGGTTTGGATTTCCTCAAAAATAATACTAGTGCAATACTAGTACAATTTTTCTCTTATTTACATGCATTTAGCTCAATTAGTTTCAGGATTTCATAATCTATATATGCTACAGAATGTATTTTTTCCAGTTATCCTAGATCAATCAGTTTTGCTAAGCCTCTTCTAACTTGCTGAAGATATATATAATGCAGGACATTATCTCTAATTGGTAGAATTAAAATCAATTAAATAAGTCACTCCAGTAAAACACATATTTCCCTAAGACTTAGTAAAACACTAGAAGCCAATATGAAGGTAAGTGACAGAAAGGTGGGGTAAAAAATTCCAACCCCCAACCAAACTCTATTGTATTTAGAATAGCATCTGTAACTTTTTTCTTGTTTCAAATTTTTAAATCTTTTTCTCCATTTCCTTTCCATTGCACCATTCTAATACTCATGCAGTTTTAAAGGAAAAAAAAAGGGGGGAAAAAACCCTAAAACCCAAAAATAGATATATAAAAGCATAGTTTAAGAAAATCTCATTTTACCACAGAACCTACTCTCTCAAAAAAGAGATTATTAATTCTCTTTCAGCTGTCCTTTATATTGCGATTTTTGCTTGTTTGAAGTCACCTTAATTTCAGAATTTTTAGCTCAATATTGTTTTTACATATGAACGTTCTTCTACATTAAAACCTAATTAAATCAATTGACTCCTTATTTTAATCTGTAAAAGCGCTGGTTAAACAAAAGGAGTGTTCCAGGTGGAAATAAATTTCTTATGAGTTGAAAAAGATATTTGAACAAATTAGCAGGTGATAAGAAACTAGTAAGAAATACATCAAGGAGTTAAATTGCAGTGATACTTTTACAGTTTTGAAACACTTAATAGAATTATATCACCCTAATTCTGTTCTTACAGTTTTATTATTACTGTTCAAGGACAGTATAATCAAATACAAAACCTAAGAAAGGGCAGACTTTTCCATTACTTAGAGAGGCAGCTAGGAAAATGTATGATTTTAAAGTCCTGTTCAGTCTCGAGATTCATAATCACGAGTACTAAATAACAATGTCAAAAACAACTGATAAAAACACCTTTGAATAGATGGGGGGTCTTGAGATCACTAGCACCACTAACAATTCCTTTGAAGCTTAGATCTTAAGTCATCATGCATTTCTCTCAGGGACAAACATAATGTGCTCCTACAATCCAGAAACAAAAAGATTATGTAGGACTAGTAAACATATTACTAATCTGAGCATAGGGCTCTTTTAAGTCAATGCCACATCATTTTTTCTATATTTAAGATCTCAGAAATCAAGGTCCTGCTCTTGCACTTCCACCATAATGGGAAATACTAATACCATTATAGAGACAAATAAAACAAAATTATGCTTATTATTATTTTCATTTAAAGCCAAAAGCAGAAAGATGGGTGTCAAGGCTCAGGATTTAGGCTAGGTCCTCAAATCTATGGAGGACAAAATACAGCATTTCTATATGAGAGAGAGTCTGCTGCTTGGTATTTAGGTGAAGCTCCATGCTAAAAGGCACGTTACAGGACACGTACATTTAGTCTCTCACCAGGAAGGCAAATAATTTTGAGAAATACATTTATAATTTTACATTTATTTTTCAGTTTAACATAATGGTTCCTAGTGTGGACTTAAATTTTTGCATTAAAGATCACTCTTCATCCTCTCAGGATCCATTCTGACTTACATTTCAGTCTTCTCTACACTGATGGAGTTTAGCGAGTTATTTAGAGATGTAATTATTTCCTTTCTTTCATCAATTTAGTTTTAGTTCTATTTGATTCCTTCCAATGAAATACATCCTATCCTTTATTCTCCTTTTGTCACTGCCTTCTGTCTACTTCAATTATTCAAGGAAAGGTTCAAATAGCATTGGTCACTCATGCCAGTCTCTTATTGCTTCCACTCTCCATCACTGTGTTGGCAGCGATACCAACACAAATAATTGAATCATCCAGTGACCTTCCCCTAAACACAAACAAATGTTTTCTGTTCTTTTGCAACAACTGACAAATATTGCCAGGTCATTTAGTGAGGTCAGTGACACCACATTTTTGTTTGAAAGACATAAAGGTATTGCTATATGTCATGTGGGGTTTTTAAGAGGTTTAACTAGCATTCAGGAAAATTTAAATTTAAATAGTCAATTGTTACAAAATCATGTAACAGTTATTTCCTAAACAGTATTGGATTAGCCAAGAAACTAATTTTTATTTTTTTATCAGATTTCCAGGGCACGTTACCTACATTGCTGTCCTTTATCTAATACTGCAACTTCACCATTTCAAGTCATTCATAACACACTTCCTTCATCATTTTGAAATAATAAAGACTCATGCTCACTCTTTGTCAGTTCTTTCTGCAACACCAATACAAATGAAAGGCCCAGCTATACAGACAACCTGGATATAAATACAGACTTAGAAATCCCATTAAGATAAAAATATGCCACAGCTGGTAACATAACCTTCAAAGCCACTGGACAAAAGTCACTTCTGATGCATAAACTTAGTATGAATTTTTATGACATATTTTTCTTACTATCTGTGATTATGATATCCTCTTGCCTAGTCTTATAATTTCCATGATTATTAGAGTCAATCTTTACCAGTTCTTGCAGGTGCATCCCTTAAGAAGTCAACAAAGAATGCGTCTGTTTCATGATTCAGCAGAGCTTTTGGACCTTCAAATTCCTCTTCAATGAGTTTTGCCACAGCTGTATGAAACCAATTAACATCTTCTGAGGTTGTGAAACGATCAGCAATAACACACTTACATTCATGCTTCCACAGTTTTATCAGCACCTACATGAAAAAAAAAGAAAAATTTTTACAAAGTGTTTCACAGAATCACAGAAGGAGAATGGGTCAGGTTGGAAGGGATGGCAGTGGATTATCTGGTCCAAACTCCCTGCTTGAACAGGGTCATCTTAGAGCATGGGGCACAGAACTGCGTCCATCCAGATGGCTCTTGAATATCCCCAGTGAGGTAGACTCCTCAGCCTCTCTGGGCAACCTGCTCCAGGGCTCCATCACCCTCCCGAGTGTAAAGAAGTCCTTCCTCGTGTTCAGGGGGAACTTCCTGTGAATCAGTTTCTGCCTCTTGTCCTACTGCTTGGCACCACCGAGCAGAGCCTGGCTCTGTCCGCCTGATGCTCTCCCTTCAGATACTGGCAGACATTGATGAGGTCTCCCCTCAGTCTTCTCATTTTGAGGTTGAACGGGCCCAGCTCCCTCAGCCTCTCCCCTTAAAAGAGGTGCTCCGGTCCCTCAACTGTGTTTGTAGCTCTCTGCCAGGCACACCGCAGGAGCTCTGTGTCTCTAGGACTGAGGAGCTCATTTGGCTTGCAAAGAAACTATGCCAACTTAAAAGCTTTGCCTTCATTTCTTTATTTAAAAATAACATTAACGTTAGAAAATAAGTAGTATTTGGGGGGTTCTTCAGAAGAGATACCTTGAGCTTCTTATTCTGCCCAATAGCAATTTAAGATTATATTCATTGAATGTATATGTAAGAAGTCTTAATCTAGCATTCCGAAGTGAAGTGTATTAAGATTTTATTTCCACAGCCCTAAAACCGTATTCATAACAGTTACCATGTTTATGTATTGATAAACCATTTCTCTAACTGGTCATTAAGATGGGTGAAAACATAAGCATCATGGCACAAATAATTTCATACCAAACACAGATATCACTCCCAATGCTACAGCCAAAGTAGTTAGAGAATATAACAACAAAGAAAAATGTGTGTTTATATTATCCCTTCTCCAAATCCAATATACCTTTAAAGTCCCTCAGTTTGGTCATAGGATGAAGAAGGAGAATCTGTCAGGCTGTTAAAACCAGCAGCACTGGTTTTAATCCTATACTATTACTGTACAGTAGTAGGGAAAAATTCCAGGTACTCCTTGAAGACCTTTTGTTCAGCGTACAGCATTTTGTACAAATGACACATACTAAGTCTCATAACTAACACATAAATTTATATAGTAGTATTTTGACCAATTGTTTCTTTTATACTTCAAAAGACATTGAGTGCATATATATATACATATTATATATATGTAATAATCTAAGTGCTCCATATTTTTGCTGCAGAAATTAAAATCCATTCTGAACTCTAAATTTTAGATGTAATAGAAATCAGGAGCTTATTCAACAAACAGAGATGCACATTGTACATGAAGCAATTATATAACCCAAATATTTAATAAATTTTCCATGTTTACCATAAACATTGCTTTTCCAGCTCTACATGTTTCAGAGTTTAAAGCTATAAATGACTTTTCCTTAAAGTAATAAGAAGATAAATTATGTTTTACTGGAAAAAAGACAATTATGGAAAAAACATTACTAATATTTGTTACCACTTCTTCCTTTTAAACCATAAGCCAGAAACCATTTGTTAGACAGAAATTAGGTAGCGACTGAAAGTCTCAAAATAGTAATGGAGAGGTGGAACTATTCAATTTATTAATCAATATATGAGAATTTTCATTGATTTAAAGTAAGTTCATTGCTTCGCACTTATTTTCTCACTTCTTTCAAATAAACTAGCATTTGTCAGTAACAGGAAGAGCAGAGAGAAGCAAACTTGTGACAAAAGTAGGTTTTGTTATTGTTTTTAAACAAAGCTGCCATTTCGGTTGGTACTATAAAAGCTGGATTAAAACAGCATTGCCTCAAAAAAACCACTAAAATTGCATTTTTTAAAAACAAATTTATATGCTGATGTAGACTCTTCATCCTTTTTCCTACACTAATTATACCAAGGTCACTGATGTGCTGCACTTACCTGTGGTTCATTGATCACTTCCGATGTAGTGTTCAGCATTCCTTGCCAAATCCTTGAGAGGTCTCGAAGGTTAAAGACATAATGAAACTTGGCTGGTGTGGGCAACATTTTCAGCTTGGTTATCTGCCACAGTCTGCGTGTCAATGGAACCAATTTGGCTACTGTTTTCTTCACATCATCTGAAAATCCCCGCTCACTACAGTAGTGCCCTTCTCCAATTACACCTGTGGAAAATAAGATTGCCAAATCAAAGACTCATTAGCAAAACACCAAGAGCAATAATTATCTGAAGTTTCTGTTTGGTTTTTTTTTTTTCCAATCCCCAAAACCCTTTCAAATTTGTTGAAATGGCTTTCCAGTATTTATTCAAATCTTGATTCATCCATTCTTAACACCATTCTGCCACCAGCTCAGTGGTGATTTAGGTTTTAATTAACTGCACATTAAAATGTTCTTTTACAAATAGTTTCCATTGGTCTTGAATAGCTAATCTGCTGCTGAAATCAGTATGAAGCCACCCTTTGTGAAAGTCTAGTCTTTAGTCACTCATTCTTAGCAGCAGTGGCACCTGAGCAACTGTCCAGCATTGCCACTAGAACAATACCTTCATGTCATTCTTATTAAATCTGAGCATACCAGGAGATTCAGAGATTTGACAGGACATGAAAAACTTACAGATTGATGACATTGCAGGTGGGGAGTGACTACTGAAGGAAAATGGGCTGGTAAACAAATCCGAGGGGAATTAAGCCTCAATTTTAACAATAATGTGTATAAATAGAAGGATAAGGAAAAATCAACTACTATTTTTAAAAATTGAATGGTTACAAAGCTAATTTCTTTTTACCAAAAATTTTGTCAATGGAAGAATTAGAAGGCAGAGTACAGTTGAACACTGAAAATTGTCTCTTCAACCTCTGTGGAATATCATTGCGACCCCCCCCGGGCTGGATCATGGCAGCTAAAAACTGAATGTCCACGATGTTGGTAAATTCACCAGGTTTTTCCAGGTTATACAGTCCTTTCTGTTCCATCACTTGCCTAACGATTTCATTAGTGACCTGTAAAATAACCAGGTTTTATATAAGACCATATTACAAACAACTAAATGAAATGCAAAACATATGTTTGCAAGACCTAACAAAGAGTATAACACTATTTTGTCACATAATCCATTGTTTATTTGCTTCAGGATAAAAGTGTACTGCAAGGAATAAGCACATTTGGTAAAATCTATGGATAAAAATTGTGGGAGTAGAGGCGTACCCTCTTTTAAAAATAATAATTCATATGACAATTTATTCTCACTTGAATGCTGCATGATTTCCATTGCTCTTGGAATTACTTCTCCCTTTTAACACAAAATTTCCAGTTTGCTCTAATAAAGACCAAATGAATGCAGCTTCACATGTTGCAAATGATACAAAATATTTGTATTAAGTTTCCTATGTAACAATCACAAGCATGAAATAACATTCATACAAAAGAATGAAAGATCCTTTTCTTTAGCCATAAAGGGATACTCTACATTTCTGTTTGATAAGCTAAAAAAACCCCACAGAGATTACGTCCTATAGCTGTACTTCTATAGAAATTCTAACATTAGTTCCCAAAGAAATATACTTCAGAACAACTTTGGCAATATCCATAAAGATTACTTCCATTTTGTCTGAAGCACAGTAGACACTTCTTACCTCTCAGATCTCATGGTATTTTAATTATTGCCCACAATGTCAGTTTGCTATCACAATTTGTGTGCCAAGGACTTCTCATTTTTAATTATAAAATGAGTGTTGTTTAAAAAACATTACTAAAATTATACAGGCATGTTCTTAAGGAGCACTCAAACTACTTCTTGCAGTCAGCATATTTATTTTCAATCAATTCCTGGCAAATTAATGTAGATAGGTTCTTAAAAGAGTGTTTAAAATTAAAGTACTGCATATCAAATTCACCCTATTCTGAAGGGTGTACATACAGTGTATGTATTACAGTGTAGCATAAAAACAAAGAAAACCTTTCGTGTTCTTCTTTGACAAACTAACCTGATCTCCCCATTCATTGATTATGGGCATGTTCACGTCATCAATGAAGACTGTCATCTTTTTGCCTGCAGGTGGACCATAAGTTGTGCCCATGCGTTTATCCACATAACTTTCTATTGTGCGCTGTTAAAGAGCAATTAGCAGCATAGTTACAAAGAGCACTTCATTTCATTCATGATTGAATCACTTAAACATATTGATGGTTCTGTTACATAGAATTTTACTAAGTGATTTTTAGACAAGGTAATTGCACTAGTTCAATTAGAATGTCTGAAATCTCAAGCTACGCAGAGCTAGGCTGGTGTCTACAGTAGACAACTATGCCTAACAGTTTCATAAATCTGAATAGGTTTCAAACTTTTCTTTTTATTCATTTATTAGCAAAATTGATCATTGCTTGCAATAACAATTAAATTGAAGGTGTAATTTTGGAACACCTCTCCAGCAGTCATCAATGTACTTCACAAAAGCATACATTGGTAATTAAACTCACATATATAAATACACTCAATGACATCATTTTGCCTAATGGTAGACCTACCACTACTGTTCTGCTCATAATCTTTCCATTTCTCTGTTCTTCTTAAGGTCCAGTTTTTATTAACTATCCTAAGTGAAAGCTCATTTAACCATATATCATTATTCTTCAGTATAAACCTAAATATCTGCATTCTTATGCTATGCCTAGGCTCCTGCTGCCTTACAGAAACGGCATCAGTTAGACCAAGATTTTAAGAAGCTAGAGCAACTTTAAAGCATGTGTCATAACAATGTTTTGATCTAGATTATTAACAGAGAATTGACTCAGTCTTGTACATCTATTTCAGATGTCCTGATCATCAGACTCTCAGTATTACCAGTTAAATCTACATTTATCTTATAAAAATATGTTACTTTTTTGTTTATAACCCAATAAATAGAAGAAAAAATCCTAAGGAAATTTAGACCAAAATTACATGTTTGTATATTATATAACATGTTAGTAGTTTCTACTATGCTGTATAGGCAAAAGATAGGTGATCCATCAAGCTTATAGACAACACTTATAGCCCAGACAGTACTTTGGCCTGGCATACCAGACTTAAAAATATTATATCATAGCAGCATTAAAAATATTCCCCAGATATATTGCCAGGAGGTTAAAGACACTTGAAATAATTCAAATTAGCTTGGTAGAAATTTGGGCAGGCAGTACAGTTCGAGATTTAAGCATTCATAATTGTATACAGAGCAGCTGTACTGCATGAGTTACTTTTTTAATGAGCAATCGAAATGACTGGAACTTAAATTGCAGACAGCACACTTTTAATGACAGATTGTTGTGGGTAGCACTTATTTTACCCATGGTGTTTAGTGAAATCTAACAGCTCTTCCCAGCTAGTGACAACTGATATATTTGACACAAAAACATAATATGATGAAGAAAATAATAGGCATGGTATTGTAGAAGTCTAAGAACAGCACAATAGCAACTGAAAAAGTTGAAAGAAACAATTTTTTACAGAAGTCTTAAATCATGCATTAGAACACTTGGATCATTTGAACAGGTGCTTTTTTTATTGTTCAAAATCACTATCAGAAGCATCCTCCTGGCAAATTATCAGAACATTCTCTGAATCCAACCATCTTGTATGAGAAGATTAATCACTACTATACCTGAAACATTAATGGGGTCGTTGCAGATGAAAAATTCAAGCTCTTCGTTGTGTGCCTTTCAGAGTTATATTTTGACATATAACCTTTGATTATAACAGTCTTTGCAGTTCCTTGCTCACCAATTAGTAGGACAGCCTAGACAAAGACAACATAGAAATAAGATGAAACACAAGAGCTGTGTGTCTTGGCAAAGGCTCAACAGTCCCATTTACCCTTTAAACAAAAAAGAAACTAGAGAAGTTATGTTAAGTGAACTCTTTACAAGAGACACGTAGAAATAAAATAGTTAATGTCTCATGGATTTTTGCAGGCCTGACAAGTTAAAAATATTTGCAGTTAATGGTCACGTCAGCCAGCACAATCAAACCAACAAGGAAAGGGAGTTAATTATTTGAAAAGGGGATTAATCAGCTAGAGACTCAGTATCTGTAAAATTTCAATTGCTTATATGACACAGTTTTGGTGAAGAATAGGGTTTCATAACCTAAAGCTACCTAAATTCTTTAATTACCCCATGCTGGCAGAGTTCAATCAGAAGGGTCAGAGCCTCCTGACCTATGTGCTTCTCCCTCTCCCATCAGTATGAAAATATTGGTTTAATTTTAACCTGATCTCAGCAATGATTACAGTTATTTCCACTACAGAACAAACTAGCAGGGGGAAGACAACAAAGTCTGGAAGCAGTGACTATTCAAGAGTTCAAGCATATTTGCATGACAGTAGTTTCTGGAAACGCCATCTTATATCTAAAAAAACCTATTAAGTTCTTCCTTTTCAATAACGTAATATTTCACTGCTAATCCAAAACTTTTATTATGTGTACTACTGGCAGTGCTTTGATATGAAATACAGAATAAGTACCTTGCCCTGTTTTGCTATGGTTTCAATAAGGAAATCCATTCTCACATTGTCAACATTAGGCACAAGGATTGAGCCATACTCTGGTGTACCCCTACAGGGATATACATAGTCTTCAACAAGTGTATTCCAGTGCATCCATGTCCCTAATAAGAAAGAAATTATGTTAATGTTTTAGAAATAATAGGTATCATCATTTCCTTTCTTTTCCATTCAGTTCACTCATCTGTCTGTGCTTCTGTCTCACATACAGCAATCCCTCACTGTGTATTCCGATAAAATTTATAGAATCATATAATCATAGAATCCCTCAAGATGTATCTAAGAGGCTTTCTCCTCTTTCCTACATAAATTATGGCAAAGACAAGGATTATCTTTTCATGTTCATTTGACAATTCATCACCACAAAGTCCATGCAGCTTTTGTAGCAATATATCCACAATCTGACTTCTCACTGGAAACAGGAAAAGCTAAACACAACACCACCAGTAAAGTACATCCATAAAACAAAACTTGCTAAGGCACACAAAAGAAGGTAAACTACAAAATACTTCCAAAATAATTCTCTAAAAAAAGCACAATTTAAAAATAAATTTTACCCCATATCACCCTGCTGAGTTACTAACCATCAGATGCCACATAATAATCAAACATTGTATCTTCACTGCCTTCTGGGATACAGGGAAGATCAAGCTTTACTGCTGCATGGTTTCGAAGCCAGTGTTCCATTTTGCGTCTGTCCTCCAGTTCTAGCAATGCTCCTACACTCCACATGAGAGAGAAGATGTACAGCCTTTCCAAGAATTTGGGAGTCAGTTCTCCACCTTGCTCCTGCAGGATTGAGTTCGGTTTTAATTTTCAAAAGCTTGAAAACTCTACTTGATAATCATTAGTAATATGAGGTTAGAAGTCTTCAGTCATACATAAATTTAGAAATGTCTTTAATGACCAGACAGAATCAATACAAACCAATAACAAATCACCCAAAAATTAAAAAAGAAAAACTGTCAATGCATGTTCCACATGTTTAACGTAAAACAGAGCTTAACATGAAATCCAAATGTGAGATTGTGAGAGAGGTTACATCCCAGCTATTACTTTCTAAACAAATATAAGATATTCCTTACTAACCTGCATCTCCACTTTGATGACATTCCAAGTCATCAAGAGTCCCCCTCTACAAAACTTCGTTACTTAAAATTATTTCCAATGTGTTAAGTATATGCAAAAATATTCATACTACCTACCTTAGGTGGGATAAGGCCCTGCAGCATATTAATGCTCTGCATAATCACAAAGGCTTCCAGCACCTCAGTCTTGTAGTGCAGAGCCTGAGTGCTGAATTGGTACAAGTCTGGGAATGATGAAGAATACAGCTGACGTAGAATTTCAGCCTCTTGGAAGGAACATTTTTTCAAAAACCCCTGTTGCAAAGCATGCCAATAAAACAAATTTAGTTCCCAATGCAAGTCTCAGTAAATTCAAGTACAATAATTCAAGAGGTTCAGGAAGCATGGAATGTTGATTTCTTGAGGGCAGAATGGGAGAAAGGGGGAGGGGGGGGAGAGTACAGTTAAGTGTCTGCATAATTCCTTCTAGATGTTAAAGATGAAGAGACCTGAAAAGAAAAAACTGTGTTCAACAGCACAAAAATCATACTTTTCAAATATTTTTTAATCACAATAGCTGTGAAAGGTATCCAAACTTCTGCAAAGAAACCATACAATACGTACTGAACACAAATTTGATTTATTCTTCACGTTATTTCTAACAGGGATAGACGATAAACTGAAAGATCTGGCATATGTACAGCAAAAAGAAATCAGGCTATTGGGGGGGGTCGGCTGGTGTGTGTAGTGCTCTTATTGTGTATCTTGGTATCTGTAATGACATATAAACAAAGCCTAAGTAAAACTACCCATTTCTTAAGATGATAGAATAGGATTCATTCTTTGATGCCTTTAATTCAAAGTAATAGCATGATTCTTGGAGTTACCATGAATTTTTCTCTCATCTGCAGGGCAGAATACTTCTCATTTGCATCCCATAAATTTATTTCCTACATAAAATACAATCACCAGAACAACCACTTGCAGATTCTTTCCCAAAACTCAAAACAAAATTTGGAACAAATTGAAATCAAATGAATTTGCTTTAAACATTGGATCATTTTTCTCTTGTGAGAATACTTAAAGCTGGAACAGGCTTCTCAGTGAGCTCCTGGAATCTCCATCTCAGAACTCAACAGCATTTTCAGCAGCCTCCTCTAGGCTGACTTGACTAATGTTGTATTCTATATCATCTCTAGAGGTCCTTTTCAAACTCAAAGGACCTTCTATGTCCTTTGAACATAGGACATAGAAGCTTCTATGATTCTTTCTACTGCCTTTGTAATATTTTGAAATTCTACTTTTACTTCCCATAATAGATAAACTTTGAGACTGATTACAAATGAGGATATATATGAAAAACCTTTCTAGAAATGGGTAGGTGGAAAACAAAGTGATAAAAATGAAAAGGCAGAAGTACTTAGATATCCAAAAATTCACTGATAGTTCAAAAAGCATTAGGGGTGAGCAGAAAAGCATATACATATACAAATATACACATATATACAACAACTTCCTGAGTTATCCATATTTATCTTTAATAATGTTTTAAAGTTCTTCTGAAATATCAACGAATACTTCATTCACACTCAGGTGCTTCATTCAGCACCTGAGAATTAGCAAGGTTAACATCTAACCTAACACCTGTTGGAATATGAAGTATATTGCATTACAAAATATATTTAAAGGGCGGTATACTGAAAAAGACATCAAGATATTTCATTTATGATGAAAGACCAAACAAAAAAACCAAATAAATGCTATTGTATCAAATTATAAATAACAATAGACTGCAATTTTATAGCCACTTCTATAAGGGGGAAAGGAAGGGAAGTTGGAAAGGTTACTTCATGGTGAAATGAATGTAATTTTGTTCATGTAATCCACAATTAAAAAAAAAAAAAAAAAGGTTTCTTTTCTTTAGTCTGTTTCTATCACCAAAACATACTAAAACGAAAAGGTTATAGATTAAGGAAAACTGGTTTCATACAACACTTCAACACAACTAAATTTAGCCTGCATCTCACTTTAAAGTGAGGAGGTAAATCATGAGTGATAATGCAAAATAAAACAATTACCTTTCTGTTCTCTTTGCAGCTGAATCTTTAGCACAATTTTAACATCCAAAAAGTGATCGTCTGCAAACTATAGCAATGCAAGGTGGCAGAGCTGTGAGAACCTAACATCAGTAGGTGCTATACAGTGTTGTAAGCACAGAAAGGAACAACACAAGTAGAGTCTCAGAGGAGCCACTGTCCTAGATGCATAATTTATATTTACACTATCCTCAGTATCCATATTAGTTTAAAAAATAAAAATAAAAACAAAGTAAAACTTGGCAGTAACATACATAATGCACTTGTGTTGACTGCATGTATTTGCACTGGCAAAACTGAAGTTTTACCAGCCAATTTTTTAGGAAACTTGTTAAACACCTTTTTCATAATAAAACTACAAATATCTTGGACTTGGCAAAGAAACTCATCAAATGAATTAGCGATGATTCTCAAGTGTTGCAGAGACTTGTGACTGAACAGAAAATTCCGTGTAATTTAATATCATTCTAAATGGAAAAAGCTTCAGACACTACTAGAAAAATATAGTATCAGCCCTCTGCAGCAGCCCTTAGCTCTTCACAAGCACCAAACCTCCGAGTTTGCAACAAGTCAACAGGACACGGGTGTTTCTGACACAGAACGGAACATGTGATGACACCCCCCCACTCCTTTTCCTCCTACTCCTCAGCTATTTTCAGGGCATTATACTTGACCTGCCATTTCAGATCTGCAGGTGGAAAAGAAACCTTTGTGTCTGTGGCCAGAAATCAGAAGTTTACAGCCTTCCTCACCTTGGCAATTTCTGTTCACCAAAACATATCCCCTGGCTTCACTTTTCCCAGAGGGGCTGCACTGTGTCCAGTCCCAAAGAGAGGCACCAGGCACTGCCTGGCACTCAGGGCTTGGAATACAGCACACTGTCTCTTGATTTCTGTCTGGGCTGAAGCCTCCAATTTGCCAAGGTCAGTGGTTCTAGGCAGTGCCACAAGCCAACTTTTATTCCAATGCCAGACAAATCGGGGATTTACGGGAAAGGAATCTGATTATAAACAGCAAGCTATATAAAACTTGCAAGCATGAGAACCTTTATGGGTTAAAGAAATAAGAAATCTGAGAATAACAGAGTAATCACTACAAAAGGCTGACATCTGAAAGTTTATGTGAGACCAGCTGTATTTGCATAGGACTAGTTAATGAATACTAGTTGAAGATTAGTTGCATTTTCTACTAGTATCTTATTTGATTTGGAAAATGAAATAACTGAATGACACTGTGAAACATTAATCTTAAAAATATTTTTATAAACTCGTTCATGTGATACATTCCAGAAAGGAGGACAGTAAAATCTAGTCTGTTAGCACATAGTAACCTATAAATTTATGATCTCTTGAGTCAGAAAAATCAGACAACAAATACACTCCAAACTCCTGGATGACATTCCAATTTCATAAACAGGAAATAATTCCTATCTTAAAATTCAAGTTTAAAACCCATACAAAGGAATTTAATTTGGGATTATACTGAAATATACCAAATATAACTTCGGTATGAGGGGAAAGTAATTATCTGTATGATCACAGCAATCAATATCTTAGCCACAAGAGAAAGTTTTCAGTTTTGATGTTCAGGAGAAAGTCCATGTTTTATGAAAGCAAAATAATGTCAATCAAACAGTCTCAACAAGATGGCCTAGACAAGAAATGCAGAGATAACAAATTATTATTTATTTTATTTTAAAATTGTTAAAGTGAGTAGTCCAATGATAAATTTTTGAGGTGATATAGGGCTTAGGAAAAAAAATCAGAAACCAATCTTTTTAACGGGTGTCGTCTCTATTGTTTTCATAGAAGAGAAGAAAACTGGAATTAAATGCTAAAAGTTTTTTTGAAATCTGTTACTATGGAACATTAGGTAGATTTTTGGGAACTCTCAATATTTCATCTTTACCAAGATATTTTTGCTACATGAAAAAAAATGGGATGTTCAAGTCTCAGAATTTGTCATTCACTATTTTGTTACGGGCATTCTGTCAAGATTAGGATTTATTTTTACTGGGTTTTGGAAGATGAAAGATGACAGACAAAAGAAAAAAAATGCTTTAAAGATCACTTTGATATTTCAATATGTTATATGCTGGTTATTCACTCTAAAACACACCTGAAATATGTTTTTCTGTATCATTCATTCCATGCCAGAGGGACAGAAACTATTGCCTATCTTCAGATACTTTGCTTCTAGGAATGTTAACAGACATCCAAGTAACAACAAAAATTTAAAGATTACATGCTTTGATGCTCCACTGACTTTATTTCTGCTTCTAAATCCCAAGTGCAATAACTTTTAAGAAATATCAAGAGAATTGATACTTTCTTGAGGATTTCAAGTTCTCTGAATCACCTTTACTCTTTTTTCCTCCTTGATCTGATGCTGTACTACGGGCTGTCAGGTAGTTAGTGTTTGAAAAACTGAGTTGTCCTTCAATTGTATAAAATACTTTTAATTATAAATTTGTCTCAAAGTAAAATAGCCATATATTTAAAAGTGTAATATGTTAACTATTGCCCTGGAAATTTTCACCTTCTGATGTTGAGACATTCATGTTACACTTTCTCACATACTCTTTCCGATAAACAGTGGATTGTTTGCATTCCTCTTTGGAGGAAGAGAAATTGACTGACATTGTTACAAGCCAATTGGAGTCAGAGGTTCCTTCAGTATTGTCCAATCCACGATCATTGTTAGATTTCTATAAATAGTCTTATCATGTAAATAAAGGTCTCTTTTCCTGTTCACCCAACTTGGAGTCAGGTGCGTGATTGTTCTCTCTCTCCATTGTGTGTGTCACAACAGCCCACCGATAACTATGTTCCTTAAAAAACTTCTTCACTCTTGTATAAACTACCAGAACCATTGCTATTTTAAATATTGACATCGAAGTTTATACAGAGCAAAAGGGATTTCATTGCAAAAGACACAAAAATATGTCCTAAAGTAAGAGTGAAGTGCTGAAGGAGTAACCAGTAAAACTTCCCATACATATACAGATATTTAGCTGTTTTACCTCAAGGATAGGACTCCAGGTGAGAACTGATGAACTCATGAACACCATCCCATTTCTTGAAACTGTTGCTGGAGAAGCATTATCGATATTGTGAGGCTCAAAGACTATTTTGCAATTTGGTGCCATAGGTATCCGATCACCGTTTGCTAGTGTTAGAGTTCTATTGTCATCCAGGACAGAATTAAGGTTCTCAATCCAAATGGCATCAACTGGACCATCAAGAACTATCCAGATGTGGTCACCTATAATCCAACACAACAGATAAAAAGGCCTGTGGATGAAGTGCTAGTTTTTTTCAAGGATCAGTTTCTTATTGTTTCTCGGGACCTTGTTTCTCTGCAAACAAATTTCTAACTAATTCTGAATTCATGCACCCAACTACAATCTCAGCTTTTAATACAATTACCATTTCCATCACTCAGTTTCAGTTGGGTACTTCATTTTGTCACCTATTGATAATAATTTTCCATTCTTCAGTACATAAAGTGCTATCAGCAAAAGTAAGCAGTTTTTAATACTCTGAGTTTTATGTATCTAGTCTTCAAGACAGTAATAAATTAAGTTTATTTCAAGTTACATGAAACAATATAAAGAAGATAACAACTACAGATATATTTAAATTTAAACACCATTCATTTGTTTCCAAGGGTTTTTTAAATGTAGAGAAACTAAATGAAAGGAACAATTGAAAAATCACTCTTTCAAAGAGCATGCACATTGTCATGAGTAAAAGACGTCCATTGGGGAAGATTCTTGTCATTTTTTTCTGTCTCTAAACTTGACCCAGCTTCCTTTTAAGCTTGTTCATTGTTTTCCATTTACTAATGTTTCCTAGGAGTGTCTGGGTCTGTTCTGCTTGCTTCATTTGGGTGCTGAGCACATATCCTGCATGGAAAGAGATCCCACCTTGGCTTCTGGCTGCCCACCCCTCAGGGAGCAGACAGCCCCACTGTGCATTGCTAGACAACCCTTCAGCCAAAGATGGTCCAGCTGCCTTCAGAGTCTGTGCTTATTATGGAGGACAAGGTGGCTTGGAGCTTTGCTAGCATTGAACCAAGGAGATATGAAACAGATGATAAACTTTTAGTATGTGGAGGGCTTATAGCTACAGTTCAGGCATCTCAAGCATGAGATGGTCTGGAGTCTGACTCATAAAGAGGTATTACAGAACTCCTACAGAGTAAATCTGAGGAAGTCATATGAGTGTGCTAACATAGATATTCATCTTGAAGGAAAAGATTTTAAAAACCAGTTAATGCTATGTTACATTCTCAAGGGTGTTACATTTCTAGATTTGAGACAAGCCTACCAAAATTAAATTGAAAAGCATTTTCTATTTTAAAAGTATTTGTATTTCTGAAGACTAAGAATTTTTGTATGAAAATAGTGCAAAAAGTGCTAGGATTTTCTATTTTTTCTTTCAAGGTGTAAGGATAAGATTGTATACTAATTTTCAGACAAAAAAAGGAAGGAACCATCTAGCATCAAACTATCAAGGCCACTCTTTTAATTAATACAGCATTCTAAGAATTTAGGCAGAAATTGGCTGCCTAAATAGAATTATCTAGTGCCATTTGAGATGGATTATGATATGTGCAGGGCTAGCTGGTATGACACAACTGATGAGATTTATTTCTTTTTAATATGGCAGCTGGAGAACAGGTAGAAATCCTGACAGCACCAAATTTTTTTAATAGGATACCACTTTTGGGGCAACTGACTTTTACTTTCCACTTTCCTTCCATATGATGGCCTAACACACAAAACAGAGAATTCAGTAAATGCAGTGAAGTAGTATTTGTTACACTACACTACAGTGTTTGAAGACAAAGAATTTAGAATAGAGACTGTAAAAGGGACAGTCTTCCAGCAATTTCCCAATGCTTCCACGCAAGAAAAAAAAACACTTGCTAATGTGCTTTATAAAGATGTCCTGAAGCTTGGGGTTTTATCTTGTTTTATTTTGAATGGAAGTCTCTCATTATACCTGTATTGGGTCTGGCTGAGCTGAAGTTCATTTCCCCACAGCTGCCCTCTCAGTGCTGTGCTCTGCATTGGTAGTTGGAAAGATGTTGCTAACACACCAGAGTTTTGGGTACTGCTGAGCAGCACTGGCACAGCATCAGGGCTGTCTCTCAGCATTCCCCACTTCAAGGGGCTTGGGGTGAGCAAGATCCTGAGAGGGGACACAGCCAGGCCAGCTGACCCAAAATAACCAAAACGATATTCCATACCATATGACATCAGCTCAGACATAAAAGCTAAGGAAAGGAGGTGGAGGGTGGGGCTTCTGTTATTTTCTTTTACTTAAGTAAACACTTGAAGTGTTTACTTTCCGGAGCAACCTCTATGTGTGCTGAAGCCCTGTTTCCTTGGAAGAGGCTGAGCATCACTTGCTGATGGGAAGTAGAGAACAAACCTTTTTTTTCCCTTTGCTTGTGCTCACGCAAACTTTTCCTTTTGCTTTAGTAAACTGCCTTATCTAAACCTCTGAGTAGTTTTCCATTTATTTTCTCTCCCCTGTCCAGCTGGGAAAGGGAATGGTAGAGAAGCTTGGTGGGCACCTGGAGTCCAGACACCCAACCCACCACAATACCTTTCTTTGCTCTTAAAGTTTTTCTCCAAAGAGTTGAAAATATTCCATCTGTCCAATCATTTGTTGCCACATCAAGGCGTCCAAACATTTGTGGAGCAGTTATAGCTTTAGGATTCATTCTCATTTCTCGATGTGGCTGTCCACAATCTATGAAGGCAAATCACCAGTTAGTTTTTACATTTCTTTTCAGCAGTAAGAGAACTTTGACAAATTCAAACTAATTACACCCAAAATGTATGCTTTAATAATTTTTAATTCATGGTTATAAGAATGTGTGCAATTAAAAAACCTTTATTGCTGTACGAAATTAATTAATTGGAGAAATAAAAAAAAAAAAGTAGAATGAAGTTCTGAAACTTTTGAATAGTCAATTCACATTTCATAGCTTCATTGGGAACAGAAAAGCAGCAAGATGAAAGTTACTCTGGGCTTAGTTTAATATTTTGAAGGCTTGTCAAACAATAGAGTTTTAAAACATTTGGTTTGGATGCACATTTTTAAAACCCAATGAATAAATACTAGACGGATGACTGATTATTTTGCCCTTCTGTGCCCTTGCATACATCTTAGATCGAAGTATACAATATTGGAATATTCCTGTGAATTCTCTTAGACAGATAAATTCTACCTAGCCATACCATAATCATATAACCTTTATTTTTATGTCATTAGCAACAGCCTAAAAACTACTATGCCAGACATCTTTTAAAAACCCAAGATTAAAACTTAACCAGGAACCAGTAGTAAGATGTTGAAAGAAAGAGCTGAAAAAATTACTTATTTTAAAAATATCTTCATTATAATCAGATTTCACTAACATAGAAGACAGAAGCCTGACAGATCATGTAGTTTAGCATTTCATGAGGGTGTGTGAGAAGAGCAGATTTCTAAAAATGGTGAGGTGGCTTTATCTTGTTAGTAGTTCACATCTCATTGCTGGAAAAAAAGATAGGAAAACAAAGTGCAATGCAACTTTGTTCTTTCTGTTTATTTTCCATAATGGAACAGTCATTTCCACTGCAATGTAGAGCTTACAGTGTTTCTTAAGCATAGCACAGTACTGCATGTATAAGAGACTTGTTGAAATATTTTTTGCAGAAATTATTCACTTCTGGAAAATCATATAAGCAACTTGTGAAATGGGGTAACACAACCTTATCTCAAAAGAGATGTTTTTCTCCCCAAGCTATGACCTTTTATTTTAATAAGATCAGACATTCTTCAACTAATATATTTGTTTAGAAATACAGATGACAAAAAACCACACACAGTCTTCAAGCCCCCAGCCAGGACACAAAATTAATACACTTAAAGACTTTGCACTGACTATATCAGGAATTTATTATTATAAAACAGTTATTTTCTATTGCAAAGACCCTGTCTTGTGCACTGTGTTCAAAAATACCTAAATACTTAAGATTAGCAAAAGATTTCAGCATTACCTCAGCAAAACCCAGGAGATGTTTTAATCATTTGTCTGAGCTGCCTACCTAGACTGTATTCTTCTTTCTTAATCTATCTGGAATAAGAACTTTTGATAAAAGTATGATAATATGGAAAAAAGACATGAAGCGTCTGCCTTTGAATGACAGACATTTTTAAGCTTTTAGAAGATACTACTAGAATAATTAGTATCTCAACACACAAACTAATTCTTCCAGAAATATATTCTCACAGTGAAGCAACTGAGGTTTTCTGAGAAGAATGGGGTTTTAAGTTTACAGTGTAAACTGTTCAGTAACAGTTTATAATATAATTACTAACATACCTGTCATTGCTTTCATTAAGGTATGGATGCAGGTAGTTTTTCCTGCACCACTAGGTCCAAGTGTCATCAATCCATGCCTTACTCTCTGGGTTTCAAAAAGCTGGATTACTTTCAGTTTCCAAGGAAGATGACAAACAAGGCCAGATTCCTCCACCTAAGAGACAGTGACAAAAAAAACCAAATTACTATTATTTTAGAGCACATCTTTAGAGACAGATAGATATAGATATATCAGCAAATTACTACACTCTTTGGAAAGGCTTTGTGTATATTTAAAAAAAAAACTGTAGGAAAAAGAAGATATATTTGGTATTCAAATATGTATTTAGAAAAATAAGGTAAACCAGCCTCTATGTACATTATAATCTATCTACTGGATACATCTATAATACATCTACTATGTACATACATTATATTCTTAAGTTGGCCCTACTGAAATGTTACAAACATCTAATGGGAAATTAAATAGAAGAAATGTCATTGTAGGTAAATATTTTCTCAAGTTCATATTCCAATTGTTAAGACTTTAGACAAATATTAAATCCTGGCTCGCATCAGGCAAGCTCACATACGTGTATTTTTTAAATTGGACCCCAGTAATCGTGACTCAATAAAATCACAGAACACTATAATCCCAATTCAGTGACCTCCTGAATAAGCTTAATAATAATATGACAATGGTAAAGATTTATGGAAAAGCTTAAACTTCCTCGAAATAGTTATATATAATATCACCAGCTGGATAGACTCCACAACAAGAATTTTCTTAGATGTCACCTCATGACACTTATGTCAGAGCACCACAGATCACGAGAAACATCACCTGTTTGTCAATGGCTGCTTCAAGTTCAGGGTAGCCTGCTTTATCAAGCTGTATATCTGGAAACAGATCTTCAATTAAACTCAGAAATAAGGGTTCATCTTCATCAATCTAGTGAAAATCAGGGCAAACAAAAATCAACACAGATTGAAACCTATTCTATTTATTTTATCAACTTTAAAAAGAACAATGCCTAAGTCCTGAAGACCTAAAGAAATGCTTGAGAACATAAGGAACCATCTATAATAATGCTCTAGGTGCTAAACATTAGAAGGACACAGCAGAAAGAGATCATGTGATGCTTCTATTAGTCAAAATAAACCACTATCATGCAGACTGAATTTCTTATAGTAGATTTTAGCAATTACATTTAGAAAATTGTCTATTTTATTTGGTGTAAAAGAAAAAGATGTAACACAGCAACCGAAGAAGGTTGTTATCTATTAGACAGGTGAAATGGTACTCATGACTATGAATAAAATATTCTTTCAAAAGAGTGACTAAATACTTAAGCACAAAGTTTCTAAAGAAGTTACTGCAAAGACATCGATTTTGTAACTTACACTAAAGGTAGCAGGAAAAATATGTAAAAAAAATTCTGAACAATTGAAGATTAAACCCACGTAGAAAGCCAGGCAACAGACAGATCACTCCCTCCTCAGCCCCACACAGGATACTACAAGAATTTTTTCTCTATCCCTGCCAAAATGTTCCACTCAGAGAATGAAACATTTCCAAGCTAGCTTCAGTGTAAAGGTCACATACAATCTTCTAGTGGTCATGTAGCTCCAAAGTGCAGTTTAAATTATTTATCAGGCCCTCAGAACTTACTAGTTTAGACAGGTTCATATCTCTCAGAACACGCATGACAATGGTAGATTCAGTATCTGTGGGATTTGCTCTTTTTGCTGCTCCCAGCGTACGCAGCACAGACAATATATTCCGCAAGCCAAAATCATAATGCACCTAGAAGATATGTGAGAGTTCGGGAAAATTTTCCCCAAGTTAATAGGGATGAAACAGTTCTTATTTAGTATTTAAGACATAGATGGATATGTAGGAGAAGTGGTACATATGTTTCAAATGCCTCCAAACATCCATCAACTATTCTTTGACTGTACGACTATGGGCAACATCACTTTCCAAATCTTCTACCACCTAGTAAAATCTAAGGTGTGACAGAAAAAAAATATAATCATAAAGTCATTGACTCAAGACAGATATTGAGAAACACTTTATCAGCATTATTTTGAATTCTCTGTAGCCCTTGGAAACTGAGAAATATTTGTACAAGCACAAGAAGCACAAACCTAATGCATCTCAACCCACTCTGTAAGACCAACAAAGGCTATAATAAAGCCTTTATTTGTCTCAGCCATCACCATTCATTAAAGCTAAATCTTAATGATAAGTAGTGTTCTAAATGAAATCCTTGCAGTGACAACCGGCAGCAGGAGTTAATCTTCCAGGACAGCAGAGGGCTGCACTACTAAACTGCAAGTGTCTCTTAGCTTACTTAGTGAACATGAACATTTTCTTATTCCTCACATGAATATTTTGTGACTTCATAGATAGTTTTCCCCTAAAACAATCAGGTTGAATCATATAAATATAATCACCTGCTTTGACAGTTGTTCTTCACACAGCTTGTACAGTGTAAAGAATTTTCTTGCCAGCACAACATTATCAATGAAACCACAACTAGCCAATTTAACACGAATTATGATCTGACGATCAGGAACCATCATAGCCACTGAACGGAAATTGATCTTCAAGTTTTCAGGAAGTTCTTGCCGTCCAGCATATCCTGGATTCTGAAGAGTAAAAACAGGTATTGAATTTGAGTACACCTTGCATAACCAGAAGAATCAGCAAAGGAGTATGCCATGTTGGCAGGTAAAAATAACTTGTTGGCTTTAAGTTATATGTCAAAATGAATTGCCATGCAGACTTATCCCCATGGCAATCACCATATCTCTAAAGAATTTTTGCCTCTTTGATATCCTTGAGATATGAAAAATATTCCACCTAAGCATTTCAAACCTGAGTTTGTCTTATAGGTCCTATTTTTGCTGGCTACTTCTACTTATAGCTCTATGGCAGTATTTCTGTAATTGCATCAAACAAGCATACTTTGGAAGCCAGAATTTGGCACGTAGAAGCAATCTGAAATGGAGCTAACTTGTATTTCTGGTGCTGCCTGCATTTTTTAGTTGCATGTTCTTGATGTTATTGAAACAAGACCCTGTAAACTGTCTTTGCAGCAATGCTCAATGTTCTTAGACTATTAGTGAGTTAGCTCTAACAACTGAATGACATAAGAGTCAGCAAGTACACTTAATAGAATTAGACTCATTTATTGTACAATCACCACTGGTATATTAGAAACTTACTGAATACTTACCATAGTAAGAAAGATGCCAAATTCTGGGTTCATTTCTACATTGTCTCCATCAGTAAAAATAAACCTTTTTTTACGTTTTTTCTTACATGTCAACACAATTGCTATTTGCTGTGCAGCTACTGATAGTACTGGTAAATCAATGCGATTGAATTCATCAAAGCAACCCCAGGAGCCAGACTGAGCAAGACCTTCAAAGAGAAAAGCAACTAAGCATATGACCATTATGTTTTTAACACATTTTTGGTGCAATTCACAAGCCAAAAATTAGGTTAATCTACCTCAAGGGGGAATTGGGTTTTTTTGAGGGTTGGGAAAGAAACAAAGAGAAGAATTTAAATTCCTTTTCAAGTAAGAATATATAACTTCCTAAAGTCCTTAAAATTTTCTAGGATACTATGTTTTTTATTTCTTCTCCTCTTTTGCATCTTGAATGTTTTTCTGTTCGTCTTTACCCCCCAAGAAATATTTCTGCAACAATTCTATGAAAATGTGACAGGTTGTTAATAGCTTGTTGCACATATTAAAATGAACAATACAGTTGGGTTCACTGGTAAAGAAGACAGGTGAGTCTATGCCAGAACTGCATTTTCCCTTAGATTTCTTGAGGAAAACAAAACAAAATCATAGCTATAGTTACTTGCAACAATACAGTATTCAAGAACCTCCATTTGATCTCTAATTTGACATCTACCTTGACTGACAGGTATCAATTGCAGACGCCTAAAACAATGTCATTGGCACCTAACTTTAGTGAGCACTGCCAATTGTTTTTAACATGTATAGCACTATCCATTCATTTCCTCCTACTGATAGAATCTTCAATATTTGATTGAGACAAAATACTGAAGTCAAAATTCAGCATGTCCCACCAGTTCAGCAATAAATTTCCTAGCATTTTCTCTTCATAGTGGCAGATCTTGTGACTTTAAGTAATTTTAAGTGACTTTATTTATCCTTCCATAAACTGTGTCATGTTTTCAGACATTTCTATATCTTGAAGACAGTGTTGAACTGTACTTTATACCCATAACAAGCTATTAATTACTTGCATTTATTAAAAGGTTAAAGCCATCGCTGGTTATGTGTCAACCTTGTTTAATAGAGATGTCCTCTTATTATTTGAAACTTTCATACATTTCATAAAATCATATAATCTCAAAATATAAAGAACTGACTTATAAAGCACTCATGACAATTGGCAAGTAGAACTTCTGACTCCACAAAGGTATATGTAAAAGTTAAACCAGATATATATGATAGTTTACTAAGCACTATTTGGACACTAACAGGCTTGAGTCCTCAATGATTTGAAGAGTTTGTTCCAGTGCTTGACCACACTCTCAGTGACTACCTACCTTGAATTTCACTTACAGCCTCAAGCCATTCCCCCACGTCCTATTATCAGACACCAGAGAGATCAGCACATCCATCACCACTCCCCATCATGAGGAAGTTATAAACAACAATGAGGATACCCCTTAGTCTCTCTTTCTCAAAGCAAAACAAACATGGCATATTCAGCTGTTCCTCTTAAATCATGTCCTTTAGTTCTTTCACCATCTTTTTTGCTGTCATTTGGATATATTCCAGTATTTTTATATGCCATTGTATTGTTGACTCCAGAACTGCAAAGACTACTTGAGATGAGGCCACTCCAAAGCTGAGTACAGTGAAGCAATCACTTTATCTGCCCAGTTAGTTATACTGTGCTTTGTGCACCCCAGAAAAAAATTGACTGTTTGGCCAACAGCTTACCTTTGAAGATCCTCCCAAGTCCTCGGAAATCCATCTGGTCTGAACAGTTGAAGACCACTACGTATTTTCCAAGGCACCGTCCCATATCTTTCACAGTTTCAGTTTTTCCAGTTCCTGCAGGTCCCACAGGTGCTCCACCCATGTTCATGCCCAAAGCTTGAGCCAAAGTGATGTAACATCTAAAAGACAACAATCAATCAGGCTGCAGGAGAAGGATTTCTGTAGAGTGCCAGAGGAATTTACACAGAGTCTGATTTAAGGAGAATAGGGAAGTGCTGAAATGATATTCCACTAATTACAATTAGATCAGTAAGGACAGAACCCCTTCACTCAGTCTCTGATGTAGGGAATATTGAGGTTCATTTCATCATACATAAAGTGAAAGAACAGATAATCCTCAATTATCAGCAACCTGAAAGATCACAAGAAGGGAAGAAAGCAGATACAGAGATGCTGCCTAATCTTAGTTTGGATAGTGAGTTATTTTATCTGGAGTAGTTTTGAAATGCATTATACTGTGGAGTGCAATAATGCAAGACATCTAACCTTTTCTTTCTCATCCATCTTTAAAATCTGACCACACGGTCCATCCCGTTTTCATAAATTAAATATTTATGCATAGTGCAGCAGAACACCAGCTAATAATTATATCAAGACTAGCTCTAGAATTTTTTGTATGGAACAGTTAAAAATAAAACAAACAATCCCTTATTTTGCCAATTATATGTTATAAAGCATTCATTGTGCTATTTGAGTTAGACAGGTAAATCTCTCTGTTAAGAGGATTGCAATTCTTTCAACATCCTTTTAGATCAAAGATCTTCAAAATACTGCAGCTGAATTATTTTTCTCCTGTCTGTTCTTCCTTAGCTCTTTTCATTAGCTTGTCTGTAAACACCTACTTTTGTCCTGTACCTCTATATTTTTATCTGTTGATATATCAGATCTTCAGATACGTTGGCTTCACATACACAAGAATGAGAGTCACATATATCATATGCATGTGGGGACTAATGCAAGTCAGTATGTGGCAGAAAATAAGTTGGAAACTATTCACATTATAGGGTACAGAAACAAAAATACTGAAGCATTCCACATGAAATAACTGATTTTGACAAGACTGTGAAGGATAAACTCCGCAGAGATCAATGTTGCATCCAACAGGAATGACAAAATTGCTGTTGTAAAAGCTGAGGTTTGGCAGCAAAGAATAAAGAAATAAAGTTAATTTTTCTCACCTGTCTGTAAGAGGTGTTATGACAAGCCTGTCAGTACAGCCCAAGAATTCATTCTGGTATGTGAAGCTCACATCAGTGATCTTAATCACCATTTTATCAGAGTCTTCATTAAAATAAAATCGACATTGTTTCAGCCACTCAAAGTCCGTAGGGCTCTTGATATGCATACAGCACTAAGAAGAGAGGGAAGACAAGGCTGTGACCTTCATGGTTAACATTTACTTTCACGTTTATATTATGTCATCTAAGTAGTAGATTCAAAAGAAGCACTGCAAACATAGTGAAAAGCAAAAAGGACAGCTAGTAACAAAAGAAGAGTGGAGAATCTATTTGGATTTTTACTGCAAAAATTGCTAATGTATTATTGCTCAATAACATACTTAGGCAAAGGAACTTCAGGCTTTAGATGAGTATGTCAAAATCTAAATACAAATACAGTCCATAAGCCTCAAACAAGAGTCATTTCAGTTTAACCTTAAAATGCCATTCCTTTTACTGCTCTTTACCACTTTAGTTTTACGAGTCAGGAGTACATAATGTGATATTTGATTTTATAAACTGCTACGAGTATTGTATGAAACCACAGGCATATTGTGAAAAAAGATATTCATGGCAGTGTTGTGGTGCTAAGGAATATCCATATCTAAGGAATTCAACAGAACTGAGAAAAAGCCACAGTTGCTGTACTGAATATCAAAACAGGATTTAAAAAAAAAATCATTCCGTTTGTATCTAAAAATTACACTCTACGTAAAATGATTATAACTAGAAATAAATGATTCTACAATGAAAAGATAAATGCCTGCCTATCAATAATGCGCAAAATTCAATAATTCTTTTCTTGGACTGCTCAATTTCAGAATGAGGTCCAGTACTTCCTATAGGTAAAAGGGTATGCTAGCTTTAAGTTTGATTAAGCTAAATGCTTTTATTTTCCTTATTTTAGCATCCTGTGTCAGCATGAGAAGGTGTAAAGTGAATAAAAAAATAGCTAAGTAATAATTAGGTATGCTATTGAAACTAGAACAGAGAGGATATCAGCTTCAATCAGCTTCAAACTTTTTCCTGTACTGTAACTCTATATTCATTTTATTTACTTGTAGAAATTCATAATGCAGTCCAGAAAAAGGACAATTATTTGCAACAAAATGTATGAGGAAAAAAGAGGTTCCTAACTGATCATGCAACAGGGGCACTATTAACTTTAGTGTAGCAAAATGAAACATTACAAAATTCTGCTACTGCTTGGGGAGAGGAAAACCTACTCAATTATTTCTGAAATATTCTTATTTGACGTTGTTGTATGTGGAGAACCCCTCATAATTTATTGTTAATTTTTTAATACTTACAAGACCATCAAAAATGTCCCTCTGATGCACATGAATAGTGATTAATGTCTCATATTTAACTCGCTCAAATGGACTAAGGTCTTTCGTTGTCATATCTATCAACGTGTTCAGAAGATCCAGGAAAAACTGGTTTGTCTTACGCATAACTTTTTTATCCTGCTTGGCAAGAGTCAAAGCTTCTTCTGAGTCTCTTGTCCAAATCATTTGGATCCCCAACAACCCAACCTTAGGAAACACAGAAGTATATGCTTCATAATTTTTTCTCTTTCACCTAAAATGTACATTTACAGACACAGAAAAACTAAAGAAATGGTTCTCCTGCTATATGTATAAAATTATTTTCCATGCATTCATACAGAGGTCCTATTTTGTGAGTCCTAAATGCATTCATAAATGCGTAATTAAGCCTGTACTTGTCTTGTAGATACTTCCTATAGTGCATTGCTTGTACAACTGCTGAATATAATTCACAGTATATGTAAATATACTTTACATAACAAATGTACATTTTATACATAATAACTAAACAGTTATTAGTGCTTCAATGTGAAATATTTTTCTAGTAGTAAACAGTCTTTATTCCATCTTCAACAACATTCCTGATCACAAATGAAGCTTCTACTAAAAAAATAATTTTCCCTCAACACTACTATCAGTTTCAAACCTTTAGCAATACATAGCTTTATCCTGAACATATGAAAAAAACAATTTTACTACTTTTCCTCCAGTAATCAATTATTAAGCTTATAAAGAAATCACGCTAACTTCATTACATTAATTTATTACATTCAGTATAGTTTTTAAACAGGATGCTTAGGGCAAGTTACCTTCTTTTGGTTTCTGCTATGTGAAGTTGAAACTTAAAAGACTGAGATGATTCAAATAAAATTAAATGCAATTTTTGTATTTAGCACTGGCTGCAACTTTGAATGAAAAACAAGAAAAAAATCTGATACATATCTGTGAATAATTCTTCATTCATTTAACAATGATATTACCTGGGCTGGATAAGCAGAAAGAAATTCAGTAATCTGGAAACTCGTTTCTTGGATGTCCATAGCTGCCTGGCGAATAACTTGATGCAGTGATAGCTGGGATTCCTTCAACAAAGAGCTGAGCCAAACTTCCACATTACCTTCAGCCATTACAGGTCTAGTCAGCTCTACAGTCTCACCCTCTCGTGAACTAATTGACAATATACGATCATATATCTAATAAAAGCAAAAATATATTGTGCTTATAGATACATTACTTATCTTTAAAATAATTTGTATTTTCCTGCAATCACTCCATTACACTGATTTGAGTAACTAATAAATTATATGAACTTGTTCAATGAAATTTAAAGACTATTAAATCATTACTTTGCTATGCTGAAAGGCTTTAAACAAAACACTGTCAGGAACAAGGAGACAAACCCTAATATATTGACTATTCCTGAATTTCACTAAAGTTTCAATGGCTATCCTGTGCCATGTGCTCTAGGATGACTCTTCTTGAGCAGGGATGTTGGACCAGACGACCCACTGTGGTCCCTTCCAACCTTACTCATTCTGTGATTCCGTGACAACATCCACTTAATAAAGGAAACCTTCCCCTATTACTGGTGGGTTAACAGCCTAACAAAATTTACAGCCTTGGAATCAAAAATAATGGAAACAAAAGTTAAGGAACACATGTGGATGCACTGTTAGAGGTCTAGGAAAATTACAGCCAGGAAAATCATTCCCAGGCTGAAGTCTGTCCTGGTTCCCTCAGATCCTTTCCCAAGCTGATAACATGTCCAGCTCCAGTAGGGAGTTTTTCCAGGACGATAGTTTTGTCAAAATAGAATGGAATTAACAACATAGATTAACACCTGGTGGTGACCATGGGACCCATTCTGAAGTACTGTCCCAGAGGCATTTCTCCAACTATCCAATGAGCTACTGTCTTGTCTGAGTTCAGCAAAACACCATATAAATATGAATCGCATCCTCAATAAAATACCTTCTTTCCCCAGGCAGGTCCGTGTTGCTATCATTGCTTTCTCTAGCTCAGTAGCAACAAACATGGACAATCAAAGGAATTTCAAAAGCATGGGGAGGTAATTAATTTCTAAGAAAATGCATACATAAGCAAAAAATGTTGCTATCTCTTTTTGTAAAAGGAATAAGAAAAGTGTTCTTCAAACACCATGTCTGAAGGCATAGTAAGGACAACTCAGAAGTAGGAGAGACAGTAGATACACCTTTTTCTTACAATCAAAAAATGAATGTAAAAATACAAATACAAACAATGCAAAAATACAAATAAGCTCATAGAGACTCAATAGCTTATTTGAGAGGAAGCCACAGAAAAAAGTTCTGTACGTGGGTGAGTTTTTCTGAAATTTAAGCACTGGTGTAAATTTTTATTTTGCTATTCCACATGAAGTTTTACTATGACATAAATGAGGATATGAAACAAATCTTAAATGAAGAAAGCTACTCAGCATCAAATAGTTGTGAGTAAAGTTAAACAGTAGAATGCCTTATGCAACCAAGTAGCTCTCTAATCTAGCAAGTATCACACATTTTTAAGGTGAAGGAATGGAACACAGAGGTGTGGGTAGTACATACCCTTTCATGGAATCTGACGGTTTTAATGTTGTCAAACACATTCAGCAGATGTGCCTGTATATTGTGAGAGTTGGATGCCTGGCCAAGAATTTCTAAGAGAGCAGGATCTGACACAAAGAAGAATCGTGGAAATAGCAGTCGTTTTTTCTCCAGATACCTGCATTTTAAAAAAATTGGTAGAGAAGCCGGGAAGGAGGAGATGGTAAGAGATTTAGGACATCCTTTCCTCATTAAAAAGTGGTATTTCTCATAATTTATTTTACAATTTTTAGCTGTACCAATGACAATTTTTATCCCTCATACATTCACTTTAAGCATCTGCTTTAAAGCTACTCTCTCAGTATCAGAAATCATTTCATGGAAAACTCTTATTATCTGTTATAATCTAAAGACCATAAAAATGAAATAAAATATTTTTACATTCTCTTTTACTTGCTATTTACCTCTCTCAAGCTAAATGTCTCCCACATGTGTGAAAAGTGTGAATAAGACACACAAATCTAGGCTTCCTTCTGGATTCAAACTAGGCTGAAACCAGCTTTGGTTTCAACAGAAACAGACAGTGAGTGACATCTTAGCCACAAATCAAATATTTATCTATTTCTTAGTTGGTAGAAATTTCTTTGGACATGCTTATATTATCCTGCTAACTTGTTTGCTCATTTTGACTGAATTCATACTAGAGTAAGAACATGATCTTTCCAAAGTTCCTGGGACAGTACTTGAGCACTTGCTCTTTCCCTAGTTACACAATGCACAACCATCTGGCCACGAATGTGGTCTCGTAATAATCTTACCCTGTGAGAGATTTCTGACAGATTTCAAGCTGTTCCAGTAAATGTGGCAATAACTGTCCCATTATTTCGTCTCCAACACAGCACTGAATAACATTGGGTGTTTCATGAGCTCGGGTCATGATCCTCACCCAGGATTTATCAATGTTAGAGAAACGCTTTGCTTCCTGTTGAAACAAGAGAGTGACTGTGGAAAGGAAGAAATGAAAGAAGCAAGAGAGAAAAGGGAAAAGGCTCCTGCTTCCAGAACTAGCATCCAGTAATCTTAGCATCAATCTTCTCACTAGTTATCACATGTCTTCTAGAAATTTTTCAGCTTAGACACAATTCTTTCTGTTTACACAATATAGCTTATATTATACTTGGCTGTCAAGCCTGATATGTACTTTCTCTTGCATTTTTAGAGAAAAAGACAGAAAACTCCTTATACTTGAATTGAAGCATCAAATCTGAAGATTTTTTCCTAAAACTAAAGTTCATTTTTAATTTGAAATATCATGAAGGAAAGCTTAAGGATTCCTAGGTACTATTATGCTAGTGGTAGGCACTACTAGGCACAATATTTAAATACATATTAGTTAGCAGCTTTACAATCTAGAAATCAAAAGATCAAAAAGATCACACAATTTTATTATTATTTCTCACACCATGCCTTCCATTGGCACTACTTACCTAATTTCCTAGCAAGACTAGTTTTGTTAAATACTAAAAGTAATTTAGTTTATATTACTGCATCAATTATGATATCACACTTAAGTTTTATTCCTAAAATGTTGATAAGCAAACTGAAAAAAGGCAAGTCTAGAAACCTTTGGAAGCTGCCTTGCTATATCACCACCAATAAAAACAGCTTCTAAATAAATCCACAAATTCTGCACAGTCAGCCAGTTCTCAATTATATCCATTGTATTGGAAAGATAGTGCACCCATTTCTGAATCTGTGTCTTGAATGGAATATTGAATCTACAACAAAAAAAGAAAAAACAAAGAAAAAAGAGGCATTTCTTTATTTCAAGAAGAAAACAAGACTCTTGAAAAACAGCATATAAGTCACAGGATGAAGACTAGTTTTTACGCTTAAAATTTTTCAAGTGAAAGTATAAAAACTTAATTCAGCTAGTTGGCAGCTCTAAATCCAAACAGCTCCAACTTGTTGCTGTGTATACAAGGTGTACACAGCACAGCTCTGATCCAACAGAAGTAGGATGGGAGCAATTTCACTCTGAGGTAAAGGGCCTACTCAACATTTTGAAAGTTGTAAATTCACAGAGTTCCTGAACTCTCCTAAACTGCTGCTTTTGAGCATCTGCCTGATGATCAGGTTCTGTGTTCCTTATTTCACCTGTCCTTTGGTATATGAAACCAGACAAACGGAAGCTCACTTTAAGTGGGATTTTCATCACCTTTGGCATTAGGAAATGACCTATCACAGGGGCAGAGTACAAGTGCCTGTAAGTAGTCCTGACATTGCCAGGCAGTGTTCTCTCTTATGCCCCCACTTTCTTTCTTCAATGAAAACTTTTCAGCAGTTTAGTCAGGAAATCCAAGCTGCATCTACATGTTTTCAAAAGAACTTATTGGGGGGATACACTAGATACAATAAGAACCACCCCATGAACAGTTCAAGGACAAGCAAGCCCTTCGATTTTATCTAGATATTTATTTACCTTCTTTTCTATGATAGATTTGTTCACTAAAACAAAGCCTTCTTGCTAATATTTTTATCTCTCCCCACATTCCCTCCCTCCCTTTCCTGTTACCTGTTACTCATGAGAGAACCAAGAATCATCAAACTGTCCTCCAGGGTAGCAATTGTTTCTGACACGCTGTCACCTCTTAAAAGAAGTTCCCCACGAGTTTTAAAGTTTGCAAAGACAAATATCTTGTCATCCCATTCAGCTATCACTTGTTTTAACTTCTGCTCAATGTCTCTCTCCTTCACAGCACTTATGCAGATATCCTTTTAAATAAACAGGATGTCAAAACAAGCTATTAATCCTTCAAGTCCCTGTTACATGAATCTAGCTCTTATTTCCTTTAACACTAGGTAACAATAGACTCATGAGCAACTATTTATTGGAAAGGTCTACAGATATACAAGCACCATAGCTAATAATCTGTATACCACATCACAATTCAATCAGCTCTGGGGGGAATAAAATAATATCAGAGTGCTTACTTTTCATATGTTTAATGTCACAAAGCAAGGTACAAATTAACTCCTGCGCCAAATGGAATTATTTTTTTAAAAAAGAATTTGATACCACAAAATATTTGTGCCATTATTTTATACAAAAAACTTTAATGATAGTCCATTTCTCTGTTCTTTCTACAGAAATGTTTTGATTTCCTTCTTGCTCCTGTTACTCATATACTATACAAGTGGATTGTGAGCTTCATGTATCCCTATTTCTTCCTTCACAATACCTCTATTTCCTCTTTATATCTTAATAGTGGAACTTCCATTATATTCCTCAATTTCAATGTTTCACACTCCACATCAAATCTGTGTTCAGTGAGATCCATAATCTGCTTCCAGTGCCGAGGCATCATTGCTTTACTTGACATGTGCTCAAGCAATGGGCAGCATTCACTGAAGTCCTCTATGGTCCTCGTTAGGTCAAGAAAAGGCTGCCATTCCTTTACAGCACGAGGCAGCTTATGGCACCTACAGTGAGACAAAACAAGCTTTTTCAAAAAGTTTCAAATATTCTTTCTTTAAAACCACTCTATACGGTTTTGACAGCAGAAGATGCACCTTCCAAATGCAGATTACCTATAATTTGGAGTTTGTGCATATGCTTCTCCATGTGGGAAAATCTGTTTCCAGTTTATTTCAATGACTGATAGCTGGGTAGGCACCTACAGCCTCCCCTTTGGGAGCGTAGCTTCATAATTTTAATAACTCTGCAAGTAATCTTCAAAACCAGTTGAAATGTTCTACATCTTGATTTCATCTTTTGGTGAGGCTGATGGTATGCACTGCTCTGAGCTTGACAAAAACCCTGTTCCTCAGGGTTTAATGCTTTAATTTTTTTATTCCTGGTTTGATGAAAAGTTCAGCTTCTATGCATGCAGTATAATCCATTTTGTAGAAAAACTATTCTGCAATTCACTAACTTGCCTTTGACACCTAGCATAAATCTGTCTCTCATGAACAACAATACTACAGCAAAAAACTTTGAATTTTCCTTCATGGACAAAAAAAGTAACAATTTTAACATATATTCCAGGCTTCTTAAAAATATATAGCCAAGAATCTGTCTAAGGAACAATAGTGCTCAACATTTAGAATCTAAACTTTTTTTATTTTATGACATTGGTGATGGATATATTTTTCAATTTAAATTCACGTTTTTCATGCCTCAATAAATAAACACACGCTCATATATGATTACTGGTGCTAACCAATTATAATCATATACAAGAAGTACTTTAGGCAGCTTTAACACAGCAGTAGTTTCTTACCTGTTCTGAAACTCCATAAGTTCACTGTTAATTTTTTCAATATCTAATTCCGACCAAAGAATATCAGAGTAGCCACTGATTGTGTCAATGACACTGTTATATAGATTATAGAGTTTCTGCAACAGATTCAGTTGCTTCTTTATTCCAAGCAGCTGAGGACACTGAGTAACTGGCAAACCAAAAAGATCTTCTCCACCTGTACAAGTAATATATTTCCGAAAGAGATTATCACATCGATTCTAAGAAAGAAAAAGAAAAAAAGTTAAATAAAATAAATAAATTTAAAAGTTAATAAAAATAACTAAATATTTAAGATCCAAAATTATGATTAAAGCTGAATTAGACTAAGATCTAGGAAATAATAGAAAGATATAGAGAGATAGTAACAGCTTACACTGTCAACAGTTTTGTCAACGATTTTCTTAAGAAAAGTAACTTTTAGCTAGCTTGGAGGCACATTTTTAGAAGTTGACAGGAAAGCCATTTAGTTCATATGGCACAGTGACAGAACAATAAATGCTAAGATTGTACTTGAAAGAGATGAAGCATGACACACAAAGCAAAAAAAGGTAGATACAGCAAATTCTACCTCTCCAGGTATGCTGTGAAAATCCTTTTTTGACTGCTCAAGAAAGAATTACTACCATTAAAGTAGCAAAGAAAAGCACAATTTAATTGTCAATTGCAATATAACTCAGGGAACATAGTAGGAAGTCAAATGAATAGCACTATGGGAAAAGGAAAAGCATTAGAAGTTGTTATTGCAGGAATAGATATTAATAATGATACAAAGACAGATTTCAACCAAAAAAACAAACACAATAATGAACTCAAGAATAGCCTATAGCCAAATACACTAAACTTGTGGGAAGGCTCTCATCAGGATATTGTATCTAGCAATCATTACTCATTATCTATGCAGCCTTTCTGTTAACTCCTAAAAATTTTAGATTTAAACAATATTCCTTGCAAATGCATAGAAAAATTCCAACTTAGTTTTCACTAAGAGAAATCAGACTTTGCCAAATCAGTAACCCTATCCATTAATGAAAGTTCATTCAACTACTGAGATTCCTTCTCAGAACCTTTGTAGTAAGTATTAAGTTGTGTCTTAGAATTAACAGTACCTGGAATATAGTAAGCCTGTCACTGGCTTCCTGAGGTGTTAAACCAACCACCATTGGCCCATTCTAGAAGGAAAGAAACAAACGAAACAAAACAAACAAAAAACAAACAAGACCAAACCAACAAAAAATACATTAATTTAGAGGGTGAGAATAACCACAGCTCGTTTCTAATCAGCATTTTCTAAATGCTAACCTCAAACACTTTTGCAGCCTCCAGATCCCTCATCCAGATCAGATAACAACTGAACCAAGAGATGACAATCAACCTACTAGAACACTTTTTTAAAAAAGATTTTTAAAAATTCAAAGGAGGCAACTAATTGCATTTTTAATGCAGACATTTTTCATTACACTGTAAAATCTAGGAAATCATAGCTCATTTTTTTTAAGCTGACTTTTGAGTAAAAGTCAGCATTACTTAAAAGATGATACAAGATTAGTTCAGCTTCATTCATTTATATTCTAATGAAAAGGAATGTGAGAGCTTAAGTCACTTGTACATATACCCAGCATCAGAAAACTTTTCTTTCTAACATAATTTGTCATTAATCCTAGTCTTCACATTTGCTCATGGTAGCTAGATGATTTTCAAAAACCTTAAATATCTCAATTCTTAATTTTTAAGAACTGATTACCAGTATTATTTACTTTAGTCACATACAAAACATTAACCAGTCCGGCCCTACACTGAAATTCAAACACCATCTTAACAAGAATAAACCTATTTAACAGTAGAGGCCCATCCCATTAACTGGTCACATGCAAAAACCTTTCCATGTTCCCACTGCTCCTTAATTTTTTTTTTAATACAACAAAATAGAAAAACTTGCCTGATCATAATCCAAATAGAACTGTGCACAGTCTTCAGTGAAAGTCTTCACAGCAGTAATAAGCTCTCCTCTGAAGTTTGGCTGTAAAGCAACGAGCTCATTCTGCACTTCATTTGCACGGATTAGCAGCTTTTCCCAAGTGTAGTGCAACGTGTCCACCTTCTCTGTCTCTTCCTTGGCAACAAGTAGATCATATTTGTTCAACATAGCATAGGATTCCTGCCAGAAATTTGGATCAAGATACAGAAAATTGTAACTTCAGTTAACTTTGTAAACATATATGTATGCTATCATTTTAAGAAATTCTGTTCTTCTTGGATAGCCATTATTAAAAGCTGGCAAACCAATATAAAACTGGAAGAAATGTCTGATTTTTTTTTGTTTCTCAGAGCATTGATTTCCGCTTGTACCACCAACATATAACAGTCCACATACTGAAAACTCTCAGTGAATTTCACGAAATTCACTTTCTGTAAATTAGCACAGAGTGGTGTAGCAATGAACCTGTGGCATAAACCATTCAATTTGAAAATTTTTGTATAAAGTGGAATTATTTCCATTCATGCTTTCCAGTTTGATCAAATTGTAGCCAAATTGCAAAAATGGAAATGTAACTATCTGCCTCCTACAAGACCATGTGGAAATTATGCCAACTTCCCTTTCAAAAACCTGAAGCTTCACTTCTTGTGCCTAGGGACTTGAGTCTCCTTCTTGCAGAATTAGAAGCTTATAAGGAAATTATGGGCAATCAGGAATCATGAACATGTATAGCTGATAAAAGCAATCAATCAATCTCATATAGTCTGCTTAATATTAGCTTTTTACTCCTCTTTAGGCTTAGCTAAAAAAAGAAATAATTAGGAATCTCATTTCTTTTCATATACAGACTTCTTCTACAAAGTATGGAAATATTTCTTGCATTAAATACATGTATTCTCATCTTCCTCTTACCTACATCACTCAATTTCTGCACTGTTCACTAAACCACCTCTCACCTCATCAAGTTTACATTTGCCCAAATCAGAATTTCACAGAAAAAGGTTTACAGGAACATAACAGGCCTGTCACTCAGCATTCAACACATATTAAATGATACATTTTCCAAGTTCACTGTTAAGCTTTAACCCAGAAAATAACTGCTCTCCTGAAACAGTACCCATACATGCAACATCCTCACTAGGTACCTCAATGGGGCCAATTTGAGAGTCAATAGAGCTCTGTAGTTCTCTGATCTCTTTTAAAGCTGACATGGCTATTCTGATATCATCCAGGTCCGTGATGGTGCGATTTAACTTCTTGCCCGTTTCCTCTACAAAAGTCAAAATTGCTTCCATCTGTGTTCTGTACTTCTTATTGCAATGATACCCCAGCAAAGTCATCCAGGCTTTGGTTTCTGATCTCAGTGCTAGCTTCAGATCAGCTAAAAATATTGAACAATTAATAGATATTATACATTGCAGATATTTTTTAAGATGAGCTTTTAATCTTTTTTATTACGTGTGTTCTCTTCAGTGCCAGTTCTGATTTTTCAGTCTGACCTTTCACATACATAGATGATGAAATCACATGGGCACCTTGAACTGGTTCATAAAATTACTTTCAATTCACAATTGCTTTCCTCCTATTTTTCTAAGAATTTATCATCTTTTCTACTGGAAAGATCATCTAAGAACATTGAACAATTAATAGATATCAGATATCATAGATATTTTTAAGATGTACCTACTGGAAAGATGAGGCTGGACTCCATACTTTACATCTTCTTCATTTATAATTCAAATACAAACTTCTGTTTTATACATCACTAATGAATTGGTTAATATTCTCATCTAAGTGTAAAATCTTTTCAAAAATTAATCATCTTGAAAAAAAATAACGTGGGGAGGAAATTAGGAAGCTAATTACGAAAGCTGAAGAAACAAAATTTGATCATAGCATCGGTGGAAGTGTTAGATAGAAGGGGGTCCAGCTGTCTCACTGCACGCAGCCAGGCAAGGAGAAAAGTAATATAAACTTATCATCTTACTCCTGTGAAATATGTACCTCTGGGAATCAGTGACAGAAGGATGGGCAAACATCTACCATCCACCCCATAAGTGAGCAGAAGTATCCAGGTGATTTAATAAACTCCAGCTGAGACTCACAGATATCCTTGTGTTATTGTTTCACTTGCATGCATTTACTGCCAAAACAGCAAATAACCCTTCTCACTCCCTTTCTCCTTTTCATTTTAATCTAGTTCACCCATCCAAAACTGTCACATCTCTCCTTCCTACTGGAGTCAGAAAGTACATGTCTCTGGAGAGAAGCTGAACTCTACCAGTGTACAGTGCAATAGCTCCCACGCAGATGTATTCAGGCTCAGAATTGATTTTCAGGTCCAGGTCTTGGAAATGCAGAATTTCAGATTCAAATTCAGAGAGTAATGGGTTTCCCACCATTAACTTATGAGTGGTTTCCTCCTTGTCCCTCTGCCATATATGGTGGTAACAACTAAAACTCTCCAAAGTTGTAAGAATTTCCTGAAAGACATTTACAAGTTCAAAGATTCTCAGTGTCATGTATATAGCATGCACATAATTTCTTAGCAGCTGCTCATTAGAGTACACTACAAACTCCATAGTGGAGCAGGTTGAACCACCTCGCTAAACAAAAGGTTGCTGGTAAATTTATGTTACAGCAAGTTCCATTACTGATCACACATCGTGCCAGAAACTCTATGTTAATCACAACCAATTTGTCAGATTAGTTTAAACATTTGCCAATTAAGTCAATCTTCAGTCAATAAAATCACTGGAATGAGTGGGAAGTAAAGTTTAAAACTAGGATACAGTACAGTTGTCCTTCCCTGCCATTTCTTGGGCTAGAAACTAAAACCCGAGCCCCAGGGCCCAATATAACAAGAAAAATTCATTCTGAAATTATAAAGCTATGAAACAATTTTTTTAACATTAATTTCTGCACTCAATTCAAGTCTCTTTGATTTGAATATCATTAATTGAGTGTGCAAGAGAATTTTTTTTTTGGTTCTCAGGAGTTCAGAAAAATGTGAGAAAGTTAAAGTTAAATCATCACTGCATCTAATTAAACAAGTAAATGAGAGACGACTGCTACGAGAGATAATCCACATCATGACTTATGATAAATATAGCATATGCAGGCATTTAAAGCTGGCTAAATTATAAAAGTTTACAAAATACCAAATATCAAAATACCATGATAACTATCCACCATTATCAACTACTCAGCACCAGCCTGGTAGTTATGCTTTAGTACCACTGAAGTTACAAGGCCTTGAGTCAAAGATTTTCACATGGCAAGACTCTTAAAAGATTGGACCAAGCGCAGAAGAAACTGATGCAGAATTCCCTAAAGAAATAGTTTATTAAAGAGTGCATAGAATAAAAACAAGGCATATCCTTTAAGACACATCCTAACCTACACTAGCAAATCCTATGCAGCATTTTTAAAAAGCCAATCTGACAGACAGTTTTCTTCTAAAAACCTTCATAACCTCTCCATAACGTGGCAGAAATCATGCTGGCTGCATTAGCTACAAACAACACAGCTATGCTTAGGGTTTTTTATGATGTTTTAATTTATGCGGATATTCAAACCTCAGATCTTGGAACACAGTACACTTAATCCGTGTTACACTTTTAAGGCATATTTGTAAATGTTCAGCCACATGTTTTCCATCCAACATCCTAAATTTTTATTATTACATTTAATCACAGCATTAAATACCTACCCTAATTACCCAAAGATATTAAAAGTAATACATTAATATCCCTCGGATAGTGATATTAAATTAACATCTCAATTGTCTTACCCCTTTTGTGGAATTGATGGCACTGCTGAGTAAAGATGCTAATTTGGTAATTTCTTTGTTCTCTGAAACAGTCTTGAAGTAGTTCTGGCTTTGCTCTGGGTCAGATGAACTGAGTGATGCTGCATCTGATACACTATCTATAAAAGAAGATTCAAATATAAAAGCAGGCTTAGGACAGACAAACTGGATAGGAGAAGTAAATTCCTGTACACAAAACCGAATGACATTTTTTTTCAATAAGCATGCATTTTAAAGTTAGATGTTCTTAAAGGTAGCCAGAAGTCAAGGGAGCCAACATAAATTCATAAGCATCTCCATTTTTGTAAAAGTGCTCCATCTAGGTACTCTATCAAGTTTGGAACGAGTTCCAATCCAATCTTTCAAACAGAAGCTTTCCTCTTCTCTCCCCCCTCCACAAGGTTTATTCTGTATGCTTCACCTAAGTGATTTAAGTGAGCATTTGCTTACTTATATATCAGCACTAAGCATTCTTATTTTCTGAAATAGCCCACAATCGACAATTTGAAATACAATTTAACATTAACAAATTCTTAAAGACTAACTTAACTTCTTAACCAGTTCACATATTACTGTCCTACTTTTTAGATGCATAAGAACAGCTAACCTAAAAAGACCCAAATGTATTTTTAAGTATCTCAGGTAAAATGTAGAACAATTAACTTGGTTTGATTTTAAATTATTTAAGAGAAGAAAAACCCCATCAAAGATAGCATCTTAAATTTCCTTGAACTAATGACTTCAATAACTTGATGTCTGGTTACAAAACAGAATAATGGAAATCCTTTTAGAAATTCTTGTCTATTCAATCTCTTACACAATCCTCTCTACACCAATACTGCAATTTACATGGACATTTTTATTCAATACCAGGTATTGTGAAAGTTAAACTTACCCTTCTTAAAGGGTAAACACAAGCTCTAAGATGCCATTTGAACATGCCAAATTATGAACCACACTGACAGATCAAGAAAGATTATTCTGTAACAAAAGTGACTATAATTGTAACCAATATATATGCTGTAACCCAAAGCAGTAAAATGCTTCAAGGAGCACCAAAAAAAAAAAAAATCCTCTTACTCAAACCCACAGAAGTGCAAGTGGCAAACCTGGTTTCTAATGAGAAAGAGATTTCTTCTCTGAGACAATTTAAAATCTGTGAGGTTGTTTAAAATCTATCAAGTCTACTGTTTTTGATGTATTTAGTAATTAATATCTTCCAATATGTTCTGTATAAATCACATTTACCTAACATTCAAATTTAGCAATGTCGGAATTTATCATTACCATGGCTGTTTTCCTTTCCAGTCTCTTTTATTCCATCATCAGAGTCGCTGTCTCTGCTCCCACACCACAAAGGAACAACTTTTCTCTCTAACGCTTTCTTCTGAAGAGAGAATAATGTTTATTTTTTATTTGCAGCAGTTTTGCACCATTAGTTCTAAGTAAGGCTTTTAAAGACACCAACCTTGGATATTCTCTCCTTACTCCACTGCCGAACTCCCTTCATTACTTTCACAATACTATCTACAGCTTTATTAAGTGTCTGCTGTACCTCATCCAAAGAGGGTATCATGATGATATTAGGGATAGATAGGTTAATATTAGTCCTAATTATAGGATGAGCACCTTTTTTCTCCTTAGACATACTGTGATTTTCTAAATAAAAGACAAAAAACAGAAGAAAAAAATAAAACAAAAAAGCTGTTCATATTTTTTTCAAGACATCAAACTAGGCATTGTTTTGATATAAACCAATAAATATATCTCCTAATGTAGAGTATTGAATGTAATTTCTGAAGGGAAAAAGAATTCCTGAGTAATTTATAAGATGTACTGCTAAACTCTACAGCAGCACAAGTGAAAAGTAAGTGCAAAGCTATGTTTCTCCATGAAACTTCTCTTCAACTTATTCTGTGCAGCTAAACTCTGTTTAGGAGACAATTTTGTTATCTGGTACTCCCAGTCATCATACTAAATTGGGCACAGAATCGCCTTATAAACTATAGAGATCAAAGACAACGGCCATTATTTTAATTTCTTAAAGGTGTTTGACAATAAAACACTTCAAAACAGTGTTCCATCACCATGTATGGAAACATCTCAAGGCAATTAGTAAGAGAAAAAAGACATTCTTTTTTTTTATACAGTTTCCTGTACAAGGCAAGGTCAAACAGATCTTGTCAAGTTATCAAGTTCTTAAGTTAATAATTGATAACTTTTAACTTTAGTGATAACTTATCCAGTTATCAAGGTGTTATCAGAAACTCATCTACCAAGTCCAGCTCCAATTATAATATTGGCTTCAGAACAGTACAGTGAGTCCTAAGAGAAACAGCATTGTAATGACACTTTCCTACTGTCACAAGAAAAAAATACCTTTGGAAATACACAAGTGTAACTTAACAAAATAGCTTAATCAAAATCCCTTTGTTTTCCCCTCTTTTACACTTGCAACTCTTGTTTATAGAGTTATGAGGTATTACATTTTTATTTATATGGCCTAAAAGAGCAATGTACTACAATGCAGCCACCTAAGAAGTTGATGGTGGAAGATGCATGAATGCGCTTGCGGATGGTCTCCAGAGCGTTTCGCGTGACTTTCACAAGGGCATCAATGTTACGATTGTTAAAGTAAGAAAGCAGTTCGTTGGCTTCTTCCTCTAACTTTTCCAAATCCATTCTCTTCCTCTTTGCTGTAGGAGACAAGCCAGCCCACATCTCACTGGAATTTTGCCAGGAAGCCAAGATTTTCAATTTTCTTTCCTCTTCTGTCGCTAAAACATCATAAATCCAGTTAGTTAAATTTACTTAAGGGACTTGAAAATACCATAAAGTAACACCTCCACAGGTGCCTGGAACAATTTTAAGCACAGAATTACTCATTTGTAATCTGCACCTCATTGTAACAGGCCTTTTATTCCTATCTGCCTTCTTATTCAGTACAAACTGGCAAAATTACCATCAAAATTTAGATATTATTTCTTATTCTCTTTCTCTAGGAAGTCCAGCAATAAACTAAGGCTACTAAGTAGTTCTATGGTGCAAACCTCCCAAAGTCCAAGTTAGATGAATAATATTGACCTATTTTGTAGATGATAAAAGATTGTTAGATTATTCATTACCCAGGCAAATTCAAAGAAAAGTCTTTAGACATTAGATACTATTCAGTACTTCAGTCACCTAAACTACAATGTCACCCAACACAAATTATCAGCATGAAAAAGAAGCAAACACCAAGCAATACAATATTCTTACCTGTATTTTTGTCCCTTTCTTCACCACTGGGTACAATTGACTTCTCATCTTTACAGACCTGTTCCTCAGTGTCAAGTAACATGTTAATCAGATCATTAGCAGCAGCTTCCACCAGTGAGCTTTTTAAGCCTAAAGTCCGAGAACCTTTTATACAGAGCTCCTGTTATCAAACCAAAACAATATTCTCTTATTGTCCCAATTCTCCTGTCAATTTCACAGTCATAACAACCTTTATTAACACAAGTGTCAAGGCCTAAGATTTGCGAAAAACCAGATCTATATACAAACCTGGGTTTTAAATTGGTTTGTTCCAAAATATTAGGTATCAACAAGACATCAGAAATGTCTTTCAGCATTATGTTGGCTTCTTTCTCAAATCACATGATTCATTAGTTAATATTATTAATCAATGTTTATAATGCCTAGTTTCTCGAAAAGGCTCCCAAAACCAAGGCCTCTTAATTTTCTTAGTTTTCCAATGTAGACATAGGAGATTCCACACTTCTTGGAATAAGTACTAGCCAATCATATTTCCCATTTGCAACTAAATAGAAGATATAATCTATACAAACTGTATTTATTATTAAAATAAACACAGAAATTATTAACTAGGGAGTGAAGAAATCAAAGGATGAGATTAAATAAAATTCAGAAATAAATTACATCTTGTGCATCTTTTTTTCTCCAATATTTATAATAAAATCAATCAAATATGCTTCAACTAATTCATTTTTATCTACAATGGCCTTTTAATTTTTTACTTCATTGTTGTCTTATATTGCATTCAGCTTAAACAAACATGACTACCTTTGTTTAATTAAAAATCAATAATTGGAAATATTCAGCCATTTTCAAATTTTAAGACATAATCTTTGGCCTTCCTAATGGTTCTGTTGAGTTCAGAGAGAAGGCAGATGTGATTTGTAATATCACAGCAACCACTAAAGTATTCTGGGATTTTTCCACTGGATAATCATTTTTGTTGTAGCAATTTCTTTAGAAATTTAAAGACACTTGTTAAGTGACAGAAGTTATTTCTAGTCCCCTCTAATTAAAAGTTACAATAAGCTTACAAACTGTTACTATTTTCATTGCACCCATAACTGGGGTCCTTATACCTCTTACTCTCCTAACTCAACTCAACTGGCCCTTTGAAATTGCTGTGTGTGTAATTGCTATGTAGCAGTTCAAGTTACCATATTGTGCAGAGAAGTTTTTGTGCTCACTCTCACATATTTTTCCCTTAGTAAATATATATTTTAGTACCTGCCCAATCGGGAAGGAGAAGGATCAACAAAAATAACTATGGATTATGAGGTTTACAATGCTCATTCCATATAATATTATTTTAAATTTTACTCTATATTTAACAAGGTAAGTTGTTACAATGGCCAAAGGAGAAAAGGTCAAAGAGTTAAATAAACTAAGACAATCAAAACTTTCATTCGTAATATTTATTGCTACAAGAGAAAAGGAATGGGGATCATCTACTTGATTTTCTAGTCTTTATCAGAACAAAGTTTATTTCAGAAGAAAATGCATTATAACCTAAAATGCAATATCTTACTATTGTGTCACAAAATTATTCTGATATTCAATTTAATTATAACCTTAATCAGCTTTCTAACCAACAATTTACATGCTTATAGTTAATTACCGTCAGCATAAAAGTATTTTGATGGGGCGAAGGAAGGTTGTTTTCCCAGAACACCTTCACCCAGGTACTTCTGCTCATATTTTCCACATCCAATTACCAACTATAGAGAGTTTGAGATACTCATTACACAATAGTTTCCATAGAATTTACTGTCCTCAGACAACTGCTGGAGAATTCCTTTATTTAAACAGGAATAATGACCAAAAGAAAAGATACTATCATAGAAGAAAAAATTTTGAGTGATATGAAAGCATAAAAGAAATATCATACATGATCCAGCTTGACATTAATACTGAATAGAAAAGAACATCTCAGCTCAGATCTCTTTTCATTTGGTACTTTTGCTCCTTTTTAAGGTCCCAGACAAGCAAGTGGGGATTTCCATGCGTATCCCCATGCATGCTTCATTAGTTCTGCATTCAGAATTTTTTACCTCATAAAAAAGAAAAATATCTAAACTCAGTCATCAATCTCTTCTTCATGAAACTTTTATCTACTAACCTTAGTCTTTTGAAGAAATTCCTCACAGCTCTGTGGTTCGTCTTCTGGCAACATACAGAGCGGCACTGTATTCATTTCTTGAAGGACAGCATCAATACGAAATTCAACCAAGTCATTTACTCTATCAAGCAATAACTCCAGCCCAGCTTTTTGAAGAAAATAGAAGATTCAAGACAAGCTGAAAAGTTTGAATCAATAGCCTTTGCAGAGTCCCATTTAAATTTTTACCTCAACAAAATATCTTATTCAATTGTATGTGTATTCTGCACCTTAACCAATTTACTTCAAAAATCTAAACTTTGATGGCAAGCTTCACCACGAGAAACATAACTTTTTCCATAACAGATACTTACCTAGCATATGCTATCTACATGCTAAAAGATAACTATAATATTATATAAGCTATTGTACAAATATCATAGAGCTTTCTATATAAAATATAGTATCTATTACAAATATATATAAGATTAACTTAAAGGATACCTATTTCAAACATGAAGACATTAACATTTAATTGAGGGCAAACAGTATTTCATCTTCTCCTACAGCTTGAGCTAGTTACAACTTGGAGAACCTACTAGCAACAGAAACTTTCAGCAAATAAAATCTCTATGCTTCAAACAAATGTTAAAGGCCAAACAATATTTAACAGAAAACAATCACTAGAATTTTCAGTTTAATAGAAATCTACTTTCATTGCTGAAGCAGAAATAGCAGCAAGGTGCCTGATCTACACATTGATTTTTGTATTATTCAAAATTAAATTAAGCATTATATCAGGCTAGCATCCAAAATGTACTTTAATCTGCCATTTCAACTACAGAAAACTTCCATTATAACTACTTACGCATTTTCAAGAAACAAAATACGTTTGCTGTATTAATTAAGCTAATGAAAAAGGAATTTGGTATCTTCAAGAATAAAACCCATCTCAGTGCAACCTTGTGATAATCTTTCGAAAACACTACAAACTCATCTATTTTCTAAAGCTGTTGTCCAAGATGTGTGTGCATTAGTTTTAAAGAGATTGATGTTAAAAAAAAACTAATATGAAATGTTATTGAGAAACGACAATGCCAACTGAGTCAGTGTTTTATTCCCTGAGAAATTGTTTTGCACATTATAGAAACAAAAAAGCAAGACTAGGAAAAGTCTGGAACTTAGGACCTCTTTTGAAAATTAGTCATCATTCTTTAAATTCAGAATACACTGGGCTTTTTTCACTGTACTTTATGTTTGGTGTAACGTCAACAACCTAGCACACACATTAGTAAAAATTTGATGAACATACAAGACAAAAAGAAGGTGGTGTTATAAAAAAATATTTCATGAAATACAGGACAGTTGAAAATTCTGATACCTTTTATATATAAATCGATTAAGTGCAAATCATGTAGAGAATTGTAAGCTCATAATATAACTTGCATTTGAATAGAACAAACAACCAGAAGTTAATGGAAGGAGGCAAGTAACCTACCTAGCTTAGAAAAAACTGTATTAATATATTTCTCAATATTCAAAGATGTCCAGCTCAGGAAAATTAGACCTGGCTGGATAGCATCATCTACATTTACTAATCGAGGAGCCATCAGTTGTTCAAAAGGGTGTTGTATTTTCAGTTTAATTCTTTTGTATTCTGCCAACATCACCTGAAATAGAAAATGAAAACATTAGTTAATATATACTGATTTGAACCTCTTCATAATCATGTATTTATGATTACTTTAACTAAGAAAATTCATCTTATGTACATTGCTGAAATTCCTAAGTTATGATTAATTGCTTGGGAAAGGTTTTCATTATTTTTGGCAGAAGTTCACTATTTGTTGCTCTTTATATATTTGTTGCTCTGTGTGAAGTACTCCTTCACAGAGAAATCAATCTTTGATTGCACTGGCGCTGTAATGGAGTTAATTTCATTCTCAATGGCTCACATTATGCCATGTTTTGGATTTGCGACCACAACTGTGTTACTAACACACTGATATTTCGGGTATTGCTAAACAGTGCTCATACAGCACTGCGTCCTTTTCTGCTTGTCACACTACCTGTGGGTGACTGGGGACACACAAGACACTGGGAAGGAACACAGCCAGGACCCCAAATGATTAATGGCATCTCCTACCTAAGACATCATGCTTTAAAATGAAAGCTAGGAGAAGAAAGAAGGAGGGGGACACTCAAAGCTACGGTGTTTGTCTTCCCAAGCAGCTGTGATACTGCCTAATTTTACCAGAATAATTCTTCCTTTTTTTCCTTGTGCATGCAGTTTCTGCCTTCCTTATTAAATTGCCTTTATCTCAGCTCACAGGTTTCCTATTTTAACCTTCAGATTCTCTCCCCCATTCCAAGGAGGGGAGTAAGGGAGCAACTGTGTGATGCTTGGTTATCTACATGGCTTAAACCAGAAAATACCAGAAAAATCTTGCAGATTTCAGTCTGTAAGTGAGAATTACAGATGACAAAAAGCCCAAGGACAAAAATACATCTAAGTGAACTTTCCAGCAATTCTAATAAGATCAGCCTTACCAGAAATTTATTATACTATTTTCTTTCTAATGCCTCTTTAATCCACTGATCTAGTTTCACATGTTTGGCAATAACATTATGATTTAAAGTCGTAAAGAATTTATGACTTATGTTTGGTTGGTTTTCTCATTTTCAGTATCAAGTAGGCCTTTAAAGCTATAGGTTTCTGGACACCTATTTTCGAATCCCCATCTTGAGTCATTGAGAATCTTGTCTGTTCATAAGCGGATTAAAACATCTAAAGGACTTAAAAGACAATAGAAAGAGGAGTTTCAGCTTCTGTTTTTAAACTGTTCTATAGACATCTGTGTAAAACACCAGTGCCAGAAAAATAAAAGCTGCTATTTGCTGTTTGCTTTACACTTTTTAAAAACAGACCACCTGTTCCTCCCTCCCAGATATCCTCTCGAAACAAATGCTGCCCAGCGTTGACTTCATTACTGGATGAGAGATAAATTGCTTATCATTTAGAAAGCAAGCAACTACACAAGGCATTTTGTAAGCCTCCTTTCCTCCCCATTCCCATATCTGTCCCCGACTCTGCAGAGCTTCCCCAAACCCATGCATCTGCAAAGTAACTTCACAGAAAACATAAAGCCAAGAAAAAAATCTAAGTGCCTCAATACAGTCATACAAATAAGAAAATAGATTTGCAAATGTTTTCTTTGTGCATAATTGTTGATCTTCATTTATCTTCTTCCATATGCATAGAACCCAGACATCTTAATGTACAGCACACATACATAAAATAACTAAAGTAAACCCACGTGCAAATTGTTGACAATCTTCTTGTACCAGTTTCTCTGCTGTTGAATAACACTTGCAAATGGTGGAATTTCAAGGCACATGTGAACCATGCAATCTGTTTCTCTGATTAAAGTTAATATTTGAGGGTCAAAATTCACAAATAATTCTCCTGTTTCTGGAGCTTTTACCAGGAGAGTTGTTTGAAGTCCTCTTTTAGTTAATTCAACCTGCAGGAAATAAAGCCATCATTCCTTATTAGACAAGCCACTACAACAAAATACTTCGGTTTGCATATAAATTTCACTTTGGCAGACACTAAAATCAGGTACTGCTGACAAATATTGATATGGTATATGAATCCAAAACAAAAATTTATTAGCACAATGTGTATGGATCCAAATGCTTAATAATCAGCTGCTATTTATCTGACAGATGTTTTTTCTGTTGGGTCTTGAATGTTATAAGCTGCATTTAACAGTCCAAAATCATATCAGAGCCATAGATTTTCTTGCCTCAACCATCTTAAATCTTAACCCTCATCTCCCTTAGAGCTTACTGAATATTGTGCAATAAGGCTGTACACAACCTCCTTAATGAATTAAAGTATTCTTGGATAACCTCTTCACATATCTTTTGAACAAACTTATCCTCATTTCTCCTTTCACTTCTTTTCCAATAGCTTACAGATACAGCAATCTTAATGGTACTGACAATTATATCCAACATCTGGGCAAATCTTTAAAAATACTAAAATTAATGTCTATTATAGATTTTTTTTTATTATTCTTAAAAGGAAAGCCTAATCACACAATTGGTTTAACTGCCTTATTTAAATATTTGAAGACCATTTGTTCTCTATCTGATTAGAAAGGAAAGCATTCCTTAGATCACCACACACCACTGAAAATTTGGCTGACACCAAAAAGCAATCCCCTTAGGCAGGCAAATTTTCCGTCATTAAAAACTTTGCCGCTATTCTTATTTTCCAGTGTTCTTTTGTTGACATGAGTTTATTGTTCTTTATTCACTCCTCAGATTTCATGCATCACATTACATTGAGATGGAGTGTATTTCTAGGCTATAGTTTCAGAATCCATTGATACCTTTCAGTGCACTTTTTTCCTTTTTTATGGAACATGGAAAATTTGCATTAACTTTCGAAGCCTAGAATATCGTGGAGTATACTGCTTGCTTCAGCAATATCATGTACTATCAAGACATTTTACACAGCCTTTTTCAAGAAATAATCTAATCAATTTTTGTCTATGAAGATGTCATGGTCTGTCCACTATCATCAGTCTTCAAAAAAAAAGCTCAACTGCCTAAAATTTAAGCTGATTTCTTTTTCTGCAAAGTTCAACAGCAAATCTTATTGTACTCATTTATGAGCTTCATACTCATTATTCGTGCTCTCAAGTCTTCCTCTCCTGTTTATATTTTCTTCTCATGCAGTTTTCATTGTTATGGTAACAGAAAACAGCAATGGAAATGAGGGGCACAGTAAAGGCACAAATCTTACACTGCCAAATAATTACAGTAACTTTTACGCTTCCAGATAATTTATTATTTTAACATGTCCAAGTAGAACATTATTTGCTATAGCAAAAAAAAAAAAAAAAATAGAATTAAATCTTTTGCTTTAAAAAAAAAAATCTGGATTTATAATATGTTAACCACCTAGTAACAAGTGGGAAAAAGAGGGGCAAAAATGTTCAGAAATCTCAGAAAGTGGCAATAAGCTTAACCTTTACATGGTCCAGAAGAATAAAAAGGAGCAGGAGGTACAGCCCTATCTGTGTTCCATTTGTATTCCCCACAGGACCCTTGCCCCTCTTGCTTTTCTCTTTTGTTCAGGAGTGGAGCAGGAGCTCCATCTTGTGTTCTGTGACACTCACGTCCTCACCCGTGTGCGCTCTTCTCGCCTCGAGAGAAGAGACTACAGAGCAGTGGTCACATTTTTTTGTCATACCTGGTAGACAAGTGCATGTATGTTAAAGAGAATATACTTTTCATGTATTTTCAAGGCATGTGTGCATGTTTCAAACTTGAAATTTTGTTCAAATCCACCTCCCTTTGTTCCTACCTAAGGAGTATGAACCTAAAGCGGGCTCAGAAAGTTTATATAGCTACCAAGTGTGATTTGACTGCTATAGGAGAAAACAGACAGGTTTTTTTAATACAGATTAGAAACAGAACACAGATGATTCAGACCCCATAAAGGAAGGCACCACTTCAGGGGAGATGCCTGGGATGTTATAGTTATTTTACAAAAGATGAAAGGCAAACATACTTGACTGCTCCCTCAAGGCATGGTACATGTCAGAATATCTGATCACTAGATCATCTAGCCAAAGGGGCAGATGTAGCCCCACAGGAATCATACATTCTCCTTAGTCTTTATAGATGAGACAAGGCAGAGAAAACTACCATCAGTGTACTTTTAACGATGCAGGTATCCAGCTCAACACTGGAATCAAAAAAGAAACTCTGTCCAAGATAGAAACACTAAACAAATGCAGAAGGTTTCCTGAAGCATTACAATTCATTTCATAAAATATGAGGGATATGCACCAGCTTCTCTGTGAAGAGAACATGAAAACAAATATGAAATTCCTATGTTAGCAGAATAAGCATTGAAGTTAAAGACCTTTTAAGTACAATAGTAGTTTTCATTACTGCCTAGAAGCAGGACGAACTATATTCAGGTTAATGGTGCCAAATTTGGATATGAGGTACCTGAAACGTAATGAATAATGAAGCAACAATTGAGGGGTACTACTGTTCAGGTTCCTTGATTCCCAACATGAACTCAACTCCAGATTAATCATCAAATATATATAATCAGCACTAAGTCTCGGTACAGCATATTCTATGTACCCTAATATTGCAACCATTTCTCCTGGCTTCCTATACAAAATTGGCACAAAAAATTCCCACTTACAGTATCAGACAATCAAATTTGGTAACTATTTAAATTGTATTTCACACCACATATCAAATGCAAGTGTGAAAAAGGAAGGATCAGGAAAACCTAATATACTCAGACTGGAGAAAAGGCAGCTGGGTACCTGTGGTTCCAAATCTGATCTAATACTATCTTTGAGAAGACTAATGTTTATCAGCACCAGAGATTTCCACAGGGTACAAAAGCTGGGCCTGAGTTCCAAAAACAACAGGCAAATGCATTGACAGGTGTCACATTACCTTCAAAACCAGAGTCTGGAGATTCTAATCCTTCTTTTTCAGCTTTGCAAGACAGAGGCCAATTTTTCTATAAGATGCTCTTTGATAAGGCAACAAAGAAACTGGAAGTGAAAGATATGCCAAACCAAAGGTAGAAACTTGCAGAGATTTCGAGGCTTTAAACTAGCCCCTGCAGAACCTATCTGATAATATAAAGGTAGTCAGAAATTCTATGTACAAAACCCAAGAGGGCAAAACGAGTCAAATGAGATTTAGAATTTAAGGTAAACCATATTCTCTGAAGAATGTTCAGGCTCCAAAGTGTTCTGCCTGTAAGGTCTCGTTCAGCAACACACATAAAAAGGGCTAACTCAGAGTTGGAGGCACGGGAGAAATACCAACCAGATATTCTCAAGAGATCAAAACAAGAAAAAAGACTTTACTGGCAACTTTAAAAAAATCACAGAACTTTGGCAAAAGGTTTAGCACAATATTAAGACAACATAAAACACTTCCTGAAGTATTAACTTGGCCCATCTGACTTTGGAAATTCTAAGCCCAATTGATTTTAAGTTACTCAAAAAATTCCAAGAATTAGAAGAAAAAAGATAAAGAGAGAAAGACAGAAAGTATATAGAATAGCACACGTATAGCTATCAGCTCCTGGGTTCTAGCAGGGTTCAGATAGAAATTCCAAGAGGAGATAGAGTCAAGACAAGACAAGACAAGAGGGACAGTGCACTGCCTCGCCAGGGCAAGACCCAGCCTGCCCCTTCCCCCACTGTCAATAGGAAATGAAATTACTTTGTACTGGTTCTGACTGGGTTAATTTTCTCTGTTGGCATTTAATTTTCTTCACAGCAGCTTATATGGTGCCATCAGATTTGTTATCAAAACAAAGCTGGTAACACACTAATGCTTCAGGTGAGCAGTGCTTGCACAGCCATCAAGGTATTCTCTTGTTCTCACTCTGTTCACACAGTGAATGGACTGGGGGTCGGGAGTGGGGATGGAGGGCACAAAAAAGGCTGTGAGGGGACAAAACCAGGCAGATGTCATGAAACACCTAGAGTGTTACAAAAGAAGCAAAGGGATATTCCTTGCCATATAACATCATGCTCAGCAATGAAAAGGGAAAGGCAGAGGTTGAAGGGGTTAGCCACCATCTGCTCTGGAACTGGTTAGATATTGTTTGACCCATGGGAGATGGTGAGAAACTGCCTCTGCAGCACTCTTTCTTTTCCCTTTCTTTCTCCACTAACTAAACAACTTTTCTCGACCCACAAGTTTTCTCGCTTTTCCTTTCCTCTTCCCTGTCTCACTGGGGATGCATGGGGGGAAGTGAATGAGCCTATTAGGATTAACCCACAACTGGCTCAAAGCCCACTTGTGAACTGAGTATGCTGTTCTCTGTTCAGACTGGACGCTTTTTACATGTACATTCACAGAGTGTACTCATGGATTATCACTCAAAATAAAATTTGTATTGTCTAGAGCAGAGGAAACCTCTGTGTCTGCTTTCACTTTAAGCCAACCAGCTGACTAAACTCCTCTCCCCACACATGATGACTTTGCACCAGTCATAAGAATATGGCAGAGACAGAAGGGCAGCTAAGCCTACCATGGATATTCATTATATGTTTTCTTTCTAACTTCTTAGTTATAATGAAGGTCTTTCAGCTGTTCCTAAATTCAGCTACAGGAGCTACAGGCCTTATTTTTTTAACAGGAACACTTTCTTATAAAAAATAATTTTTCTTATTCTGTCCCTCACTTGAGAGTCAGCATAAGTCCACAGCTAAGCATACTTGACTACTAACCAGGGATTCCATCATTTTTTAAATTTTTTCTTTGAGGAGTATATTCATCAAAATCAGCTGTTTTACCTGCTGAAGCCATTCCCTGTGGTAGAGCACCTCAAATTTCATAAGAACTTTTGCTATTTTGTTGTAATTGCGGATTATGCTCTTGCCATCTGGTGTTTGCAGAACTGCTGGGTGTCTCTGGAAAGTCTCCATGGGTTCCTTGATCCTATGGAATAGGTGGCGTGCCCACAAGATCTTGCCAGCTATTGGAGGCAGATTACGAGCCAGTGGAGGGTTCTTCTTGTGCCTAGTGTAGATCTTACAGACGGTTTCTACATCATGGCCATAGTTTTGAAATGTTTTCTGATACTTTTCATCAATGCCAAGATTTGGGATTTGCAATCTGCTTAGAAAAATAATAATCATGAAAAAAATTCCTTCAATATTTCTGAAATCCTTCTAATGCATTCTTGGAAAACACAGTTGTTCCAGATTCCCTTGCATGCTTTAGAAAATAACTACTTTAGCTGCTGAGTTTTCATCTTGAACAAATGCTGTCACAACCTGATTCCAAGCAAGAAAGATTTAGACCAGATGATAAAAGTTTCCAAGTAAACCTACACATTTTCTGTTTTGTCACTGTTTTCAAACACTGGGCTGAAATTATGTGCAGCAAACTGTAACCAATTCACCACTAACTGTCTATTCTATTAAACAGATTATAATACAAAAACTGACAGAATAAAGAGTGAGGCTGTTTTGCAATAATGTTAATTTATAAAGACAAATTTCACTGTTTCTTAATAAAAGCATTTTACTCTCTTCTAACTACATTGTGGTAACAAATTAATGCCATTGTTCAAGTACAAAGCTAAGGCAAATAGGCTAACAGACGAAGTTTTCCTGTACTTAAGCTGATTTTTAGAGATGAAGTTCAAAGTCCGCCTATATTTTGCATTTTCTGATACAAAAAATAAGGCTTTTATTCATTCAAGCAACTTAGACAACTCTTAAGAGGGCTGAACAGCTGAGAGTAAAGAGGTTGAGTCGGTTTTCTTTGTATTTAAGAAAACGCCTCCTGCTCTGCTCCCCTCTCTCTCCCCCCTGCCCTTTCCACCATCCTCAATGTTTTATTTCCATTGCCTGGCAGAGTTTTTGCCATCTAAATAGGACATATTACCTTTCAAATTTTTGCAACATACTCAGTGCCCTTTCAGTGTTCGGAATACTTTCAAAGGTGATGTCCATGAAACTCCTTAATTGATCCTGAGGAAGAGTAAACAATTCTACATCAAACAGGCCCATAAGGAACACACATCAAATATGCCAGGCGTTATTTGACAGGATTTAACATGCAATATATTAGAAGATAGTTTTTCAACGTGAAACTAATCTCAGTGAGTATTATTTTTTCCTTTTCTTCCTTCCCACAATAATTAAACAAAACACAGCCAACTTTCAAGGCATTTTCCTTCCAAGTTCCCTCTGTTGCTGTGCAACCAACAAAAGCTTCTGTACCCTCCAATGTTTCACCATGCTGAGAGATCTCAAAGAATGATTGCTTACCTCTTTAGCAGCCAAAGCAAGACAAGCATTTATTTTAATTTTTTATTCTTCTGCAGATACCCTTTCCTTTCACTAACTTGTGATTTCAGAACTACTGGAAAGTTAATTATCTGACTTATTTGTACTACGTTCCTATTCACTCAATGAAATCACCCATTTTTGTTATTCTTGCCAGCATACAGTAATGAAAATTCCTTTTGTTGGAGGCCCTCAATGGCCCATTCCAATAAACTAGTCTGAAAGATAATAAATGGGTGCTTTAAAGTGGAAATAGAATAATTTTTCAATTTTAGTATAAACTTTGAGATTTGGATAATATTTTGGTGGTAACTCAGAGAATAATAAGGATTCATCAGTAAATTAAATTCTTAATTGTATCATAAAACCTACATGAAGATCATTTATGTCTCTGCAAAACTCTTCGTAGTCTTGGTCAAAATCAGTCTTCCTCTGATCCAAGAAATCATAATGCTTATTCTTCATGTTGTCAACAATGCCCTAAACAGTTTCACAGAAAAAGAGAGCTATTACCAAAAAATGTCTTATGACAAAGACTTACCACACCAAACATTTAGCACAAAAGGTTGTGCACGTTCACATTTTACCTTTGCTAATAGTTCCCAGTTCTTACTGAGCAGTATAAGCAAACCCCTTAGAAGAAATATTTGCAGGAATCAAGTTGGTGTAATGTCCATTCAAATTTAATTTATATTATTTATTTCTGTTTTAAGTCAATTAGAACTGACAGAAGATTCAGACTTGCTTTTCGTCAAAGGCATTTGTTACTCATTAAACATTCTGTCATGCAAATGTTCATTTCTATTCAGAACTTAAAGTTCAAGTCAAAGAGAAAAATATTTTCACATTATTATTTTCCATGTCCTTTAAACTGATTCCATATATAAATAGACTATTGAAAAAGCACAGTAAGATGCAGCACATCACCAGCCCACAGCTCAGTATTCCTGGCTGCACTTACACAGCTGCTTGTCTACACACATGAAAGTATATCTTAATCAGCATCTCTCTGGACTGTACACATCGATAAAGGATTTTTAGTGATAAACTACTATTCAACATCCTAGTACTTTACCACAGAATAACTATGAAACACAGCATATTTTCAGCTCAGCTGACTTCCACCATTTTATGGTAAGTCAAGTGAAATTCAATTGCATTGCATTACTGTAAATAAAAATTCCATCTTTTCCTCTTACAAGAAGAAATCCTAGGTAGGGACTAAGTGCTAAAGCATAAAGAACAGCAAAATAGTCAACTTCTATTGTAAAATATTTTTAGCACATATAATCCGTCACATACCAACTATAGCTACAGTCCATGTCAAATACTTTGGTATCTCTGTTTTGTCACTTTAAAAAAAAGTGCAATCACTTTTCTGCCCTTTATACAACCTATCCAGAACCTTCCATGTAGCATTTTTTACCTAAGCATTCTTTATCCCAAAACACGGTTGACTTTACAGCAGCTGGGTCTCCCACAAAGCTCCCTCACTTTTGTTTAAGGATTTACTTTCTGCAATGTATAATGAGGTGTATCTGTATAGAGTTTGCCTCACAGCCTGGGCCGATGGCCACAGGCAGGTTTTCAAACACAAATGCCCCAAACAAATTAGATCCCTGTGTTCCAGCCTAGCAAAATAATACCTTCATTGCACGATCTGGGTTGCTGAGAAGCCTGGTGACACAGCTTTGGAGAGCAGCTCTTGGAAACAAAATTTAGAGAAGTCCACACCTGTCCTGACCACATGGAAGAGTCTTGGACTAAGTTATCATTACAGCTGTGCCCTGGCTAACTTTCAGAAGGCTACAGAACAGAAAAAAGAGGAAAACTAGCTACTGTGGAGGATGTATTCAAGGAATCAAAACCCCAGACTGCAGAGGAAGTAAATCGAACCAGGAAGGACCACGGGGTGGTCACATTTTACACTACAGGTATTTCGCGAAAGTGACCTGATTGACTCCTGACCATAACAAAAAAGCAAAGGACAGAGTAAAGCAAACTAGAATTTCATATTCGCCTATACAACCGCTGTATCATATGTGATCTCAAAAAGCTGTCTACAAAGTCCACACATTGAATACTTCTGATTTATTTTAACATTTACAGGTGCCATAATTATGAAACTGCACTAATAAACTTACACAAAAATATAAGCTAACTCAGGCTCAGTAAAAGCAGGAAAGAGTCCATTTGGTAGAAAAGAAACCTATCTAAGAAAGAAGGAAGGAAAAGAACATAACGTTTATATTTTTAGATCTCCTTGTTGCTCAAGTCACACTTCACTTTAAAAAAAACAGGAAAGAAAACTGCATAGTAATACTAATGAGCAAAGGCTCACTCACAGATAGCCCAATATTTGTAGATACAGAAATGTAGCACTTCTCATGTTTTCTCCTGATCATAGAACAAAACCTTGATCCTATTACTCTTGTCACAGAGTCACCCCACTTTGTTGCTTTTTTCACGTGTCCACTTGCACCTTTTCTTTCATGTTATCTGCTCATTTCCCCAGTAATCACATATTTATATTGCTATTACCCAGTAATTTTTGCACAATTAAAGAGTTAATTTTTCTCTCAATAAACACTTCCCTAATTTTCATAATTTTCTTTTAAAGATTCAAGTTAGACTGACACAATATACAAAAATCTAACGTGTACCTGATATTTTGTGATCATTCCTTCCAATCCCTCTATCTTAGATTCCTGTAGAGCTGAGTATGTTCTCATAGTATTGAAAACATCTATTATCTTTACCAGACGACGATGAAAGGCTTCAAATTTTCCAAATATATACATCTCACTAAAATCAAATTGTCTTTCAGCTGGATTTTGTTCCAAATTCTCTTTTATCTTGTGGAAGCAATTTTGATATTCCTTAAAACAAAGAATTTAAAAGAGTGTCAAGCGTGTAACAAAAGACAGTCTTTAACGAGAACAAAATTTATGCAGACAGGTATTATCCTAACCTGACAGCAAGCAGAAGTTTCATCAATAAACAATCATGAACACTACAAAGAGTAACAGAATTTGCCTCTGAAAACTAACCCATCAATGCCATTACACACTTCATCAAATGACTGAACGGCAAATATATGTATTTGTATATATCCTTAGCTAGTGTGAAATTCTGTTCCCTCCATTTCATAGCAGGGTCTGATGTGTTTACTGAATAACCAAGACGACAACCCAGTTTCCAGAGACTGAAAATGTTTGCATGCTGAGCACTTTTACTGAGTAATCAAGGTTCAAAAATCACTTTCAAGAACAAATCACTTCCCAAAGTTTTAATGCTGCTTCATAGCAGCTTCCACTTTTCATTCTGCATTTATAAAAAGGCCCAAACCTTACTCCAAACTTGCTAAATTTTTCCCAAAATCAAAGTACATAGTCAATAGATTTGATTGAAACGGTTTCTTTCAATAGTGGTTTTCTTTATAACAAAATGTTCATTCTTTTTATCACATTTATGTATGAATAACCCCACTCGGAGATATCAATACAAAGGGTCCAGATTTTGCTATGTTGCTACTGATTCAAATTGTAAGTTTTAATCTATTGAATTTCTGAAAGTTTCTGGAACTAATAAGACTCAAATGAATACCTAATTTTTTGACATATTTTGATCCAGCAACTGGACAATTTGATATATCTTTACAGAAAAAGACAAGTTTAGTGCTCATTGCTGATGGTAAGGTGTCATACAAATTCACACTAATTTATGCTAGAACTAGGCAAGATTTGTTGCTTCAGGAGTTATTAGGATAAATCTTGCAGGCACATATTAGGAATGAAAAAAAAAAAACGCAGAAAGCCTCCCAATATGTACAGGGAGGTTGCCAAAGAGAGAGTCAGGCTCCTCTTCGTGGTAACACGTAGACAGAAGCCAAGAAGCAAAGGGCACAAGTTGAAATGGATGAGGTTCTGATTAGATATAAAGAGAGAATCTTTCATCCCAAGGACAGTCGAACAGAGAGGAAGCTAGGACAGGTCAAAGTTTTGAGTCTTCATGGCTACCAGTCATATTTCTTTGACTAGAAAGACACATAGAGTCAGTTGCAAAACTGGTTTTAATAAAAGCAATTACTTGCCACCTATTTTAGCTGATAATGGGAGAGGGAGATTCTTCCAATCCTGTACTTTAGGGTGGCTGGTTTTGTTTATTAGAGGTTATGCTTGCATCATCCTATGTATTCTCATACCATAGTATAAGAAGATGATTCATAATTATGTCTAAATATTTACATAGTCCTATTTATCTTTTCCCAATCTGAGAAGCTGAAAATTGCCCTATAAGTGTTAGCCTAACCATGACCTGGCCACCAACACAAAGACAAAAGATCAAACTTGATCTTTAGCACAGCATTAGGTTTACTTTTCTCTTTTTTTTTTCATCTTAAGGAATTCACTTTCTCCCATAGCACAGAATCCAGTCTCTTCATCAGAACAAAAGCTTTACAGATACTATGGTATGAAAATAAAATGTACTTTATTTTGTAGCCAGAACAGGACTGGATAAAGGATTGGGAAACCATGTTTGATGTCATACTGTCCCTGTTTGGCTTTGAGCAGAAGGTTGAACTAGATACCTGCTGAGGACCCTTCTAAGCTGAATTATCCTATCATACTACGCTTTAAGGGGAAAAAGAGAACAAAGAAAAATAAAATTTAAAAACTATCACAGAAGTGTATTCAAAAAAACCAAGGCTATCTTCCGGACAATTCTAGGCCAACTGAACAGCTGAATTTTTCTCAGTTCACTAAATCATCCTTTCTAAATGTATAGCTTGTTCACACATCTTGGGAATATATTCAGTTCAGAAAATCTCCTTGTTTTGATTTCTATTTCATAACTCTCCATATCAAGTGAGAAGACACTACCTAGAGAAACACATGCATGAAAATCCAAGCAATTCTCTTATAAGCATAGTTAAGATAAACTAAGCATCAAAATTTTGTTTCCAGAAGATCAACAGACTAAATTCCTTGTTATGTCTAGCATAAACATTCCAGTTCCAGTGGATATTTTTCAGTTAACTCACTTTTCTTCACCATAACAGTGCTTTCTCACATAAACTTTTCCTATTCCTGCCCTCCTAAATATATTTTATAACTTGTTTTCTCTATGTTCTTCCCACCTACCTGCTTAAGTCTAATAGCTGCTTGTAGCTTTTCCACGACTCTCTCCTGAGGTTGATTCCAGATGGTGGCTGTGTCGTTTGCAATGTAAGATTTACATGCTGTGATCATCTGATTGGTCACCTAAAAGCAGTTTTAACTTCATGAAATAAAAAGCATTTCAAGACAAAGCAGGTCTTGCCATTGTCTCAGTCTCATCCCTTTCCTCTGACTCCACTGACCTAAAGCCTGACAAATAGCAATACCAAATACCAGCCACATTGATAGAGTGTCCTCCTTGCAACTCCCAGCCTCCAGAATGTGACATAACCAAAATGTTGTTGATTAACTGTGCTCGTCCTAAACCTACACATCTTGTACCAACCTTGAAACAGCATTGAGGGCTACAAAGTCATAAGACTTTGTCTCTTCTGAAGGCAAAGTTGAAACCAAGAGCCCACAAGAATACAAATGGTAAAGAATAGATTGTCCTTCCAATCCACTTCCTTATTTATGAAAACTCGTGGAAGTTTAAGGGCAATGTGAATTTAACATATTTGGTTCTACCAAAAAGAACCCCATTCATAACGGGCACAACTTGTAACCTAAAGTTACTCTATGTACATCAGAGGGTGAGATTTAAGTCTGAAAATATTTCTACACCTCCAAATAAGTAAAATAAGGCAGTAAAATAATCCTAAATTTGAAGTAGTTTATCATTATTTCCAATTCTTTATATGTTCAAAAAGAAGCATTGAAGAGACTGAAGTGCTGCCTCTCCAATTGCTTGGTTCCTTTGTGTTTTCTCTTGCACTCCAGCAACAACATAGAAAACAATCTGGGAGTATTTCTTTTCCCACTGAGCACCAACCTTCACAAACAGTGAGGAGATCTTTTCAGAAGTGTTGTAATACTGAGAGATACTCTGAATCATTTTAATTGTATTTATGAGTCCTGGAATAGCACCCAGCATGGATACCTGGAAAGAAACACACAGTCCAAACTCTGCTCAGTACCTCTGTTACCATACATTAGCACAACACCTAATTAGTGAATGCAGGACAATTACGAACATGGTCTTCTGAATGGTTCTGTCATTGTCTACCTGGGCCTCTCCTGCAGAGCTGCCTGTCCTTCACCGTTTTCCAAGCTCTATGATTTCATTTTGGGGGAAAAATTTCATTAGAGTCATTAGAGGCTAAAAGAATTCAGACCAGTGAGTGAAATTTGGTAGAAGTAAAGGCCTCTTAAAAATAACCCCTTTTTTCACAAAAAAGTATGTTATGCTCAGTTGCTAAACTGATTTCAGCTTGCATGTCAAGAGAATCCCTTCACCAGTTGGAGAGAGGAGGAAGAGAAAGGGGTTTGAAGGGGTGAAGCTGAGCCTGGTGGTGCAGAGATGTGGTTTTAATTTCTGATTTTTTTGTCGCTACCCAAATGTATTTTCACTCTCAATAAAGACATTTTTCCCCGAGTTGAGTCTGGTTTGCCCATGATTATAAAAATTAAGTTATGTCATGGAAAAATACATGGTCCTTTTCATATTATAGTCTCATCCCATCCTGTTGAGGATGGGGATTGAGAGAATGCTTGATGCATAGCCAAGGTCACACAGTCACACCCATTTTAATTTTCCCTATCCTCTGTAGTCTTCAGTGAGTTTTGTGTATAAGAGAAATGCCATTTATTAAATATTTTTAAGAAAAGTATCATTTCAAAACTGTAGCAGTCCTGTCTTCAATCCATAAGTGGACCAAAGACTGCAGAGACTGCTCTTTGTCACATCTGGATTTCCAAAGCAACAACTGTTTTACTCTGTTGGCAAACTCATTCTCAAACTTGTACAGGTAAGTATCAGTAAGGGAAAGGCTTCATGGTCCATGCCCCTATGGCTTTCATCCCAAGTGCTAGACCATCACAAAACCAAACATCTCCAAAGCAGGCACCCCATCTCCTTGGTGAAAATCTGCATTGAAAGCGTAAAGCATGCAAGTTCAACAGACCCTGCACACTGCCAGTGGCAAGTATAGTCACTTGTACTCTGTTTTCATGGGTATCAAAACACAATAACCTTTCAATATTGAAACTCAAATAGCAGATTGAAAACACTGAAAGAACACACTGTTCTAATATCACTCAGTAAACACAAAATAACATGGTTGCCCAGAGCACTCTTTGGAAGCAATATGGTTTTGAGAAAAGTTTCAGAGGAGAGAGAGGAAGCTAGGACAAGTCAAAGTTTTGAGTCTTCATGGCTACCAGTCATATTTCTTTGACTAGCAAGACACAGAGTCAGTTGCAAAACCAGTTTTAATAAAAGCAATTACTTGCCACCTATTTTAGCTGATAATGGGAGGGGGAGATTCTTCCAATCCTGTACTTTAGGGTGGCTGGTTTTGTTTATTAGAGGTTATGCTTGCATCATCCTATGTATTCTCATACCATAGTATAAGAAGATGATTCATAATTATGTCTAAATATTTACATAATCCTATTTATCTTTTCCCAACCTGAGAAGCTGAAAATTGCCCTATAAGTGTTAGCCTAACCATGACCTGGCCACCAACACAAAGACAAAAGATCAAATTTGATCTTTAGCACAGCATTAGGTTTACTTTTCTTTTTTTTTTTTTTATCTTAAGGAATCCAGTCTCTTCATCAGAACAAAAGCTTTACAGATACTATGGTATGAAAATAAAACGTACTTTATTTTGTAGCCAGAAATTCCCATTAAGCCTCTTTTACCACAACTGCACAAAATCACAAACTGGAGTTGCATATATAAAGGTTTCTGTTTCATTTCCAAACCTATTCTACAGAATATATTCATGCTGCTTGTCTCAAGACATTTACGTTGAGAAGTTAAAAATTCTGCTTACAGGATCACTATTGTATAATGGGTCATAATATTTTTCCAGAGAATACAGATACTTCACATTATCTTTAGCTTCATTTGCTGCGTCTGTAATGCGAATATCCAATGTTCTCCACTTCTAAGAACAGAAAGTTAGAAAAAACAAGTAAAAGTATACATTCCAGAAAAAAACAAGGTTTTGAGACCATTTTGGTTTGTCATTAGCTTCTAAACACATTTAAAAACACAGATCTTTTATTTCAGAATTATACTTGTTTACTCAAGATGAGGTCCTTGTCTTGTCTCAGTAACTTGACTGTGAACATACAGTTGGTTTAGACCACTCAGCAGTAGTGTGCAGTCAAGCTAATGTAAAATATATGAATTATGGATCTATGACTATGTATTTGTTCCACATCTCATTTTGATGAGACAAGATTTTTTGTTTTATTTACTTATTCTCTGTTGGCAATGGGACTTTAAATTTGTTATGTCAATGTAAGAAGTTATGATGCCACAAACAATTTTGACAGACACTGTAACAACATAAAAACAAGGCTCAAAAAATAGTGGTATTCATTTTTTTGTCATTAAATATCCAGCTCATTAATTCAATATTCTGATTTAATATTCAACTTCTCAAATATTTTTAATCATTTAATTCTGTTGAAACATGTGGATGAAGTACATTATCAAGCATTAGACTGAGGGGATTCCCAGTCTTTTTCAATAAACTGAACTAGATTTAAGCTTTATCTACTCAGGCTAAGGAATAGAGAAGGAAAAAGAAAACAAAAGCCAAAGATGTTTCAATGCTTTCCCCATCAGCATTGTTAAATATATTATCAAAATGAGCTAGGGTATAAAGATAATTTCTAGTCTTTATTTATCTATTATAATTTGAAATAAAAACCTTCATCAGTTTGGATTTAGCAGCAGTGAGTACTCCAAGCACTGTCTTCACATCTGGGCTCTTCAGCTGCTCCATAAGGTAGTTGAATTTTGACAATTTCTTTTTCCAATAATCAAGCTCTGCTCGTGGTCCAAGGTCATCTGCTTCTTTTCTCAACTGGTCATTTTCTGCAAGAACCTTTTATCATACAATTATGTGAGTGATGCTCATATTATTTATCTGCAGAGATAGCATGGATTAATTCTACATTTATTATAATAACCTTGGCTGATAAATCATGTAACCTAGCCTCCACCTGATATAAGAAACTTGATTTCACTTGGTCCTTTTATTTCCAAGTTAAAGAAGAAATTCTGTTCCTTCTGTTCCATGTGCACCATTACACAGAGTTAGATTTTCTGCAAATAACCTGCGAAGCATATTTCAAAGTATAAATACGACCTCTGAGAATAGTGTTCACTCAATTACTGTGTTCTTTTTGTTTTCATTAAATCCACTGTGAATCACTAACTGTTTTGTACTTCAATAACAGATAATTATCAAAGACAGGGGACTAAGCTTCCCAAACTGTTTATCCTATATTAACTAGCAGATAGAAAAAGCTCTCAGTAATATTCCCATTGAGAAGTAAAAGCACAAAAAGCAGTATTTTAAAATAAAGATATTGAACTCATCTAAATTTATAGAAAGGTAGCTGTAACACCAACAGGATTAAACTCATCTGCCAAGATACAGATATCATATTTCACATTTGTCCCATGCATCACCTGTTCAATTTGTTTGGTCCATTCTTTCATGCAGACTTCTATTTTTTCAAGAGCCTCTATGCTATTAGCAACCATCAAGTAATCTGAAGGTCCTCTTAGAGTTTTCAGGTCATACGTTTCACATTTCTTCAGGCTGACCTAAAACATAAGGTTAAAAAAAAATGAAAGGCTGCATGTTCATGACAACTAATCTAGGAACTTTAAAACTTGTTGCCCTACTTGAAGTATCTTACTCCCTATTCCCAGCTCAGCCTAGGCTGGTTTGAGCCAGAAGTGGTTCCAGAATCTCGAGAATTCACCAGCCAGGCAGCTGTGCTCTCGTGCCCTTTCCTTCACAAAAGCTGAGTAGAAACCAACCAGTTAGAGCAATAGTTTGTTATACGTTAATCACTCAACATTTAAGAGTGACCACAGCCATTGGAGCGTCAAGAAGTTAACAGCTTTAAAGCACTGGCCCTAGAATAAACAAGAACAGAAGCACCTACAGAACTATTAAAACCACAGATCAAAGTACAAGGAGTTACTGATAACAATAAACAGAAGTGTTGGGTTATTCTCCAGTTTAACAAAATCATTTTTTATGAGTAATCTACAACAGCAGTTAATTCAAAAGGTCCAGAACAGAAAACATTCCTACAACTAGCTCACTTTCTATTTATCACGTGAACATATTTACCTTTTCCAACAGACTTTGCTGAGCTCCTGATAGGACACTAACAAATGCTTCAAGGGAACGAAGGAAGTCCTGCTTAATATTGGGAGCTTGTTGAGGTTCAACCCAGCCCCTGTCCATAGTCTGTAAGGCTGGAATGAATATTTCTAATATCAACTGCTCAACACTTTTTAATAAGCCATCTCGACCTATATCCATCATGTTAAAATTTACTTCCTGTAAAAGAGACACAATACAAGGAATCTTTTGCCAGTAAAAATTTAGTTATATACAGTTTACATATACACTCTTAAACATTAAATAATTTTTGTTTTTGTAATTTAACACCTTAGTATTTAGGAATTGACTAATTAACTCTGTCATTACAAATTGTCTTAAATTTTCTTCCTTAGCATCCTTTTTTCATATCAGTGATTGATATACATCAAGTTGCTGCCACAAGATAATATCTGCATTTCCATTCCCTTCCCTTTTTGTTCTGTTTCATTTAATCCATCTGTGTCCTTTTACTCATTCATCCATGTCAAGAGCTGTCAAATTACATGCTGAGAGCAAATATCCCATGGTAAAAACAAATTTTAGACAGGATTATGTACAGAGATGAGCAGTCACTGACTTACTTGGTAGATATTCTCAGTTGTGACGGGTTTAGAGAAACTAGATCTAATGAAGAAAATGCATACACCAGTTAGAGCAACTTCTTTTCCGTCTGTCACAAATACTTTAAGTTTCTTCTTCTTGGTCAAATGAGAGTTCGTTCCTATTCCTGGAAGGCCAAAGTACTCTACAGATTCAAATAAAGAAACAATTAAGACCCATTGCTTATTTATTCAAAGAAAATTTTCTACACAAACAGTTCAGTCGTTATTTGTCCATCTCTGAGTCCAGCCTCCTGGAGGCACCTCACAAGACTATTCACACAAAGTATGCAGCATTCAGAGTCTTCGTGGCACAGTAAGAAATATTTCATCTAGTTTTGCCTTTCTTGCATCAAAAGCTTTTCATTTCTATTCATTTACTTGTTTTTCCATTCCTTCTAAATAATGGTTCAGGCTCAAGGTCCTTTCATAGGCTCTATCATGTGGTTGTAGATAATTCCCACTTGCTTGAAAAAGAAAAATTAAAGAAAAATCAGAAAATGCACTGATGTATTTTACCTTAGAGGAACTATTATCAACTGTTCTTCCCTAAAAAACTGTAAACATTAAAAAAAAAGAGTGTTTCTGAAAACAAGCAGAAAGCAGCTCCAGCAGATTCTTTGGGGGAAAAGCAAGCAAACAAACAAAACCCAAAAAGGGAGCTACAAGGGACTTCCTTGTCTTTTCTTCTTCCCCCAACATGAATATACTGCTCCCATGTTCAGGCTGCTGGCAGCACTTATAAAGGGTCACTAAGAAGAAGCAGCGTCTTTAGGGGTAAAAGACATTCATATGTTTTTGGTCACAATATCTCTTTGCTACTAGCTTTTCAGTATTACCTCAGAGTAAAATTGCGTGCATACACATCTCAGTGAGACACTACAACAATAAGAAGATGAAATAGTAAATTGTTGATAGCAGTTGTTAAAGGACAATATCCAAAAATTGACAGACCCCTCTGCACATTTTTTTCTTTCAGGTACATGACCATCTACCTCAGGGATCCTTATTTTGGATCAAGTGGCCACCCTAAGTTCCCTCTCCACCCTTCTCTTCATATCATCTTGCCCTCTCCCCTTTTTCACCACAGCTCTGAAAAAGTGTCCTTTTCATATATCTCAGAATTAAAAGGGCTCTGTCAGCAGCAAGACCTGACTCTGTAAACGTTATTAATTTGATTTATTGCATGCTAATAAACTTTCACTATCTTTATACTGCAGCAACATTTCTCTTTTGCATGGTTCTTGGTAGTGAGGAGGCCACAGAGGTGGCTTCAGTGAGAAGATGCTGGAAGCTTCCACCATGTCCAGCAGAGCCAATCCCTGATGGCTCTGAAGATGGATATGCTGCTGGCCAGGGCTGGGCCAATTAGATGGTGGTAATGCCTATGTGATAACATATTGGAGAAGAAAATCAAAACAAAGTTAATGTTTTCAAGGGTTTATTTTACTTCTCATTATCCTGCTTTGATTTAGTTGGTAATAAATTCACTTACTACCTTTAAGTCAATCTTGTTTTGCCCTTGGAATGTTTTCTCCCAGTCCTCATCTCAATTCATGAAACCATGAATAAATTTTCTCTCATATGTCCAGCTGTAGCAGGGGAAGGTGAGTGAGCAGCTTTTGTGGGTACCTGGCACCTGCCCAAGGTCAAAGTTCCACAAGCAATTACAGAGGCAAGACTAGCAAAAGGCATCAGAGTTTTCCCACAATCTGTGAAGGTGAAGTCAGTAGTATAACTTGAAGTCTCTTCAGAAAATATGTACTCTTACTGAAAAGGATGCTAGAAGTTTTTAAAATGCACACGAATAGTGATCTTCAAAATACTGCAAGAAATCAAACTTTTAAATGACACCTTAATACGCGGAAGTAGATATTCTGGAACTCAGATACAGTCTCCTCTGTAGACACACAAAACTTCTTGTCTGCTTCTTCATTGGATCATCTTCTACCCTAACAGAAGTATTGGTTGATCCATATCAGGGTCAGAAAACCAGCTTGTTTATGAGGTGGCCATAGTAAGTACCCTTGCCAAGACGGACATGCAATGCCACAAAAATTCATTTAGCTTTACCAATCAGCAGCTACCACCACAACTGAGATTTTTGCTTTGACAGCCTGTGAACCAGAGACCTAAACAATCAACACAGATAATTCTTTTACATACTCTGGTCCACCTACAAAGGGAAAAGATAACAGCAGTTTTACTGTCTGATAGTGTTACAAGTGATGACACTTAGAGCTGTGTGCAAAGTCAGTCTCCAGACCACTCAATACCCATTGTCTTCTGCATCACTACTTTTTTTTTTTTTACATCTCTTTTTCTTCCTATGTATGATGTGCTAGGGACTTTTGCTTATTCACCCGATGCACACCTTGCTGTGAATTCATTTATGTGGGTTTTTTCCTACTGCTTTCCATCTTGCCTACAGTTAGGCACCATACCCCAAAAGGTCACCAAAATCATCCTATACTGTAGTGTGACCTGATTGGTGTGGGGGTGGGCATGGGCAAGTCTCATTAGATTTCTAGGCTTTGACCCTTGCCTCACACTCTATTTGTCATACTTTTTTTGTCATATTTGTCACCCCTTTATTTCAGGGGTGTTAAAACCTGCTAACCAGCTTCCTAAATTAGTGGCTGGATTTGTGTTTTCATTTGACTGTATTTCTATGTGCATTGAAACTTTTTTTTTAAGTTGCTTAATCATATTAAATAGTCCTTTCATCCCTTTTAGATATATACAGATATACAGAAGAAAATACATAAATATATAGTGCAAATGCATGAAATACAAACGCATATTTTTACATTCATCTAAGTATATGTTTACCTAAATATAAACACATTTATACAGCTATATATAGATATGTTTACAGGGCTGTTCATGTACATCCAGGGTAACCAAGTGGGGTGAACTCACACCAACCAGTCACAGGCTCTGAGAAGTCACAGAGCACCCGGCTAGTCCCAACAGCAGTGTAGCAATCTATTTGAATAGTTTAGGCCATAGTTTATATCAGGTGCACCAGCCTAGTCATTTTTAGCTGTTTTATCAAACACTCTGGAATTCATCAAGGCTACTGAAATATAAATTGTGCAAAACAGGGAGAGAAGAAGCTAAACAGAATACCAAGATTAGAAGAACCAAGGTGAAGGCAGGCAGTGAAGGGCTGGACTGTAACCAATCATATTTCCTTCAAGGTGCATGCAGAACACATGGTCAAGTTAGAGGCACCAATCAAAAAATGGGTGATCACATGGACAGTAGATTTAAAACGTATAAGTAGGATATAAAGTAAACAATAAATCTGCTTCTGCATAATCACATTGATTTGTCGTTCAGAAGGCCTTTGTCCCTGCACATTGGTGATCCTGATGCAATTAGCAGATGGAGACATTGAAGGAGGCTGTTGGAGACAGGCAGCCAGGACAGAGCCCAGTGGAACTAGCTGCCAGACCTGAGTCTGACACCTGGAGGGCCGGTTATCCAGGTGAGCCACTGGGAACATAAGGGGAGATAACTTATCAAATTAAGAACAGACTGTTTTATCTACATGGAAAACTGTTGAAAAGCAAAGATATTAAGACTGCAGACTATGCTCTTTGTAGTATGTTGTTTTGGGCAAAGTCACAATATTTTGAAACTGATGCAAGTATTGATTTTAGTGTTAAAGTGTGGAAAGAGATTGGGGAAAGACTGTGGGACGTAGGATCAAAAGGGGACAAAGCAGTCACAGACTTGGCTACTACTTGGAGGTTGCTTTATGAGACTTTAAAAGAATAGAAAACAGAGCAGAACAAGAGAGCTGGAGATAAAAGGAGAACCAGAGCAAAAAACTGAAGATAACGGGGAACAACAGACAGCTGAGGTCCCACTTGGTGATAAGCCCCTCCCTGAAGTAGAGCTGACTGGAGCTGTGTTAAGCCTGTGTGCCCTTCACCTGTGCAGCAGTTAGCTGAATTAGGTGCCAAGTCAAAATATATCACTCCAGTGCAGCAGTTAGCTGAAATGACTTTAAAAAAGGAACAAGAGGAGACATCTGCCCCCCTGCTCCCCTACGAAATGCATGAGCAAATGAAACTGTCAAAGGTGTATCCCTCCCTTGCCTGATAGCAATAGTGAGGATGATGAAATGCCAGTGATAAGAACACTTGAACCAGAGCATGAATCTGCTTGTCACAAACCCTGCAATAGATCTAAGCCTACTGCCCCATGGACTTCACCTCCCTGTCAAGCAACTGTAACCACTCGACAACCTCTACAGTTTTGGCAGCATGTAAAAAAGGAAGAAGCTGAGGTGGAGGATTGGGATTTGTTAGAAAAAACAGGTCCACCATAAACAACTGATATGCAGAGTGCTGCCATGAATGTTACTTATGATGATTCTATGGCTTTTCCTGTTTCTAAAGCCATCTCTAATTCAGGGCAAAATGATAGTCATCAGGTTATTGCATGAATGGTTGTGCAATACCTCTAAGCAAAGGTAGTTAAATTTGGCATTAATTCTTCAGAAGTAATGCAATATTTATTAAAAAAAATATTTTTAGGTAAAGCACCTCAATTGAATGTACAATGACAAAGCCTAATTGATTCACTAACTTAAAGAGAAGATATGCATGTGATTTTATCATCAGCAGGTTCAAAGAAGTCATCAATTCAATTGACCAGACATCAATTGCTTCCAAGAAAATGAGGCCCAGTCAGAAAAGAAATTACCTAACCACCATGCAGCTTTCATGGCCCAAATGGGAACAGAACTGCCAAAACACAGCCCTGTCTGGAAACTTAAAGCAACTTATAAACAAAAAGCCTCATGTCATCATCATGGTATTGTGCTCCTACTAAGTTTCTTCAACTATTCCCTGTTTCAGGCTCTCAAAATGGACATTCACAGATGTCAAAGACCAACTAATCAGCTAATTGACTTCCTTCTACTTCTCAACTAATTGGACTTAAAAACAATGGTAATTTATTTTAATTTCCCTAAAAAACACTGGACATAATCTTTTGCTTTCCCATGCAGCAAGACCCTGTAAACAGATGCTCACTGACGTAGATATTAGACACAGCACACTGCAGAATAGAGCTGCTATAGATTTTTATTGTTGGTACATGGGAACAGGTGTGAGGATTTCAAAGGGATGTGTTGCATGAACCTCTCTGACCATTCACAAGAAGCTCACACAAATACAAGGTAACATGAAGTTGACTGTGAATGACTGGGGTTTGGATGAATGATTTGAAGGATGGGGAATAACTGGATAGTTGAGAGATAAATATGAAGGGGGCTTTGGTATTACTATTAGCTATTATTGTATTGCCTTGTGTTGTTCCATGCATAGTGAAACTGGTGATTGACTTGATGGAAAATGCCGTAAAAAAATGTCTGGCTGGTGCAAGAAGAAGGAGGAATTGTAGCAATGTATTTGAATAGTTTAGGTCATAGTCTATACCAGGTGCACCAGCCCAGTCATTTTTAGCTGTTTTATCAAAACACTCTGGAATTCATCAAGGCTACTGAAATATAAATTGTGCAAAACGGGGAGAAAAGCTAAAAAACAGAATACCAAGATTAGAAGAACCAAGGTGAAGGCAAGCAGTGAAGGGCTGGACTGTAACCAATCATATTTCCTATTTCCCTCAAGGTATGTGCAGAGCATGTGGACAAGATAGAGGCACTAGTCAAAAAATGCATGGTCACATGGACAGTAGTTTTAGAATGTATAAGTAGGGTATAAGGTAAACAATACATTGGCTTGTGCAAAATCACATTGATTTGTCCTTTGGAAGTCCTTTGTTCCTGCACAGCAGCACTAGAGGCTCTGGGGGAAAAGCCACAGGTAAAAGGAGGAGGTCCTGGTCACACAGGTCCAGAGTAAGGCAGAATGAGGCTTCCCCCAGAAGTGTGGAACATGGGGGCACTTGGTAAAGGAGTATGTGCAAAAGGGACTTCTGAGGTAACACCCCTTCTACTCATAATGTGAGCCTGTTGAAGGCATTTGCCATGTAACAGGAACACCTATGTGGATGGTCATGTGCCAAGAAGTGTGGATGGCTTCTAGGGCCAACAGGTGGTCTGATTGAAGGGGAGGAGGAAGGTCATCTGTCACTGCTCCCTTTGTGTAAAAGTTACCTTTTAGTTATCAAAAACAAATTCCCACAGGCAAGAGCTGCTGAGCTCACTAGGAAGTTTGCTGCTTCATAGTAGCAATATGCAGAAATGTACTAAAAACATTCAGTAACTCCATCAATCCTTTGTTCATGAGCAGGGATCAGTGCCTTGGTATGACCAAAACTGACTTGCTTTAAGTCCCAGTTTATAAGAATTTGACTATTTTCTTTTTCTTTGCACATTTGCTCAGCACAACTACAACACATTGCAGGAGAGTACAATTTGCTTTACCTGTATCCATTACCTCCACGTCTTGATAGTAGAACATGAGATGACGCAGACCTCCAGGGGCCAGGAATCTGTTAATGCGCTCTATCTGTTCAAAATCATGTTGAGATCATAATAGGTCATTAATTTTATTCATATCACAGTAACAGACAAAGCCTTTGCTTATTTACTTATTTATAAGCATCAGGACAATTTCATAGCTCACCAATTCAAGGCAGCCATCAAGCATCACTGAAACATATAGTGACAGTGCAGTCCACAGATTTCATATATAGGTCATACAGGCTGAGGAAGAAACAGAGTTCCTTTATGCTAATGTGCTGATCCATGTCTCAGCACTTGAAAGTCTGGCCTCGGCCATTATTTTTCTAGATCCGAGTCACTCTCATATGTAGTCCCTAATGACATAGCTATCTTGAACAGAAAAGACTCATTCAAGTTCATCTTCAGAAACATTAGGTGGTACCATTTGTGCTTTCTAGTCCAGAAAAAAAAGGCTGAAAGACCACCAGAAGCAAGCCACAATTATCCTTCTTCCATTATTAACAAATCTCAGTTACACCAACATAGCAAACTGCTATTCCAGAAAGCCTTGGCTGAGCCCTCCAAGATGAGGTCAAAACAGCTATTACACTTTTCTCATTCTAAGTATAGAAACTGCCAATATTTTCCTCATCTGACAGCTATTCTTGGGCAGTATAGTATGCCAGGAAATCCATTTAGAGCTAGAACGCGCAGACTGAAACGTACTTTGCTTTTTAATGTGCATGACTGTTCTGCACTGCTCATTTTCAATCTCATGAAGTCACAGAAATGTTGGAAGGGACCTCTGAGAGGTCTTCCTGTGTCACCAACAACAGCTCAGATCATCTAGAGCTTTTCCAAGGCTGAGTTTCAAAAACCCCAATGACAAATTCCACAACTGACCTATTCCCATGCTGCATTATCATCCTGGTGAGGAAGAGTCTCTTGGTGGCCATTTTACAAGATGTGGCTCTATCTTTGGAGTTATCATCTGCACCCACTGAGAATAGTTCAGCTCTGTCATCTTTACAACTACTCTTCAAGCAGCTGCAGGCTACTGTTTGACTGCCACTCAACCTGTTCTTCTCCCTCATCTCATACTTCATGTGCCCTGTGTCCCTCTCTTTATTACTGGTCTTCCACTGCACTTCATTCAGTTTCTCAACAATATTAGCACTGAAATGGGAATGCATAAATTGAAGGCATGCAGATGAAAAGAGAACACAAGAGAAAACAAACCATAAAAACTCAAACAGAATCATGTTTGCTTTAGTGTCAGGAAGTAAAACATCTACTTCTGTCCTCCTAGGTTTTTTTAAAAGTGAATCTTTAAATGTCTCAATACATGAATTTGTACTAGCCCTCATGCAGTCACAATCACATCACATAAGTTGTTCCATTTTGTCAAGAAGTTTCTACCTATTTTTACTTTCTAATTTGCTAAACTAGACCACAATGTAGTCTCACAAATGTTGCTGGCAGCCTTGCAGGAACAACAACATGCAACCTGCTGTGGACAGGACTCTTGAACTTGTGTTCTGTGCACTCAAGGACTGGAAGACTTTACACTGTGGTTTCACTACGAAATGCAATCACGGGTTTTAGCACATTACACAGAATTTATCCTTGCCAACGTCTATAATCAATTGAAAAATCAGTATCATTACAATAGGTCCTGGAATTAAGGACACTTTTGTTCAAAATAATTAAAAATGCTGAAAAATATTTTTTCAAAGAGAAGACTTAGTAATCTCAGGTGTGAAGTCTGAAAATTATCTCACCAAGTGTTTAATGGTAAAATTAGTTCCAAAGTATACTATGAGCTTCACTTTCGAATTCATCGGATTACCTGGTTACCATCAAGAATAGCATCTTCTACTTCTGCTTTGTCCAGATTCACACAAGAGGCAACGATATCCAGTAAGTAATCATGCCTGCCATCCAGATGAGCACGTTTAGCCTCCCTCTCTTCCTTGAGCTTTTGCTGTTATAAAACACAAAGTGGACAATGAAAAATTCACTGTCTAATTTGAAGACAAAAATAAAAGCTTTAAAATTTATTTTTACAAGTAAAGGCTATTACATTCTTTCACACTTGTGATTTATGTTTTTATGGTGCTCAAATGAAAATTTTAGAAGCAGCCTTTGTTACAATTTTACAGTTTTTTTCTGGTGTTCTATTTTCAGATTTATCACAACATTTCTATCATAAATAATGTTGTACAGAAAGCTAATTTGGTGAAAGGTTTCATAGGAAAAAAAGTATTTTATATGTACAGCTCCATTATTCTGCAAGTTACCTTCAATGTCCTAAGTCCTTCATCTCAGCTTTTCAGTCTAGTCACGTATGACCATCAAGTCAAGACAGAATTCTGACTGATCTTTGTTATTTGTGGAAGATATTGTAAGCACTCTCTAATAAAGACAGATGCTGCTGGAGGAAGCTAGGGTTTTATACATTCTCTTTAATATAATGAGAAGTAAAACAAACCACAAGCCTCAAGGTACACAAGTGTTTACAAATGTGCTTAACTATAGCTATTATACCATACTTCAAGCAGTAAGCCTACTCTTCTAATTAAATTGAAATCCCATATGTAACACACCTCATTACATTACAGACAAAATAGCCTTCTGGAATAGTTACTGGTATTATTGTGCTTGTGGGTTACAAGATTCAATATAATTTCATTTTCAAAAGAAATTTAGAACTGTTTCATTGGTGGCAAATTCAATCCTTATTTCCCCAGTGATTAGGAGAAAACTAGTAACTTTATAAAGTATGCATAAATGATTTATCCACAAGCTTTTGTAGAGCCAAATGGACCTGCATAATATACTTTATACCCTTCTCTAAATATCTTTCCTACTTTCTGGAGGAATTTTCAAATACCTAGTAAACTTGTAACTACTACCCTGCCTTCATAAACACTGAATGCATTTGAAATGTTTTTCCATATAAAAGACAAACAAAATTGTATTCTTTACATGGATATGTCTGAAGAACACAATAGTAGATTAATTTGTACACCTACTTTATGCTATTTTACCTCTTTCATACCCTAACATGGTCTCCATTTTCCTGAAAGTGAAGCATCATCACAGGATTGGCTTTTCCTACATGTTTGTAAACATGAATAGAAGTGTTCCTCCTCATTATACATGCAAAAAAGAACCATTTTGTCTGAAAGAATTTAATTCACACTGGATGATAACAATAGAATCCTCAAAACTATAGTTCCAGTAATTTGAACACAACTGATGGAGTATCTTTAAAAAAAAATGCAACCAATACTCCATCAATTCGTTTCTATTTAATACAGAAAGAAGCCTTTTGTTTACCTAAACTACAGAGAGACTACTTTTATATACTCTGCTTGTATTTCCAACATAGAGCTCCAGATATATTGCCATACAAGACTACATCTTACACTGGTTTTTAAGTCACCAGCTCCACCTATGCAGATGCTCGACATTTTCATAGCCTCCATTTCTTCTACAAGTTGCTGTTGGTGTAGACTGAAGTCATGAGCACCTTCCCAAACTGAGCAATCATGCCCCAATGTTTGTTTCTGGTTTTTAAAACTTTGTTAATTGCTGTGTCTCAAGCCCTATAAGAAATACACAAGCTATTGTACCTAGCTGTTCATACAGCACAGGGCCATATTTGATTTCCAAGTCCAGTAATAAGAACATTCATTAAGATGCCACAAAACTTTAAATGTAAAATTAAATTATTTAATGAGCCATACCAAGAGGAACAGGAAACTATTAACTAAATGGTAAAGCTATAGTTTTATGAAGATTAAGACTTTAACTTGTATTTATCACATGTCACCACTGGAAGGCATTTGCATTGATATGTTTGATATTTCTATTACTAACGCAAATTCCACACATTTTTTCCTGATAGTTGCTGCAATGCAATGCAAGAACACTCAATACAATTCAAGCTATCATGCTTCTGTATTTTGATGAGTTATCATTTCTACAAACTTCTTCCCCAAAAGAACTGCTACTTCATAATCTCGCAAATTAATTGTTGCAGTCATTAGAAGAGATTTCTGCCTCATTTTTAGGTTGTATGCAGAAAGTAAAGGAAACCTAACTTCAGTTCTTTCTATAGCAAGTCACTAATTTATGTTTTTAAAAACACTAAGGCTACACTGGAAACTGTCTTGCAGTCTAGATTCTGAGCTTCCATTTGCATACTACTAAAAGAATTAATTTTTAAGAAATTCTTAATTTAGGATTAGGAATCTCAGAGAACTAATTTCAAGAAAATGCTGAGCTTTCTACCTCTCATTCTTCCCTTTCCCCTTCAGCTACCCTCACATCTCACTTCAAATCAACATTGTGGTAATGGGATGAGTTTTTGTAATTTTATATCCTGCAGTATTCACTACAGAAGTACATAGAGCTGCTTATTCTTGGGCAATTTTTTCGGTAGAGATTCTGTTTAGGCCTATGTAATTCAGAATTTCATAGAACACTGAAAGACTGATTTGAAGCTAGAAGGATGCTGAAACACAGATGCTAACGTTGATGTAGGTAAGAGAAAAATTGCTGTTACACACAGTAACACCAACATGCAAATCCTGAGAAGCATCAGCAGCAACTCTGATAAGGTCATACATCAAATCCTCTTCCTAATGTCCCATGATGTAGGAGCATGCAGTACTTACAAGAGATAAACACTGTCTCATTTAAATATCTGAAAGGATTGTCCAAGTTTATGGTACAGCTTCAGCTCAGTTTTTAATGTAAGGAACAACACACTTAATCCAGCCAACTTTAGTTATGGGTTTCTTTTACCACTCTTGGTTGTGAAGGTAAGAAAAGTCATATGACACAGTCCCACAACAGATGAAGGCCCAAAGCTAAGCTTATTAATTGAAAAGTCCTTTTCTGATGATTAGTCCAGTCATAATGTGTAGCTTTTTTTATGTTACATAAAACTTTAAAATTCCTGATACCTAAATACTAACAATTTGGCACAGGAAACTAATTTCAATAGACATCTTCTCCTGAAACAAGAAAAAGGAAAGATTCCTAAATCTGTCTTTCATATACCTAAACCCATAAACATCTCTCCAATTATTTCTTCAGACTAATGATGGTGAGTAAATTAATTTTTTTACAAGTTTCCTAGCTGCTATAAAAGTATATATGTATTTAAGCAGCAGTACTAAAAGAGCACAACTCTGAGATTCCAGAGGTTCTTTTTCTGAAAAAAATAGGCTCAGAAACCAGCTATTGACCATTGCCAGCTTCTCCAGTTCAGACTGTAGCTGCTGATACAGACATCTGAATAGAGTTAGCAAGAATGTTGTTTAGTATGCAAGTCATATGTACACAAGATAAAACTTGTTCTGAACACCCTTTATCCAGCAAATGACGCATTTTGTTGTCAGGATACTGTGCATCACTGAATTTAAACATGCTGAAATCAAAGTCTTATGAATGAGCAAGATTTTACAGGGAGGCTCAATAGTGAAAGAGTCAAAAAGTAAAAATGTTTTCTTGCTAATTTACTGTCATATCCAAAATTTATTTCATCAGCATGGAATTCCTTTCTCTCTCCTTTAACATGCTAAGATGTTTTTTATTAATAAGTCTTGCTCATGAATTTCCCTTCAAAAGTAAACTGCAAACCATTTTACACATTTTAAAACACCCTGAGTTTTTGGTTTTCAAGTTTCAATGTTTTTATTTCCCCTTTCCAAAAAAATACAAACCCTAGAATTAGGGCGGTTTCCTTAGCTATCTCTTTAATGTCAAAAATGAGAGCTCTGCACATGCATTATCACATTGCATTAATTCAGGAAGAGTTTGCTTAAATAACTTGCTTTTTTAATGAGTCTAAGTATCTTAATCATGTCTATATTCTATTGTGGTTTCTCAATGCTAAGTATTGACTTCAAAATTCTATTCCCATCTTAGAAGTATGGGGAAAGAGAAGCTACATTTCTATATTTCTTCATGACAGAGTTAACCCGTCTTATTGCCACATCTAACATCAAACTCTTTAGTGTTCTAATACAGCATTTGTGAAATTATACCATTACCAGACTATTGCAACAATCTGGCCAAGATACAAGTACCACTAGCCAAGTGCATAAACACCTCCCAGTGCAAATTTGCCTTTCAAAACAAATTGTGCAACAAACATCATCCACTTACACCTATTTTAAAACATACATTATTCTAGGCATCCCCCCAAACACACCTTGATTCAAAGTATGTATTTATTAGTCTAAACCTAGTTCAAAATTCAGTTTTCCTTACCTTTATCACTCTGCCAATGCTCCGTTTCCAAAGTTGCTTTCTTCCAGCTCTAAACATTGTACTATTCGATATAAGCATAGAGCACTGCTTTTCAGGAACAAGCCCTAATCCATGGGGAAAGTTGCTACATTCATCATTTTGGTTTTCCCCCCAATCTTTTGTTTGATCTTGTTTCTTTCCTTTCCGTAGGAATGCCAAAATAACTCTGGAAAATAGAGTAAGGACCTAAAAAAACCCGGCAGTTATTAACCTTATCTCTGTATTTAAAATTCAGTTCTAGTGTGCATACAAATTGTTGGGAAATTAAATTGCACTACCACAGAAACAAGAGGTCTCTAACCATCAGAATTTACTGCCTGTAGATTAGGCCTTGGAAATTGCTGCTCCCAACCACAGCGTTGTTAAGGTGATGCTGTTTACATACAAACACGGCTGGATACAATTCATCATACTCAAGGGCACCATAACTATTTGCAGAAGTCAATTTTGTAACTGCTTCTCAGATTTGTGGTTAGCCTTCTGAAGCAATCCTTGTGTCAACAGGCATCTTTGTTTCCTTGTCACAGGTGGCTGTTTAAATATACAGCAACAGTCAAGCAACTTGCAAATACCTTTTACCTACAGACCTGTAAATTACTGAGTTTTCTATTCATGTTTTTTTACACAAGTACATTCAGTCACACTTATTTTTCAGTTGTAAAGTGGTTGCTTAATACAGAAGGTTTTCTTCAGCAAGAAATGTTAGGTTTTTTCCTTCCTAAAAGAGCCTTAATTTTTTTCCACTTCAGTGACTGAACATAATCCAATGTCCTCTTGAAAATGCCAAGAAAAACAATCTAATTATCCAGCATTAGTAGCAAGAAAGCAGACATTTTGCAGCTATTTCTGGTTTTAAATGTCCCTAAATATTTCTGCTTCCACTCATATCAACGTAGGTAATGTCTAAAAGCACTTGACAACCTTAGCATTGACAAAAATCATGAGTAAAAAACACTTTCCCTGCATTATTTACATTTTCCCCACCTACTGTAGTCAAATCCAGTTGTGCATCATGTTTGAAAGCAAAAGACTAAAAAAACTGCATTTAGGGTAAAAGTAAGCATCCATAGATTTCTCTGAACCCTTTACAGAATTATGATTTGGAATTAAACATGCTATTAAATATTACATATGAAGTTAATTCCGATGGATATATTCAATCCACTGAGGAATTAATTATTTACATTCTGTTGGAAGGAATCCAGAGGAGAGCCACTAAGTTGATCACAGGACTGGAACAGCTCTCTTGTGAAGACAGAGGGTCAGAGCTGTTCTGCCTTGACAAGAGCAGACACCAGGGAGATCTTCCAGCATCTACCATTTCCTAAAGGGGGAGTAAAAGAAGGCTGGAGGAACTTTTCACAAGGGAATAGCAGTGATAGGACAAGGGGGAATGGCCTTAAGCTGCAGGACAGCAGGATGGTCACTGTGAGGGTGGTGAGGCACTGGCACAGGGTGCCCAGGGAAGCTGTGGATGCCCCAGTCCTGGATATGTTCAAGGCTGGCTGGATAGGGCTCTGAACAATCTGGTCTAGTGGAAGGTGTCCCTGCCCATGGCAGAGGGGTTGGAACCAGTTATCTTTGAGGTTCCTTCCAACCAAAACCATTTTATGATTCTATACTTCTTGGTATGATGTATGTGACAAAGCTCAACCTAACAGGCTAAACCTTGCCATGCAGTAATAGAAGTTCAAAGAACCCAAAGAAAGAACCCAAAGAAAGAACCCAAAGAAAGAACCCAAAGAAAGAACCCAAAGAAAGAACCCAAAGAAAGAACCCAAAGAAACAAAAAACCAAAAAAAAAACCAAAAAAAAGAACCAAAAAAAAACCCAAAAAAAAACCCAAAGAAAGAACCCAAAAAAAAAACAAAAAAAACAAAAAAAAAAACCAAAAAACAACAAAAAAAAAACAAAAAAAAAAACAAAAAAAAACCCAAAAAAACCAAAAAAAACCAAAAAAAAAACAAAAAAAAACCAAAAAAAACCAAAAAAAAACAAAAAAAAAAACCCAAAAACCACCAAAAAAAACAAAAAAACAAAAACCAAAAAACCAAAAAAAAACAAAAAAAGAACAAAAAACCAAAAAAAAAGCAAAAAACAAAACAAAAAAAAAAAAAAAAAAAAAACCCTTCTTTAAATCTCTTGAAAAACTAGCTAGAAATCATAGATCTTTTTCCTAAAACGCTATAAATCATAGCAAATAACTTACAGAATCACAAATTCATGAGAATTTTTTAAAAAATCTTCAAAAGCCATCTAGGCCAATCTCTTGCTCTGGGCAAGTTGAATTAGAGTGGGCTGTTCAGAGAGGTTTTCAGATTTAATATCTCTAAGGGTGGAAATTCTACAACCTCTGGGGCTATTATAACTGTGCCCAGCATAACTTGACCATCCAGTACAAAGACTGCTCCTATCTATCTGAAATCTACCACACTCCAGTTTGTGCATGTTGGCTCTTACTATCATACACCTTAATGAAGCATTAATGAAGGGTTCAGTTCTGTTCTCTCTCTACCCTCTCATTGGACAATTATAGGCTGCAATAAGATCTCCCCTTAGCCATTTCTTCCTGCGGCTAAACGAGCAGAGTTCTCTCAGTACCCACCACAGCTGCTTCCCACTAGTCTACACAGCCATCCATCTCACCACAGAGGGAATCAGGTTGATCATGAAGAATGTGATGAATCTATGACAGCTGCTCACAATCAGCTTCCAGTGCTTCACACACCCTGAAATGCTTCCAGAACAGTTTGCCCCACAGACTTATCAGGAGCAGCTGATTGGTGTCATTCCCAGGATCCTCCCTTTCCTCCTCTTCAAAGACAAGACAGTCTTAAGCTGCACCAGGGGAAGATTAGGAAAAATTTCTTCACAGAAAGGTTGACTAGATATTGGAAGGGGCTGCCCAGGGAGGTGATGGAGTCACTGTCCCTGGAGGTGTTTAAGAAAGACTAGGCATGGCACTTAGTGCCATGATGTAGTTGACACAGTGGTGTTCAGTCACAGGTTGGACTTGATCTCAAAAGTCTTTTCCAACCCAACTAATCCTGTGACAGGTGTAACATTTGTCTTTTTCCATTTATTAGAAACTCCCCCAGATCATAATGGCCTTTCAAAGAGAGATGGGCCTCAAAATTACATTGGTTTCCTCTCTCAGGACTGTCTTATCTGCTCACATGGACTTCTATAGAACCAGTTGGCTTAAGTGCTCCCTAACACCATCTTTGGCTACCACAGATAGTCCCTCATTTCTGTTCCCTATGCAAGGAGGCTTGAAGGTCAAAAAGAGCCAGAGGGCAAAGTCAGCTCATGAAAACTGATTAAAACATCACTGAAAACATCAGCCCTTCAGTGTTGTTTGCTCCTTAGTCCCCTGTTCCCTTGAGCAGTGGGCTTACATTTTCTTGTGCTGTCAGTGTACTTAAAAACAATATCATTTCCCTTTGCCCTCCTCACAAATCTCAACTCCAGCTGATCTTCTTAAGTCTATCTCTGAACTTGGGCATTGTGTCTATATGCTTCCTGGGTGGTCCACCTCTGATTCTACTTCATCCCAAACTTCTAAGGAAGCTTACGTGTTCAAATCCATACCCTTGTGTTCATCCATGCTGGCCTCCTACAAGGTCTCCTCTTCCTTCTGCACGTTGAATGGCCTGTTTGTGTGTTCCAACATCCTCATCCTTGCAGGTCACAAAGTCTTCTTCAGCCCTGTTTCCCACTAAGGAAATCCTTCATGAGTTCCCACCAAGAAGATTCCTGAAGAAGTCAAAAATCTGATGTCCTAAAGTCTAAGGTTCTTTCAGGGTTTTAAGCTCCACAATCTCATGATCCCTGCCGTTAAATCTTCTCTCAACTTCCCCATCTTCAATTAATTTTCTTGTTTGTAAATGGCAAGTCTAACAGAGCATCTCTGTCAGCTCACTTATCATTTGCCAAAAGAAACAGTCTTCAAACTTCAGAAATCTCAAAGTCTTTAAGTAACTTGGAATGTGACATTTTTAGAATTAAAATGACCATCAATCATGACAAGGATTCATCTAATCCATGAAGGGAACCCATATATATGTTGATATCAAATAATCACAAATCATTACCTTACACAGGAACTCTGTGCCACTGTAATATATCCCCGGAACACAGAGGCAGAGTGCATTTACAGTATAGATTATACACTGATACTGGTTAGAGTCATTCAAAGATTGTTAATGTTTACAGAATCCAACTTCCTGTGATCTTCCATCTCATTAAGTAATAAAAAAGAAAATGGAAAACAATGGAGTGGTTGAGACAGTGCTTAACTCCCATAATGCTCAGCCTTAAATACACTTTAGCTGATTTTGGCTTAAACTGCTATAAAAATACTGCTTTAGGAATTTGCTTTACATCCAACTAGAGCATTAGACTGCATAGTGTATAATGGCTATGTAAATGGGTCAAATCATCCAGATGGATTTTTTCAGATTTTTGACCAGAACAGTTCTTGCTGAGGCAGAGCTTAACAAGGACCCCTTGTTCTATCCCAGTAGCAGATTTTACTTATATAAGCATTTTTATAATTTGGAGGGGAAAAATTCTTGCAGATTTTAACCAACTCTGAAAAAACCCTTCTTTTTTACCTTTATTTTATTGGTGATCCACCATCAGACCTGTGATTTGAAGAATACATTTCCTCCCCAGATGCTTCAGGAGTGCAAGATCCATAGTGAAGGTAAATTATTTTTAATAATTTGATTTATACATTAATGAAGCTGTGTAATCTTGTATTATAACTGAGACTTCTAAGAATAATTTTAGTCTGTCATATGTCTTTGGCTAGCATTGGCTCTGCTCAGCACCCAGCAAATCATTAGGTCAGATTTGGGGTAAATTACCACTGTGCAGATGAGTAAAACTATGAAGCACACAAACTATGTCAGAGAAACACTTTCCAAACTAAAATATTGAGCTGTCATAGTATTTCAGGAAATATGAAAGTTCACTTCACATTGTCAAAAGACTTGGTTCACTTTCCAGTATCAAAATTAGTAAAGGGGGTAACATCAGGCTGGAGAACACTCACTAGTGGGGTTCCCCAGGGCTCCATCCCCACAGCGTGATGGGAAGAGGAGCAGCAGACCCTGCTCTCTGCTCTGTGGTGACAAGTGACAGGACCCAAGGGAATAGCCTGAGGCTGAGTAAGAGGAAGATTAGGTTGGATACCAGGAAAAGGTTTTTCACCCAGTGGGAGACTAAACACCACAAGAGGCTCCCCGGGGCAGTGGTCACAGCCTGACATGGTTCAAGAAGCATTTGGACAACGCTCTCAGGCACATGGTGTGACGGCTCCTGAGGTGTTCTGAGTACGGCCAGGAGCTAAGTCGATTATCCTGATGGGTCCCTTCCAACTCAGTACATTCTATGATTTCTTTCTGTTAGCATTACATTGCAGTTTTGGCAACAAGGGCTCTTTCACTGTGGGCAATTAGGAGAAGTAGCTAATAGTTAGCTACCATCTAGTGGTTAAAAGCTGAAAGCATACATGATTCTCATGTTTTTTCACAAAGTAGTCTAGATAAAATTTGGCAATTGAAATATTCTTTACAGACATGATCACTTACAGATCACAGATGAAAATTTACACTGAGTATAACTTGTTCTCTATGCTTGCCTATTTGATCCATTGCTAATAAAATAAAATTTTAAGATAAAACAATTATATAGTTGACAGATAAATAATTAGCATTCTGTTTACCAGGACAAACAGGATGTGTGGGTCTTATCAAATGAAGAGACATTATTGTGAGGACAGAAAATTGTCATTCAGATAACCATAGAAGTGCTACATTTTCTATTTTAAGGAACTACAAAACCTCACACTTTCTCTACCCTTTCTATATCAAATAATGTGGACATTGTGCCCATCAACTTAGCCAGAGTAACGATCAAAGGCAAAAATACCCTACCTCAGGATCTTCAAGCATCCCTAGCACTGCTCAAATATTTCAATACCCCTCAAAATGCCGACTAAAGAGAACAATAAATTCTCAGCATGTAACTGGAGACCAGGAAAGAAACAAGGTGCAGATTCACTGCATGATGAGAGCACTCCTGAAATTAAAGGAATGGTTTTGGAAGAAACAACTTAAGTAAACTTTGTGGCTTTTAGTCTTCAATATTAGAGAGGAGGTTTTAAACATAGCCTGAGGAAAATCAGGCCCTAAAGATCATTTGTTCTCAAAATACATATCCACTTATGTGAAGCATAGGGAGCTAATGACATGATAAAGCAGAGGGTTCCACCTGTCACACTGCAAGCCACAGCAAAAGGCTGGACAGTAAAATGTCCTTTTGAACAGGGTGGGAGAAAACAGAAAACTAAAACAAGTGCATAGCTGCTTTTACCTAAGCAGGAAAAGTCCTAGAAACAAAGCTGGGGGATCTGGAATACGATCTTCAAACTTAGAAAGAACTGTAACAATAGTACTAGAAACTACCACAACAGCACGAATAGGGTATCCATTGGTACCCTGTGCCATGCATCAAGGTATTTCCTACATAGGAAATGAGGAGAAGTGTACACCGGTTTAAAACAGCTTTCAAACAAGTTAACAAGTCAACCAGAGCCAAACAGCATAAATCTTCAGTCACAAACAAGATGGACACAATATATGATATTACGGACACAACATATGATATTACTATCTGCCTAATTAGCCTGGAAGAACCGACTGTGATGTGCTGATAGTGACAAGAGAGGATCCCATGGCAGGGAACAGAATCAGCAAGGAACTTCAGCTGTATTCATATACACCTGGGAAATGCCATTTCAGATTGTGATGTTGATACTGATTTTTTTAGACATTGATAGTTCATAATTCAAAAATACACGAGACCTCAGGGCCTAAAAAGGCACAATATCAGGCTCAAAATACTACTTTTCAAATGAAATGCAAAATTTAACAACCTCACAGCTGTGGAGGCCCAGAAAACCTGACAGGCAATGGGTTGGATTTTGGTGATGCATCCCCACACTCCACTCAGGCCACACAACAACCGGCGTGGTGCTCATTTACAGTATTAACACATCATGAGAAAGAACAAGACTTTGCTGGAGAAGGAAGGCCAGGCTGGAGATAGAGCAGCATTTTTCCCTGAGAAGGAACCACAGTCCAGTACAAGTACAGGAATGAGTGGCAGGAAGCTGGCATGAGCTATAACATGGGATTGAGACAGCAATGACGCCCAAAGCCCTCCAATGCCTTTCCAGAAAGGCCTGCACATGATAACTAATTTACACAGAGAGAAACCAGTCTATAGAAAGGTACTTTCCCAAGTCTGGGCAGTGCCCGCCAGGACCCTGCATGTCTCACTAGCTGGACTGACACAGCTAGATCAATGCTTATCTAGTAGACTGATGCTGGAACCAGAAGTGATGATCATTTTCTCTCTTTTTCCCTATTCCTTTCTTTAATTCGTCTCTTATTCTTTAATTTCTCATGCTTTTCCTCTTTCTTTTCCTTTATTTTCTCATTTTTTTTATTTACTTAATCTCTCCCTCTTTAAATTCTTCCTTCCCTTTCATCCCTCTCTTTTATCCAAACCCCTGTTGGATGTTCATATAGTAGGTCAGACACTTACACACCAATTTCCATGCCAAGTGTGTAATTTACTAATAAAACTTTCTAATTGTTTGCAGACAGTCACATTTCACTTTGATCCTGGTAACCAAAGAGCATTTACAACTCTTAGGTGTTTCTTTCTCTTTAAGGAGGGGTCATCACAACAGCACTAACAAAAGCTTTATAAAAGCCAATGTATCGTCAAACTGAGGAACCACTAAAAGTCAGAAGATAGAAATAACCAGCCAAAAGAATTGAATCTTTGCAGACAACACGCAAACTATTTAAAAACACCATAATGAAAACAGAGTGCAATTGCACAGCTTCTACCATGGAAAAACTTGAGAAAAAGCATAAGCCAGTCAGCATACCTAAAAAGTAGAGCAAAAGCCAGCAGGAATCCTCCAAAACGCTGGAACAATTACATGGAAAAAAAACCAGATAAATTAAAACCTGACAGCTTAGACAAAGGTGCAGTGAAGCAGATTGAATATAGCTAATAAGAAATACACAGTGCTGATAATGAGGTCCCTTCCATGGTGCACCACAATAATAGGAAAGTTCCCACTTGTTCAAAAAACCCCATCACATTACAAGACTTGTGAGTGCTGGTGGATGAGAGGCTGGACATGACCCAGAAATGTGCACTCAGCTCAGAAAGGCAAACATGTCCTGGGCTGCACCCAAAGCAATGCAGGCAGCAGGGGAGGGAGGGGATTCTGCCCCACTGCTCTGGTGAGACCCCACCTGCAGTGCTGCATCCAGCCCAGGAAAAACATGGATCTGTTGGAGTGAGTCCCGAAGAGGGCCAACAAGATTATTAGTGGAATTGAGCACACATCTTAAGGCAAAAGGCTGAGAAAATTTTGTTTATTCAGCCTGGAAAAGAAAAGGCTTTGGGGTGACTTTATTGTGAACTTCCAGTACCCGAAGGGAGCTCACAAGAAAGACAAAGAGGGACTTTCTATACGAGCTCATAGTGACAGGACAAGGGGAAATAGAGCCAAACTCAAAAAGGGTAGATTTATATGAGAAATTAGGAGGAAAAAAATCTTTATTATTTTCACACATTCCTCAGGTAGACTCAAACTGACTGCAACCAACAGACAGTTATCCTATAGCAAAAAACTTCATACCTTTTCTCTGTGAGTTTCCTACAGACAGCTTCACACAACACAGACTCCTTTCTTCCTTCTATCTACCATAATGACCAACTAACTCATTCCTGTCCACCCCTCACAGGGCACCTTATCTTTTTTATCCCTTATGCAGTTTCCTAACCCTTCTTCTTCCCAGCATAGCCAAAAAGCTCCAACTCCCCCTTAAGCAGCTAACCCACTCTTTTATAATGCCCATCCTCACTGGACATAGCTGTGACCTATTAAAGGCAAGGCTGTTCCCACTCTTTGCTAATTAGTACAGCTGTAATTTATTGGGGGAGATTGCTCTCACTGTCTCTGTTCTCTTACAATCCATCTTCTTACACTTTGCTGTGAAGATGGTGAGGCAACAGAACAGGTTGCCTAGAAAGGCTGTGGATGCCCATTCCTGGAGATGTTCAATGCCAGGTTGGATAGGACTTTCAGCAACCTAGTCTACTGGATGGTGTCTCTGCCCGTGGCAGGGAGTTTGGAACTAGATGTTTTTTAAGATCCCTTCCAATACAAACCGTTCTATATTTTTATAAGAAAGCAATAGAAGAGTACTAAATTTGTTTACAATTTTGCCGCAGAATTCAATATTTTCTGCACAGAAGCCTCCCAGTAAGGAGGCATTATATTAGGGCCAGATTATGAGTTTATAAACTAGTGAATGGAAAGTAAAGTCTCAGATGGCTAGATGCCCAAAAATTGCAAAGGAATTCAAAGACAAAAGAGTAAAACTTCTTAATGTGACATGTACTCTGCATCAGTATCAGAGGCCTGGGCACTGGCTAATAAAACAAATGTACACTTTCAGAGCTGGTTGAATGAGAAACACCTGATGAGGAAGCCTTGGTAGGTAAAGTAGCAGGCATTATAATAAAGCATATAATTAAGAGGCAGCTCATATTATTTAATTTCCAAAGGAGAACTCACAAAGATTTTTGTAAAAGAGGGAAACATTCATCATGAACTGCTGAGGTTCACTAAAGAGGTTAATAAGCCTTAGTGTAAAGAAGATTGAGCTACATTATATAGATTTGCAAATAAAGCTTTCAAAAAGATCAATTGTCAAGTGCTTTTAGGAAAAGCATAAGGGAAATTACCTTCAAAGATAGAGACTTGATTAAATGTTGGAATAGATTAAATGTTGGATAGAAAAAAATGAATAGTTAGATCTTACAGCAACAGTTTTAAGGTTTAAACGGAACATTCCAGGCATCTGCACAGTCAGGTGAGAAAGGAAAAGCTGCAAGAGTGACATCTGCAGACAAAACTATGTTGTTCAAGGCAATAAGGAGGAGCACAAAGAATTGCAGAAACTTCCAAAACTGAGAAACTGATGTGTTAGAATGGCAAATGAAAATCCAGTGTAAGCAAATGGGAAAATAACAAATCTAAACCTAAATTCACATCAAAATTATGGTCTCTGAACTGATCATTACTACCATGAAGCCTATTTCTACCTCTGTGAGTAACTACTAACATATAGAAATTAATAGGAAATTAGTAATCATCCAAATTTTAAGGGGTCATAACCACTACTAGTTAAAATTACCCTCTTTCATTAAGCCTAAGACAAATGCACAGTCTAAAATATGTAAAAGATTGCTGGAGACAAGTTTTTAACAACATTTCCATTTTATGCATATTAGATGATGAAATAGAAATTTGTGAAAAATGCAACTTTTTTGAAATTATCTCTATAAACGTGAAAAAATTATTTGTAATTTTTCTAGATTAGCATGAAAAGCTGGGCAAACTGATTATTTATGTCATTTATCACTTTTTAAGGTAGCAAATAGTTTTGCAGGTATTAACTGCTTTCTACCAGCAGTTTTATTATCCATTCAAGTGAAGACAGTGATGTTTGTAGTTGTTTGTATTTTCTATTCTACCACCCTTTATTTACTTTAACCAGAAGGGGATTCAGCAGCACAAGCCTTAAAGACACATGCCTGATATTTTTCTGATATGCAAACCACATAAGTAAATCAGTAACTAAAAGCTTGGTTGCACCTGGAATGTTTCTGAGTAGCTTAGCACTAATAGCAAAATGTCCATTTGGATAATTTGTTTTCCATGAAATAATCACAAAAAAAGAGTCAATTAAAAGCTCACATTTTTGTCTGGCTATCAATGGATATGAGACAAGGCCTTTGATTCAGGCCCTGCAAGTTGTTCCATGTCCCAAAACTATCTTAAGCTGAATTGCCGGCACCAAAAGAACGCCACACAGATCCACACAGAAGCAGACAACAGACATGGAATCTTTTTTTCCCTTTTAGTAATAGTAACATTTGAGGGGGTTGACTGCTGTGCTGAATTTAGGCTTTTTCACCATTTTTCACTTGTTTACAGTTTTTTAGAGTTGTTCAGACACAGCTGAACTGAACTGCTCTACAGCTTTTTAACCCTTCATTCACAGGTGCACTGAGCACACGGGAGTAACTCCTCTGACCTACAGGTCACAGGAACAGCACTTCTTATACTCTAGAGACAAAAGCCAGCTCTGCAACTGAGACATGATGTTTGACCATATAGCAAACAGGATGTAAATAACTTGTATACTACATATTCCAGATTTTGATTAAAAGGTATTTCCATTGTACTGAATCTCTGTTATGCACAATACATTCATTAAAACAGTTCAGTAGCTATGCTGAGCTTCTTGGGTTTTTTCCAGTCATTTGGAAGTTATTTAAACCTCCAGCTGCCCTTTGGATCTTTCCTACCAATCTTAGTTTGGAGGTGTGCCTACCAGACCATCTTTGAAAAGAGCTAGATGCATTAGATAAAAATAGAAGTTGCATAGCACTTCTTCCACAGTAACTCAGGAAGAGATTTGTTCAGCTGTATTACTAGCTCGTACAAGAGGTCTTCAGTTTGCAAACACTGAAAGTAAAATGTCTTCCTTGTTTTCTCTCCCTCTTCTGATTTGCTAATACATGCACAACCAAAATAAATTAAATCCTTCCACACATGGATTTCAAAATGTAGAAAGTGAGGGGGGAAGTGTTTTTATTTTGTAAGATTATGACTATGACACTTTAAATTGATATTTACTTTCAAATAGTCTTTAAGAATGCCTTACTCATTTTTCAGTCTATTGGACTTATTTACCACCAAACAAAATTCCATTTAATGCAATTTTTACCCACTCATTTCCTTAAAATTTTAGTTTGATAAAAATTTAATTAAACAGAGCTGCAGCAACTAAGTATATTTAATTCATGCTACCCCATTCTTTGACTAATAACAAAAAACACACACTTGGCAATTTTTAATAGTAGCAGTTATGGCATGAAAGACATAGTGCTTGCCAACCAGCAAATGTAGTAGTGTTGGCTTTCATACTGGTTCTTTTTCTCTGGAGAAATAAAAAGGCTATAAGCACACGCCATAGATTTCTATTTCTTTTCCCCACTGTAATTCTTTTTTCTCCTTAGTAAAATTTTAGTCTTCCATTCCTTCTGAAACCAGTCATCCTCTAACAAGGCACTTCTCTATGCTCTAAGCATTTAGAGACTTTTTTTATTTACTCATTAACCTAAGATTTAGATTACTACCTTTACTGGACCTCTGGATGCTCTCCCCTAACAGACCCTTGTATTGAGGCTTCTCTTAGTACTTCCACTGCCTTTTTCCCCAACCATGATCCCATCATTGCAATATAGCAGGCTGGGATAGGGGAAGTTAATATCCAAACCACTTTATTCACATTTATCTTAAGATTTAAAATTACTTGTAATTGAATACTGTTGTAATAGTGCTCATGAGAAAACAAAATAAGGTTAAAAAAGCTTTTCTCCAAAGTTACTGCATTGTCTGCATGTGGCTAAACCAATGCTCTTGAAAACTCTGCTTCTCAGCTTTTAGGAGGAATTGCCTCTTCACTACAGTTAAATCATTGTCCAGAGCCAAGTTCCTGTCATCTGGGAGGGATGTAAAATAACCCCACTAGAGATTAAGGTTAAGCTCACCATTTTGTTGAGACTTTTACCTTCTCTTGATGTATTTCAGTAGATTTGAACTTCAGCTTTTAAATTCCAACAGATCTGAAAACATCTTATGGCATGGTACTTTGAGATGCTTTCACCTTAATAATGCCAAAGGCTTACAGTTCTGTAGTCTTGCACTCAAACTCTTTTCCAGAGCCTCTGTGGGCAGCTTTTTTTTCCTTTGCTGTTCTGATGCTAATATTCTTGTGCTGTTATTCCTTATGGTTTGCACCTGCAAACCCCTAAAGTGCTGTTGCCATGCTCATAGGAAGCCATTCCCACTGGCAAAAGGATCACCCTTCCTCACTTCCTCCTTTCTTTGCCTTTTGTCTTTGAAAATTTTAGTTTACGTTAGAAAAAACCAAACATAAACATAACCCATAACAAAGTAGGAAAGAGTAGTGGAGATGCTTGATAACTATTACTTGATAACTATAACATATGTGCAAAGAGATTGAAAAACCAGCAAGCAACAATTAACATTTGATTGGCATACTCCAGTAAGTAATAATAGGGAGTTTGGACAAGTCCCAAGGAAAAGACAGAGGCTAGTATCATTCCTGATCCCTATCACTGCCACATGCTGCACTGGAGGCATAGACAGGCCAGTCTAAGAGGGCACTCAGCAGGCACCCATCGCCTGCCCATGCTGGTGAAGAGCACCCTCACTCTCTCCCCCACCATTCTGCTGGTTTTTACTTTTCCCTCAAAAAATAAATCTTCCGTCTTTACAGCCAGTGAATGCCATCAGCTAGAAATCCTGCGAATGAATCCTAGCAGAAAGATCTTCTTACATATACATCCTTTGTGCACACACAAAATTTCATAGAAAATAGAGAATAAAAGAAATTATGCATATAAAGGAGTTCTGTGCTTCTTGGCCTAATTTATATTCATAAACAGCTCTCCACGTATAATAAGCATTCTTCTTGAAGAGGTCAAAAACTTTGAAAAGGGAAAATAATTCAGGAAAAAAGGAAGTTTTATTTCTTTATTAAACTAAAGATCATTAGCAATAAATTTGAGAAATCCCAGTTTCCATATCTTAAAACATGCCAAATGAAGTTCATGTGAGGCAGAATGCATGTTGTTTTCTTCATGTTAGACATTTAAAATTTTTGGTATATAAATTTTTAGGAATAAAATGGTAAAGAAAGAGAAACTACTGACTTAAACTTCTGGCACCTGGTCGCACATCCAACTTACAATCTCATAATTCCTTAGCAGTTGGAGCTTGAATACTCCACCCTCTATTATTTGCTAAACAAACCACTTTTTTTCTATAGTAAAAACTGGATTGTTCTTTAAATTTTTAGTGTTCATGGAGCACTATGTGTTCCATGCTGTGGAAAAACCTGGCATATTTTCTTTTGTAAACTATTATCTAAAACACAAAGGCTTGAGTCATATATGCCACCTTCTTCTGCATTCTGATAACAGCCATGAAGTCATTTAAGTTAGTCTAAAATTTGCAATTTAGACCATTCTTCAATCTGCTGTAACAACAATTACATTCATAGGTTCTAGTCACAACGACAATATGGGAATCACAGATGGCATAGGAAAATATGATTTGGTACACAGATTAGAAGACACAACTCCGAGTTCACCAACATCAAGGATTTATTGCTCTAAGAATAGGAAGTTTCTAATGCTTTTCATACAATATACTAATATTTCTTTTTTTGTCATGACACTTTAGCAGTGTCTTCAGCTTTTCTAGGAGTACTGAAAGCTTCCAACATCCTCACAGAGGGCAGCTCCTTTCTGTTTCCTCAGCCAAGCAGGAAAGACATCTGATTTGAGTACAAATAGAATAGATACTCGAGGGCAAACTGAACTCGAAATACTAAGTGAAGAAGGTTGAGCTTTTTGTCTTGCAATAGCCTTCTGTAACTCAGCCTGCCCCTCCTTAATCTAGAAAATACAAGGAATGTCAAGTGCCACTCTGCACTTTGCCTTTTTGTTTACTTTTAATCCAGCTCCCCTAATACCCTATGTGCTGGGTTTGGATGAGGTAAATTTCTCCCTAGTAACTGGTACGGGGCCATGTCTTGGATTTGTGCAGGAAACAGTGCTGATAATTCAGGGATGTTTCAGTCATTGCTGAGCAGTGCTTACCCAGCACCAAGGCTTTCTTACCCCACCAACAAAAGGCTGGGAGAGCATAAGAAGCTGGGAGGGAGCACAGCCACAACAGCTGACCTAAGGGGTATTCCAGACTACATGGCATCATCCTCAGTATATAAAACAGAGGGAGAAGGAGAAAGGGGACACATTCAGAGAAATGGTGTTTTCCTTCCCAGGTCACATTACATATATATACATATAGGAGCCTACAGAAGTGGTGAATGCATTCCTTAACATGCTTTGCTTGCATGCAAGACTTTATTTTCCTTATTAAACTGTTTTCATCTCAACCCACGAGTTTCTTCACTTTTAGTCTAATTCTCTCCCCCACCCCAGTGCAAGGAGAGAAGTAGGTGAACTGTTGTATGGGTCTTATTTGCCAGCTGGGTTAAACCACAACACCCTGCAGTCTACTGGGTATCACAGGAGCCAACTACACGTGAGGCACACTGTTATTTCCCAGAACTATTGGTGTTATGTCTCTTTACGTTGTGCAGTTATACTGGACCAGCTGCAGCCTTTCATCATTAGCAGTTGCACTGCACAGAGACAGAAGGTGTTTAATGTTATCTCTTTCTCTGTGGTTCAGCCCCAGGCCCCCACCCCAATATCCCCTTCAGGTATTTTAAATGTTTACTCAGATAAAACTCAAACAAAACCAGTTATTTGCCAATAACCAAACACTTCCCTTTACATAACTTTAGCAATAGAGAAAGTATAGATTACAAATTTCAACATTACATAAACAGATGCCAAAATCTATTCAATTCCACAAAAGTGGCAATAATGCAACGTTATATAGTCATCCTGGGCTTTCTGGGCTATACATGAGCAGCCTATGTCTTCCAACCATGTCAGAGAGGAACTTGTTCCTTGGTGCTAAATCAAACCTTTCTGGAAAAAGCACAACTGCTACCGCCTGCTTAACACACACTCACAGTAAAGAGCTGCAATTGTTGCTGAGCAACCAGAGCTGTGCTATTGCTGTGTCCCCAGCTTACCATCTCTCCCTGCACATTCAGACTGGAGGGGGTTGGACACCATGCCCTGTACCTGCTGGCTATTAAGCCTCTTTCTGCTTCTGTGGAACATGATTGTTATTTGTCACGAAGCGTTATCATTGTTGATGTGTTTGGAGTATGACACATTCTCTGATCTAGGCTTCCTTATCTGTAAATCTTCTGAATATTAATTGTACTGATGAAATACTCCTTGATTACCAGCCACAGTTCCTTGGATATGTTTCATGTGTCTGTTAAGCAATTTAAAATATTATTTTGCTACTGAAAACTGAAACTAGTAAGGATCTGTGGCATTCTTTTAACCAGTCACAGCCTGATTGTGCCTAAGAAAAATCCTTCTTTCCCATTTAAACATATGATGTCATGTTTTATCTAAATATATTTGGCAAATGGAATCCATATCCATTTAGTGCTCATTCATCCCTATATGCCAAACAAAGCAGCATCATTTGGGCTTCTGTTTTCTTTTGATTAGAAAGGCCTACTAGAAAATTCATTAACTCTACACATAGTTCTCATGCTACTGCATCAATTCCTCTCTCCACTGCATATTCTTTAATTTCTAGTAGTATCCTACTGGTGATGAAAACAAAAGGCGTCTTTTTCTGTCTTCCAGCAGGTTAGCCATTAGCCTTTGCTAAGCTTACTTCAGCCACCTTTCACTACAGTAACAGCCTGTCTCATGCAATTTGCTGCACTCTGTGACATTCAGTATCAGTGTTCAGTGGTTTCTGCCACCAGCAAGCAAGTGTATAGTTTTAAATCTGATTAAATATGACCAATCATTGCTTAAGAAATTACAGGCTCAAAAGCCAGAAAATTTATCTTTTCGTGGAATATTGAAGAAGCAGTTCCGTCTTTTCATCCACTTCTTTCCAGTTCCCACACCTTAACCATCTCTCCTCTCAACTTTGCGTGCATCCTCAGAAAAATACACATCATGTATCTTCCTGCCCCTGTTCGTTTTTATGTATGTTGCTGAGTGCAGGATTTTTCTTAGCAATGACTTGCTGGGTTATAACTGCTGCAGTGCGTGTACATGAATTCAGCAACTTATAACAACCTGCCTTCGGCAGAAACTGAACAAATGGCCTCTTCTGCACATTGCTTCAGAAAAGAAGCATTAATAAAATTGAAGAATTGTTTTCCATCAAGACAATACCAAAATCATGGCATATAGAATTAGGCTGAAATTTTACCTTTTATTGGCAAGGAAAGCATTTTATTTCTTTCAATAAAGTTATTGCCAAACAGCTGTCACAGTCTTATATCTTTTCACATATTTTCACTGAGAAATCAAATGTTTTTCCCTGTTTCCACTTCTGGCATTGAGCAATTATTAGTGTCCAAATTTTGTTTCCCTGGAAAACTGCCAATATCCGAGAGATGTTTGTTATATACTTCCCATTATTATTTTAAAAATCCACTATATATCCACTGGAGAGGCAGTGGAAAGCGAATCTTCCTTTCCACGTGGGCTACTGCACCTGAACATCCCAAGACTTAAGGTAGAATTTAAACGGTTAATTATATTAGTCTGTTTGTTAAAAACTTTTAAGGCAAGTTATACTACACAGCAGTAGGGTACTCTCAGCTACTTTTTTGTCCTTAGTGGTTGAACTGTGAATTGCTCAAGCGTGGAACAAATTCTCTTTCATCTCTATCTTCCTCCATTCCCTGAAAAACATAGGCTGCTAAAATGTAGGAAGACACTTGGATATTTTTGGTTATTGAAAAGGTACATCATCAAGCCTCATTCTAGAAAAGAGAAAAAACAAGACACACATTGCTTACTAACATAGATTTCATTCCCAGGTTGCACAAAAGAAAAAGCTTCTGGCACACGAAAGTGTAAAACGATAAACGCAATCAAACTATACAGTTAAAAAAAAAGTTCTGCATACATAATCTCATATCCACAAAAGCTAAAGGAAAAAGCAGGAGTAAAATTTTCAACTGAATAATACTATGACTAAAATTCAAATAAATGTTAATAAAAAAGCGTGGCTTCATTTTTATCCCTAGCTTCACATATCAAATGTCTAATTAATTTTATTTTTAATTAACCTTTAATTAATAAACCAAATAATATCTTTGTATGGAAGTTTAGTGTATTCTAAATTATATTACCACAGCATTGAACTGACTCTCTTTGCTTGAAAATTTTAAGTTTTGGTAGGACAGCCCTCATGGTAAGCAAGTTACTCTTGTAAGAGATAAGCACAAGTACTTTTTAGGTATGCAGTTGTACAGAAATAGCAGCTCAAATGAATCTGGAACATGTCCTGGTAATTACTGCAAAATTTAACAATGAGTATTGCTTTAAAATTATGAGAATCTATATGGAATTCAACCATCCCTAGCATCTATGAACTACACACCTCATCCGGTAAAAGGCAATCAAGTTAGCTCCCGTCAGTAGTGAAAGACCATACTGGAAACTTGTCTGCTTGTAGATGCATCAAGGACTCAGCCAAAACAGAGAAAAGAAATAGTTTACAAGAAACAGTTTTATTAACTGTGTTAATCCTTGAAATAATGTTGTTAACTCAACAAAGCTAGTAAAAAAGTAACTATCAGAGTGGAGCTGAAAGCAGCAGACTTCCAGTGTGATACAAGAAACGGGAATTTGCATGGTTCCTCTTTTTTACTGGCGGACTCAGGAGCACCCTATGAAGCTGGTACTCGTGAAAACACTCCTTTAGTGCTTTCATACGCGAAGTCTAGTCAAAAGGCGAGTAAATGCCTTTAGAAACAGCTGTCCTCTTCCCGATACAGCAACGCTTAGTTTGTATATAAGCAGTAAAAGTTTGAATTTCACCACAGATAGAAATGCCTTCTCCGAGGAGACAAACTACGCCTGGCTATGTCCAGTTCTGAGCGCACCCCTCCCCAGAGCGGAGGGAGAAGCGGTGACCGCGGGTCCGCTCCCTCGCTGCCCGCCTTCCCCCGGCACACCTCCGCAGCAGAAGTTACCTGTGCAGCCGCTCCATAGCTCCCTTTCCGGGCAGCCTGCTAGCACGGCACTTTCCGCACACCGGGGTCGCCTGTCCCGGGGCTCCCTCCCTGTGGGCTGGCTCCTTCCCTGTCTCCCTGCCTGCGGTGTCCCTCGCTCCCTCCCCGCGCCTTGTTCCCGCAGCCGGGCCGCTCCCCGCTCCGCACCTGCAGCGTGTCCGCGCCGCGCTCCGGCTCGGGGGGCTCTGCCCGGGCCACGGCCGGGCCCTGCGGCTGCCCCGCCGCCGCTTCCATCGCCCGGCGTGGTTGCCACGGCGAGGGGCTGCTGCCACGGCCCCCCGCCCTCCGGTGGGCGCTTTTTGAACTTCGCCTTCCAGCCCCAGGTCCGTCCCGGCTTCCCATGGAAACGGGCTGCGGCTGGCTGGGAGATTCCGCGCACGGCGGGACCGACGCCAAAGCCTGCAGCCACGCAGAATTCCCCGCTCCCGGCGGCCGCCATCAGGGAGCTCCCGGCGACAGCACCCTCCGACTGCCCAGGGCGGCACACCTTGTACCGCCCTAAAAGCTGAAAACTTGCCCCAGGTACAGCATTAGTACTTCAGACACAGCGACACGATCTCACCTTTAACATCGCCTTCTCAGGAGCTCGCAGACATTTGCGTTTGTGCAGCCCTCGCACCTGGCGTGTCTAGGGAAGCAGGAGAGTTACGAGCTTCAAACGCCGCCGTTTTAACTGCATCACAAAAGAGCAATGAAATTTAATGCAGCCGGATGCTACAGATGCACATCTTTCTACTTATTGGATAACGCAGTGAGGTTTGCCCTCTTAAATGACAAGAGAAACTCCGCGTTATCAGGTTTCCTGTACTCCTCACTCCCAGCAGGTAGCAGTGAAAATAAAGAGCTTGGTGACACTCTGTTAGACATGCTGATCATTCATGCATAAATCAAATTCCAAAGGTGTTCATAAACGAATCTGTCCCCAAGAAATTATCTTCCTCCTTAACTTCTGACAGAAGATAGATACAAATCAGAGTGGTAGTTGCACTATAGGCAATGGTCACTATGCATCATGAAAGTACTGAAAGCTGTCTAAGATTAAATATACATGAAGGACAGACTAAATATGTACAACCTGACACTGAAGTATCAGCAGCTTTTGTTCACCCACAATCTATGGCAACACATCCTCAGGAATGTGAAAGCCAAACACTAGGAATAAAACACAGACAATTCAAGAGCAGAAAACCTGAAATTCTTTACAGAATAATGTAAGAAACCCAAAGCCCAGGCTTAAGATAGGTATTTCACCCTGGAATGTGTTTCTCTTCTGTTCCTTTTGATGTAACTTGAACTCTGGATGAAGGAGTCTCCCACTCCATCTTTTATGGAAATATACATATATGGACCTGCAAAAAACCTGCAGAAACCCCATGTCTCAGCCCAAGAATTCCTCATCATTCCCTAACAGGATTTTCCACCTATTCTTTAAACTCTCTTGAAGGTAAAGCATATGTTGGGAAGGATGAATTAGGGAAACCTTATAAATACGAGTGTCTAGCAAAAGACTTTGAGAATATGGAAAATATAAGTGAAATAGAAATGATAGCGATTTTCGACTGTGTGGATGAAAGCAGTTGAATGCCTGAAGGCGCCTTTGTTTAGATAATGTTAGATGCTGAGAATACTAAAAAGCAAACAGACATCCTCCCTAGGCATGGCAGGAAGGGTCTCAGATAAAATTTAGAGATAAGAAAAGCAGTAAAATGTGGTAATATAGTGATTCCTATAGGTTGCATGCAAATGTTAGAGAATTTGTATCTTGTGTTAGATTGGTTAGTGGAAATTAGAATATTCAACATAGAAGAAGATTTAATGTATTGTAAAGGGGAAAATTTTTCTTCTATGCTTTTACTTTCTTCGTTCTTACTTTCTTAAGCTCTCTTACTCTCTTACGCTCTCTTCTTTTACTCTCGGTCTATCCCTCTCTCTCTGTCCTGCTCTGAGCTGCGGCTGCAGTTCCTTGCAGGGCCTTATATACACCCACGCCCTACGAAATAAACTGCAAACTTTAAGACCAGAATATAGGCAGCGATTCCTACAAGCATACACAAACCTCCCAAGGGGCATGGTCCAGTTCTCATTTGCTCATTTCATTATATTTTTGCTAATATCATTACTTCAAAGTACACTTTTTTCTCATTTATCGTTCAGAGACTAGGTAGAAAAAGTGATCTTTATAATAATAGTTTTTAATGTCTTTATTGTGGATTAACTCTGGTAGACAGCTAAAGCCCACACAGCCTCTTGCTCACTGCCCCACAGTGGGAAATGTTTTCTTGGTCAATTTTTTCACTCCTAGAAATAAGCTAATTGTTTCAGATAAAAGCTATTTTTTTCGTTATTCCCTTGGAATTCATAGGTTCTGTTCTTTATGATTTTCCAGTTTGTAGTACTGTTGTCAAAATTTGATGTGAAAAACTGAACATGAAACTCTTCCAGCGGCCTTAGAAGCCACAGAGCAGAAAAGGAAGTTTTCTACTAATGGTTTCAACAGAATTTTTTTAAAATTTTCCACTGCTTAAACACCCTCAAGATAATTCGTTTTTCTGTATGCTTTAGTGGAATTTCCTGTGTTTCAGTTTATGTCCAACCTGTCAAGCTGCTTAAGCACAACTTCCCCTTCTTAAATCCATGCTAACCATGACAAAGAAACAAAATTTTCAGATTTTCAGAACTGATAGTCACGCCATTAGGTAACCCTCTCTCAGCAATGTAATCAGTGCTTACATTTGGTGTATAAAGGGTTATATAGGTATGTCCCAACATGTCTCAGAAAGCCTCACTCTGCATCACACCTGAGTCACTATAGTCACCTTGGTCCCTCAATTCTCTTGTGTCACTTTTGACTTCAATCACATCAGTTATTTACTTGACACTAATTTGACATTACTCACCTCAGTCACTTACCCAGGCCTGCCTGTCACTCCATCAGCTTCTCTCAGCTCATTTATCAGTCTCTTCATTCCTGGCAGCTCCCAAGTTAGTCAGCTCCTTCAGGTGGACCTGCTGGGCAGTCACCTACTGCCCCAACATCTCCCTCAGCTCCACTAATGGCAAAGTGTATGACAGAACTGTTGTCCAATGCGATTTGTACAAAAAACGTCTTTTGAATTTCAAATTGCTAGAAAACATTGACACTTATAAAAAATAGAAACAATCACAAATGCAAGTTTCTGTAACTGAAGATTAATATACATTTTTACAGCTAATAGTTTAATCATAGGAGTGTTTTCTGTTTGCAACTTAAGTTACAGCAAAAACAACATTCCAGCTGTTGCTTGACTAATTCAGCGTGGAATGAAGGGATTATTCACATATCATGCTCTTATTTGTGTGTCTAAATAAATTCAGGAGAATGCTTTTGGGAATATATCCAGAGTTTGATATTCTGGTTCCAAAAGCAGTCATGAGACACCTTGGGAGAGAAGAGAGCAAGCTTACATGATATTTTTGCATAATATTTTCCCAGGCTCTGACCATCTTTAGTTTAGGCAATTTTTAGAGCTTCTTATCATGGTGCCACCATGACACACAGCCAGGGCACCAGGGGCTGGGTGGATGGATGGGTGACAGCAGTTCCTGACAGCCAGACCCCATCCTACTGCTTCAGCCAGGAGCTCGGCAGCCAAGGAGTACTGAGGCAGCCCCAGTCCTGCACTGGGCACCACTCTGGGGACAGGGATAGGCGAAGACCAGTTTTGTCTGCTTAGGAAATCACTGTGGAAACTCTTCCAGATCCTTCTCCAGCCTCCCACTAACCCCATGCAAAGTTGTTGAATCCACACCATTGTTCAGCAAAGGGATCCACAGGTTTTCTGCCTGTTGCATGAAGAGTATCTTTCAACTATTTGTTTTGAACCTGGATCCCACTATCATCCTCTATTTGCATTTGAAAAACACTGTGAACATTCTATCTCTATCCATTTTCTCCATGCCACTCACATTTTTGTAGTCTTCTGACGTATCTTGCCCTGCAGAAACACCTTTTCTCCAGCCAATTCAACCATCCTCCTTATGGAAGCCATTCTAGTCCTTTGGTCGCCCTGCTGCCCTTCTTTTCCTTTTTCTAGTTCTTACATACCCTTTTTGAGATGGAAGAACTGTAACTGCACAGGATATTCAAGGTGTGGGCAAACAATTTATATAGTGGTGTAATTACATTTTTCATTTTGCTATTTCCTTCCTGAAAATTTGTAGTGTGTTCTTTGTTTTGCCTACTGCTACTGACTACTAAGTGGAGGTTTTTGTGTAGCTCTTTATTATAATTGCAGGGTCAGCGATAATGTTTTAGAACCAGTTTAGTTTAAAATATTTTAGGAACTGATCTTGGGGAGCAGATAAGATTTCTGACATAACAAATAGCACAGTAACAATACTGCCTCACTTGGCAATATTGAAATCCATTCAACTTCTCCCTAGAAATACCACCAGCAGTAATAATTGTTCACCCAGTATGGATAAAGCCCACAACACCTACCATGAAATTGCAAAGCATTGAAGATAAATTTTGAGCAGCACTAAATAAAAACGTGTTAAGATCACAGTGGGACAAAAGACATACACTATTGTACACATCCAAACCAAATATTTCATTGTTTTATGGGTTAACCTGTGACATATTTAAAGATTGGACTCAATGATCTCAGAGGTATTTTTCAACCTAATTGATCCTGTGATTCCGTGACATCCAAAACACTGTCAAGGTTTCAAGAAAATCAAAAATTTCAAATCTTATTCCGGTTTATACCAACACCCTTTCACTCAAATCCATCACAGTAAAAATAAACAGTCCACTTTGGTCACTTCTATCAGACTTAAAAGTTTCTATGAACCCTCCAGTATATCTTGATAATCCTGATTTCCATATTTGTTCATAAAACAGCCACTAGAGGGAGAGATAATCCCAAACACTCGAGTACGTCTAATCCTAGTTGACAGAATTTATACATTTGAATCTACTTGCTATCACCATGACTGCAAAATCTATTTTTTTCAGTACAATCATATTGAATTATTTGTTGTTAGGTTATTCTTTTTTATTAGGCCCAGCAGATGAAACAGGAGTATCTTGCCAGAGCAAAGGCTTTTCCTTAGAGGGCTCTATTTATTTAGTAGTTAACAGATCATTTTAAAATTACAGTTTCTCTGTCAGGGTGATTTAATTGTGGGACTCTAGGGTTCAGTAATCTTCCTTTAAGGGACCTTAAATTCATAGTAATTTCAGCAATCTTTGACTCACTAATTCTAACAGATCACAAAACTCTGGCACGTTGTGCCAAATACCCTTATCGAGACAATAGGAATATTTGTTACATATTCAAGCAGTTAGGTTATGACACTTAAAGCATCTAATTGACAAACGTCAATTTATTAACTAAACAGAAAATCTATCTGTACTATCTATTGTGAGCATAAAAACATTCCCAGTGATTTGTTAAGGTCATAGTGACAGTCCTGACTGCTTCACCTCCACTCAGATCAGTGCCTCTATAGCTGTTAGGAGCCCATGGAGTCGAGGTAAGGAAGACTTAAACTGTGTTTTATGACAAAGTAATCAAGACCTCTGGTTCTCCATAGCAAAGTAACATGGTAATTATCCACATCTATGTGAGTAATTGTCAAACACAATACAACTATGATAAAACCTTCATCTGTGGCAGCCACAGTGACACTTGATTATGGGAGGAATTGCTTTGTATTTTATTGACTTTTTTATTTTTATTGTTAGGCAAATTTATGAGGCTAATGTGAGACAGTGTGTTATTACGGTTCTGAAAAGGTAAATTGTCAAGCAAAACGAAGGAAGATGTGTCCCAGCACATACCTGTAACAGCTCCAGGAATTCCCTGATCTCACTTGCTTCTCCTGTCAGTCACAGAGGGGAAGCAGAGGGGCAGGCCTGCAGAGACTGATTATCCACCACAACAGCAATTATAACCAACATGAAGAAATAAAAGAATGTTTAGTTTCTTTTAGCATCTCACATGAGTGGTCAGGCAGAGCCACAAACTGAGTTGTAATTGGTTTTCTGTGACTTTTGCCTGGGTGATGTAAGCACCTGAAACAACTCTATGTTCTACCTGGTTATAAATCAATATTTTACAGAGGGATTAATATTAATAAATAATACATTCACATAGATATAAATGTGCATTATAAAAATATATTCCCTTGGGTGTACATTTATTTCTCAGAAGAGAAAAAATCAATATTGAGAAAAACTATACACTAAGACAGGAGGTCTAAACAGCAATTCAAAAGAAATATTATAATTGTGATATAGATCAAAAGGTCAAGAATTGGCAACTGGAAATAGAAGATGTAATGGTCAACCACAGAAATAGGAGTTTTTCAATGAAGGAAGTTTGTCTCACAGGGAGATAAGTAACTCACGGAATATACTTTAGAGAAGGGAAAGGAAAACTAAGCTGTTGTTGTAGTTATCAATCTGACCTCTTTTTAAAAAGCAACAAATGAAAACTTTATCCAGATTTCTGAAGGCAGGAGATTAAGTGTCTGATTTTCCCAGGCCCTTTGATGGTGGTCTGGGCTACGCTGAGTAAATGTGATGTTGTAGGAGTGCAAAATATTCATAAAAATTTAGAGAAGCAGCAGTGCTGTGAGAACACATTCTCCTGTCCCTCCTCATGGGTTCTCTGCAAAGAAGGTACAAACAGCTGAGGAGAAGAGATGCAGCAGAACAATGGGAACATCAGAGGAGGACTGGTCCAGAATTGTCCATGCTGAGAAAGATGAGAGGAAGCCCGGAAATTAAACAATATTGTTCATGAGGGGTGGAGAAATATAACTGGGAAAAATGGTAGCTGGAATAGCTAAGGTTATATAATATAAGCATTTGCATGCAATTGCTTTACAGCTGCTAAAGTAAACTTTAAAAAATGAAACATATCAAATTTAAACAGAAGAAAAGTATTATTTAAGCATTTATAAGGCTGTGACCATATAGCTGTGGAAAAGGGTTTTAACCCTTTAAGTGCAGTGGAAATAAGATGCACAGCTACATGGTCATCTTTCACGACAGGAAAGAAAGAGACAAGTTTATTCAGAGACACACTTGGTTTATAGCATGACTCGCAATTCCAAGAGTAGAAAAAAGATGATTTGTTCAGAGAGAAGACACCCCATTCCCAGGGCCTGGTCACACACCACAACAGGTGTTCTATCTTTGTTATTAATTCCTTTTTATTTTGACCAAGATATCACCCTGGGAGAAATTCTCCCTAGCCTTGAGCTGGACCAGCTTATCGGCTGGGAACAGAGCTGAGAAACTCCGGCCTGGAATATTTTTCAGGCTGTAATTTTCTTGCTTTCTCAATATGTGTCCCTACATGGCCATACAACCAAAACCTTAAAACATCATTAAAATCTCAGTTCTTTGTTGCTAAGGAAGGTCATACGAGAACAAAGAGAAGCAGACAAAGTACTGGTTAGAGTGAAACTCAAGAAACCCCCAGAAAGTTAGACTTTAAATGGAAATAATTCACAGAGAGTCACAGAAAGGATTTCATCTTTGACAAATCAGACTGCTGAAAAATATAGCTGAGGAACTGTGCTCCTTTTTTGCCTGGTCTTTTAGAGGCCTTTTGCCTTACAATCCCTTTAAAAAGCTTGTTAAAGATCTCTTTATAAAATATATAATATAATCTTGTAAGGACATACTAGTGGCACAGATAAAGGACTAGCTTGGATAGCAAAGGCAGAGAGCACTCGTGTAAAATAAGAATTTGGGCTAGAGAAACATGAAGAGCTGTGTGCCACAGAGACCAGTAATGGCTGGGAGTGACTTCATTCCTTATATGCAGATCTCTGGCCAGGGTGAGGAAATATGGCTGTAAGGGAGCAGAGGCTGCTCATGACACATAACTGGGCAGAGATTCAGCACAAGGAAAAGAGTCATAAACATCAGAAGGTCTTGGACGCAGCAAGAGCAACAGGATATGAGTTAGTGTGCTTGAACTGGGAAAAATACTGTTATTAGATAGCAGACAAATGAAAATGTTGTAGCACTGCCCTGACACTGTGCTTCTTACTTTTTACTGACTGTGACTTTTTTACTGTGACTTTTTACTGACCAAATACAGTGAGACAGGAGGACTACTGCTGCTGAAGCAGGAAGTTTTCAAGTGTGTAGCACTAGAGAGAGCTCAGGGCAGATACAGTCATCTTCAGCAGCACTTCCAACTTTTTGAACAATATTACAGATGTAAGCTTGATTTTTTTCAGTAGCAAAGGCCAAACCAAAAGAGAACATTATGTAGGAGTAAGTGGATGCTTTGCAATAATATTTATTTTTAATATATCTAATACATTACACAGATGAGGCCACACCAAAACTGAGCAAGATGTTAAACTAAAAACTTAATATTAAGGATGTTAAATTGAGGCTGAAGATTCTATAGCTTTGGCTATTTAAAACTCATTTTACATAGCAGTTTAACTTCACTACCTAACAACTGAATGTAGAACATGTGCCGCAGACTTTTCAAGGTACATTGTTTGCCACAGAGGCATCTTTGTTCATATTTTTAGATCTTTCAAAAATTTGTTTACACATTTCCTGGGAAGGACATACCTTCTGTAATACAGCTTGTGCATCAGCCCACTCCCGATTTATTTTAGTATCCCCCAGCTGATGGGGGACAGATGGATGAGGGCTGGGAGCAGAGGAATGCTGCCCTGCCTCTGATGGCCCTGGAAGGTATGCAGCTTGCCTCCCCCAGACAGCTTTCAAGAGCCTATGGGAAAGGGGCTAATGTGACTTTTGGTCACCACAAACATTAGAAATCAACAAAAGATTCAAGAGGAATCAGCTTTCTGTCTTGTGCAGCAGGATAGAGGTCACCGAGATGCTGTTGCTGAAGATTCCTATCCCAGAGAGGTTCTGTAATATTGAGGGAACCAGGACACTAAACTACAAAGTATGCAGCATTAATTTGAATAGTGATGTGTAGTTTGCGATCATAAACTTTTCCTACAGTTCCCATCTTCACTTGTCTAGCTATGGAATTGAAATTCAATTCTTGTCTCAGCAGACTGGGAATTACAGTTTGGATTAACACATTTTGGATTAACATATGTACAATTAATAGAGTCTAATCTGCAGCAGTGGCTGCAATGGTTTTTTGTGTGCAATGCAAAACAGTTTGTTCTATGCTCCTTTTTTCTGACCATGATGACACAAAATCCCTTCTGCTAAGAAATGCTCCTCTGCTCCTGATCCAGAAGCCACATCCTCACTGGTCCCTCAGGAGGCCGTAGCCACCATCAGAGAGTGCCAGCCACAGAAATCATGATGTGCTGATGGCATTGTCTGGACATCAGGTGCCCATCAAAGTCACACTATCACTCCTCTCCTCAGCTGGACAGGGGAGGAAAAATAGCAACCAAAGGCTTATTGGTAAAGATAAAGACAGAGAGAAATCACTCACAAGTTACCATCACAGGCAAAACAAACTTGACTAGAGGGAATTAGTTCGCTGCCAATAAAATAATTAAAAATAAAACCAAATTAAAAGCACCTTCCCTCCTTCTTCCCAGGCTTTACTTTGCTCCTCATTTCTCTGCCTCTTCTCATCCTTGGCACAAGGGGACAGGGAATGGGGCTGAGGTCATTCATCACACATTGTCTCTGCAGTTCCTTTCTCCTCAGGGACTCTTCACACTCGCTCACTGCTCCAGAATGGGTCCCTTGCACAGGAGACAGTCCTCCATTAACTTCTCCAATGTGAGTTCTTCCCATGGGCTGCAGTTCTTCAGGAACTGCTCCAGCGAAGAGTCCCTTCCATATGGTGCAATCCCTCACGAACAGGCTGCTCCAGTGTGGGTCCCCCATGGGATCACAAGTCCTGTCGGCAAACCTGTTCCAGCATGGGCTGTTCCTTTCTCCAGGGGTCCACAGGTCCCACTAAGAGCCAGTTCCAGCATGGGCTTCTCATGGGGCCACACCCTCCCTTGGGCACCCACTAACTCTAGTGTAGGATCCTCCATGGCTGCGGGTGGATCTCTGCTCCCCCAGGGACCTCCATGGCTGCAGGGGCACAGCTGCCTCACCATGGGCTGCACCATGGGCTGCAGGAATCTCTGCTCCTGTGCCTGGAGCACCTCCTGCCCCTCCTCCTGCACTGATCTGAATGTCTGCAGGGCTGCTCCCCTCACATATTCTCATTCCTCTATCTGGCTGTGGCAGCACAGCACTTTTTCTCCCTTTTTAGTTGTATTATCCTGGAGGTGCTTCCACCATCACTGGTGTGCTCAGCCTTGGCCAGTGGCAGGTCCATCCTGGCACAGGCTCTGTTGGACACGGGGGAAGTCTGTGGCAAATTCTCAAAGAAGCCACCCCTGTAGCCCTCCCTGGCTACCAAAACCCTGGCACACAAACTGAATACAATGCCATAGGCAGGGCAGTGAGCAGAAGAGACACTTCTGAAAGCTTCACTCCATACAGATCATTTAAATGTGAGCCATTGAATTCCCTCAGTGTAATAGAGTCAACACAAAGAGAAAAGACTCCAACCCCACAGTTTTCTTTGGTAAATGTGGAGGATCTCAAAGAGGAAGTTGTGGGTTTAGAAAAAAAAGGTTTAATGTAGAAATTTTTCTAAAACATTGTTTGCAAACTTGTTTTATATTCAGTGATTCATGCACTGTATTATGCTTACCAGCAAGTTTTTCACCTATAATGAGTATAACATATTACTGTCTTTTTGAATAGAAGGATGGGATAATCCTCTAGGGAAGAATCCTAATATGAATGCAGGCAGCTGTAAGTTCCCAGTATGCAGAATGGGTGCCTGCCTCTGTTGCAGGTATGCTAATTGGTATAAACCCAGGCTACACTTAGGCCAGGTCCACTGGGAATGTCTCATAAATCTGAACTTTCAGACCCCTTAATAAATGTCTTTAGGGCTTGGACAAACTCCTGGTTGGCACCTTCCTTGTTTCTGCTGTACCCTCTGGAAAGCCAGCCAAAGGCAGATGTTTCTTCTTCTAAGGTGGCTTTGTCCCCCAGCAAATGACTCAAGTTTCGTGCTGTCTTCTCTCCTTGGGTCCAAAATTTTGGGGCTCAAACAGAAACCCCTACAGGCTCATTATGCAGTTCCACTAGTTGTTCTGCCTCCTTCAGGGCTATGCAGAGAGTGGAAAATCCCAGTTTTCCCTCACAGCTTCGCCCTGTAGTAAGTGTGTAGAGACAGCAGGAATGACCTGGGGAGAGGAGGCTGTGAATTCCAGCAGAAAGGAGAAGCTGATGGCCTAATGACAGCATATTCTCTGCCATATGTCTAGTGGGAAAGGATATTTATAGAAAATGTTTTGTAGAAACAAGAGAAATAATTTGGGAAGGAAATAAAAACTCAAAACCAGAAACAAAACTGGAGAAAGAAAGATTTCCTTCCTCACATCTTTCATGATTTCCATTGAGAAGAAAACATCATAGATGTTCCATGCCACCAAACTGTAAACACACCGGAAATCAAGCACTTGCTGATATGTAGTTCCCACACTCATAAGGCTTTTTCCTATAACAAGAACATAAAAAGGCTGCCTCAAAAACTAAAATTGTGTATTAATCTCTTTACAGTTTTTATTTCTAAAAAAATTTATACCAGAAAGCTGGGTGAGTGTGAAACCTTACTGTTAATGTGTACATTTCACCAGCCTCTAGTGAAAGTCAGGACTGATGATACAAAGTACATAACCATAACAAAACAAAGCTTACATGAATATGTGATTCTCTCTGCTATTTTGTCTGTTAATTTGTTCCTTCAATTTGTCTTATAGTTGCTGCTATTAACCTCACTTCTGTTTTTCAACTTGAATAATTTTTTATTCCCTAGACTAAGCTTTGAAAATAAAAATTGAGTCTTTGTGAGTTTAATATTAATTCCTTATTATTAACCAACTAAGATCTTCTTTATATGTCTGGAATACAAATGCATATTAATAATGCCAGCATACTTTTAGGAAATTACTATCATCATAATAAAACACTCCACTAAATATAACAGTATATTTGCAGGGTATTACCTGGGGAAAAAGTGTAGATGTTTGATTTTATTAACATTTAATATAAAATGTTTAGAGGCCATAATTTATTGTACAAATGTTCTTGAATATTAATGAAGTATTGCAGGATTGACAAACAACTCACATGAAACACTAATGCAGAACTGGAATCCATGAGCAATTCCTTTTCATAATTCTCTTTGATTTTCCATGAGTAGACATATTCACTGAACACCGATATCTCAGACTGACAGAAACACAGGCTTTGAATACAAAAACACTTAGGCTTAATCTGCATGAAAAAAACAATATATAATATATTTATAAAGTTGACAATGCATGAACTGACTATACAGAAGAAGTTAGAAGTCCAGTGTTTGGGTCTGACAGAAATATAGTGTAAACCAGAAGCCTGCCTTGAAGCCTGATATCTGGCATAAGAATCATGCTCAGTGTGGTGGTCTGACTAGAAGCATTGTTCTAGAAATCCCATCATTACATGAAGCTCCACCCTGTGATCCAAAGCATTCTGAGAATATGTAACGCGCAAGATAAGGAAAGCAGGTCAGTGACTAACAATGTTATTTTGACTGAGTCGATATAAGTTATACTATGTTAACAGTTTTGTTTTGCAGCAGCAGAAGGATAGAGCAGTCCAAAATTTGCTAGGTTTCTGTTGAGCTTTCCTTATTGTTCTTGGCTGGGACAGGAAACAAAAACTAGTAAGTTATCGTCTCAAATTGCGCAAGCAATTACATTCTTTGAAAACCATTATCTGCATGAAATCTCTTATGGCAGGAAATCACAAACAGAAAGAAATTCCTTCACAATGAGAGAAAAGTCCAGACTACTTTCAATGCTTGTTTTAAATTACAAAAGTTGCCACAAAAATTGATTCACTAATCACTGTGATTCCAGATACCTGTCTTGACAGTAGACTGATTCCTTTAGAAAGAGCTTAAGGGTACGAGGTGAGGAAAAAGAGAATTGTCTGAAATACTAACAATTAAATTTTCTATCAGATAATCTGTAATTTGTCACAACTGATCACTGAAGAGAAGCACACAGAACACAGAACAGGTGATCATACATGCATTTCGAGTTCGTAATTTAAAACAGTGAACAGTGTTGTGATACAGTGAGAAAAAATGCCTGGCCATTCATAACAGCATTGATGACAGAGCAGAAGCACCTGAGAGGAGCGATACACTGAGAGGAGGAAAGAAATCTGTGGCAGCTTACACGCTGAGCCAGATCATTTACAGCCTGTTTACACTAACTGGTAGGATGATAAGAAGTCACATCTTTTTTCCCTTTTGCTTTTCTTTACAGTATTCACATGTCATCATACCAGTTCTGGAAGCTGCTGAAATCCCTCAATAACTCCTCATTTTATAACAGGATTATATGTATTGTATGTATGTTAGATGTATATAGTGTACTTAGCTCAGTGAATTTACTGAAAGGCAAAAAACCCCCACACATTAAAAAAAATCAAAGTAATAGTTCATAAATGTCTCTAGATGAGCCCTCCCCAAAATATGTCCTTTTTGGCTCTATTCAAAATGAGTAGAGAAGACTGAAGAGAGAGGAGAGGTGAGGAGCTTGGACTGCTGCCGATAGTCAGAGGCTGTCGGACTTCCCTGAGCTCCAGTTGGATATCCTAAGGAACTCCACATTCCCGAAGAAAAGAAACTTTGTAATCTTCAGAGCTGGATGCATCCTCATCGGCCATGCTGCATAGACAGCTACTCAAACAATACTTTTAAAATAATAACAACAAACAATATAAATGCCCACATAAAAATACTTGATAGATCAGCTTTATAGCATTTTCTCCTTGTTGTATCAAAGAGAACTGAATGGTTTACAGTTTTTTTTCTTTAATTTGACTCTCTAAAGACGATAAAATGAGGAAAGCACCTCAGTTTGCACTTTTCCTTGGTATGCTACTTTTACATAGCAGCTACCACCCTTCCTGACTGTAGTAATCTCACCCTGCCTTTTCTAACCCTGCCTGCTACTACCGGCTATTACCTTTTTTAATAGCACTGCACATTACTAGTAGTCATAAATTGCAGGTTTTACACTTAATCATGCCTTCTTTGATTCATTTCTGTCAGTGTCATAATTTAGATCACCCTTTTTATCAGCATAAGGGTTGTCTCAATGTCTAAAGGAACAGATACTTTGCCAGTCTTATTTCGTATCCAATTATCAAGCTAGGATAAAAATAAGAACATGGTGATTTTCTCTGCCACCTTTTCTCTTTTCTGCTGACTTTCAGTAACCTTCACGTCTGTTGCTCTTCACAGAAATTCTTCTTGATCATTTATTTTGTTAAAATTCAAAGTTTGTCAACAATTTTTAGGGAAGGTGACAAAACTAATTCTGGAGGAATGCATTCGATCTACTTGGTCAGACTCTGCCAGCAAGAAATGCCTCTTTCACACCTGCATTAATGATAGTTTAGGCATGTGTGTTCTGCCCTCATATATCAGCAGAAGCTCACCTTTCCATGGATGTAATTAACTTGGCCTTGCCTGTGGCAAAGAACAGCAGGTGTGTCAATCTCTGCGTGGCTGAGCTGGCTAATTCTTGTCTTTTCGTGATGCTGCTAGACTTGGGAGTCCACACTCAGAAAATATAGTATTTTCAGGTTATGCTTCTGGGCTTTCATGAAGACAATGACTTATGAATTGACACCAAGACAGTGCAGACAACAGCATTTAAAGGCTAGGAATACTTATGTTCTGAATGGATAAGTTATGAATTATAATTTTTTCTCATATTAGCTTTCGGTAACATATGGAATTAGAAGTTTGTATTTGTTTTACATTTAGAGCCATTTTGCATAAATACAAAATTACCCTGCTACTTGAGAGATAAGGCAATAAATAAAGTCCTGGACTTTGTGATACACAGATATTCATGCTATTAGATTGTCTTCTACAAGTGGTGCCCACAATCTATGTCTATACTGTTCTCCTTGCTTATTCCCAAGGACTACACCAGTGTAGACAAGGAAATGTGAAGCATAAAGATCACCCTTCCTTCCTTCCTTCCTTCCTTCCTTCCTTCCTTCCTTCCTTCCTTCCTTCCTTCCTTCCTTCCTTCCTTCCTTCCTTCCTTCCTTCCTTCCTTCCTTCCTTCCTTCCTTCCTTCCTTCCTTCCTTCCTTCCTTCCTTCCTTCCTTCCTTCCTTCCTTCCTTCCTTCCTTCCTTCCATTGCACTGTGTGGCTCCAGATGTCTTGCACAGCCCAAGGAACTCAAAAGGGAAGAGAATTCAGTGGTTACAGGGTGGGAATTTGAACCATTATCAAGGGGGACAAACCTCCCAAAACAAATACTATCACTACAAAGGCTTAAACAAAATATCACATTCAGCCCAGTAGCAAGTACATCTGATTGTGATGAATATCGGTACTCAGTTGATATGGGAAAGCTTTAAAAAAAGTTTTACTTAAAAAAAAAAAATGAATAATTAAAGATTTTAATTTATTCAAGGCTCAAAAATACAGACGTTTCTCTTAAAGGGAAGAGTGAGAGATTTTCAGAAGGACATAACTCAGTTATCTAGTTCTGTCTTTTGAAGGGCTGCAGAGAAATGCAGATTTTTAATAGGAACAACCCTGTACTGAGATGCTAACACATCAGTGGAAACATACAAGTACAAAGACACTTCTTTTCCCATCTTTTCTGTACCTTAATCAAGGCTAAAATGGTTATTTAATTTGCATATTTACGAAATTATTATGCCCTTCTACAGCTACAAATATTTCATTTATATACAAGAAGACCTTTATTTTAACATCCAGAGAAAAATCCTGTGGGACAGTAATTTCATAGGCTGTGGAATATAACAAGGTTAAGCACAACTTAGAAATCTTGATTATTTCTTTAAGCTGTTAAATTAGATGGACACATATCAGATAACATATACCATGTAATATAATTTGAAGAAAAAAGGAAAAACTGGACAAAGGGCTATACATTTGATACACATTTTTGTTTCAGAAAATTTTCCTTGACCAAAGGATAATATGAAAATAGAATAAAAATTTAAGTACAGTAGTGCTCATATATTTGAACATTCACATCAGTTTGTAACTATACTTCAGGTCATAATTAATGAATTTTATATGATATTTATCATTCAAAGAATCATGAATCAAATATGATCACATATTTTATATTTTATATAGCTAATATCACTCTCATTCTCTACTTGCAAAAATGAAACTACACAAAACTAAAACTCTGAGATAGACGATAGATAGATAGATAGATAGATAGATAGATAGATAAATAGATACTTACAGAAATAAATACATAACATTTGAGATCTATTAAACAACAGATGCTTTCTAAAAGAGGCACACACAATTTCATTTGTTAAGATGTTATTTTGTAGATCATGTATTTGGAAAAAAGAAAAAGGAACCCGTGTCATTCTGGTGGTTCATGCATGGACTTATGCCAATAAATATAGAGCTGGGCCAATTTGCAATCTCTTTCTTCTGAGTTAAGGACCAGTTGATCACACAACCAGTAAGGGCTTCAGTAATTCTTAATTCCTGGAGAGTAAAGGAATGCTCTAGAGGCATTCTGCCTGGTTAGGAGGGCAAGATGAAGATGTTTTGGCATCAGCTCAGCTGAGGATGAACATTTTTGCCCCAGACCTGCAGCAAATGGATGACCACACAGCAAATACATTGCTTAGGATCAAGCTGGAGTTAAGAAGTTTTGTATGGCAATTGTGGCAGCCTGGACCTTGCAAGAACCCCTGTGTCCTCTAGATCACTAAAATTGATCCCAAAGGTGTAAATTGGACTCCAGAGTTTACCTGGGTTTTGACTGTGTGTTGACTTTGTGGTCAAATTTGCACCCTACCAGATCTATACCATACTGTTTCTGACATTCCTTTGGCTATAGGCACAGTTGATGCTGTTAAATGCAGTACCTACTGAAGTTTTACACTGAATGCTTGTTCTTCCCCGTTTTCTTAATTGTCTCTGTTCATTTCCTTGGATTGATAGCCCTCTCATGGCATGAATCAGCAGAACACTCAAGCACCAGCCCTGACTGAATTCAGAGAGATTTAACATTTGTTTAATGTCAGCCTCATCAGAACAGTTGAGTCCAACACCAAACTCTGAACAGAAGCCCACTGTCTATGTCAGAGGACTCAATGCCCCTGTGGCGTGAATCACAGAATTTTATATTTCCACTTTCTGCCACACTAGGCCCACAAAGAACTTCATTGGGCAGTGTTTTTATAACAAAGGACTGTGCCTGTCTTTTCCTAGAACCAGAATTTGTATCAGTCAGGTCTCAGAACTAAATGTGTCTTTTAAAATGTACTTCATTCAAAGAGTTCGTTCATGAATAAAAAAAACTTCTGTCTGTTTGGTACTGCATTCCAATACAGATTGTAAGCAAATAGACAAATTAAAGTGAATTGGAGCTTTCAGTCCCTTCTCCTGTGTAGCTCTCCCTGTTGAATTTAACTGAATCAATGAATAAACCTCTTCTTTTAAGTGAATGTTGGAAAAGAGAAAATTTTTAAAATAGTACCAGTGACCAACTGCCATTCTCATTTATTCAGAAGTAGCCTTTAATGAACCCTGAAGGTATAAATGGACCTCTATGTGTTTCAAAAAGGACTCTTTAAAACAATAAGGAATTCACACCATTCTATGAGAAAGATATATGGGATGGGCTTTCATTTAATCTGTTGCTCTTTTGCATTTTCCAATATTTAATAGTTCTTGGGGAACTCTGTAGGTCCATGATATGTGGTGGTGTACAGACCCCTTTACCTAGTTAGATTGTTACAAAGGGAATCTAGAGTAATAATGAATAATTTAAAAATTGGCCATATGACAGAGGCACGCTGTGTTTTAGGGTTGTAGGTGTTGTGGCAGATCTTCAGTTATGACACCCAGATAATTGCTGATGACAAACTGTATATTCTGAAGCTGCTGCACTCCCACAAGGGGACCTTTGTCTGGCTCCTTGGATGTATGCAAGACCTCCTGCTGCTCTGCTGCCAGCTCACTGCCATCACTGAGCCCACATTTCCAGCGAGCACTAACCCACCCTCCCACAGAGCAAGAAGTCAGAAGACCTCACACTGAGAGTGCACAGAGAGCAGCTGTACACAAAACTCTGAAGAGAAAGTTTGCTGGAGCCTCACAGTCCATTATTTGAAAAAGACAGCGTGAATCAGCCTGTGTGCTCCTGAAGTGATGCTCCAGAAGCAATTCCACAGCAAGTAAATGCCACTCTCTCCATAGGCATTGGTGCATTGCTGACTGCACTCAGGAGACTGAACCTGTTTCTTCAAACTCTCACTTCCATATGGCATCGTCTTACCCAGAGTGGTACCAGAAATAACCAACAAAAGCATGAGGCTAAAGGAGAGCTTCTTGCTAAAAACACCACCATGCTGGATGTCTCTCAATGTGCATATTTGCAAGTGGTTTAATTTTTAGGAGGTGTGAGTGTGTGTCAGTTTTCATACAGGGGACTGACTGCAAGGTGTTCTGTTCTTTGAAAAACAAGATACACACACACATATATATGTATATATATATAAATATATATATATATATACACAGAAATACATACATAGGAGTCTAATTTTATGCTTCCAGGGGCAAATATTTTGACTCATGTCTTTTGTATCCACATATCCCATGACACGTATCTACATAACACACATAGGCTAAATAAACATATGGTGCTGCTAATAGCCCAGAGGTGTTATTTCCCATGTAATAGGCATTATTTCCCACTCCATATAGAATGCCTGTCCTAAATCCAGTGCTTGCTTTGTGTCTGTGCTGCAGTGGATCTGTCTCACCAGGCTGAGGATGGGCACCATGCCATCCTGACAGATGGGTCTGACGGCCAGGAGACCAAGTATGTGCATCCAGTGTGGGTGAGACTGAGGAGAGCCTTTGCCAGGGAGATTTAAACAGCTTTCTGTTTTGGCTCTACCCACTGTAAGGAGAAGGATGTAGGCTTCCATTACATGAGGTCTATGCAAGTGCAGAGATTGGAGAGGGAGTATCACATGTGTGAAGAAAATCCGTTCAGATAGCTACAAATCAAAGACATCCACTGAGAAAAAGTGAGGTGGTGCTGTGGAACTCCACACCCCTCTAGCTCCCATTGGGAAGACCAAGCACAACTCGTCCTGACAAGTTAATTTGTCTGAACATGCCGGCAAGGGTGCAGAAACCTGTTGCACAGCTTTCTTCCTGTCCCAGAGGCACATAATATTTGGTAATGTGAAGGCCTAACTTTCAAGTAACAAGAAGATATTGCTTTTACATATGGTATAAAAATCTGCTCAATAAAAGAACAAGTTCTTTTGGTAAAAAGAATGTGAATTTAGTTTGTATCTTTAAAAAAACCCAAACATTAAATGCCCTGTGAACAATTTGGCAACTGCATGAGTAGAAGTTAAAATACTGTTTTCTAAAACTATCCCCTTTATAAAATTTGCATCCTCAGGTCAGGTTCTGTGTGTTTGTACAGACCTGAAGAGAAACATCATACTAGCTGTATTTATTCAGTGCTCTGAAAAGTTCAAGCACCATCAGTGTAATTTTCTTCATAGTCATGCATTTTATTCATACCCATACCCAGAAAAATCTACATAAAAATAAAGTCTGCCACCTAAAAACAATTAAGTGGTACTTCAACTATTGTCTTGATCTACTTTTCAATTAAAATTAAGGCAATGATCAAAGATTTAGCACAGTCTGTGGAGTGACCAGTGAAATAAGCTTATGGGAAAAAACATACTTCAGTATAACACACACATTTTAAAAAAACATATAGCTGTTTAGCAAACCAAGTGAACAGTACATAGCAAAAATGGTATAAAGAAAAAATAAAGAGAGAAAGTGTAGCCATATTAAGATGAATAAGATGTGTGAGGAAAGTGAAAGTTCTTCCTATACACAAGAACGTGTGGTAGAGCAAGGGAACTGGGAAGCACCAAAAAAAATGGTATAAGGTGCTGTTGACAGTTTTAAAAATATCTACTAGGTTTTCTTTTAAATTAAAAAGTCAGATTCCTGTCCTTACAGACATTAAAGGTAATTTTGTTATCATGTTTCATAGGATGGGTGTTTTCCTCTACCCTCAATGATCACCCAAAAAGTTGATACTTTCAAAGGAGCATCCTCCCACAATGAGTGGATCAGCAATGAAACTCTTCTGGCCCCCTCCTCCTCCCACTACAAGTGCTCATGCTTTTAGGACTGATGTGCGAAATCTTAATTGCTTAGTAATAGTAATAATTTTAAAAATAACAAAAGAAAGTTAAATTCTAAGCCAGCTGCAGCCACCATGTTGAAAATGGCAATTTATTACACTGGCAGCATGGGAAACCAAGGAGCAGTAAGTCAGTTTCCTTCCCACTCCAGACTTTTCAGTAGTTTTATTGTGTTTTGTTTATTGAATTAACCCTTGAGAAGAGTGAAAAGAGGGGTGTTTTTGGAATGTACTCAGTATTAAAGAACTCAGCCACAAAGCAAACATGTCGCAGCAACAAATGTGGGCTTGTGCTTAGCCTGAAGGTGTAAGAAAAGGGCAGAGGTGATGTAGAGAAACTTTATGCTTCCCTATTTGGTGTATTGATGTAGCCACGAACACAAGCTACCCTATGCCTCAAGGGCTGTTCTGGCATCTGTGGACAGCTGAGATGTTTACTCATATTTTGCATTGTTGCCTCCTGCATTGTGAGGTATGGAGCTACCATGGGAGTCCTCCAGACCCACTTATGCCTTGTAGAGCAAATTCTGTCAAAAGAGAGTTGATCCTTATAAATGTATTCTGCAGCTTCATCAGGGCACTGCAGTCACAAGTGTGTGCACATATCATCTAATTCTAAGTACACCTTTTAAAATCTAAAAGTACCTCATAACTTTTTGATACCTGAAAAACAGAGTCATTTTAATTCTCAGTTTCTGAGGACCTCTAAGTTCAGGAACGTACTGTATTATTATCCAGATGATATCGATACATTAATATCCTGCCTTCTGCCATCCCAGATATTTTTCATTTGGTCTTTGGAGCCATTTTATTATAAACTCAATTCATCAAATAAAAAATGATCCTCTCCATGTACCCTTCCAAATTCTTAGTGTTCTTTTAAAAGAAGGAAAAGCATAATCTAAAAAGTGTTGCATTTTAAAGTATATTAAATCAAGTGTAGTGCCTTATGGGTAGTTAGAGAACCTACTGTCTAATATAGACATTGCAGATATAAAAAAATTATTTGAAATATTAGTGTTTAGCTACATATTATCACTCAAATTATAAATTAATGGTTACATTGGGAAAAGGAAATGAGAATATATTTCCAATCAAAATCAACCACACAGGCTAAATGGTTGTACCATTTAGAGATTTATGTAAATTGCTTTTCTCTTTACCTGAGCATGTTCTACAGATTACAAAGCACACATGTTAAGAACAAGCCAGTGGTGTAATTCTTTGATGTTTAATTTAAGCCTTCATATGTAATTCCTATAATACATTTCATTATTTAATAAATTCTACTTTAAATTACCACCTTTTATAATGAACTTCAAAACAGAAAAAAAAATCCTCAGATTTTTAAAAATTTCAGTGTGAGTCCAGTACATTCTTGCTACCAAGAAGAACCTCATTAGTAAAGTGCATTATTGGATTTCACAAGCCTCAAGATACTCTGATTTAAAGCAAATTGGCAACCTATGAAATAAAAAGTTACAAAATTTGCCCGGTAGAATAAAAATTCTGTGCAAGCTATGGAGGGGTCTACAATACTGTCTTTGGTAGTCTTTCTCCCTCCTCCTAAAAAGCAACCTCGCAGTTCCTTGATGCTGTTCTCCAGAAAATTTTTTTTAATTCTTATCTTTATCTGTAGACAAATAAGCTCTTTCTTAAGGAAAGTGTTTTTAATAGGCTGCATATTGAACAAGTAATGCTTTCATTGCTAGTTGAATTGCAGTGGAAGCCTCCAAAATGTAACCAGAATTAGACCTTTCCCCTCTCCTGTCCCAGAGATGTGCTTGGGGAAACTCTTCAAATCAGATTAGAACAGCTCTGAGGATTGTTTTTTTTTGTCTTGAGCAATAAGGTAGACTTCATCTCCTGAATGGATTCTAATAGATTAAAAAATTAATAATTTTTTAAAGAAATCTTTCATATGTTTGCAAATCTGGATTTTTTTTTTAAATCTTTCTCACTGTACTTCCTGAAAACAAAGTTGAACAAAATACTAGAAGATAAGAGAAAAAAAGTGTCACAAACTGGCAACTGAATGATGTCATAGTCTAGTATAACTGTATAAATTAAGGAAAATAAGAATAGCAACTGTGTGCATTTCATGCTTAACTGAGTTTCAAAAAACTTAATTTATTTTCTGGAAAAAAATTGGTTCTACTTTACATTCAAAACACATCTTTATTCTTCTTCTCTGCCCAACAGTAAAAGAAAAAAATTTTTAGAAGATATTCTGTTATATAAAAGAAAGAGAGGAAGAAATCTAGAGTTAGAATACAAGTGAGCATTATACCTCAGAGGAGAATTTCTAAAAACAGATATATTTATTTTCATGTTTTGTTTTGTAAATATCCCATATGTTATGCTCATATTAATAAAAGGCAAACTCATCAATTGAACTTGTTTATAATTTTTATTCTGCTACTCATTTAATCATCTCCAGTTGCCATTTCCTGAAAAGATATTGCATGTCAATTAAGAATGGTAGTCATTTCTTATGGAGTGGAGTAATTTGTAACAGGAGCAAAATTTAAAATACCCTACTAAAAGTATCAAAATTCATAAGGTACCAGATGTTCATCAGTAGGCTCCCTGTGTAGTAAAGCAGAATCTCACTATAAAATCAGAAAGTATGTAAATAATCCTGAAATAGTGAAAAATTTAATAAAGATATCTCATCAGCAGACTTATAAGAGTGGGAGTAATGTTATGCAAATTAAGCTCACAGTTCTTCTACATCAAAGGAACTATCAACGCCAAATGAGAGAGGAAGGAACCACTGCCATCTGCAATTCAGATCACCACTTCTGGCCCCATCATTAAACTTAAGAAATATTGGGAGCATCCTACTATTAATTCTTTACATTATTATCTATTTTGGCTGTCATGCTGGAAGTTACTGAGAGCTTCTTAAAACTAGAATCTTCTTTTAAAAATGGCAGGACTATCTCTTTCTGGGACTGTAAAGAAGAATGGATGCTGGCAGCTCACTTTTCTTTCTCCTTTTCCCTTGTCAGGTAAGAACAGATAATTCCTACAGTCTCTTTTAAGTTCATGTCCAAGCACGGCAGCATCTACAACAGCTACGTCCTCTGCCATGAATTCCAGCTGTCCAGAAGTGCTATCATATAGCAGAGTCTTCCTGCAAACCTTAAACTTGTAGAAAAGAAGAGCTTGGCCCACATCATGGAAGTAAAGTATCCTACACCTCATAAACCACCTGAAGAAGATCAGCTACAGAGAGATGGGAACCTAGCTGGAAAATTAATACTTGATCAAGTTCACACAAATAAGATGCTTGTAGGGTTTGACACTAGCTTCCAAGTTTTGCCTCCCTGCATTTTGTTTCCATATGGGCAGTGCTGTGCTTCACAGGAATTGTGAAAAGAAGACAGGTTTTATTTCTGGAAGGACCCCTCATGTTAGTGTTCTAGGTAACTGTGTTGAGAAAGCAGTTCTTTGCTACAAGAGGAATAAGGACCTGCTTGTCAGTGTTTCCATTTCAAAATGACGCTCTGTGAGCTTTTCCCTGTTGCCATTAATTGCTTCATGATATTGCAACCACACGACACTAATGTAAGGAAGCTTTTATTCTGAATTCCTATGTTACTAGTGGCTCTCCTGTGGCCATGAAAGAAAGTATTGATTTATATGTTCTGCAGCAAGGTAACTAAAAGTGCAAGATCCATCTCTGGCATCTCTAGCTATCCAGTAGACATTGCCTCTGCCTGAAATTTTTATGTGCCCATTTGATCTATACCTTATCAGATGTCATCTACCTCTATTATTATTCAGATACTATTAATTAAAAGCTAAGCAAGGAGCATATTCTGACAGCTGCTAACTCAGCAATGTTCAAATATTGATAGTAATCAGTGAACAATATCAGCTCTTGATACGGTGCACTTGTGAACTAAAGAAGAGGCAGCAAAGGGAGATCCTTATGTATATATTGGTACTTAGATTATTTTTGGACCTCTTCAGCCATCCTTTTGCAGCCTGCTTTCAAATATGGCAGCTTACTAGAGAAAGACAAAAGTATCCATGAAGCCACTATGATAGTTCCCAACACATTGTCCCCTCAGTGCCCCAAAAGCAGACAACCCACAGACCCTTCTTCAGCCTCTCTTCTCTGTAGATGACAGGAGTCTTTGAAGATTAGTGGCTTTCAGATTCTTCAGGGTCACAAATCATCAAAAGGTAGTCTGGGGGGAAAAAAAGTTGAATAATAAAAAATCTGAATATACTATGCCTGGATTCCCAGGCAATCAGACAAGAAAATGGGATAAAAAGTAGAGTATTAAAGTGACATATAAATTTTAAACTAATTTAATTTGGCTGTAAGTGAAGGCAGTATAATATCTTCATAACCTTGTCTGCGGATTAAAAAAACAAAACAAAACAAGACTAAACAAAACATGATCCTTCACTTTACAAGGGTCAAAGAGCAATGGGCCAGAGGACATGGACACACAACCCACACAGATGGATTTTTGGCTATGAAGTTTATATGTAGCTTGGAAATTTTTTTCCTTTCTAAGATTTAGGCAGAGGGTCTGGTAGCACATGTATAGTTGATGGAAGACAGATCGTCCCCAGTTTCTCAAGAGTTAAGAAAGAAAAATAAACAGCACAGCTCACTGTGAAACTAATCTAGAAGAGCATTAAAATTAGAAATGGACTTTGACAGCACGAAAATGTACAACATATGAATTTACCGATAGCCAAAGCTTGATGTTTCAAAGCTTCATTTTGATCTCCTGTAAGGGTATAATTGATTCTCATAAGCTATCTAAATACTTAGATACTTTGTTTTTGTTGTTTTCATTGCTGCAGACCCACAAATGTCTACTGAAATATTCATTTATTTAACATTAATGAAAACACATTCAGTCATATACTAGTTCTAAGGTATGACTAGCTTTCTAAAGCTAGTTGATACAAAAAGTTCTGTAACAGAGAAAGGTTCTGTTGAATTTCTATAGGAATAGTTATATCACTGTATATTTTATAGTGATATTGTTAAATCAATATACAGCCATTAAAATGTCATTAATCTTTCCATAACCATGAGTGTTCCAGATTAAAAGAAGTCTTTTTACTGTAGTTAAAACTCCTTAAAAAGCAATGTAGTATAAACTGAAGAAAATTTTCTTCAAAAGGAATCATGCTGATATAAAAATTACTGTATAAATGGACATGTTAGCAAGTGCAGTATTATTTCCCATCCAAAAAAATTCTCAGATAAATACTTTGAAAGGAGAGAAGAAGCAAGTCCCAGAGTAAAGGGTGATTAGAAAAGATAAAATGAGGAAAAAAGAGAAAGAACAAGAGGAGTTATTGCTCTACTTCTGTTGCATTCATATTTGATTCAAAGAAGGGAAGGCTCCATACTAAGATCACTGCTATGAATTCAATTTCTTTGCAATTTGAAAGGGAGAAACTAGTGAATTGCAAATATTCATAAGTTACTTAGACTAATGCATGTGCAGGGAAGTCTAAATATTTTAATGATGCATTTCATTCTGTAAGATTACAGGCCTGGAAGGTACCTTCGGAGGTCATCCAATTTAGGACAAACTCCCAAGGAACTAAATCTGTACTACTGCTCATGCATACTTGTTCAACCTTTTCCAAAACCTTTTATGTTTATATAAGTACAGACTTGTGTCCATACTTCTAATTGAATTAGTTCTTCTAATTGTTCTATTTATTTATATGGTTTCTTACTTTGTTGGTGTTATCATATCAGAACTAAAAAAACCAAAAAAATTCACCAAAAACTAAACTTACAAAAATTTAAAACTTAGTTCTTCACCAAGCTGAATGTAATAAATCCCCATTTTTGTGAAACTATAAGAGAAAGATATTATAAATGGACAATAATTGTGTTTCTGTCACATGAACTTTTTAGATAGATGGACCACAAATCACAGTTTAATACTATACATGTAAAATGCACGTAAAAATTTAAGACCATTTAATATACAGAGAATAATAACTGCAACCACGATCAAAGTTTATTTTGGCAAATGGCATGGGGAGAGTAAGAAGGACTCATACCCCTACAATTTTCTCTAATGCAAAAGGGGAAAAAGATAGCCTATTTCATTAAAAGCAGTATGTTCAAACCAATCACAAGAAAGAACTTATGGACTGCATAATAATTTGTAGCCATGATTTTCTGAATACATAAGAGAAAGTCAAATTCAAATGAGAAGTCTTTTTAAGCCAACAACTGCTGCTAGCAAAAAACTACTTCAGCTGGTTCGAGGAATGTGTGTGTCTAAAGCCTTGCCTGGCTTTTCCAGTTGTACCAGCTCATCTGATCAAAGATACCACCTTTTCCTACTTAGTTTTTCAATTAACTTTTATCACATGCAGACACAATAGTCACAATGCATATATATGTTAAAGGATAGCAATATCTGTGGTTTAGGGTTTATGGTAGCAGTATGAGGCCAGAACGAATCTTCCAATATAGATAAAACTATGACTTTCTTTCTGTGTAGCATTTGGCTTCTCCTGCACTCTAAACCAAGACAGGACTACATTTCAGGTCGGCATTTTCTTTTTAAGGCACGTGCCTTGTGTTTGGTGAACAGAAAATAAACCTTCCATTGTAAATACACCGCTCACAATTTCACATGAAAATCATCAGTCATGGACAAAGCACAGACAATTCCATCATTTATAACTTCATTCTACAGAAAACATGGATATCAGTTAGTTGTATATTTATCCCAACACTGCAAACTACCCTCTCGCCAAACTTCTTTTCCCACCCACTTCTTAAATTTTCTCAGTAAGTGCATTATGATAAGCCTTCCAGCAGCCTTCTGAGGCAGCTCTGCATCTTTGCTGATGGTCCTCCACCACAGCCATCCACTGGTAACACTTCTGGGAGTAGTTTTGTTTTGCCTGTTCACAGTGCTCTGATTGGCCTTGTTCACAAAGCTTCAGTATTAATAAAATCAAAATGTCCTTCTTTGGGATGTTTGCAATATTCATTTTTATTACAAGATAGTTTATTATGTGGTCTAATATAATGTAAAAAACTTATAATATGTGAAGATATTAGTCTCAGAAGCACTGAAATACTAATATTGTTAGATACATGAAAATATTAATATTTAGGATATAACTATTTTCTGAACATTGTTTAGAAACAAAAATACTGGTGATGAATCAATGCAAAAAATAGCGCTTCTAAATGTACTACAATGAACAGATATGCCTCATGGATGAATGATGAAGGAGTTAATTCATTTCATCACACATGAAAAAAGAGAAAATTAGATTTTAGTCCTGCCAAAGCAATCACAGTTGGAGAGAACTGATGGCTCAAAGCTAGTATTGAAAACTGATATAAAGGGAACAAAACCTTGATTGCTCTTACTTTACTAAAAACTAAGGAATGTGCTTTTTAAAAACTCCTTGTATACAAATCTTCATTAACAGAGATAGGAAATTATTTTGAATGTTTCATTGCTAGTCTTGATATTATAATTAGGGCAAGTGCATAAAAAAGCCTAACAGATATTTTGAAGAGTCACTATAAGAATTTCCATCTTTAGATGTAATATATAACTTCTAAAACAGAACAGTTCTCTAATAGCAGTTACTTTTATCAAATACAGCACAAGATATCACAAGAAAAATGCAATCCATGGTGAAGAACAGAAAATGAGAGATGAGAAAAATTATAATAAAAGGTGTTAGTATAGACTGAAATTATTTGACATACTTTCACCTCAAAAGGATAAAGCCACATGCTTACTTCCTTGCAAGCTATGAAATATGACAAAATTTAAGCCTTGACTTATAAATAAAGGAATTAATGAGTAATGTATCTAAAGCACTGTGATTTTACCATAAAAGTTCATCTGGGTTCTAGTTAGTATCCAAGTGACACTTTCTGGTCAAAGCAGGATCACAGTAGATCTTCTTGTAAAGGTCTTGCAATCCTAGAATCTTACAGCCTAACATGATTTTCATTCATAAGAAAGAATATATTTTTATTGCATGATAGATTTTTCAGACCTGTGCATCATCTTTTGATATTCATCCTACTAAAAGGGGCAGTTAACTCAGAAATTATTAGTTCTCTGTGAACTAAAACTTCAATAAAATTAATTCTACCTACAAGACAGCTGACTGGATTAGCTTCTCTCTTGTAACATAACAATAGCTTTTAATTCCACATTGTTGTTAGGCCTAACATTTAATTATTACAGAAGCTTAGAAATTAGTCCTGGCAAACAGCAGTAGAAATAGACAATAATTCAAAGTAATCAAATTCCAACAACAGACACAAATGGAATGCAAGAAAAGTGCCTAAATGCAGTATGTATTTCAGTAAGTTCAAAAAGAATGTTTTTTTCCTAACAGAATGTAAGGGATAGCAGTGGTATTCATTCATGGCTCAGCACAGCCACCAAAGTTTGTGAAGAATGTTCCAAATGAGCAGAGAAAGCTTGAAGCAGCATGCAGCTGAAATATACCCAGGCAAGGGAAAGATGCTTTTGTAATGAAGTGGTTGTTGGTCATGCTAACCTCCATAGTGTGATGAAGAAACTAAAACTTCATACTTGGCTAGAGAACAAAATCTGGTCCTAAACTTCACAGTATGCTGCAAAGACAAGGCATCACATGAGCTGTGCTCCCTGCTGTAGTTCCTATGGACTTTCTATAAAGTTTCTATAAACCTATGGGTTTTCTGTAAAACCCCTGCAGCCATTACAAACCAAAACCTTCGTAGAAATTGTGGAAATTTCCAAATCTATTGGGCAATAGTTTAAGTCTAGGGGAACACCTGAGACAATAGAATTGGTGGGTGACATGCAAGAAATACGTCTGTTAGGTGAAAGCAGTAAATAGGAAAGAAAATTAGGGACATCATAAGAAAAGCAAAATTTCAAGTCAGTATTTCCTAAGACCTAATATGAAATCTTTCACTAAGAAGTATTAATGATTTAAATTTTAGCACTTAAATAAAAACTTTAAACATTTGTTTAGCAAATGATCTCAATTAGGTTTCTATGGCATCCCACATGCTTCTGATCTGACTGCAGTACTGCTAGAGATTTACTGTTAAAAAATCATTACCCACGTCTGAGTGACATGAATGAGACCACTGGTGAAACTTCAAGTCTATACACTAATAACAGTGACAGCTGGAATGATTTGATATAGTTTTCTACCTGTAAAAGAATTATTTTTGGGTTATTAATTGGAACAAAAGGGGCAGAATAATTTTAGAAAAATGCAAAAATAACTTGTGTCCTACAATTATGCTAAGACCCAGAAGTTTGTAGGCATTTCCTGGGAGTCGTGCCAACTGAATACAGCTCCTATCCCACATTATCTGCTCCTCCTCTGTGAGGATTGAGAGGTAGGCATACAACATAAGCCATGCTAAGCATGTGATCTGTAAACTCGCTTCATGTACAAACTGAACAGCCCTTTATTCCAGAATGAAAGCGTGCACAGATGATGTGTTCAGTCTTGTGTACAAGTACTGGCAAAGGGCTACGAACTAGAAAGGCTTGGAAGCTGAAGTCCTCCTGCATTTCTGTCTTTAGAAACAGCAGCTGAGACCCTGGAGGGAATGTGGAACACCAAGTGACTCTGTGAGTCCTGAATGGTCTCCCAATGGCTGAACATCTGAGGAAGCAGCTGGCTCCAGCTGGGGTTAACATGCCAATAACAGTATGTGCAGGATACCTTCCAGGGTCAATATCAAAAACTTACCACTGTTGTGCCCAAAGCTTCCACTCCAAGTAGTCTATTCAATTAAATATAGAAAATGGACTGCCTGTGAAATCAGCTGCTAAATCGAAAAGAAGAGAAAGCAAGCACATGGAGTGAAATGCAGGCAACAGTTGCTTTTTGCTCGATTAACTTACCAGTATGATGGGAAAAAGTAGGATGAAAGGAAATAAAAGAGGACTTGTCTTAAACTGAAAAATAGGAGAGGACAGAAAAAAAAAAAAAAACAGTTTATTTACTGCCCTCTATCCATACAGCAATGTTGCAGCTGCTGCTTTTGCTGCTGAAAGCCAAGCGGCTTCCCAGGCGTGGCAAGGAATTTAACTTCCTGATTATGAGCAAAGGAAACACTAGGAAACTTTGTTCCACATTGTTCAGTTCTTTCCCATCGCAGCAACTCCTGGAAAAAGGCAAGGCTGGCAATTCATGACTGTGCACCATCCCAAAATTCATTTTAAGACTGAGCAATGTCAGGAATAACATTCCCTGCTACTGTCAGGCTAATGGCATAACCAACTAGGATGGCAATGTTGGACAATTGGTACTAAGGAGTGACAAATGCTCACGTAGAATCTTTACCTCCTAAGCAGAACCTCTGACTCGCTGGTCAGAATAAATCACATATTATGTATGGAGACCACAGGCAGTAGTGAAATATCTGCAGAAGGACAAGGATATGATTAAAAGACCAAACTGGAGACAATGCCTTGATAAAACCAAGGTAAAGGAGAAATCATTATAATGTGTATACCTAGAGTTAAATAAACATGTTTGTAAAATGTGGCTTTGATAACTGAGATCATCTCTTGCAGCAGGAGGTGATGATGGGGGAACCATGCCATGGGTTTCAAGAAGTCACCTTAGGAATTTGGAAAGCCTTTTTCTGAGCAAATCTGCTCTTTCCAAATGAAAAAATCTGGGGGATCCATTTGGGAACTAATGCAGTCTAGATCCACTGCAGGAGAACAGCCTTTACTAGTACCCTGACTGAAAATCCTGTATCGTTTGGAAGAGTCTCTTTAGTGGGCACTCACATGAACATGGAAAACTCAAGGGCCAATATACCTGGCTAAAAAACTTATACCCCTCTTTCAAAGCAAAAAGTCAGCAAAGAGTGAACACATTCTTGGGAAATCAACAACCTATGAAGACTTAAGTCATATAAAAGCAACAAATTTATGAATTACATGGATTGCTATAAAGCTAGCTCCCTAGCACTGGATGCAAAAGTTTTGTAAATATTTTTTTAATTGTCGTTTTAAAATTACTCAAACTGCCATTCAGTTCTGTGTATTGAAAAGAAACTATGCATTTCTGGTTTGTTGGTTGCATAAGCAATTACTCAAATTCCTTCAGTCCCTGTTAGAAGATATTGATTGACAGAAGTGATACAGACAAAGGCATCCAAGATGCTTTCCAGACTGGGCAACTCTAAACCAGCATACGGATGAAATTATATGCATGAAATTACACAAGCAGTGGAACTGATTTAAATGCCTTCTTCTGGGAGATAAGTCTTTAAACAGGGTGCTATTTGTTTTAAACTTCACTTTTGGTTGACTTTTCACTTTGTTTAGGCTCATAAATTAAAACATTCTAATTTACATACGGCTCTTTGTGCTGTCTTATGCCAATTCTTGAACACTATTTTGACAAATAATTGTAGGCAAGACAGTACAATTAACAGATGATTACTGTTAAGGCAGAAGGACGATTGTCAACTGGACTTAACACTGTTTTGATACTAAGTGAAGAGTTTTTTCATAAATCAAATGCTTGGTAAAAATAAGCAACATAATGTAAGGCTGTCTGCTGATCTATTGGCAATCACTGGTGTAATAGCTTAGCTTAATTGGTGACCTATTTTTCTGAGTTTCCATCATGATGATATAAAACAGTGGTCTTTGTTTAAAGATACATATGGTACATTTTTTCTGTAACTTTTTTTTTTCCTGTGGACATGCTAATGCTTTTTTGGCATGAAGGGCAGAGACTGTTCTGGCACAAGCTGTCTGTATATCATGATCAAATAAGGTACCACTGATGCCTTCAATGCATAAAACATCCTCAAGCTTGAATACTCTCCAGTCTTAATCATACACACACATATTGTTGATAGCATAATTGTTGAAACATAAGCGTGATAGGAGCCCATCCTTTATTCTATTACATTCCCTGAACAGGAGCAAAAAGTGGGCGGATCCATGGAGGATGCCAGGCATGATATACAAGCTTTCTTTTGGGGCTTAATGTGGTTTGTACACAGAGGGCTTTGGCAGTACGGTACATTCAGAACAATGGGAATAACGTGACATGGCACAAGCCACTGAGCAGGTGCTTAATTTAAAGAGCTGAAACCAGGGAAGCAGTAATCTGGAAGCCTAGGAAGGAAATATTTACAACATTAAGCTATTTACACTTTCTAGAGTGTAAGCAAATACTTTGTTACAGCTTTTGCTTTGAAGCTAGTCATGCTAACTCTTCATTGTTTCAGTTATCTGGATTGTTGGAGCCCAGTTTAACTTAAACTGACAAAGACTTCAGACTGGATTAACATGGGAGACAGTAGAAGGTGAAATTCAGCAATAAAAAGAAAATGCTGAACTTTTCTCTTGAGTTTTTTTCCTGAAATGCTCTTAAAGCTAAAGAAAGATGGAGAAGATATACTCAACTACTCATCAATTAAGATGAAGTCAACTCATCACTAGCCTCCTTACCCAGGGAAAATAAAATCACATCCCTCTTTAGTTCTTTAGTTACCTGGTACCATACCCTTATCAAAACCTATTCCTCAAAAATTCAGGGATGACAAAGTAAAATTATCAAGAATATGTAATTTGATCTGTTGTGGATTGACGAGCATGCTGCAGAATGTCTAAAAGGAAGTTTTTTAAAAGCAGAATAAGAGGTCATGCCAGCCGGTGAAAAACTGGTTGAAAAAAAGAGAAATGAATCACCCATAGAGGCTTTAGCATGCATTGTCCTAATGTTAGGACAATGTCCTACTGATTTCTGGATTTGCTCCTTCTAGGCTATGATCTTGTAATGCATGTGCACCTTGCTTTCAACTAGGCACACTAAGTTCAATTCTTTCAGAAAGCCTCTAAAGCACTACACTCATTTCTGCCTGGAAAATTTTGGACAAAAAAGAATGTACTCTTTGCAAGTCCAGTATGATTGCCAGTGTTGATGATACTGATAGAAAATCTGAAATTAGAGTGCACATATGTGTGTACACTTACATGTTTGCATACTTCCTGATGGAGAGAATGAACATTTCTGGAGACCTGGGTAGAAGAGGCAATGGGATGACCTGTCTGAGATTCAGTTGAGTGGTTCAGCCACCATCAATTGCACAATAATGTGGAATTATGTGTGCCTAAGCCTAAACAGTAAAACCAACACTTTGTTAGGGTGAAGTTAGTGAACAGATGGTGTATAGACCACCAATAGTCTATAGAACATCAGACGTCTGGTATAATTTCTACATGTAAGTGTCCTTGACATTGACAAGTCAGTACATGCCACGTAGCAGAACTGGGAGCTGGATTTTTATAGAGATAGCACATCATTGAAATGGTGAGAATTTAAAAAAAAAAAAAGTTTGGTTATAAATAAAATCAGGATGGTTAGTATTTTTGGCAAGCAATATGCAAAAGCACACATCTTGGTCTGTAGGCTATTAAAAACCTGTTCAATTCTTTGCTTAAGATTTGACAGTCATGACCACATAAGTAGTAAATCTTTATTCTTAGTTACCATCAAATACTGTCCCTTCACATTTTTTTTACTTAGGTGTACTAAACCTCTCCTTATAGGTGCTCCGAGTGTTTGTGAAATGTTGTCCTACTCAGGGGGCTGGCAGTGCTGTTTTAAGATTATAAGGAAATGTAAGAATCACAGAATCATAGAATGGTTTGACTTGAAAGGGACCTTAAAGTTCCAATGCCCGGCCATGGGCAGGGACACCTTCCATTAGACCATGTTGCTCAGAGCTCCACCAAGCTGACCATAAACACTTCCAGGGATGGGGTCTCCACAATTTACATGTGCAACCTGTTCCATTGTCTCACCATCCTTACAGTAAAGAATTCCTTCCTCATATCTAATCTAAATCTATTCTTGTTGAAGTTTGAAACCATTCCCCTTTGTCCTGTCACTCTGTGCTCCTGTAAAAGTCTCTCCCCATTTTTCTTGTAGGCTTCTTTCAAGTATCGGAAGGCCCCATTTAGGTTACGTGAAGCCTTTTCCTTTCCAGGCTAAACAAACAACTCTCTCAGCCTTTTCTCACAGAAGAGGTGCTCCATCTCTCTAATCCTCGTGTCCCTCCTCTGGACTTGCTGCAACAGTTCCCTGTCCTTCCTGTGCTGGGACCCCAGAGCTGATGCAGCACTGCAGGTGGGGTCTCACCAGAGCAGAGGGGCAGAATCCCCTCCCTCCCCTGCTGCCCACACTGCTTTGGATGTAGCCCAGGACACATTTGGCTTTGTGGGCTGTGAGTGCACATGGCTGGGTCATGTCCAGCCATTCCAGCATTCCCAAGTCCTTCTGGGCAGGGCTGCTCTGATCTGTTCACCCCCCAGCCTGTGTTGATACTGACCAGCAGTACGTTATACTTGGTCTTGTTAAAACTCATGAGATTACCATGGGCCACTTCTCAAGCTTGTACGTGTCAGGTTATAACAGGAAAAGTACGGAGAAAATATTTTCAATTAGACTGACAATACGTTACATAGGTGATAGGTACATCATCTGCTAAAAAAAATAGTTTTGCAGAAAAGAAAACAATATGAATAAACAAAGTTCCAAAAGCTGTCAGAACTTATTCAATGAAATTAGAACTTCATTTTATAGGATAAGGAAGTGGAGCACTTAAGCTTAATACTGTCCAAGACAACTTTTTAAAAAGACTTGGATGCATCTGTGGAAAAGAGGGCAATAATAATGATAACGGTTGGAAAACGCCTCAGTGCCCGTCTACAGATAGAAGAGATACCCATGTGCTCTGAAAATAATTTGAAATTGACGAATGTTGCTATAACGCAAGCACCATTTAGATCAGAAACCAGATAGCAACTCCAAGGTGGTGCACATTTGTAACTCTTGATTGCTTTCCTTAACTGCTGCAAACTTGAAAGAAGCCTTATCATCTTAAAAGCACAGTGGCACCTAATCTGGCCTTCTCTATTACTTATTGTGTTTGTAACTTCTCTATTACTTATTGTGTTTGTAACTTGTTTTATAGATTCAAGTCCCCCAAAAGCCTGCTGCAGAAAAATAAGGGTTGCAAGAAACAGTTCTTAGAAGCTGGCTGGACTGAAGTCCATGTGCATTTTCCCTTAGTGTTTTCCATGTGGAAGCCTTGACCCCACACCACCCTTTATGTTCTGTGTTTTTTCTTACATGAATAGCGAAGCTTGTGAAACAGCTACAAGAAGATAACTCCATTGTAAAAATCTAGTTGTTGGGTAGATTATGTAGTTGTGCATTTTTTTTTGTTTGTTTGTTTTTAATAATTGAAGTCTCTTTTCCCATTACTCTTTTTCTAAGCAAGAAGACAACTCTGATTGATGGCCCCAGGTCAATACCATCTCCTGACTCCTAGTTTGTCCAAACTAATGAATTTCTAGTTTACTTCTCCTAAAAGCCTGTAAATATTAGTGATTTTTAATTCAAGCTTGCCCCTCGTTCATTAACATCTTATAGAAATGGGGTAATCTTCGTTCTTTGTTTTCTTGATCAAGTGGGCAGGGAATACTACAGGAAAAGAATTCAGGAAATATCAAGTCTGCAAATTCCTTTAGGGATGAAACATGAAGTGACATGTGACACTTCTCAGCCTGGATACACAAGGCTAGGCTCTGGGCAAGCTTCTTCCCTCACAAGACACTTCTTTGACAGAAATAAAGTTTTTTGTGTTTGGCACACTGATTTTGGAGGGACCATTCAACCACAGTAAGACACAACACAGGTAAAAATAAAGGGTATTCAAATGAAACAACACTTCTCTTTAGGTATTTATTTTTATTCAAATGAAACAACACTTCTCTTTAGGTATTTATTTTATTGGGGTATAAATATTTTTGAACAATGTGCCTGCATAAAATTAAATGCTTTATATACATGTATATAATACAGAAATCAAGCACAAAACTTGAACATCATTAATATTTAAAACTCCTAGTATACAATCTAAAAATCTAATTTGAGCCTGTGCCTTAACACTATCGATATTTCACATGTCACATTACCACTAAAGTATCTTTTACATCATAAATATTTTTTCCATTCCTGCATTGACCATTGCAATTGGTGCAAAAACAGCTGCAGGCGGACAAAAACTGAGATAAGCAACATAGAAGTTGAGGAGAATATGGCTATTCCCTAAGGACAGGCATTCAAATTCACACAATTTTCCAATGTGGGACATTCTCCATATAGACAATTCACACCTGGCTTGTTTTTGTTTGAAGCCTAAAATGACCAAGAAGAACCAGACTAAGAAATTTAATTTCCTAATGTGAAAATATTAAATCTGGTATTTGATACCTAAGGTGCATAACTGTGAATTAAATCCTTGTTTTATTAGTGTTAAGTAACTTTGTCATAATGTCATTTTCCTATCATTGTCTCTCTTTTTTAACTTACCCTTCAGTATATATTGCATCCTGAACATTAGCATGAATCCTTTGTATTGCTATTATCCTTATGATAAGGATTATCCTTATGCAAAGGATATGACCATTTTTGGCTCTTGAAGGATTTTCTGTAAGGGCCATCTTTGCTGCTGATGAGGAACTCAAAATACAACTATTTCTTCTCAATCACTTTTACAGTGATTAAAGGCTGCTGTAGTGGAGGACATGGCCCAGGGCATCCATGTACTAAGAAAAAAGCAAACCCAGCATCTCTTGTACTTCAGCAGATGGAGGGGACAGAGAAAGGGACAAACTTGAGTCATACAGCCTTCAAAAGTGTTTAGATTAACCTCGCCTTTTTAGCACCCACTTACCATTTTTACAGTGTGCTGGATGAGCAACTAGCTGGAAACGGAAAGTCAGTGTTCTCAACAACTGATGCTTTTTCCAGAGTTGCACAGCACATTGAAATATTTTTTCAAATTTGGAAAACAAGTAATCTTGAGTACTTCTTGCTCACTAGCCACTGAAAGCTGAAATGATAGATTCCTATTCTTTACTCATTATATTAACACTTTCCATACACTTACCCAATTTTCTCATATTCTTTTGCGGGGTTTTTTTTTCTGGGTAGATATACAATATCATATTCCTACCCTAGGTCAACTCACTGCTTGCTTGGGAACAGTAGCATGTGTCCCATTAATGTTTTTTGTTAAGTGGATGGTGCCAGAAATTCATGTTGCAACCACTTCTGCCAGTGGGATGCTAATTTGGAGCTCTTTCCTATGCCTGCTGTCTGAAATCAAAACATTAAAAAAAAATCTTCTCAAACAGATCTCTTGTCTGTAAGAGAAATTAGGGCAGGCATGGCTGCACAAAAGCTTTTTCATCAAGCTACACAACTTCAGATCAATACAAACCTTGGGAACCTTACAGATGACTTCCTCATTATCTGACTGATAAACTAACAAAACCTGTCAGGATTCCCTTAGAACTCGAGGGAAGGACATGAAGCTGTGCCAGGGGAGGTTTAGGTTGGCCATTAGGAAAAGGTTCTTCTCCTGGAAGCTGGCTGGGCACTGGAACAGGCTCCCCAGGGAAGTGTTCATAGTCCATAGCCTGCTGGAGCTTGGGATTCTAGGGGTGATCCTGTGCAGGATCCTAGGATGATCCTTGCAAGTCACTTCCAACTCAGGATATTCTCTGAGTCTACAAACCACATTTCTCTTGAACTTACCTTCCTTTTAACATTTACCCAAGGTTCAGGAAGCTGAAAAGCTGAAGCTGTACTTCTGCATTTCAAATGTGCTAACAAATTACTATTTACCACAACTATTTGAGATGCTCAGATTCATCAATCTGTGCAACTGCTATGATTCCTGCTCTGACACCCTCTACTCAGCCTTACCTGGACTCAAACTTATTACTGCCTCAATATGAGGGGCAGGACGGTGGTGGGACACATCATAACCTCCGCGTCGTGAGCTGTGTGTTATGTGATATTAATTGAACCGGTCCACAGCATAAAGTCTTTTGAAGCGTCCCCGTGATCGCAGAAGTAAAACCACCCACAATACAGGCAGCAGTGTAACCGGAAGCCTTTTGAAGGCACCTTTTTAAGAAATCTGTGCCTTGCAGAGGTAAGGCAGGCTCCTTCCGACCTGGGGCAGGGGTCTCTTCCCGAGCACGGCCCCTGGGCGGCCCTGGCGCCCCGGGAGCGGCCGGCAGGAGCACGGGGCACGCGCCGCTTCCCACGCTCCCGCCGCTCGCCCCCGCCCCCGACGCACTGGATTTTGTTCGGTTTTTTTTGCTTTAGACCTACACTCCGACCTCCGCACACCGGCGAGCTGGCAGTAGGGCGAAGGCCAGCCGGAAGCACCAAAAAAACCCCCAATCAAGCAAAAAAGAAACCCCAAACCTGAGCACGGAGCTCCCCACAGACCCCCGCGGGCGGCGGCACCTCCGGGAGCCGCCGGGAAGCCCCGGCCCAGCCAGAGGTTGCGGGCTCGGCGGGGCCTGCGCCGCCCGGCCCCGCCCCATCCCGACCGGTGCCGGACGCAGCCGGAGACTCCCGAGCTCCCCCCACTCCCGGCTCCACCGCCCTTGTTCCTCGGGCGGGGACTCGCTTCCTTTCCCGACTCCCCCTTCCCACCCTCCTCTCCTCTCCTCCTCCTCCCAGTCAAGATGGAGGACGGTGGTTGCTGCGGCCACTGGTACCGCGGTGGCTAGGGCAGCTGCTGCTCTTCCGGATCGCTCCTCGCTCCTTCTGAAAAAAAAAAAAAAAAAAAAAAAATCGGGAAAAGGGAAAAAAAAAAAAGGCTGGAAACGTTCCTTTTTTCTCCGCCCACCGGCTGCTCGCTGCGCGGACCGCTGGCCCTTCCCATGCCGTCGTCGTCGTCGTCGCCCTCCTCCTCCTCCTTCTCCTCCTCCTGCGATTGTCTGCGCTCCGGCTGCCGCCCGCCCGCCCGCCCGGACTCCCTGCATGCACACGCCGCCTCCTAGGTGGCTGCGGGGGGTGGGCGCTCCCGGAGCTGCCATTCCGCACATACCTTCATGTCCCTGCGCTCGCTGCGGCCGCCCGCCGCCGCCCCGCATCGCTCACCCGCTCCGGCTACCGCCCTGACGGCCGCTCCCGCCCGGAGGTGAAGCCGGGATCTGCGGAGGGGGCGGCGGGGTCGGCGGCGGGTCTCGCCCGGTGGAGCCACCGCCGCCGGCACACGCAGCAGCAGCAGCAGCAGCAGCAGCCATGAGCAGCGCCGCTACCGCCACCTCCGCCGCCACCACGGCCGGCAGCGGCGCGGGGGAAGGGGCCGAGGAGGCGGCCAAGGACTCGGCGGACATCGCGGCGTTCTTCCGATCCGGTGAGTGCGGTTCTGTCCTGGGGAAACAGGGAGGAAGGGACGGCGGCGAGACCGCGGCTGGAGGTAGAGGCGAAAGGTGGCCCTGGGGAAGCGACGTTTTCCCCCTGGAGCCGGGTAACGAGGCGAGGGCAGCCGGCTTTGTCAGGTGGCCTCGGGGAAGTCTCGCCCGCCTCTCGCCGCCGGGGCCGCCTCGGCACTGCCCGTCCGTTCCTCGGGGAGATGGCGGGGAAGAGAGCCGAGCCCCCCCCGTCCCGTGCCGGGGATAGCGGGGCTTGGGCACAGCAACTCGCGGGCGGGACACCACCCTCGCCGGTAGAACCGAGGCGTGAAACCGGGGGCGGCGGCGGCGCGGCCCGGCCGGGAGGGTGCGGGGCTGCTGCCGCCCCGGGGCGGTGGCGCCGGTGACAGGTGCGATTCTGCCTCCCATGCCGGCCCGGTAGCGGGCGCGTCACCCGGGCCGGGCGGCACCACCCAGCACCAGGCGGACCCGAGTCCCCCGAAAATGTCCCGCCGGGGCTTGCGGGGCGGGAGGCGGGTGGAGGAGCCGCTCCGATCCGGGAAGCTCAGAGTGTCGGAGGGAGGGAAGGATGAGCGGGGCTGCAGGGCTGCGGGGAGCCGGTTGCCCCGGCCGGGTCCCCCGGGGAGGCCGGCGAGCAGGCAAGGATGACACCGCTATAAAAAGCAGCGCTCCTCCGGTGCTGTGCTGCTGGGTGGCGGCACAGGGCAGGGATGGGAGAAGCTGCATGGAAAGTGGCTGTTCTGAGGAGAAGGGAAAGAGGCAGACAAAAAGCGAACCCGTGTTAAGGAGATGTCGCTGCCTCGGCTGAGGCGGGGCAGCAGCGGCTCTCGGGCGCTGCCGGGCTGGGAAGCCGAGCTCGGCGCGGAGGATCGAGAGGGGAAGGGAAGGGGAGGGGAGCCTGTTGACAGGCTGCCGGGATGAAAAAAAATGGAGGCTGCCTTTTCCTTCGGTGTTTACTCTCGGCACGCAACCGGGCGGGGAGGGCGGCTGCGCCCGCCGCCGAGACGCTGTTCCCCGGGGGATAGCGGCGGGGAAGGCAGGACTGCCCGGGCCGCACGGACCGGCGGGCACGGAGCCCTGCCGGCAGCCTGGGCGGCGGCGGGCACGGAGCCTCCCCCCGGTGCCGGCTGTCCTCCCCCGAGCGGCGGCGGCTCCTCCCCTCCGTCCGCTCGCCGGCGGCTCCGAGCCCCCCAGGGCACCCCCCGGCCATCGCTCCGGGCGGGGCGGCCGGGCTGGGCTGGGCACTTGCTCCTTTTGGATGCCTAAAAAGGAGCGGCGAGCAAGGAAAATGCAGACTCACCGCTGGAAAGATGAGGGGGTTGGCCGATTTCGTGTGTAAAAAATAACGATGGCAGTAGTAATAATAGTAGTAAAAGCTGTGTTCATTGGGTTTTTAAGGAAAGTCCGCGAGGGAAGTGGGAAACGGCGTAATCAGTGCTACTTGCGGTCGATGGTGCTGCTCAGCGTGTTTGGTTTCACGAGGGTGAAGGAGGAGGTGTGATTTGTAGCAGGCGTCCCTGAAGCAGGGCTGGGAGCTGCGTTTGTATAGATAAGAGGATCCGACCAGGGGGCTGTGTCCCCTCTGGAGGGCTTGATGCTCCCGAGGCAACCTGCTTCACATGACAGCCATTGAGTGTGAAACTCCTTGTCAAGATACTGGCCTTGGTGGGTTTTATCGTGGAGGAAGGACTGAGCTTTATCGTTCCCCGGAAGAAATCCCGATGAAAGCAAAATGACAGATTAGAACTGTAGGCTTACACTCAGTAGTCTTCCTAGTGTAGTTACAGATGGGTGCTTGTGTAGTAATCTTGCAGTTTTGGAAGACCCTGCCAGCTGTATTAATAATTAGCTTCCACGTTTATGTGTGGGTTGAGGGATGCTACAGCTGGTAAGCTCGTAAGTGGTGCAGTGATGACTTCTGATGCTGATAACTTCTGATAACAGAGAAGTTGCACTGAGCTCAGCCTTGCAGCAACTGAAAATCTTAAAGCAGTAGAAGGACGTGCTTATCAAAAAACTCTTAGAGCATATTTAACAACTGGCATTCTCATTTCCCTGTTTATATGTGGAGGTTATCTGGTTCAGCCTGGGCTCTAACATTCATTGGAAAATGTTCTGGCATCTCTCGTGGGTGTTTGGCACCGCGAAGAGCTCTTTGAATTCCACCTCTGTACATGAGCCACTCATCTATAAGGAGAGGTCTGTTAAGAGATCTCCGGTGCTTCCCTTTGTTTGAACAACAGGCACATTTTTTTTCAGTTAAACACAATGGGCGCAGCGATCAATGAACAAGGAAAAAACTTTGTTTGGTGTGCTCAGGAGCAGACAAAATATTTTTCTCTTTACAGAATTTACAATGACAAATGCTTCCTTTTTCCTGTCACTTGCAGAGAATATTAGCAAAGCTGTAGCTGTTACTTAAAAGAGAAAATGAATAAAAATGTTGCAGTGTTTTCCAGGAGGAAAAAAAAAAACCCCAACAACAAAAACCTTGCCCAAACAATCAGTTCTAATCTTAGGTTGGTTAAATTGGTCAGTTGAGCTACCAAGTGGGGTTATTGGCTTTCCTCTTGTCGTTTTGTAAGACTAAGCTTGAAGAAGAATTAAAGTAGCCAGAAGAATGACGTTTCGTTATTTGGAAGATTTTATTAGGATACGGAACAGCAACTAGGTTCACATCACTTGAAATATGCACATTTCCAGTTTTCACTTTGGTTATGTAAATGTAAAGTCACTCTTGAGTTGTTGGGGAAATAAAGTTGCAGTTGAAATGTGAGGAAAGCAGCTGAACTGGAAGTGAGGTGGTGGTAGTAGGAACGCATAGACTGGATTTCTTGAATGTAAATGAGAAATCCTTTTATTAGAATTGGAAGAAATTGAGTCAGCTTACTTTCTGTTACATATTTGGTATCTCCATCTCATTATTTGAAGTTAAAAAGAAGAGAGTACCTTGTTAGGTCTGTCATCTTTGTGGCAGGATTAATAGTAAAAGAAACAAGAGTTGAGTGCCAGGCAAAGTGATTACATTTTGAAGAAGAAAACACAGTGGTTGTAGGAAGTGCCTTTCTGTTCTATATATAAGTTGGAGATTAGAAATGACTGTGTAAACTGACAGAAGGATATCTTTTGAACTATAAATGTATAGACAAACATCCTTTTTTTAAAATTAAGAAGTGCAGTGGTGTGACTTGAAAGGACTGGTAACATATCCTAGAGCTATGAAAAAAAGACTGTTACCATACGAAAACCCAGTAGTGGAGAGTCTAAGTGGCTGTGTAGACTGATGTTAGTACATGTGTTAAGTATACAAGGTCTATTTTTTATGAAAAGCTATTAAGATAAAACTTTTCAAAATGTATTCTAAGTTTCAACCTAAAATTCAATGTATCTGAAAGGTCTGAAAATGTCTGACATGAGCAAAGTTGAATTTGAGGGAGTGCTATCAAGTCACGGTTTACAGGCAGTAACCTTAGAGGTTTTGTTTGGTTGTTGGTTTAATCTTCATCTTTGCAGCTGTGAGTCCTCAATACTTTGGGAAGGGAACTCAACTGACATCTTCAGGATGCAAGAATGAGGGTTGTCTGTTAAGTCTGAATCAAATTATTTTAATAGTGTTTTCCAAAACAAAGTTTTTTTGCTAAATGAAGTTTGTGAATTTAGTTTTTAGGCATAAATAACAAAACTTTTAAAATCCAAGTAAAAGACATGTTGATCAAACTTTTAGTAATTAAAGTTACCCTTCTGGGATGGTGGCGATATCTGTAAATAGAAAAGGTGGCAGAGAAAAAGGCTTGTAAGCACTTTGGTCAATCCTTGGCTAGACAGTGCAGGGAGTGCCTTTATAAATTACTCTGCTAAGTCTTCATGGAAAAAAACAACCGACTGATAAATCTTCACAGTTGTGAGATGAAAGTGGATGTAGTTATTTCCTGCAAAATACATTTTTTATGAGTGGCCTCTACAAACTGTAGTAACTTCATTCATATATGGACAAATGAAACAATTGTCAAAGCCATTGAGGACATTAGTGTTGTTTATGTGAACACATGTGACCCTCCTAGAAGGAACACAATTTACATACTGAGCAATGGCAAGAGACCCTTTGGAGGAGCAAAAGTGTTTGAAAAACAAAGGGCCCCAAAAGTCTCATCATCAAGGTGAATAACTGCCCTTGCCTGGCCTTGCCAGGCCAAATCTGAATATGATTGTTAATTGTACTTCATCCCTTGATACGGGAAAACAAAAAAGTAGAAAACCTAATCTACACAGGTGGCAGCAGTCCTTTCTCAGGAGGTGAATGTGGGTCTGGAGGAAGTGGGTGTTCCAAGTAGGGACTTCAGTGTGCCACCTCTCTCAAGGTGAAATTAGAGAACAGGCCGGTAGCCGGAATAGCTTTAAATAGCACCTGGTTCTAATGTTGTACACTTAGTGTGTCCTGCTTGTTGCATGTGTATAGTGCATAGTGGATGTAAGCTTAATGATAAGAGAATTTAAAACTTTGGTTTGAGATACGTGTGTTTAGGTACCAAAATGAACATATGAGTATTTTAGGAAAACAGAATGGTGAGATTTGTTGTGGTTGTGGACATTTGAAGAGTTCTGCAAGTGCTAGTAACTTCAGACTTGGATCAGTCTGGGTTCGACTAAGTTTGCTGATAGCAACCTACACTGATAATTGCTTGAATAGTTGAGACTTTAGAAAAAGTATTGAGTGTCATGAAAACATGATTGATTTTCTTCTTTTTCTCTTAAATAATGATCTTGTTGTTTGCTTAGTTTTCATGAACATCACTTAATACCGTAAAGATAAAAGCCAGCGTTTAGAAATGTGTTATTTCAAGTTTACAAGGAGGATTTATGTTTTATTTCTTCCTGGTTATATTGCTTTATATACTGTTGCCTTGCTTGCTTTATATTAGTGTCCTGTGTGATAGTGACTGGGATAGTTGACTGCATGTAGTAGACAGCAGTGAAAATACTATCATAGTAGAGAAAGTCTTCTAGGAAGAGGAAGAGAGGGTTGGGAAAGATTACATGGCAAAGAAAAGGCAAGCATTTTATTAAAAGGCAGCAGGCTTTTTCAAGAATACTCCTAATAAAACACACTATCATTTAGATCATGGGCAAAATAGCTTTCAAGGTAAGCATCAAATGTCAAAACCAAGCCAAATTTCCATCTGAAAATCATGAAGCAGAGCACACCATCTATAATGTTAAGAGAGGTGAATCTTCTTAGGAAAGCACTATCTCCTGGTGATGTGTAGTAGCTAACTTACAGAGAAGGTAGTCAGAGCTGTGGTTGTTGCTCACTTGGGGTGACAGTTGGAGCAGCTACAGAGTAGTTACAAGTGTCTAACAGACATTATCTAATAGTGAAGCCGCAAGTGAAGTTTTGCCAGGCAGCGCTGGTGGTAGCTCACATGACAGCTCCCTGCTGTCCTCTGCAAGTACTGGTTCTTGGCCCTGAGGCTGTCAGGAGATGAGGTGTGTTTTAAGAAGTGGTGAGCATGGAGAGGATGTAAAGTAAACTTTTCAAGAATCTGTTCTTTTGTTCTTTGAGTTGCGTTAGTAAATGAGAAGGTTGCAGCAGTATTGCTGTCATTAGTGCCCGTTGACCTGGGCTGAAGAAGAAGTGGGCTCTTTTGTGAAGGTTTGATCCAGTTCCAGAAGTATCCATTTTAATAAGATGGTTGAAGCAGGATGGTGTGTGTGTAAATGATATTTTGAAAAACACCATAGAAAAAAGCCGCAGCTTGATAATTTCTGATGAGCATATGCAAAGCAAAAATAACTGCAGAAACAATGAAATTACAACGGAGAAGTTAGGCTGGGAAATAGCATTGTTGAATTGACATTCTCTGGAACAATGAAGATGAGGATAGAGAGCTTCAGTGTGAAATGCAGCAGCTGTTGTGCAATTTGGCTTAGTGTGAAACAGCCAAGCTTCTCTGTGGATAGACAAGGATAGATCAAGTTAGAGGTTAGGGTGTGTTTGAAACAGTTGGAGGCAGAAGTCATGAATATTTCTAAGAGAGGACAGAGAATTACTTGTAACATCTGTGATAGTTGACAGTTGATAAACTAAATGCACATTTGGAGTGGAAGGTAAATGGGAGTTAGAGAAAAGCCAGGTCCATTCTTGGAAGAAGTACATTTGAGCTGGCATGAAATGCTGAAGTGTTCAGAAGGGAGCTGACAGAAGTAGGAAGAGACTTGACACAGCTGAGGCTTTTATCAGTTGTGGAGCTCAGTCACTGTGTAGAAGATGGGTAGTAAATATTTTTTATAAAGTGGTTTGTCTGCAGTTAAGCATATTCCACAGCAACCTAACAGAAACGGGTGTGAATTTCAACCTGAAATATCACATGACTTCCAAAAGCTTTTGCATGTAAAATCACTATCTAAGTAATTAAAATCTGAAGAAAAACCGGAAAGACTTTCCTTACCCCAGTATATAGAGAAAATATTCATGTTTCTCTACTCCTTTTCATTTGAAAATAAAAACTAAAATAATTCTAAAAAATTCTGAAAATAATGCTTAGGTGCAGACTGCTGGGTCAGTTTAATAGGGTGAAACTCCATAGTGATTTTTGGTCTGCATCTTGAAGAAGGAGGTAAGATCACTGAAATAGCTGTTCATGGTCAGCAAAAGTGTTAAAATAGTAAAGAGACATTGAAATTTTGGAAATGCAGTGGTGGTTGAAGGAAAATGGGTGATAATTTTAAAGAGAACAGGGGAAGCAATTTTTTTGCTTGATACTAGTAAGAACCAAATTTAATCTTTGAAGAAAAAGGCTACGAGGTAAAAAAAAACCCACGAAGGTCACAGCAGGCTATTTTAATTTAAAGACTAAGATGGTTACATCTATTTGTTGTTCTCATGAAGAAATTTGCCTGATTTGGAGAAGGATCTTTGTTTAACTTAACATTTTTCTTGGTGCAGTAAAATTGAAAAGTAGACTACTGGTGAAGTAATACTGATGATCTGCAAAGCTGAGTCATATTCCTTCAGGAAGGATACTGCTGTTTTGAGAAAACAGATCACTTACCCAGTAGTGAGGAGGAGGAATTGAAATGACAGGGAACAACTCAAGTGCTTTTAGCAGTAGACACTACAGTACATTAAAGCATCTGATTTTCAGCCTCTCGAGTGGGTTGTTGTATGGATACACAAAGAGGAGGGTCATAAATGAGTTGTGTCCACAAAGTTTCACAAAACAGTCTGAGTGACAAGACTGTGCTTTAAAGACACAAAGCCTGTTCCAGTGGTCTCTCTGCCAAATAGCTGCTCTAAGTCATCTGAAATAGCCTAATTGTGCATTTGTTTAAAAAACAAGGTTGTTTTTCAAGACTGTTGAGTAGAGTCTTCTGAAATAATTTAGTCAAATTGGTTTAATCTCCCGTGTCACTGCCTTGCATAAGTGGCGGTAGCACTGTTTAATATAAACAACTGCAAATATGTAACAGGTTTTCCTACTGAGCAGTGCTGAACTATGTCTTTTCTTGGTATTTCTGAGTATGATGTTTTGTAATCTGGACCTTACTGAACAACTGAAATAGGTGCTAGTGTTTTATAATCATGGTGGGAAGATAAAGCAGTCTTTACAGGAAGATGAGAATGTTTGGTTTGTTTTTTTTTTGGTCTCTGAGGGCCCAAGATGTTGAGGAAGCAAGATGGAAAGTATAGGGAGAAAAGACTTCCAGCATCCAAAATATGTCAGGAGTTTGCTTTATGTTTTATGCTGTAGATACAGTATAGTGTGCTTGGATAATTCCCACAAATCTGTGCAAGAGTCAGGATGATGTTATTGGCATGTGTAATAGTCTGACATGAGTCTGAGATTCAGAAAGGTTTGTTTTGCTCGTGTGCATGAGGATACATGTATGCATGTATACACTGTCAGACTAAATATTCCACATGGCTTCAAAAACTTGAGTGTGCATGACAAATCTCTTTGTTGAAAAGTTGGAGAAAGTATTCTGGGTAGCAGGCACTGAACGGGGCTGTTGTGAGTAATCCCAAAGTGTTCTAGTCATCTGTGAAACTACCCGGAGCTTAATTACTCATGTTTTCTTGTCGTCTTAGTGCGTGTATAAGCAGTAATAGTTATTCTTGAGGTGTCTGCAGATGGTGTAAACAACCAGTAGTGATTTTTGTGGCTAGATTTGTACATGACTGCTTAGCAATTAGAGTCTGAGGATCCAAGGTTATTGTGAAGTGAGATTTCCTAAGTGCTAGAAATGAACAGGAAAATATACTATAAGGATAGGACTCACAAGGACCTATCAGGTAAATATCTGCTTGTTTTTGTCTAGTCTGTACCTCACTTATTGCATAAAAGGGGGATTCAAAATCCAAAACTTTTAGGCTTTATACAGAATTTCTGCACTTTTTTGGGTAATTTTGTGGAAAACTTCAGCCTTATGAGATACTGTATCAAGGCATTTGGTCAAAGGCTATTCACTAAGGTTTGTGATGGTCACATAGCTGGTTAATAATTTTGAGGCCATCAAACAACGAAAAATGTTATTGGTGAAATTTAATGAAAGCAGAAGTGTTTGAAGTCTTGGAGGCTGTTTGTCTTCAGAGCATAAACAGACATTGAATGTTGGGATGAAATCAGGTGGCATTTCTTAAAGTGTATCCTACGTAATAAAGGGAAGATACATCAGGAGCATCCCAAGAAGTGAATTAGACTAAATGGAGTGTTTAAATACCAAATATTATATGACTAACCTCCTGCACTACACCGTGGATGTTACCATTATCCATTTTGTAGTCTTGGCTGTACAGTGTTGGATATAATTTTCTACTGGCCTTAAGGTAGTAAGTTCTTTAGTTTCCAAGTGTTTATCATGCCACTGACTTCTGGGCATGTTTTGTTAAGCAGCATTGAGTACAAAAGTGATACCATTTTCTGAGATCATAAAAATACTCTACCGTCTTCTAAAAACTTTAGGTCAAAGTTGAAGTGTCTTTGCCCTTTGTAATTCTCCTATTCCTTGAATTCCAGATATATGCAGCTGAAAGCACAGAAAAAAAATGTAGGAAGCTGTCAGCAAATCAAGGTATATTGAAATATAAATTGCTTGGATTGTCCTGCTCTGTGCAGAAGTCGATAGCACATAGTATGTTGAACATCAGACTTAAGAAGATGCCAAGCCCCATCTTTAGAGACCTCTTTCTGTCTTTTACTATAGAGTAATAAAATAGCATATGATTTCTCTGCTAAAGAAACTGAATAGCCATTGTTGTTGTTTATTTTTTAAATAAAGCTTTACTGTCAAAGCTTTTATCCCTGTCTTTATTTATTTGCTTTATTAATGTTAGTCAAGGACTTTATTTTGGTTGACACTGCGTGTAGGGTTGGTCCTAAAAGAATGGAAATGGAGCAGTTGTAGTAGTAGCTTATGGTCTTTACACATCTTAAGTCACATTTCCTCTGCCTTAAGAAGTTGTTTTCTGCACTTGAAGATAGCTGTTAGGCTTGAATTTGCCATAGTTTGCAAAGTTCAAAGAAGAAATCAATGCTGTGCATTGCTTAACTGACAGGGTATCATGTGAGCCGGGCTTCTGTAAGGACAACAGAAGCAAGCCAAATTAAAATTTATTAGGACAGTTGCACCTTTTCAGATGGAAAGATAATAATGGCTTATCTAATGACTTGTTGGTTGGCTGACATGGTTTAGGAATGGTGTTCCCTTCACTTCACTTACTCATTCCCCCTCTGTATTCCCTATGGCTGGATGGAGAGGAGAATTGGAGGCAAAAGAGGTAAAGATTATGGATTAAGATAAGAGCAATTTAGTGGGAACAGTAATGAGATAAGAAAACATAATGTATTTATTTGAATGACAGAGCATACAAGAAAAGAATGTTATTGCTCACCCCTTGTGGAAGCCCCCAACATTCCCTGACCCTCCCTTGGCCACACTGTCCCGACTTGGGAGCCCTTCCCCTGGTTCCTGGAAAATGACATGGAGTGGTACCTCGGGTCCTCATTGTGTCCCCTCCAGGCCAGAACCATGCTTTATATTAAATAAATAAATAAATATAAACTGAGATTCCACTACATGTGGAGAAATGGGTAAGCTGTCTTTGGAAGAATAACAAGGAGTCGTACTTGACTGAATTTCTTGCCTTGGTGGCTGAGCAGAAAGTTACAAAACTGAACTTAATTTCTGTCCCCATTTTGGGAAAGTTGTGCTGTTTGTCTGTTGAATTGCCAAGGCAGGAGACCCAAGTCAAGCCTGCTTATAGGTGATAAAATATGCTTTGTCTCGTAATCCTTGAAGAGTTTAGCCATGACATGCTTTAACCCATCAGCATGGAAGGAGCAATATCTTTTCTAGTACAGCGTGGGGATTGGAGTCAAATTTGCCTATGCTTAACTCAGAACAAGGGTGTAATTCAGCCAACAATAACCACTCGGCGTGTGTGTGTGTGTTAACTTTTTTTTTTAAGCTTGGAATCAGATGCATCCTACCCTAGCCAAAGGGAAACATTTTAGAAGCTCTGACGCATTTACACAGATGAAGGAAGGAAATGTCCAAAAGAGTCAAAAGCTAAAAATAGATCAGTTTACTGAGTTGAACTCTGGGTTGGAATTGACGAACTAAATATAAGTCTAAATTTGAACCTTTGTGACTTACATAACTGAGTAACCCCTTTTGGATATTGCTGCTTTTTCTTGCATTCAACTTTATAGTAGACAGCTTCAGAGGAAAACTTGTGTCAGGCTTTGTGAGTTTGCTTTGCAGTGCTTTAAATAGACAGCACTGAGAAGTCTGATTCTCTCTTGATGATTATTGTTACAGCATAGTTTAACTCCCTGGAAAAGTGGATTGTAGGTTGTGTTGGTTTTTTTGTTTGTTTGTTTTGAAGAACTTCTCAGTGGAAATGATATCTCCGGACTCTACTGAACAGAAGTTTTAAACCAGGAGCAATTGGAACCAGTATCTGTGACGTTAAAAAGAGGTGTAATTTTTCCCCAACTTCTTTAAGAAGCAGTAAATTTGCCTCTGTCGTATCTGTACATAAAAAGGAACGATAACCTGAACATTTAAGAATGGACGTTTGGCTGTCTGAAAGGATTTGCTCTCTGCCTTGCCACAAATCAAAGTTTAGAAGCGATGAGCTTTCCTTTGAGGTAAAGAAAAGTAAGCTTGTTTGACTGTGTAAAATTTGTGTAATGGGAAAAAATATAGGAAAAACTGTTAATATATGAGAGTGTTGTAGATTACTGTTGTTAGGTGATTGTGGTAGTGCCATGAAAATGGAGATAAGCAAACTTCCCTTCTTCCTTGAGTAACAGTGTACATTTTTTGGATAACTGGTGGCAGCCAATGCAATAATGCTAACTAAAAACTGGCCTTTTCCACTGTGTTAAAGCAGGGACGGTGTAGTTAAATCCCAGTAGTTTAGCATTTGCAAACTGCCAGTGAAGGGTGTTTCTTTCATGATGCTATACCTAATTCTAAAGCTTTGCATTGGAGACGTGAAATACATATATTAATGCATTGACTTTGTCAGAAAAACAAATGTTACCATTTACAAATATAGTAAATGTAATAGGATATTGTGGGTAGAAATGGTAGCATTGATTAGATTAATTTTAAGCAGTAACTCTCCACCCATCACTCCCACAAGAACTGAGGGTTAGTTTTTTTTTACTCAATACCTTCCCTTTTTTTACTATATTATTTGCTGTGGAATATTTGCATGGCAGATGTATAAATAGTTGTACTCTTATTTGCTTTATGTTTTTGTTTGGTTTTCCAGTGGAGCCTGAGAATGTTTGTTTTTGCAAGGTTGTTTTGAAAAAAAATTTGGAGTCTTTGATTACTAAAAATAGTAATTGTTCCAAGCAGCAGTTTATATGTTAAAGCAATGAACAGTTTGTAGCAAAAGGACCTGACTACCTACTGTCATGGTTATATACCAATATTGAATTTAAATTTGGCAATCTAAACTTTTTATTTATGGAAAATCTTGTTATATAGCAAAAAAACTGTGTTAAAAATCTCGTATTTTTCTAGAATATGCTTTTGAATGGATTTGTCCATGATGCTGTCTCTACTGTGTTAACCCACTGTTAGAAAGTTAAAGCTGTAAAACCCTTTTGCAAGAGCACTTGGTTAACTTGATGGCTATGCAACCTGTGGTGTTTCTACTTGTAGGCAAGTTCATGAGCAGGACGTGACTTGCAGCTCATGTCCACTGAGGCAACGTGAGTGGGTTCAAAGAGCAAGAAGGTGCTGCTCTCCATAATGCTGTATAGGTCCTCTAGGCACTGAAAAGAAGTGGCAGAACCCTGTGTGGTAAGCAAGGATGGATATATCTCAATGCTCAGGTGGAACACCTAAAGTGCAGTCTGTAAAATGTCTGGACTGCCAGAGCTCAATTACCTCTGTGCATATGCTGAAGCTTTGTTACGTGTTGATACAGCAGCAAATGAGAGCAGGGTTTTTTGTGGTCTTGAGCAGCCAAAATAGTATCTTAGGCCTTAATTTATTTCTTTGTGAAGTGTTTTTACTACTTGGGGTAGGAATCTCACTCCCACTTGTCTCCTTTGCTAATACTTTGGGCTCTGGCTCCTGTTCTGACTTGAGAAGTGGGATAGAAAATCTTCAGGTTTGAAGATTTCTTCGTAGTTTAATGAAACTTGTTTAACCACGGGAGAGATAAATGTTAGAGGAGGGATAGGCATCTTTTTCCAAGTGGCTTTTCACTGTCTTAATTGTTGTCTCTGCTTCTGTGATCCCTTCTTTTGTTCCTTTTCTTCAATAAATGAGACAGAGGTCCAGCAGACAGTAAGCTCAATCATGAGGCATCAGTGTTCATCTCTGCAGGAGGTCCATTATCTGCACAAGGCTAAGTAGAGGGTCCTGTGGAACAGCCCGAGAAATACAGCATGTGTGCTACACTGACAAATAAGGGCTGCACGAGCGGCCTTAATGCTGCATTACCTAGTTTTTGAATCTTCTTTGTGACAATTTCCATCACACCTGGTCCTATCTGTATTGAATCATTGTTTAGAGTTTAGGTAAAGTTTTCATTAAATGCTTTAGTGCATGATAGTAGATGGCATTGGTTTTATCAGGTGGCACTGGTTACTATGTTATATCAGAGGTATTTTGGGAGTAGAAATGCATTAATTCACGGTGTAATATTTTAAAAAGCCGCATGCATAAGCTGCTTTGTTAGATAGATATATTAAGGACAAATTAGTTATTTTGCAACTTTTTAAACAACTTTTTTCTTTTTTAATAGACTCAAATACATTGTGATGTTCAATTTCTTAGGGATTGATTTTTGTCACTTGAGCATCATGTTAGTTCTGCCATGGTAATAAAAGTTAAATGAAGCAAGGTGTAAAAATTATCAATACCAAGGAGGAAAAAGGAACCAAATGTTGTATTTTCCTTTCACAAGCAATAGATTATTAAGATTGAAAGGACAAAATAGTTTCTCAGGTGAGGAAAGCTTTCTGCAGCATAATAAACTAGGATTTAAACCCAAAACACCCGTGGAAGAATATATGACACTAAAGGACTTAATTGTAAGTTCATAGTGATAAGTGACCTAAATTTTTGCACTCTTTATTTTGCCAGTTATGTGGACTAAAATTGTTGCTTTAGTAAGAAGCTTTCTGAACTGAACTGTCATGTAACCTCCAAGAAAGGACCCAAAAGGAGATAAAGAGGTGCCTTTTCCCATCGGATGAGAGAGTTATAATGTTGCTGTGTACAAGCTGCATTCCTCCTGCTTTGTGGAATAGAAATTGACTGAATATGTCAAATAACTGTTTCCATGTCAAGCTAAATGTCATAATGGAATGAAATGTATTCCTTATTGAAAGGTGACTGGTAAAGAGCTAATTATCAGAAACAAAATAACCCTGTACCTCCCTAGTGGAGTTGGATGTCAAAGGTGACAAACATCTGAAAATGTAGTTATATTTGAAACGTCAATATTTATTGGTTTCTGATTTCTATGTTAGGGGTTGGTTAGCTTTTGAACAGCACACAGAGTAAGGGGCAGTATTACCAGCCACATTTAAACCTAGAATGAATCAAGTATATTTAAGTGGTGCATTTTTCATCCAGGCATAAATTTCTTTTGCAGAAAATTTGAGAATAAAGCCAGGATTCAAGTCAATATCTGTTAATGTTGCACTGTTGATATTGGGGGAAAGGGAGGGAGAAGCGAGTAAAACAGTTGCTTGTTCTGGGACCAGTCAAGCAGTCTCTAACCAGTGAAGCAGGGATATCTATGTGAATTGCTGAGCTGGTAGTAGTTGAAGTAAAGTTCTGGAGAATAAGCCCTGCTATCCTTGTCTTGGTTCTGCCCAGATATATTCAAGTTTGGCGCTGATACAAGATGTAATCTTTGAAAAAGCAGCAATAGCTGGCTGGGGGCAGGCAGGAGTATATCTGAGACAATGAAGGATGAAGGAGAAAATCAGGGAAGAAAGTAACTGCCAGAGTTAAGGGAGAGGATCAGTTTGCTTACAGAAATACTGGAATCACCACGCTACCTACCTACTGCAAAAACTGCTGTTTCTGTTGTTGTAAATGTGGACTGAAACAGAACTAACAGTTCTATTGATCTACACAGGCAGATTCCTAGATGCAAGGGAGCCTGAATTTTCACAGGCCATTTGACAGAAATGTACTGTTTCCCTGAAGCAACCTCCAATGTCAAGACCAAAAGGAAGTCTTTCTTGTTTTAAAGCACAGCATAAGAAGGACAAGCCTAGGCAGAATAATGGAAGGGAGATAATGGATATGTGATGCAGAAGACTTGGGAGTGGAAGTGCAGTGAGGTCATGAAGAGAACTGACCCTTGAAAGGAACGTAAAGGTGGGTTGTGTTTTTATGTACCCTGCTGCTCAGATGTTTGCTTTACAGGGATAATGTGCTCAAATCAGAGACACAAGCTGTTAATAGTCCCTGCCCTAGATAGGGTCTAATGTTTTTTTATTCCCTGAAGAGAAGAGCAAGAAAGTGAAAAGGAACTTGGATAGAATTCCTTAGTTTTGTAATGCAAAGTACAGCCTTGACACAACTCAAGAAAAAGTCACTGTTAACCATTTTGACCTTAAAATTACTTTTTTCCTACATTCTTCCTCAAATTCCTACCACTCGCAGTAGAAATGTATTACCTGGATTTCTGTGAAAAGAGTAGCATAGTTGTGTGAGAGGGTCACTGACAATGTTAGGTCCACAGGGACCCCAGCAAATAAACACGTTTGTGGTCAGTCCCCTTGCTGTAGCCTCTGATCTGCCAGGTCTGCTGCAGAAGATATGTGTACAAGGCTGTACTATCTGAAGAGATTTGCTGAACTTTAGGTCTTGTGCTCAGATGAGATTACTAATCACACTTTTTAATTAAAGAAATGTCACAGCTATAGGAAAATAAAGCTATTTGGAAATGGTGGTTATTTTGCTGGCAGTTTTCTCTGGTTAAGGAGGCTCAATCAAAACTTCCTGCAGTGGCAAATGTGTGCTATTGAGTGAAAACGAATTGTGACTAATTTCAGACTTTTTCCCAGATACTTTTTCTTCTTTATGGTTGAAAGTTGTTCTTGGTGAAGTAGCTAGAGAAGTGAAGAATAAATTTTTTGTTAAACTGTTAAAGAGACAGCTGAATCTCCTAAATTTTGACTGTTCCCTCCTAGTAACGTATGTTGAAGGAAAAGCTGACATTATTAATGTAAAGATAAGTTTCCAAAAAGGGCAGTTCATATAGCTGAAAAACTGAAGCAGAGTTAAGAAAGAGCTAACTTGAGTTTACTCCCTTGGCTAACAGTAATTTCAAAGTTAACGTATTCTGAAATATAACTTTGACAGCAATCTTGGATTTAATTCTGCGGTATGCAATTAGAATTGTCATTCCCTGTGATATTTAAAATGCTGCCTTGAGTTTAGCTCAGAAAGTGAGTATGGTTGAGTGTTTTTTCAAATGACATCTACTTCAGTAGTTGGTATGTGTGCAGTTTATCTAGTGTTAACAGCATTCAAGTGTCTAAAATTAGGAATATATTGCCGTAAGAAATAAGCAAACCACAACCCATACACTTCACTCATTGCCTTTAATTTACGCATGGTGTTACTACTGGGTGCTTTGCTTTTGTGGTTGGTTTGGTTAGAGTTCTGAGTCCATTGGAAGTATTTTGGCCCATGTCTTAGAGGTTAAATAAAAATTGGTACACTGACATTTCAAATTGGTGGAGGAAATTGTTAGCCAAATGTATGAAACTGGTAACTGGCCAATAGCTTGAAAATGGTTCTGAATTAATGGGATAAGTTTATAAAGATACCTGTGTAATAATGAGGTAATTTTATATTTTCCTTTAAAATTGGCCTTGCCAAAGGAAGGCTTTGTAATGACATCTGATAAAGGTTGAAGTGGGAAAAATGGTAGTGGAATGGATGGATAAGTAAAAAGAGGCTTGTGTTTATGTACCATTGAAAAAAGTAGACTTAAAAATGATGTAATAGAACAGCCATAGTGACTGGGCAGAAGGAACTGAAGAATGAGGTTAGTAATTTGTTGCAGAATGCAAAGTCCTAAGCAGGACCAAAGATGTCCTTAAGAGTAGGCTCTTAGGCTTAGACAGAAAACGTGGAAATAAATACTCTTGCACCCTTGCTGTTCCCAGTCCCTTGCTTCTCCCTGTCAACATGTTCTGATCTAACTTCTAAGTTGTAGTTGTTTCTAAGGCTTAGAAATGGTTAGTTAAGTGGCAGAGGCTTGCTGTCTGATATTACTGCACTTTTTCTGTCTCTGGATATCTGGAGCTATTTTCCTAGTCCCTGACCTTTTAGAGCTGGTGTGAAAGCTTTTTCCTGAAGTAGCAGCTGTGTGTTGGAGTTTACTGTGCTCAGAGCAGGGAACCTGTGGTCTCACTGCCTCCTGTATGTTGAAGAGAGTTAAATGTAGGCTATACAACTTGAATTCCTGAGAAACAGGTCGTACGTGTGTTCTTTAAAACATTTTTAGTTACTACGTCTCTGCCTTACCCTCTAGCTTTCAGAGACATACCTGAATATAGACTCAATTAAATTCCTGTCCTTTAATGAAGTCCTTTGCTTAATGCATTGCTGATATGCTTGGAACATCAGGGCATCTTCAGGATCCAAAATTAATTGCCTCTTGGGGATGGGTAGTGCCATGTGGGCATCTGAAAGAGCAGTGTCTCTTTCAAAAGCCTTCTGGAATGGTCAGCTTTGACAATGAGGCACACCCTTATTATGTTAAGGAAGGTATTTGGGTCTTGAATCTGCTTAACATTTTCACTTTTTAACAATGAAAGCAAATAAATATTTTGTCTATGGAAGATGGCTCAAGTTGAAAGAGGAGAGCCGTAACTTCCTTACTTGCTGCCTTCTTGTAGTCTCCATCCCCTCCACCAGCCCCCAAATGTAGGAGGCCAAAGCCCAAACCTGGCACAAAGGGAAGAGGGCATCTCGTTCCCAAACCAGTCACTAATACGTCAGTCCACAGTAGAACAGTATTGTTGTAACTAGAACAGAATTGTTGTAACGTGGCTAAGGCCCTGTTCTTTCCTTTGTATTGAATTCCTTCCTGTTAAAGAACATTGTCTTTAAAGTACACTTATGTCAGCTTGAATGCTAGGAACTTTGTGCTTATTGCTACAGTATCTGTATTAATTAGTTGGTGCAGCTGTTTCAAGTAGGAAAAATTAAAGGGAGTTGAGGAGGCATTGGCTGTGGGACAGCAAGCGTGTTTCTTAGCAGAGCTCCTAAAGCTAGCTGTGTGTGGAGGTGAAAGAAGGCAGAATGAAGGAGGAGTTTGAAACTCAGCTTGCCTTTATATGCTCAACAGGAAAGGAAGATCCACCATTTTGCCATTGGGCAAAATCATGCTAGATGACATGGATCCAAACATACAGCTGTCAGTTAAATATCCCAGAATCTCAAATAAATAACTGATGGGTGTTAAGTAACTTGGTGCACCTTTCATGGCCCCTCACACTGTATCAATTAATAGAGAAGATTGAGCTCTATTTGCTCAATTAAAGGAAACACGTAATTTTCAGTAATGCTTGAGCTAATATCGGTAAATTTCTGTGACTTGAACTTCAAAAACAAAAGTGGAGGTAGCTATTCTACGTGTTCTTTTCTGACTAATTCCTGTGACTTGTATTGGACTAGTTGTGGGCAAGCAGGGAAGGGAGAACGCTGCATTTTTTTCAATAATTGTGTAATTAAATTCATTGATGGTAGGCCAAGAATACTGATCACAAGGGTTGGTGCTGAATCAGAAGGAATACTTTAAATGGTGCTCTGTTGAACAGAGACATAATTGCCCTCTCTTTCCCCTTCTTGGCTTATTGGATGGCTGAATTGCTCATTTCATACATGACTTTGAGTGTGACTGGAGCTGTGAATCAGTGTTTGTTGGAGTTTTGCATCTGGCTTATGTTCTGACTTCCCTTTTATGAGCTGGAGAGGCTGCCTCTGTTATTACTGTGTAGTGAAAATCCTCTTAAACTCTCCTTCTCGTGAGTGGGTGAAAATGTTTGCCAAACACACGAATCAATAATTGCTTATTTGCCTCAGTGCTCCTTTTCAAAAGCTTCACTGTCCTTTTCTGTGTTTGCACAGATAATCGATGTCTGTCCCCACATGATAATTAACAGGGATAGATAACTTAGGGGGCCCTTCCTTTACAAAGTCATCCTACAACTGTGCCTCTCTGAAACCTATTATTCCTTTTTTTGACCTTTTGCCAAGGCTTTCATTGAGATGGCAATAGCTTATACCAGTGAGAAAGATTTGATGATTATTTTAGTTAGAGGTGTTGCTAGTTTACTATGCTGCTGAAATGCCTAGAGCCATGTATAGGACAAAAAGAAGAAGCAAACTGTCAGAAGACTATTGAAAACGAGATAATATGCTTGCCTCAGTATGAGGAAAAACACCTTGACCTGGTAAGTTTTCATAAACAAGAAACTGGCTTTTTAATGGCCTTGTCTAACATGTCCATTTTGTTCTGCAGTTGCTGACTGAAATTGAAAATTAAAATGAAGGAAAAATAACCTTCATGATTACAGTTTTCCCTTGGGAACTATTTCAATTGTGGCTTTCTCATGAGAGAGATTGTGGCTTCCTTTCTATTTCTGTGGCATGAAAATTCAGATTTGTGTAGCCTGTTTCTAAAGTTGAGAATATTCTAGATGCCAGTTTCGGAAGATACAAACAACTTCCAGGTGCCTGCAATTTGAAGAAGTCTCTAGCTGATTCAGATTGCCATCTTGATGTGACCTTTGTCAAAAATAACCACAGTTAAGTAGTACGTGCACGAACTGTCTATGTAGTAGAGTAAGGAAAAGACAAAACAATCTGTTTTAATGGATGAGATTTGTTTGCTGTTTTAGATTTGCATTCTGTAGTGGGAAGGCAAGCTTTTAAAACTGTCTTTTTTACTTTGTTTGCTATTCAGGTCAGTGGCTTCTTAGTCCACTGGAGGACTGCAAGATAGACTTGAGCTGTTCGCACTGTTCCAAGTGGGGCTCCCTGTCACTGGGTGACTTGTTTTGTTCCAGTACTTGGCTTTGTCATCCAGTGAAAAGCTACTCTTGGTGCCATAGTTCATGCCACTGAAAATCTGCTTTTTGGTACCACAATTAACATTAGCTGGGTTATAACACAAAGCTCCAAAATATATTGCTCCATAGCTCAAGTGAACCATAGATGCAATGCCTGTACCTGCCTGAACCTTAAAGTACATTCAGATTGTTTGTATTTCAGTGATATGATCTAATGGCAACAAAATTTCATCAGTGGACGAAAAGGAGGAGGAGAAGAGCACTCCATCTCTCATTCCATAGGCCTGAAATTACACAGAATCTGTTTGGTTATCTAGAGCCTCCTAATGGCTGTTCCTATTAGCAGTTTAGTTCAGATCAAAGTGTTCTTTTGGAGTGCATCTCTTGATTGTCCCATTTCACAGTTCTTTGTTCGATGTGAAACATCTCAGGCACAAATAGAATTCCTTTCAGGTAAAATTGAAAGGAATTACATATACCAGTTACAAATAGCTATTAAGTCCACAGAACCAGACAACAGCCAGTCAAAAGTAAAACTTCCTGTAAAACATCATTCAAAATGCATAGTTTGGCCATTGAGGTTTCTGCAGCAGGATTTTGCTCTATTGACCCTCTTCTGTTGCAGATTGCACCAAGCTCAAGTGTAAACTTAACCAAAGAGGGTCAGCACCTAGGTCCTAAAACTCAGCAAATGCTCTAATGAAGTAACGAAGACCCCGTAGTGACAGAGTTAATTTACTGTGTGAAATGAATAATCACTCTAAAAATGTTACTTCATCTAAAAAAATGGATTGTGCTTCAGAAACCTTTCTCAGTATCCAAATAGTCCCAGGACTGCAAGGACTTGGAGAGACTGAAGGAATGGAGGAGATGGCTACTTGCGTTGCAGGTGTGAGATGAAGGGCTGGTGTTACATGTGGCATAGCAGCTGTTGCATTTATGTTTTCTCCTGTGGCAAGGCACTTGGGTTACTCATCAGTACCACCCTAATGCAGGTCCCAGTTTTGACTGTGTGCATCCACTTGTGAAGAATTCGAGGTTCCTCTCTACTAAATGCAACCAAAGGGATGGTGTTTTCTTCCTCCACACATTCACTCCTAGAAAAAAACATGGTTCAGGTGTGAATGGGATGATAACCATACAAGTCCTGCTCCTGTGTTGGAAACTGCAAGATATTTCAATGTGGAGCTGCATAAAGCCAAGAAACAAATAAAATGCTGTAGGAAGAGGACAGTCAGAAAGCAGGCATGTGAACTGACTCTATGATGCACATAGGCTGGAGAAATCCTTCTTGTGCAAAAGCTGCTCCAAAGTTATTTATTCAGAAAGAAATTCGGTAACTAAATCATCAATAATTGAGCACTTGCCATATGTTTTGAAAAATTTAAAATGTTGCTGTAGAATTCATCATTAGTTGAAGTATTTTGCAACAGGTTGGAGAAGTATAACTGTCCAGTGGATAATGTTATCCTTTCATTGTGCCTCTTCTGATGAGCATAAATTGTAAATTCTTAATTCTTAGATAAATTTTTGAGTGCTACTAATTGGACTACTGTAAGACCCATCAGTGTAAGGCTTAGAGTTCAAGTAGCCTTGTTGTGATAGCTAGAGCTTTCATATATGCCTATCTGCCAGAATTTTCATCTCTGTAGTAGAGTTATCTGGAAGAATATTTGCAGGAGTTACAACTGCTTGATCGCAGCATCATTGCAGCTGGATCCAAATGTTTCTGGCTTATGGGTTTGAAAGGTTTCACTTTGGTGGTGGTGTCAGCACTCACGTTTGTCTTCTCTGTGAGTCGCATGTGTAGCAGAAATATGTCAGAATAACTCCAGGAAAGAATGATGCAATCTGAAGCTAATATAAAATTGGAGGCAACATTGATAAATTTTGATTTAAAATGCTGCTGTGGAGCCCTTGTACTTAATGAAGATGTGCTGAAGGGCTTAGTGAAGGTCACTGCTAGCAGTAAAGATTTGTTGAGACCCTGTCTCTTTAAGGGCTGCTGCCAACTTAAAGAAAATCTCCCAGGCCCTCCATTCTTTTGTTCTTTTGGCAGCTGAGAGTGTTTGCATTGCCCAGGAGCAGGGATGGGAGACTGAGGTGAAAATTTGGATTTCTGAAGAACTACTGTGAGTTCATTTGCTTTTGCAGACTTGTCTGATGGTGAGCTCTGGCAGATGAGCAGAACACTTTATTTTTAAATCTGTCATGAGTTGTATGTTGATATTACCACATGAAAATAGAAAAACGTTTTTAAAAATGTTTATTGAGTATCTAAGGCTTGAATTAATGACTTTAAACAAATCCTCCAGTCCCTCAAAATTCCAGGTGTAGGCTTCATGTTTAGTTCTGGTGTAAAAAGACTTAGCACTGAATTTGCAAAGTTGTCAGAGTCTCTGGTACTGTCAGTAAGGTTGCCAGTCCACTCAGAATTAAATATCTGCTTGGTAATACATTTGCATCTTTCAAATTTGTTTGTAATGGGTCTCTTGCTACCTTGTCTTCAGTGCCTTAATGGTGACATACTTTTGCTTGGTACTGTAGCAACTCTTCAGGTGTTTGTACATTGATACGTCAACAACCAGCAGCCATCTGATTTGTACTGGACTTCACCCTAGCCTGCCAGCTGTAAGGAGATCTGGTTATACAGTTTCATTTCTTGAGAGGAAGGATAAAGTAATGGTGTGACTTAGTGGGTATTTGAGAAATACTTGTACTAGTAAATTAGTTTGAATTTTATATAAGTAAGTACCACTAAATAGCATTTGTGAGAAGAATCTTTATGTTTAAGATGACAGTATTGCCAGTGATTTTGTGGAATAAAAACTAAGTGGCATACTTTGATTATCCCAAAATTGGAGATGTTAAGGAACATGTACGAAGGGAGGGAGCAAATCTCTTTTTGTAGGAGGGATTTCAATTTCACTTTGCTTTCCTTAGCTGCATTTGTAGGTTGACCTGCTGCTTTCATAAAGCTGTAGAATTCAATCTGGACTTCGTGTATGTTATATCACAGCAGTTTGAGATGACAGAGAAGTCCAGGCACCTTGGAAGCATCTTTGCCTCTTCCCTTCCCAGGTCAAGGGAAAGGTTGTGACTGGCAGTCAGGCTGTGACCTCCAGGCAAGTGGCTTGTATGGTCAAACATGCCTGGAGCTCCTTCAGAAGAGAACAAATTCTCACCCAGTCTGTTACTGCACCTCTTCGTTCAGAGAAAGTGAAATGTTATTTCTAAGGTGTGCTTCCCAACAAAAGAAATCTGTGGCCTGAGAAGGGTACCTCAGTGTGCAATATATTCTGGCTTCCTTGTATGGCTCCTGGTGCCCTGAACTTTGGCGCTTTTTTCCTCCTCTAATGGATACTCGTAAGGAGTTGTAGTCATTTGCGTGACTCTTATAATAGACCACTTGTAAAATCAAAATTGTCAGGCGTGATTGAAAACACTCCCTGCAGAGTCAGAATTGCTATATTTGGAGTTGTTGTGGGGTAATTTTCCTCTCTCCTAATACAGCCTCTTTTCCACACTGCCACTCCATTTTGCAGTCAGTACTATGAGGGCAGAGTCCCTTGGTTGCAGAGCTACTGAATTGTGCAGATGTCTGTCAATATCAAGCAGGAGATCTCAGAAGAGGTTTTGCTGGAACATACAGAGCTCCTAGGGGAATGTTGACTTAGGCTCAATTCTGCCTCTCCCAGGTGTAATTCCTGTTAGATATTTTCAAGAATTCAGCATTGTCCCTTTCAAAAGTACCCCTTATCCCCAGTTAGGTATTTGACTAGCAAGTTCATATACATAAAAGGCCATACATTGCTTTCATTGCTTTCATCTTAATTGTGAACACTCAAATGAGAGGAGCAGTTGTTCCTCTGACTACAATACTGTAGTACAGTTTCCCAGGTAATAGTAAAATTACTGAAGCAATCTTTTGGTCAACTTTCATTCTAGATGATAAACTAAATATGTGGACGTGAGTTACCACAAAGTACTAGTTCTTTCGTGGTAGGATTTTGACTGATGTTCCAACAGGTGCTGCTAACTATGAAACTTGTTATTAACAGCCAAAATTCCTGTCTGTAAATCTTTTTGAAATGTCTTCAGTCACAGAAACATGAAGAACTATTGTCCCTCCAGGCCAAACCAAATGTTTATCTCTCCTGCTATCCTATCTCTGCTAGTGACCAAACCAAATCCCCAGGAAACATCCCACAAGGATGGGATAAACATCTGTGAAGCTTTTCCACTCCCTTGCCTCAGCATGCAACTGGGTCTTCCATAGCTAAATGATATTTCTGTATTTTCAGTGACGTGTGGAATTTTGCTTCTCTACCAACTTGTTCAGTGTCCCCTTGGGCTTGTGTATTCTTTTATATCTTGAAAATCCAGTGGTACACAATCACTTTAACCACCTCCTAGTGTTGTTTTGGGCTGCTACCTTCTAGTTTTCTTTAAGAGCTCCATCTCTTTTGTTGAAAGAGTTTGCAAGCAACTAATTTGCCCTGACCAAGCCAGTCATGATTTTATAAACCTTTCTCTTGTTCCTACACTTTTCCATGCTGAAGAGTCTTACTCTGGTTAGCCACTTGTCATGCAGATAGATTAGAATCATCCCTCTGATCATCTTCTTGGCCCTCAGCTGGACTTGCTGCAACAGTTCCCTGTCCTTCCTGTGCTGGGACCCCAGCGCTGATGCAGCACTGCAGGTGGGGGTCTCACCAGAGCAGAGGGGCAGAATCCCCTGCCTCACCCTGCTGCCCACACTGCTTTGGATGTAGCCCAGGACACTTTGGCTTTGTGGGCTGTGAGTACGCATGGCTGGGTCATGTCCAGCCATTCCAGCATTCCCAAGTCCTTCTGGGCAGGGCTGCTCTGATCTGTTCACCCCCTAGCCTGTGTTGATACCAGGGGTTATCCCAACCCAGGAGCAGTGCCTTGCACTTGGTCTTGTTAAACCTCATGAAGTTCTCATGGGGCCACTTGAGCTTGTCCAGGTCCCTCTGGATGGCATCTCATCCTTCAGGTGTGTCAACTGCACCACTCAGCTTGGTGTCATCTGCAAATATGCTGAGAGTGCACTCGGTCTCTTAGATTAATTTTATTTATCCCTGTTGGTCTTTGTTGAACTTTCTTAGGTTTTTCTACCTTGAGAAGGTGGAATTGGATGGTGTTGAAAAAGAAAGCATATTGAAACTTTGCACAGTTGTGCAATGTTTTGAGTGTCATTCTCTCTTACTTTGCTATTAATTCTGAGTATTTGATCTGGTTTTTTTTAATATCCTTTTCTCCCTATATGGATGCTTTTGTTTTTATCTTTATCCTTGAATATATGGTTACTAGAATACTTAGTTGACTTGTAAATCGTGCTGATGCCACTACATTAGAGCCAATGTAGTTTAGGCATTAGATGCAGAGTTAAACAACATCCCCATGTAAAGAAACTTTAGGGCAGTTGTCATGAAAGTAAGTGAAAGTGTTCGTGACCTTGAATTGCCTGATGATGAGCAATGAGCCTCAGGTCTAGGACCATCTTGAAACTTGTTTTTAAATCTTTAGGAGTAAGATGGTTTATTTCTAGTCTCTACAAATTCTTTCTCTCATAATTATTAACTTCAGTTCTAAATTATTGACCTTGAGAAACTTTTGGGAGTCGAGTATGAGATTTTATTTGCAAAGGGGTAGTGTGGCTCCTCATCCCTTTTGCATAATATCTGTTACATAGATAGTCTTGTTTAGCATGCCATTTATGGGGTGCAAGATGTTGCATCTGTTGGTGCTGATTAACAAGATGATGATGGAGAGTGTAGAAATCAAGGGTTATAAGGTGTTGTTTCATTCTAAAATAAGCTTATTCATCCATTGTAATGACAGAAAGAAAATACAAAATCTTCTATACAAAGACAGCTGTTGTTGTTTAATTTGGTGTTGACCAAAGCTGTCATAATTTTCTCTTTGTATTTGAGTGAGCCCGTGCCTGGTGACACATGCATGTGACAGTGCAATTAATATTGACATTCAAATAGGTCTTGGAAGTGGATGTTGTATTTAAGCTCTGATATTAGTACACAGTTGAAGTTGTTGTGGATGGCCTCAGCCTCCAGAAAGATGTACTGTGAAATATGTGTGTACTCATGGTATCACAGGTCATTTGATTGCTGAGACTGAATGGAGCCTTTGTGAGTACTGGCATTTATGCATGTGATATATATATAATGTGGACATATTTGAGGAATTATTATGCATGGAAGAAAGTCGTAGTTTGGTCCAGTCCATTTCAACTTGCAAGATTTTTTCATTCTATTTTATTTTTCTCCCATTGAGATACCTCCTTGGTGTTTGAATGCCAAGCCTACATTAGGGAGATGTTTTCTCTTTTGGTGAAGCACATGCAGCCGGTAGCCATTAATGGTTAGGATTAGGAATATGCTTCATATGTGTGGGATGGTGCTGAGGAGAGCAGCACATACAGGCTTGGAGCTGTGCTGCCTGTTCTTTGGTAGCTAGAGCCAGTTCTAAGAGAGCTTACAGTTTGTTTTGTTGAAATAACCAAGAGCTGATGTTGCACACAAATTCCTCTTGTAGATAATGCTTTGTACTGTAGAGATGTGAAAATAGAGTTCTTTCCAAGGAATAATAAAATGAGACAATCCTATAGTCATATTAGAGCTTATGCTATATGTATTATTTGTCCTAGCCAAATAAAGCTTTCTCTGCAACAGTTGAATTAACTGGTTATTATTTCAGGAACTTGTTACTTACAACAGTAAATAATGATAAATACAGATTATCACTGTTTAATAATTTTATAATTCTTGTAGTAGTTTATGATAGTGTAATTGTACTGATATCAGTAAATATAGTTTAATAGAAATTTTCCTCTAAATATCCTTAAAATACAAGTTATAAGTGCAGCTTATATTCAGTTTAGTCCTGCCAAGTTATTTGTGCAGCCTTATGATGACTTAAAATAGCAATGAATTGTTCTTACACAGAAGAGAAGCCAAGAGTTCTCTTAAAAGTTCTCATCCAAATCTAAGGTTTTTTTATCTGTAGTACCTGCATTTTGTGACAAAATGACAGTACTTGATTAGCTGCAGGTATTTAAAATTCAAAGCAAAGTTTTCTATCTCTTTTTTTAGTCGAATATGTCACTAGCTTTAGAAAATGCTGCATCTTTAACTGTACGATACGAAGTCAGTAAGGAAAGTACACTTGTAAACTAGTAGTAATGTGGATTTAAATTGGTAGGGGAGTGTGGTCTTTTTCACAGTAAATGAAGTGTACTGGTTATATGGAATTCCAGGATTGTAATATTGTAAAATAATTTAGAATGTGTGTGTGAAACATTGGTCATACTTTTATCCTGGATGTAGGATAATGTGACTTAGGCTTTATGAGGAAGATGCAAATAAACTATTTCTATTTTTTAAATACTTGTTCACAAAGAAGTTTTAAAAATTCCATTATTATCCTTAGTCATACTGTGGCTCTCATAAAATAAGCTTAATATCAAAACTACTGTTCTGTTTGCAGAAGAGTATTTTTGAATTGAGCTTGAATGTGAATGCACATAACTACAGAAAGGGAAATGCCATCTCTTTGCTTCTGTGCGTGTTAGAAAAACTAGTGGTTCTGTAAGTGAGAGTTGTCATGACATAGTTTAGATTAGCACCTACCAAGTTTGTGGCTTAATTCTTCTGAGGCTGCTTTTCGTAGGAAGAATTTGGTGCTAATACCGGTTGGACTTCCATTTTTGTCCTAGTAATAAATCCTAGAAGAACTTCTATATGCCCCTGCTGAAATGTATATCTACCCAAACAGAAGATTTTCACTTGAATTAAAAAGCACTTAAAACCTGAATTTAAAGTAGATTAGGTGTCATTAACTAGCACAGTTACAAAGGGGTCTGTTGTATTTATCCATTGGTTGTAGGTGTTTTTCTTAAATATTTAATTAAAGCTTGTAATAAGATCTGTAGCTGAGTTGGATTTAGCAAGGGTAAACACAGTGTTATTTTACTTCAAATCCCCTTTGCTGAAGTTGTTATAAGAAGTAGTTTAGCTAATTAGATACGTCAAATAACTCAAAATAGTGCAGGAAATGTCCAGTTAGAATGAATGGTACCAAGCATTCTGCTGAAGTGCCTTTAAAGTGAATTGTTCCCAGAGCTTCCAGAGTGAAGGTGCTTTTTGAAGCAGTATAGCATTTGCTCATAAAAGTCATAGTTATGCACCAAGATTGGTTTGTTTGGAGGAACCACCCTCAGCTTCCAGTTTCCAATATTTTGGGAGGATGGTGGGTGTATGTATGATTTTTTAAAAAAATTATTATTACAGCAAAACAGAAACAAGTATGTACCTTCTCAGAGGAAGAGTGTTGTAAACTACTCAGGCATAAGGTTGAGTAAAAACTTGGTATATGTGTAGTTCAACATAGACAGTTATTTTGGATGTTATTTCAGTATCAGAACTACTGATTAAATCTTTATTTTCACAGCACGCTGACATCGTCTCAGTCGGGCTTTAGCTGTTAGTTAAACTTCTTTGTTGCCCCTAACTGTACTTCGTGAAAATTTAAGCAGCTTTGTTTAAATTAAATATTAAATTTTAAATACCAAATTAAATTAGTCATTTGTTGACATGCTTGAGTGTTCTCCAGAGGCAATAGGCAGTGTTGTAATGATATATTTGCTAGTTCTAATTGGTGTAAAGAAGTCAAGTAACTAATAGGCTGTTATTGATCAAGTGCAATGTATATAGAGCAATTTGAATGCTATTTAATTAGAATAATGCCTATACTTTTTTTAAAGCACGGTCTGTTAGTGGGGAGTGTCTTAAAGGTGACTCTGCCGTGTGCCATGACAGACATTTCTCCATGGCTGGGAGGAAAGACCATCACTTTTGGATTGTTCAGGCAGGGGAGAATGGGAGCGTAGCAGAGGTCTCAGAACAAGTCCAGAGGTTGGATGGTTTAGTGAAGTGAACTAAATGCTCAGTTTTTAAATGTAGTCAGCCTTAAAATTGAGAACTGAGAGCAAAAAATGCATATTGAAAACGTAGATCCCCAAAGGGAGAGGAGCAAAACTCACTAGCATGAAGATGCAGAACTGTGGAGTTGGATGTGTCCTGCTTAGTTACGTAACAGGATTTTTAGCTTGAAAATCCCATGGGCATACCAAAAGCTTGTAAAAGTTATGATTAGATAAGAATTTATTTTTACTAACAAGTAAAGGCCTAAACATTCTCTGAATCAAGAAGTAGTATTATTTTTGTGATCTGTTACTAAGTGTTCCATGTTACAAGTTGAGACCCCTGAATTTGCTTTATGGATTTTCATTTTGCTTTAATAATTTAAAATAAAGCCAGGCACTAATACTTTTTAATCATGTTTATTTTAGTTTACATCTTCTGACACAAGTTCATGGGTAGCATTGTCACATTAAAAAAAAAGCAAAACAAAAAACTAACTAACAAAAAGAAAAAAACAAACGAAAAAACTCCAAAACAAAAAAAGCCCCCAAAGCTATGTTGTATGTCCTGGAATTATGAACTTAGCTTTTTTCATGTTCCCAGATGTGAAAAAATTAGGACATCTTTAGTATTTGTCGTTGATCTTACTGCTTAGGATGCTAGCAGTGGATGTAACAGTTGTTTGCATTAATTGCACAGTGGCTTAGTGCAGTCTGTCTGGCAATAGCAGTGCTGTAGCCAACATACAAATAACACTGCTGAGTGGATAAGATCTCATTTAATAGAAGTGACTTAATCCCCCAAGTTTGACCTAGGGTTTTGATTTGTAGCAAAAATGTTAGTTTCTTAGAGCTGTTGTAGTTGGAACAAGAACTGCCTTTACTAAAAACTCAAACTAAAAAAAAAAAAGGGGGGTTTGTAATGAATTTTTTAAAGCATTTGATAACTCAAATGTTTCAAACATTACAAATAGTTACTGTTACTTTTAAGATAAAATTATCTTTATGTACAACAATAAAATTATTGTCCTAAACATGAAGATCCAAAACAGAAATTACTTAGAAGCACGTGAAAGAAATTGCTTCCCAGTCGAAAAGAGAAATTTACTAATTATTTCCCCTTGTTGGCTTAACTAAAATATGTGTTCTAGTAAGAAGCTTATATATGCTTAACATAAATAAAAGCAAACAGTCCATAACTAAGAACTTTAGTAAATTGAATATAAATGAGTGTGAGTTTCAATTGCTTTTCCAAATATACAATTTTAAGACAGACTCCATGAAGAAATGAAAATTACTTAAACATCCACCTAGATGTTTTGGATTGCAGAGTTAATTAATCTTCAGTGATTCCGTATGTAATGGGAAAAGCATTAAACCCCAGCAACTGGTATTTAACCACTGTGTGATTTGACTGACAAGTAGTTAGCAGGTAAAAATTACTGTTCACTGTTGTTAGAGAGTTGTTCTTTTGGGGCACTTCAAAGTTGGGGCAAAATCCAGGGTACACTTAGAAGATACTGCTTTCTCTTAAAACATTAAGTACTTTTGAAACAAATTGAAGGTTATTTACTGCACTAGGAATACCTGTTTGTGATGTTCTATAGTTAAATTAAAATTAAAAATTATATTTAGGAATCAAAATACTGAAAATAAGTAATTCCTTTCATGCACAGAATGAGGGTTTCTTTGCATCACTGAAAATTCTGCAGATTTTTAATGTCTTACCTGTATACTGACATTCTTCTGGGTCAGGTTTTACAACATGTTTGCAAGTTGTTGAATCGAACAGTTCTGAAAAAAATAACAAGTGTGCAGAATTTTTGTAAAATATAATCATACTACTAGAGGAGATGAGTACAAAGATTGTGAAGTGGCTTTTGTTCTTGTTTTGACATGGTGTTTTGTTGTGTTTTTTTTTTTTTTTAGTGGATACAGATTCACAAACGTGAACTGAGATCAGTGCAGCTATGATAGTGAAGTAATGTAACTGAAAGAGAGGATGATGATTACTATTTAAGGAAGAATTCTAGTATGTTAAATGTCAGTTTGAACAGCTGCAGGTGACATAGAGGAAGAAGAGTCCAACTTGTGTGTGAGAGCTTTTGGTTGATCTTTGAGCAAAGAATAAGAAACACATTAGGAGGGTTTTCATTAGGAATTAGTACATGAGATTTTATAGGTAAAATGAGGGCATTTTGATGACTACTTATAAAAAACCCCAACTTTTCTCAATCTGAATCATTTGGACTTCATGATACTAGAGTGAGGAATGCCTGTCATTGACTCGTCAAACGTTGGCAGCTTTTTGAGTAGCTGTTGGAAGGATAAGGAAATAAGTACAAATTTGCAGCAGTCCTTGGTGGTTCATAGGCAGAGAAAAAGAATGATATACAAAAAAAAATTAGAACTGCATTACTGCAGTTCGTTAATAATATTTTTGAATTGCTCAGTCATGGCCTGTGATCACAGTATTAACTATGAAATGAAAGTCCTGGGAATGTCAGAGTTGCCATGCTGCTCAGGTTGAGCTGAGCCAGTCACTTGCTATTTTATGGGCTATAGAAACTAGTACTACTTTGAAGTACTTAAGAGAGAAGAGTTACTAGTACTTATAGGGATGTTTTGGTAGCTCTTATTTCTCTGTCTTAATTCTGTGGTCAGATAAGACGAAATGGTGAAGCAGGAGGTCCCCAATGATACAGTGTTTTCAAGCATGCAAGCTCTTTCCCATCTGATATCACCTGGGGAAAGTGCACATCTATGCCCAGGCATTCCTTGCCAAGGTGCTGTTGTCTTCTGCTAGTAAGAGCATGGGATCCATGCTTGGCAGTGGGTTTTTTTCTGCTTTGAAGTCCAGTGATTTCTAGGGAACATAGAAGCTACTCACTTATTCAGAAAGTTATAGGTCAGATGTTGTTGAGCTAGCAAGGACATGGGTAAGGGAAAAATGGGAGAGCAAGAGGGTTAAATTCTACATGAGAGATTTAGACATACAAATGAATGCGTTCCTTGCTGCTCGTGGGTGTAAAGTATACTGCCTATATTGCCTGGATTTTCAATTTGTAACTTAAATGTACAGTTTTGTGGCAGTGTGAATATGAAAATATTGATGAGATTGACTCAGTTCAAATCACCTGTCTTACTTCGTTATGATTTAAAATCTCATTTTGAGATTGTACACAGTACAGATTGTGCAGAGTAATATACACAGGTGACCTGCTGGTTGCTCAGGCATCTGAGGAAGAGTTTCATGTTAATGTTAAGAAATACTCTCCATATGCAGGCATGACCAATGTTGTGGAGAAGAGAGGTGTTTTGACTGGAACAGTGGAGAGACAGCTCCACATTCTCAGGAGTTTAAGAAGAAATGGACCCTTGCAAGCTTTTAAGTGTTTTGGATAATTCTATTCTAATTTTAACTGATTTAAACTAATGATGAGTTCTTATTGCTTAATAAGCTCTTCCTTGTCTTTTTGGTTAAATATAAAATAAAGGAGGGAATTTTAAGCACAAATAATTCTGTTTGGCACATGGAATAATGAAAGTGTAGATCTGATAAGAGGATGTTAGAACGATTTTTTAAATAATTTGTTCAACCGGAAAGCAAAGGCCATAATTTAGCTTGGTGGGTGCAACTAAATTTAAACCCTGTGCTTTCTTCCTCACCTTACATAGAAATTCATAATGCTTGGTACAAAATACGTGAGGTTGCTTCATATGGAGGGAATGAATTTTGCTAAGGATACTTTTTGGGACGATTTTGAATATTAGTAACACAGAGTGTTTTGTCTCTTGAATCAAACAGTAAGTCATTCAAGCTGGACCTGGTAGTGGCTTTTGGAATTGTTACCGTGGGTACCCACTGGTGCCACAGAAGCAAGGCAAACACAAGGCTTGTGAGTTGAGGATACAAATGATCCAAATTGTCATTGACGATATGAATATAATTTGTCAGTATCTAGGTGTTAAGCAGTGGAAAGGAAGTAGCTAGTTTTTTAGAACCAGGAAAAAAGGTAGGAGATTGTTGGTAAGGAGCTATATTTTTATTTTTAGCCAAATCGCTAGCATTTTGGTTTAAAAATTATGGATCCTGCATCCCTTGTTGTGAGACAGTCTTCTGCCCACCTCTGGATTCTGTTGCTTTCGATTGTGTCAGCAGAAGAGTGAAGATTATTGTTGGGAGCTGCTAGAGCTCTCTAGAAGTAAACTTGCTTGTAGTTCAAATCTCCTGAAATAATACGAGTTGCTGGTATTGGTGGTAAACTGCACTCAAGAGCAGTCAGTAGTATAAACAAGGCATTTACGAATGCTTTCCAAGGGGATTTGGTGTGGCTGGGAGGGTTCTTACCTTGTGGAGTGTTGTTAAGCATGTGCAAATTGCATTATGGCCCAAGCTACTGAGAGTAGTGATGGTACACCCAGGTTCTGTCTGATAGAAGCACTCTGGAGCTGAAAATGCTGAGTGCTGTAGTCACAGCTAGTGGCTTCATCGGAAGAGAGGAGCAATGTGTGGATTGTGTTGTGAAATACGTGGTCAGCTCATTGGTTTACTACATTACATAGTGAAATGCTTGTCGAATCAAATGGTATTAGGTAGCCAGTTTTGATTTATGATATTCAGTGTATGCTAATCTTGATTATTATTTTTTTTTTAACCTACATCTTCCCATTCTAGCAGTCTGGTCATGAAGTGAAAGTATGTGCCAGAGTAACCTTGGGAAGGGATGAAGTAACTCCTATAAAATTAAGATTTGGGTGGGAGTAGTATGAAGCTTACACAATACAGTGGCTATCTTACATTTAGCAGAATTTTATTTGTTCTTGTTTATAAATTTCTCAGCAACCACCGACTTAGCGGGTACTGTGGCACTTTAAAACTCATTGAGATGTCAAAAGAGTTGAGGCTGAGCCTGTACTAATTAGCATGGTTTGTTTCCATGCATGTGGTGTCTTCACACAAGGTACTCGGTCTGAGACCACAGGGTTCACAGCAAAGCTGGGTTTTGAATGGAATCTGCTGTCTGTAAGCTGTCATCAGATAGGTGTTTCATAACTTAAAAAGGCTATTTCTAGATCTAAGCTGACCCTTGAAATAACTGAGCACCATCTCTGTGATGATGTGTTTATTTCAGCCATTCTGTACCAGAGCTTGATCATGCTGGTTCAAAGCTGGTTCTCTTACCTGGGACACAGTTGACCTGCAATCCCCAGTAACTCATACACAGTGATGTAAATTACTGTTATTTAGAAACTGCTGGCTGGCAGTTTCTAAATGTGTTTAGTGCAAGAATAAGTAAGGCAGCTGTCTTTCTTTGTCTTTAAGATTGTTTGCTGTTATCAAAACCTGTGAAGGTCTTCTAGAAGGATATTGAAGAGAACTCTGGCCAGGTCACAAGCTGGGAAGCATTTGTAGGTAGAAATTGCATGTAGTTTGGGAGGCAAAAACCAAAAAATACTCAGTGACTTAGTCTGTGGGAGGAAATTTAAATCTTTGTCTTATATCTTAAGGTTAATGTGATTTGTAATGTGAAGATACAGTGCAAATCAGAAGTTACTTGGAAAAAATACTAAATTTAAGTGGCTGAGTAGGGCTGAGGCATATGGCTTGTCGTGGAAGTGTCGCATTGAACTTTGGTTTTTGTGTCAGGTGACACTACATAGAGATACATCAGGTCTGAATTACTGGCAAACAGCACGTTAGAACTGAGTGAAACGTTTTCTAAAATCCAAAGAGAAGGCAGTATTCAGCAACAACAGGTTTACTGAATTTTGTTAAACAATGGAAACCTAACTTTGGTGTTGGGGGCAGGGGGAAGCTATGCATTTCTTAGCTACAGTAGAGTCCTGCGTCTGAGATGGTTATGTCAGCAGCGGGCACAGTGCAGGCACAGCTGTTGGCGTTCTGGCTGCACATAACATCTCCTGCCTCCTAATGCATTGTATCCTTAAACCTGGAAATCAACCGAGCTCTTTAACAGCTAAAGTGGAGCGTTTGGAGTAAAAAATGCGGCTGGACTGTTACTGGTTTAGAAACGACTGCAGTACCAGTGTGTGGGGAGTAGTTTTCAATGGCTCAGTGACAACTAGTAAGTCAGCTTTTCTAATCTTGCAGTTGAAATTGTAATAGAGCAGAAAAACTGCTAGCAAATGGATAAAATGGTTTAAAGTTTTAGCATTTATTCTTGTAAAAGTGTAGCAGATCCTTGGGAAAGGGGAAAAAGGTTTCATCTCTTAGTTTTAAAGGTGTGTACAAAGCAGGTGCATTGTCTTCCTGATGTAGATGGTTTGGCTAATTGGAGGTGCTTTAGATTGACTAGCAGCCTTTCTTGTTCAAGTGGAACGCAGGATTTGGCAGTGTGATTGAGAGAACTTTTTATATTTTGGGGCTTTGAGAAACCTTTCTCTCTTAAATGACTCGAATTACAGACAGCTGTCAGAAGTAGTTAGCCATGTATCGGTTCTAGATACAATATAGATACAACTATCATGTATCTATGCATTGCTAGGATAAGGTAACTTTATATCACCCTTTTAACTATTTGAAGCATACCGCAGAGTGATTTGCTTGTTTTATTTGCTGAGAACCCTTAGAAAAGACTCCTCAAAGCACACTTCCTTAAATGACTCACCTCAGTTTGTCATTTCAATGCATTACTGTTCATATTGCTATTCTTATAGGGGAACCTGCAGGATTTTAGCTGAAGGTGTTTGTTGGAGGGCTTCCTTATCCCCTGCTGTTTGGATTTGTTTTAAACTTTCTCTTCTCTGTGTTATCACTGAATCAAGATAGTGATTTTTCCTGTGAAAAATTAGGAGATTTTTTTGTTTGTTTGGATTTCTTTTTTTTGTTTGTTTGTGTGGTGTGGTATTTTTTATTTTGGTTTGTTTTGTTTTTTTGATTATACAGGGTAGGACACTGAAGTTCTTTCAAAGAAAGATTTTGTTTAAATCGATACACTTGCAAGGACAAAATGAGAATTGTTGAATTGTAATATAGGGTTGTCTCATTCCTCGTAGAATGGTGAAACAGCAGCAGAAATGAGCACAAGATAAGTTTTATATTTCTCATAAATGAAGCCCCAAACAAACAACCATTGTCACTCGAATTTCTGGCTTTACATTATGTTCCTAGAATACACTACTGAAATGGAAATTTGTGAATTAAATTAAGACCGGAACTATAATTTATTGCAATGGAAGGGAAGTCTGAATATGTTATACAAAGAATATTTTTAGAATTGGTTGATTCTAAAAAGCTGACAGCTTTTTCTACATTAGGATTATTTTAGTCTGAAGAAGAAAGTAGTGTATTTTATTAGTAGAAGGAGCCTGGTATGCAACTCAGATTACTGCACTTTGAAGTATTTTTTCTGTTGCACCAAGATATGTCCTTTCCTCCACCAGGGAGGTTCTCACAGACTTATAAGGTGTGTAAGGAATTTTAGTTTTGATGTAAATAAGTATTCTGAAATGTTTCTGCTCAGCCCTTCTGAAATAAGAAATTGTACATGTGAACAGAAGAACACAAGTCTGACGTCAAGCATTATCTTGCACAGTAACTTGCAAATACAGGCAAACTGGAGAAATATGGTAGTTCCTGTCAAATACTGAAAATGCTAGTTTGTGAGCCTAAGGCTAGCTGAAAAATGTGGCAGAAACAAACCACAATCAGAAATACCCAAAACCATCACCACTTTATAACCTCGCTCTCTCTGGCATCACACAAGATATTGCTGAGCAGCAAGAGTTCTGTCAAGGCCTGACTCAACATTTGCCATCTGCTCTCACCCCAACACCTTCAGTTTTATGTACCCCCTTCACGCTTGACCTCTTCTGCATCTCCTCAGGTCCTTCATCTGCCTTGGTCCACACATCCACTGCTTCCATAGCACTTTCTTCTCTTGTCTGGATGGAGCCTGGCTGCCTTGCCCTGGCTGCTGCTGTTTGTCTTCCTGGTGCTGCACAGGACTGCAGCAACAGGAGGTGGCTGCCCTGGCCATGGAGTGAACCATCATCCAGTGCTGCATTCTTCTCCCATCACCTACTCCTGGCTCTCTTTCCATCTTGAGGGGAACAACTTCTGCTGTGCACCATTTCCTCTCAACGTGACAAAGCATTCTTTGCTGGCTGGCCGCCCTGTGGCACGGGATATATGTGTGTAGGTAAAAAGACTGTAAGCGTCTGCTAATGACAAGCTGGTGTGAGGGCTCTGAGGCACTCCAGGGGGACTACACAGGGTGATGTGCAGGCTTGGTGTAATTCTGGAAAGAAATAGGGAAAGCATGTGGCCGTAGATTTTATGCCTTTTCTGCTCTTTCCGTAGGTCTGGAAAGATTCTTCTTAACACTTCGTTATTTTAAGTTTCTTACAACATGTTGAAAACATTCTCAAATCTTCCCAATACTTCCTGGTATTAATTGTGGTGTCCTAAAGTAGTATGCTGCTCAGCTCTTGGGTGGGCTGCACGTAGATACTGTTTCTGTGATCAGTTTCCCTAGCCTCTCGTCATCTACTCTTATCTGTCATACGACTTTTTTCATGCTTGCAGGAATAAAAAGAATCTTTGCAATTTTTCATTGCTACTTGAGGAATGAACGGCTTAAATAAAAATTATACAGGTTTCTGCTGCCTAGTAATTATTGTATCTTTGTACCAGCAATACATAGTTCCAAAAATTAAGCTATGAATATCATAAGTTGAATACTTGCAGTCGTTTGCCGGGGAGAGCTGTAAGTGAATTTTAAGCATTGTTTTTGCATTATTGTTGAGAATCCTAGCTGAAGTCACCTGCAGGGAAAAGCATTCCAAAAGCCTTCTTTTGTGACACAGGTGGGAAAGCTGTTAGAAGGATTTGCTTAGCATAGGAGGCAAGAGTGTGGCCTCAACTAAACCAGCTCTCCTAATTTAGGGTGGCAAGAGGTCTTAAAGCTGATTTGGCACTCAGCAGAAAGAGCCTGCTGAGAAAGAGGATAAAAAGGATCTTCACCTTAGGCTGTAATTCAGAAACAGTGCCAGATTGAGCTTCCTGGCCACTCCTGCTTGTTCCTATGCATGCTGGATTTGAACAAAACTGAGTCAGTATAAGACCTTCCCCACACCCCCATCTTTTCAGCAGATTACTCTTTGGCTGGATCAGTTCCCTGCTGCTTTTCATCCTGCAGCTGCACAAATACTTCTGTTGGCACAACAGTGGGAGCAGTGTAGGGGCAGGAATGAGCCGCTGGGAACATGGACCCTTTGGATCAGCTTAGGGATCCACCAGCCACAGTCTGCCTCTTCACTCTGTTTAAGCAGAGGAAAAGTCTCATGATGAGGCTTATGTGAAAGCTTGACTTCCAGGTCTGGAGGGCTATGTGAGTAGTCAAGAGTTTTACCTTGTACAGGCTTCTAAGATATCCGTGTATTTCAGTTGAATCTGTTTTTAGGTGGAGGAGGCTGGACATCTGAAATGCCATACTGTGTTGATGACTTTACTGGGACTTGATAATAGTTGAGATGCCCTCTCTAATCATTGCTGCAGCCTTGAATGAAACCATCTGTGGCATGCAGAAGGTATTTCTGGTTTCTTGACTGACTGCTGCAAAATGTCCACACATGCTCTTAGTTCCTCTGTAGATAGAAAAGCTGAAGATAGAACATTGGCTTCATTGGGTGCTTTCGTTCTGCTTATGTAGTGTAAACAGAATTGTTTAATTGTGGGGAAAGCTTAGCTTGTCTGAGCATTGAGGGGAGTAGAGACTGTGGGATTGGAGCACTGTTGAGTGGGGCAGACAGCAGGTGTCTGATTTCTACTTGCTGTAAAAGTCCTTATAAGCCGTGTTTGTTGGGGTGAGATCCTTCTGAAAAAGTTGAGCTAAACACGCAATCCATTACTCTATCAGATGATGCATTTAGATAAGATTGCTTGATAAACGATGTCTCCAATAACTTTAGTAGTGACAACTGGCTTTAATTTGTTTCTGCATGCTTGGTGTTCAAGTGTATTCCCGTTTTCTTGGTAGGGCATTAGGAATTGTACACTTTCTCTGTTAGCACATTCTGTCTTTTTTCAGTAACTAATGAGTGGAGATACTTAAAGGGATGAAGCGAACATCAAAATACGTGGGTTTGTCAGTGGGCTGAATATGGTGAAAGTAATGTGAGAAGACACGCCTGAGGTACGGAAAGTAACACTTGAGATCTGACAGTTCAGTATCATCAGGACGAGTGGAAGTAATATGTAACATGCAATTGGCAGGGACGTGGCTGGTCAGGTACCCTGTAAAGAGGCATCTTGCAAAAAACTCTTTCCAAAAAGTCACTTGTGATGTTCAAAATGGCGTGTTTAATTGTCTGTTGATGACTGGATTGTTGCACCTCTTTAGCTGGTGCTTAGGAGCTCCTTGAAAGTCGGTAGCTGTGACACTTCTACTTGCTTTGCTCTCAAAGGGCATTAACTTTCTGGAAATAGATTTTAGAAAGAATGTTCCATGTAAATTTTAAGTGGACTCTTGAACGGTATCCCTACAGTGATGCAAGATGTATTTTAAGAGACTGACTCACTTTTGAAATTCTGCCAACATTCTGCAAAGGGGAAGATCTGAGTAATATTATCAGTTAGAAAATATGTGTACAGGGACAGGGAATAGCAGAGGAATTTTCCCTATACAATGTATCTCAAATAAATGTGTCGTCTGAGACTGAAGCTGTGTTTCTTCTGAAAGAAGAAAATAAAGGCCTTTTTCTAGGAAGTTTAGTTTTGGGTTTTTGGGGCTTTTTTTTTTTGTTGTTGTTGTTCAAAGAGATTTCAGGGTTTTTTGAAATTAGGCTGTTATTCAAACAGTATGGAAAAGTAAGAAAAACAATTTCTCTTTTACTTGAGAAATCCCACTTGTAAATACAGTCTAAGCAGACTAAAGAGTTTCAGATGAAAACTAATATGAAAGCTGTTCTTAGGAAGGTGTGACTAGATCTTCCTGCACACAAGAAGATTGGACTCCTTAGCAGGGCTGGAAGCTACTCAAGCCAGTGCATGAAACAGAAAAGTAGAACAATGTCTGTTAAGCTAAATTGTGAAATTTAGCTCAAATTTTGTATTTTTGCCTGGCTGAAGTGGAAAACAGTTTTATTTTTCGTGTTTTGTATTAAAGCAGAAGCATAACTAATGCTACCACTGCCAGCTGCTCCCAGCATAACTACCATTGTGTGCAGTTTTGGATGTGCATCCTGTCCAAGTACTGGCCTTCCTCATTTTCCTGAGCTCTGGGCTGAAACAATTTGTAGCTCCCATGTTGTTGAATGCTATGGGAGAGAAATACATGGTTTTGGCTTTGTGACTTATCCAGTGTGTTGTTCATAGACAGTTCTTTTGACTGTGAAGCCTTAGTTTCAATTCAGACTTAGAAAAGGAGAATACTTTGATACTGTACTTTGTGACCCAGAACTGTACCCTAGTTCTTATTAATAAAAAGGAGAGCTGGGACAGCCTTATTCCCTCTGATAAGGTATTTTCATGTCTTCCTCATTTCATTTTATGTTAAAACCAGTTTAAACATCACTTTAAATGAGTAAGCTTTCTTAGGCTCTATATCAAGGAAAAATTGATAATAGTTTTTTATAATAATCATACTAGTTAGACTGAAGATGATTCCTGCTGATAATTAGGTATATATTACTCAAGACAATGGAAATTGGGGTGTGGGGAGAGGTGAGGAGAGGCTAAGGAGTATTTCTTGTTTTCCCTACCCATTTGTTATACCTCCAGTTCATGGCCTCTTTAAGTTCCTCAAAATGAGAATAGTTTTCATGGAATTGTTGACATTTTGACTTTGAACTTCTTGAACTCTTACGCAGTTGTATGGAAAACTGAAAAAAACTGTAGTCTGTACATCAAGATTTGTTCTATGTACACAAAATATGTGGGTAGGCAAGCAAGAAGAAAAGCTGAACCAGTGTGTGGATTGTGGTGTATATCTTCTGCACCAAGATATGCTGGGTTGGTAATTTCAGGTGTTCTTTATCAGGTGGCATATGTGTAGCAGCCTAAATAAAATTTTCCAGAATTCTGGTTGTGTTTGGAAGCTTATTCAACATTAGGTTTGAGCTTGTTACTGTGAAGGGAACTCTGATGCTGTTAACTTTCTTCAACGCATTAAATGATCTAGGAGCATTGTGAGAACTTGGTGAAAGCCACAGGAACCACTTTGTAAGTGCTTTAAATTGTCTGGCAGTAGTAGAAATTTGTCTCTTCTAGGCAGTTGTAGAAGCCTAGAAGGATAAGTATCTAATGTATATTAGTACAAATATCCATCATTAGCCAGATAGCTATGGGGCAACCAAGGATTGTTGAGAAAGAGCAGGATGTAGTTGGAGAAGGGGGCACATGGAGGTAGGGCAGCACTTTTCCAGGACAAAGGTCCTTGTTCTAGCTTCAGGAGATAAACACAACATATATAGTACAGGCCCAGGAATGAGGTTGAGAAGGGAGCATGGACTGTAAGGAGGGATCAAGACTACCCAAAACCATCCCCTTCAATCCCTTTCCAGAAAGATGTAGAGGAATGTACTATGATAATAACTAATTCGCATCGAAAGCAAGAAGCTTATCTCCACGGTGGGGAAAACTTAACTGTAAAGAATGAAGTTTGTGCACACGTGCTCCTCAGGACCCTAGACATCCCAGCTAGATTAACATTGAAGCCAGGACTGGTGATCCCTCTCCCTTCCTCCCTCCCACCCTCCCACTCATCCGTCTTCCCTTTCATCCTGTCTCTTTATCCAAAACCTACTGCCATGTGCCTATGTAGGAAGTCAGGGACTAACATACCAATTTCCATGCCAAGTGTGTAAATTACTAATAACACTTTTAAAGCTTTTGTAGACCTTCTGACTTTTGCCTTCCTTTCAACCACAAACATCTATGAATCTTGGGTGCTCCCATCCCCTTAAGCGTTGGATGTCACAGGGGGTTGACAGTTAATAAGGAAAACAGATATTAATTGTTTGGGTGCTTCCATGATATGTATAGTATGGTAGGGCCTATGTATAGTTTGGTAGGGCAGGCCTTGTTTTGCTTGTTTCAGCCTAGCTTTAGCAGATTAAATCTCTATACGTCTAGGTAGCTTAGTTTGGCAAACCCTTGTTTGACTGTATCATGAGAGGAACAATAAAAATAAATTCTTACGATCTTTTAAGTCTAAACAAAAATGTTTTAAACTGATACAGGATGAACTAAACAGCATCTGCTGTTATTATACAGTTTCTGTATAGATAAAGACATGGAAGATGCTAACAGTTCAGAATGTATTCAAGTGTGAAAGACATATAAAGCCATAACAGCAGGAAAGGACTGAAGTCTCTGATTGGGCTTCACTGTGTCCAGTGGGTTTGTGTTTGCATGATTAACCTTAAGCTTGCTGCTGGTCTTGCTGGCTAAAAGGTGCATGTGTGACAAAGCTGCTCTTGAGTCAAGCTCAGGTCTGAAGGTAACTGAGATGCTGGAGCTCTCTGCAGTAGTCAGTAGTAACATTGTCAAGTCGGTGAGTGGTCAGTTCTGGAAAAATGAAGTCCTTTCCTATGCTTTTTGAACAAAGAGAAGATAAATATCCAAACCTCATCTCTTTCCCTAGCAGAAATCTAGATGTTTTATATTTATTTCTTTTTAATTTTACTGTTTGTACTGGAATTCTCTGAACTGTCTCACTGCTATGTTTCTGGGCTCTAAGGTCTCTCACACAAACAGAAAAGATATGTACGCTTTTCCTCTGTATTCTGTATGTGCCACTACTAGTAAACATAATTCTTAGTGGGTTTAAATAGAATAGTTTAGAACGAAGTTTGTAAACCAGTGCTGTTTACCAATTGAGTGTAAGAATGTGTAAGAAGGAATGATAGATACAGGCAAGAGGTGCAAAATCCTAAGTTTATAATTGTGCTTTCTACCTGTTCATAATCCATAAATTCAGTCTTAATAGATTTAGGTTTCAAACAGGCTTTAATGTGTCCTGTAACCAGGATCCTTTCATTTTTGCATCAGAGAATTTTGTGTGAAATCCATTGTCTTAAGAGATATTGTTGGTTATTTAGTTCAGCTGGGAGTTTATGTAGTTTTTCTTGATGTCTTACAGCAATGCCTTGAAAGGTACATTCTGGCTATAGGTGAATAAAAATGCAGATTCACTGTTTTGTTTTACAAATCTTCCAGCCTTTATAAATTAATAATCCTGTAGGTCTAGTATAGTATGATTTTTTTTTTCTCAGCGAAATTTCAGAAGTTTTTCAGCTGCAATACAGTGGTTGGTAAGCCAAGGAAAAAAATTGCTAATAATTCAAATAGAAACTGTGGGGTGGAATATATTTGGATGAAGCTCAAAGGTAAGTATTTGGTTTCTCTTTGTCCTGCTTCTCATGTGAACCCTTTGAAATGGAGTTTGTTTTTACTCAGGTGTATCTTTGTGTAAGAATTGGTCGTGTTGAAATAGCTTTGTGGATTGCTTTTGGTCAGGTCTGACCCTCTCAGTTGACTGGTGAAAGCTGGGATATGGAGTTGATCTCTTTCTTCCAGGAGTTGAAATACTTTTTTCAAGTCTATTTGCCTTAAGCAGTCTTGGATTCCACAAAGTCAGGGTGTGGGCTAAACAAAAACCAAGTGACAATTATTTTGGAGAACTGTGAAGTCCTTTTTTAACTGGATAACCTTTTCCATTGATGCAGTGGCATGAGTGGTGCTCCAGCATATCAGAAAGAAATGAAAGCATCTTTCAGCTCACATCAGTCTGATTGCATCGCTGTTAGCCTGTCTAAAAAGATTTGTTCTCTGTAGGCTTGCTTACAGTACATGCATAATTTAATAAAGTGGTGCAACTTGCACAGCTGAGAGCTGAGCTGGACATAGAGGCTGAACTGACCTCTTGGCTCTTGATGTACCTGATACCACCACAACTGCATTTATGTTACAGGCTGTACTTTGTGCTTAACTGGTGAGTGTGGAATTAGTCTACATAGTTGTCAAGTCAATCCTGTTCTGGTCGACTTTAAAAGTCCCTTCAAGGAGATAGTTCAGAGAAGAGTCTGTATTTGGAGAAATAGAGATCTCTTTGTAAAAGTTAGGAATAAATTCCAAGAGTACATGAAAGTTGAGTATTTTACTGCCGTAAGAACATAGGAAAATACTATAAATTCTGGTTCTTCGCTTGAATCTCACAACTCCCCCCAAGCCAAACAAATAAACAGAAACCCAAAACAAGATCAGATCTTTACTCTGTGAATATTACATATTGAACATGAGCTAGTATTTGATAAGGCAGAAGATACCAAAGGCATTTTATCCTAGAAGTTTTTTTAATTTAACCTGAGATTTGGTTAGGTGTCATGGAAAATTTCTAGGTATGTTTGCAGATAATTTTGCATGTTTGAGACATTTTTTTTTTTTTTAACTGGGAAAGAATTATATAGAACTTTCTAAGTCTATACAGAATTGTTAAGCATTAGTGATTCCACATTTTCTGAGTAGTAGTTTCACACAAAAATTTATGTTTAACTTCATCTCTGTTACAAAGCATGCCTTTTGCCAAGAGGGTTTTCTTTTTGGATGCAGGGTGGGGAAGAGGAGAACTCATAAATTGTTGTTGTACTACACCTCTGCTCTTGCTACAAGTAGCATTCCTGTTAGTTTATCTCATTATCTGTTCAAACAAACAAACTTTGCTAATTTCCCTGAAACACATCCAGAGACAATCTGTCATTGCAATTTGATCTGAAATTTACAATAAAAATAGTTCAAACATTAAAAAAAAGAAGCTTTAAAAGTAGAGAGATAGATCATTGAGAGATTCAACTGCAGTGTTACAAAAAGTGCTGCCATTATCACTTGGCATTTTTAATTCTACAGCATTACTTTAAAGCATGTTCTAGTGGCTGATGTTGATTTTCTGTGTTAGATATATACCACCTCAGTGGGATAGAAATGAAATGGCTATTTCAGCCCAATTAAAATATTTGTGATGGCTAAATAATGTGTATATTTACAGAATCATATAATATCTAAATGCAATTAACCAAAGCTTAAGCTTCAAGATGCTAAAAACATTTAATGTGAGAAACAAGATCAGCATTTATAGCATTCTTAGAGTTGACAAACCAATTTTAGAAAATGAGTTTTCGTCAACACATGTTTAAGTCAGCTATTGATACTTGAAAAGATTTTAGCTGGACAGAAATTGTATTTTCAGTTATATAACTTCTGCAGAGAGAGATGCATTTCAATGGCAGATGAAATTCATTTTTTTAAAAATAAATCAAATAAATGTTTGTGACTGACTTGGTGGACTGACCTTCTTAATGTGGATCATTGTCATTTTAATGGAAAGGAAATTAAATGAGGTTAGTTGCAAGTGGATGAGGAGGAATGGTGGAAAATTTTCTGCTGAAATAAAAGATTTCAAGTATACAGAAGTTCGAGGTGCCTAACCTGAAAGTTTGTAATTACAAAAAGATACTGTTTTTTACTGGAAGGATTGTTGTGCAGAGCTGACTCAATAGTTAGCTATCAGTTATCAAGGAATGCAACTCAACTCCTTCTTGTAGTTCCCCCATCACCTTAGCATTATAGATGAGGATAATGTCATCTATTGGCTTGTCATTGCCCTTCTGTAGACTTGAAATGAATCGGTTTGTCAAATCAAGTAAGCAGAATGCAGATACCAGTGGCTACTTCTGTTTAACTGGTAGTTTACAGTGTAAAAACCCCTGCAACGGAGCCACTGGAGTAAGGGAGATGAACTCCCTTCCTTTGCTTTGGGCCAGAGCCTACAGTTACTGCATTGTAGGGATTGCCACATGATGGAAAAGGCTTCCTTTAAAAGACTATACTGCGAATTTTTAAGCTAAGATGATCTCTTGAGAGGGTGCAAAAAGTTGAGTAGTGAAAGGAAACCATTAAAACATAATGCCCAACATTACATTTTTGTAATGGTACTATTACAGTTCTGAAGCACTTCACTGACTTCCAAAAACTGAGATAAGTAATTTTTCATGGGTGGTGTTTTGAAGGGTTTTACAACCTACAGTCTGCTACCAAGTGTTCTCCGTGATAGTCAAACATGCCAGATATAAATTAGTTTGGGTATTTGCTCACCCGCAATACGGAAGGATTTTCCCAACACTGAATTGCAGTATTTGGAAGACTGAAGTTTCTCTCCTGTGTTGGCAAGAGGAATCTGAAGCCATTTGAATCAAGTGCAGCTAAACCTATCACAATCATAATAGCTAAAGATGCTATAATAAGCAGAAGTTATGTTTTCTGTGATAGCTGTACTGATTAATGCCATGTGATTAATTAGGAATGGCAGTATTAGAACTGATCCCTCTTGGGCTACTATTGCTATTTTACTTATAGGAGTAGTAGAAGTCACTGTGCTCAAAACCAAAGCAAATGCTGAGTTCATCACCTGACTTCAGTTGTCCGTATTTAAAGAAGAAAGTAGTTTCACCTATTTGGCAAAATCCCTTTTAGAAGCTATTTTACTTTGCTTCCAGTCAGTGAAGATAGTTGTGTTCCTGGAAAGATGATTTATTGTGGGCTCTACTTTGCAAGCATAGCATTTTTCATCTAACCATCCATTACGCTTATTGTATTTCTCAGCCTCCCAAGTAGAATGCCTTATTTGTCTGAAAATTCACTACAATTCATCTGACAGGCTATGACTGTATCTGTTGGATTTTTGACTTGTTATACTTAAATATGTAAAAAGGTCACAAACAACATTTCATACATGCATCTCCAGGACTGGCCAGTTTTCTTGGATAGAATGTTTGAAATTACAGAGAGCTGCCATTCTCTCTGTTAACCTTTGACAGAAGATTACTAAAGGGAGGTGGATGCAAGTGGCTTAACTGTTTGGTTTCCATTGACAGGAGTGAATAATTCTAGAGTAATTTATAGTGTTTTACTACAACTTTACAGTTTTGAACTAGATGACTTGTTAGCTCCAAATTTAATTGTTGAAAACATTGCCATGATTTAATGGTCAATAAAAGAATTTTAGATCTTCTTTATATGTTTACAATGCTAAGTGTTTCCTCTGTCACTTGTTTTCAGAGAACAGTTTATAGGGCTGTGATACCGTTGGCATTTAACTATGCCAGTCGATTGCCAATATTGCCAATCTATTTATGTCTATTTAACAACTTGCTGCAATCACCTGGATTTTTAACAGGAAGGTTAATAGTGTGATAAATACCTGGGGTTTTCTGAGATGATTCACCATTTCCTCTAATTGTTCCCTGTTTTAAGCATAAGCTTGTTATGGGTTAGCAAATAAGAATACAACAATGAGAAATATGGTTAGGAAACGTGGCAAATGTAGAAAGCTGGTCTGTAAAGTTGGACTGTTAGAACAGGTTGTGAAAATTGAACAGCAACAAATAATGTCTCCATGCACAATGAAATGGTCATGTTGTACTGTTGGAGAAGGGAGACGCGGACGCCAGATGGCCATCAGCAAAGTCTCGTTTATTAGCAAGCAAGCACTTGGTTAAATACAACGCTTAATTAGCTTATGTATAGTGCAAAATCCTAGCTCATCATTGGCTATTAAACTATTCGCATTACAGCAAAGCTTGGCTAAGCGCCATTGTAATCTTGTGATTTTGTAGCTAACTTTTGTTTCTCTTCTGCGTCCTGTTTATCACATTCCAGCGGTTCTTCCCTTTTGCAAGGGCACTCCGTCCTTGTAGCTACCTTTGTTCTACTTCTCCCTCAGCATTATTAGGTTAGTCTGACTGTGGCTTTTCTCTATAAGGCAGTCCTGTACCAAGCTCTCCACATTGTACTTTCCTTTCTAAGTCCAAAGATAAAATAGACTTTAGGAGCAATCAGTTCAAGGGGAAAGCTCTTGAGACAGTGAATTAGGGGATGTCCAAGAAAGTTTATTAACAGTTTATCTGCAGAAAAAATGCCAAGTAGCAATGCAAAGGAAAGCAAATATCCAGCTAGACTTGAAATAGGATGTGGACATTGAGGGCCACAAGTAGTGCTGCTGCAGCATTAACAGAAGGAGCATAAAGAGGGAAAAAAATGCTGCTGCTGAGTGGGGTGGGTGGTTTAGTTTCCATTGATACAGAAGTTGAGTTCCTCAGAGCCTTCTTTTCCACCACAAAGATCTACTAGGTGTTTGTACCTACAAAGAAGATTCAGGGAGGAGAGAATCAACCAAGAGTGGATTGATACAGTGTGGGAACTGGTAGCAGCTCACTATAGAAATTGCTGGTTGTCCTGTTGGGCTGTAGGCTAAAGATGAGCCAGCAGTGTGCTCTAGCAGTGAGGAAGGGTAACAGTGTCCTGGACTGTGTCCATAGGAAGTTAGCTAGTAGATTGAGACTATCACTTTTCACACGGTATTCACTATCTGGAATATTGTGTTAGATCCAGCTGGTAAGCCACCAACATTGCTGGGTTGGGCACGTTACCGTGTGAGGGGAGGCTGAACTTCAATTTGGAGACAAGGCAGCTTCAGGGGTACCTAATAGTAACTTTCTAACCGAGAAAGGTGGAACTGAGAACAGGGTCTTTATACGTGTGGTGGGAAGAACAAGAAACAGTCATGAGTTGATACATGGCAGGTTTTCACTACAAGGGTAATTGAGCTGTGGAAGAAGTCACCCAGAGAGGCTGTAGAATATGGCCCTGGGAGATTTCCAAGACTCAGCTGCATTAAACCCTGGGCAACCTAGTCTGACCTCAGAGCTGATCCTGCTTTGAGCACGAGACCGAGCCGTGAGCCTCTGGAGGTTCCTTCCAATCTGAGCCATTCTGTGTTTGGAGCCAGGATCCATGTTACTCAGAGCCAATGGGAGCTGCTTTGGCTTTCAGGATCCGAAGGTGTTCCAGGTGCCCTTGTTACCTGAGAATTTTTGGATTACTTGTTTCAAGTCACAGGCTTCTATTCACTTCAATGATATAAAAAGACTTTGAATATTCACTGACATTTAATGTTTTTAAGCAAGAATGTACTGAGAATTAAATGAAGATTTAATATTTTAAAAAAAGATTTGCAGAGTGAGAATTGTTTCTATCATTTGTAAAAAGCTTGCCTCTTACCTCCAAACCCAAATTTCTCTTACATGCTCATATAAACTAAAAAGAATGATTTAGAAATTTTATTGGGAAAAAATGGAGTAAATTCTGACTTGATCATTTAATACTGCAATGATGCTTCAAGAAAAAATAGCAAACTAGCATGGGAATGAGGATCTATGAAAGGATACAGAAAATGAGGACAGTGGTCAGTTTATAGCTTCACCACGGGTGCTGCTACTTTCTCTAGGTATGCAGGCTGTTGCAACAGGATGTGGGTTTGTGCCTTGGAGACTTGTCTGTGTGTGCTGAGGGGTGAGTGAGTGGCTGGGGGTGGTCTCTCAGGGTTATAGGCAGACACAGCTGGGCTCCTTCCTCCCTGTCCCCATGGTACAAGCAGAGCACCCAGGCTGTGCCAGGCAGTTGCTGGGTAGAAGTGAATAGTTGCAGGCCTGGCCCAAATGTGCCTGCCATTGCAAATGAAAGAGTTTGCTATGTGATCCGTGTTTAGCTTGGAGTTAGGTAGCGTGTATTAGACTATCTTTTTTTTTTCCAATTCTTTGGGGGAAAATAGTTTCTTTGATAGGTTTGCCCACATGATGTTGGCAAGGCCAGCTGTAGTACTCCACAGATACTTACTGCCCTGTCACAGTGAGCTGCATTCATGTTCAGCAGTAAACCCTGGCACCCTGTTCGAAGCTGAATTGCTTACATAGTTGGCATAGTCTTACTTCGGTAATTGCTGATGTATGGAGCAGTGTTTCGTGGTAAAACACTCTTTCAAGTGCCTGAGTCATGTCAGAGGCATGTTGTCTGGAAACTGCTGAAAGAGATTCCTTGTTGGTTTCCTTTGTACTCATTTCCTGAAGAAGAATGAGGGGTTTATTAATTTTCTTTTTTGTGTAGACTGACATGGAATTGTGGTGGCCCTTGGTTAGGACAGGCTGTGTCCTAGGTTAGCTGGGAAAGGTATTAGTGCTGCGGATTGACACGCTGACTGTGACAGAGGTCAAATGCTTTCCCCTTTGTGTAGCTGACTGCCAGTGACACACTTTCTGATACGTGCATCAGGAAGCATTATGCTGCATGATGAGCACAGGAAAATGGTAGAAGGAGATTCTGTCTTTCTTGATTTGCTTAAAAAGATTTTTCTTAATTATATCAATTTTATTTTTTTACTGAGCTAATCTGCTGTGAACTGTTTTAACAAAATCATGCTTCTTTGTTTGGAAGTCCTGGAAACCAAAGGCAGGGTTTGCAAAGTATTGGCAAATGTATGCAGGAATTATCTGGCTTATTCCTAGTTTTGCTGTATAAGTTGTTAAACAAGTCTGTGGAAGACCAGTGCTGACAGGAGGCTGGAGTCTTTGTCTGCCAAAATACTTCTGCTGTACAGTACAGCAGTAGTATTCCACAGAACAGGGTGAGAGAAGGTACTGTCTTAATTTGAGGTCATCATCTTAAATGTCTTTGAGTTCTTTAAGCACTGAAGTGCCAGTGCCTAGTTTAAAGCAAATATGCATCTGACTTTGTTTTCGTGGTGTAATCTGGGTAATTTCGGTAATGCGGAGGCCAAATCAGAGTTCTGCTTTTGCTGAAGCATTAAGACAGCAGCCTGTGAGTAGGGTTTAAACTGTAGTCTGATAAGATGTGGCACTTCACAAGAGCTGTCCTGGAGTACATAAGTGGAGTAGAGACATTGAGTCAGTTTGCCCAGAAATGCTTCAGTTATGTCCTGGATTTCCTGTGCAAGCACATGTGTTGCTCTTGGTAAATGACTGAAATTTTTACATTGTTTTGCATTTTTTGTCAACCCACCCAAATGAGCCAGTTTCTTTTGTCTAAGTGCAGTAATCCCTCATTCTCCTAGGTGGCATTAAGAAGTTTAAATCCATAGGTTATGTTAATCAGGTATGTTGAATTTTGATTAGAGATGTTAAAAGAACAAAACATTATCTTTAAGGTGATGTCAGATAGAATATTTTCTTCTTCACTGCAATTTATCTTAGGTTTTATCGTCTGGTGCTGTAGGCATGAGTTGTTACTCACCCTAGTAATGCTTAGTTTGTTCTTAATTTAATTGTTGATGGAGAGTGTTATCTAAATCTTAGGTATGTCTTAAGTTGAAATGGTGACTTTATCAGTCAGTTAATAATGGTGCAGGTTATTGATATCTTTATTATATCTTAGAGTAGTAACTAGACAGAATACTGGGGTGTTGGTAGGGTATTTTTGGTTTTGCTTTGGAAAGGACTTGCTTGTGTGTTAGAGATCAGGTTAAACTTAAAATATATCACTTCAGTTTTCATTTTCTAAGGCAGTGTGTATGTTGACTTTAGATTGTGGCAGTATCTTCTTCAGGAGGATAAGCAAGTCAGAAACTGGGCTAAGGATGTTCAGAGACAATTGAAGGATTCTATTTCAAGTAAATATAAGCAGAGATGAAATGATTAGGGAAATGATTTTAGATTTAGTTAAATACTTATGCAGGATCTCCTTGCTAGCAAGTTCTTGTGTACACCGAGGTATTTCGACTAACAAATTCAGATCATATAATTCATAAAAACAGAACGTAAGATTAAATTTACAGTTGATCCAAATAAAAAAAAAAACCTACAGATCCTTGAAGTTGACAGCTCTAAAAGTGGCAGTAGTAACTGAGAATTGTTAGTGGACATCCGGCTAGTGTACAGATTCTACAACTGAAATAGTAGGTTTGTGTAGGATGAGTGGGTTGACTGTTGAGTTTGAATTACATGGCATGTTTTGCTGTTAGTGGTGGGTGGCTTAAGTCCAGACACTCAGGTGGTGAACTCTGTTACTCAGATTTATTGGAGTGTCATTGCCTAAAGTGAAAACATTAAAAAGTTCAGCTTATTAAACTGAAATTTTAGATAAGGCGTAAGGAAATGTTTACTATTTTTTTGTTGCCACAGATAAATACACAAAAGATTAATAGCTGTTATTTATAATAGTGGTCCTTTCAATCACTGAGTTTTGCAGTTACAAGATTTCTAGCGCACATCTCCAGGCTTGTATGGAGCCAAGAAGGAGACTGTGCTTTTAAACTGTCCTCTGATCTGGAAACAGTTGCATCTGGGTATTACACAGGATTAAATAGCAATCATTGTCAAAGCCTATTTGGTAGTAAATCCAGGCAGAGCAACTGTTAAGCAAACTGACAGTCAAGCAAACTGTACAGGCAGAAGATACACACTGACAAACATGACTTGGATTTGGAACATGTACTGTACCTTTTTTCATCTGACTGCTCAAACAAGATTGAAAAATGTTTTGACTTGGAAATAGAAGATAGAAACCTAGCATTTATGGAAACTACATCAAATTTATTGGGGTCTTGAACTCAAATCTGAGTGTTTTGAAATAGGGATTCATTTTTCCTGATAAGGCATAAGGGTTTAAACTGCTATTGTTCCCAAGCACTGTTTAGCTTATCCATTCTGTTGGCCACAGACATATTGAGTCTCTGGGGGTATGAACAATGTGTTCTTATAAATGGGATGCACAACAAAAACTGGTGTACTGATACTTCTGAATGGTAAGTCACTTGAGTATTTCTTGAACTTTGTGTTGTACTAGCATATTATTTTATAATACTCAAAATGAAATTGAGTATGTAGCTATAATGTGGTAAAATCATCTCTACTTCTTAGTTAATGACCTTGTAAGATGGAGAAACAGAAAACATAGCTATGGTGGGTGAATCTTGACAGTGCCTGACAATGTGTCAAAGCAATTCTGTATTCTTTTACTCTCCAAATAGATGTGGGTAACACTTTATGTTTTAGCATGATGTAAGTGATAATGGCAGCTATGATATTAGGTGTCAATCAAAATAGTGTGCTTGTAATATTAGTCATCCACTGAAGGGAGCATAAATGCAGATACTGAACTCATTATGAAGAAGGAATGCTTGTGGTGTGTTCAGGGCAAATACCACTTCCAAGTAAAGGAAGAAGACTCTAGAGATAAAGGATGTACACAGATAAGCAAATGGCTGCCTGTGTCAAAATAGCATTGCTCACCTGACAACTATTTGTTTAAAGATGATCTTTGAGCCAGTTGTTTTCTTGCTCTAAAGCTGCTATTCTAGAGAGTGAAGAATTTGGAGGGTGGCATTGTAGCTGACTGGCGTTATGCAGTAATTCTGGCCTTTGTAATTTGATCTGTGGCTTTCCATCAAGTGCTCCTGTCTGCTGTAGGTTAATATTATTGTAATGCGGGGTTTCCATGATGCTTCCCTTAAAAAGAAATGTGCATATCTTCTTGGAAATAAAGAGAGCCACTAAAGACCTTTCCCAGCTGAAGACTCTAGCTGGCATATGACATACAGTTAACTTTATAGGTAAGATACTGGGCATGCCACAGTACCTTAAAATCCAAACTCAATTGAGCTGCTACTGTGTGGTACCCCGAATAGAAATATATGGGTGCAGTTGGTTTATGTAACTGATTTCCTGTGTATATAATGGGCTGGAATTTCAGAACGAGCTGGATTATCTCAATGATCGCTTACTAGAACCAACTCTTCACTTACACACTGCAGTCCTACTGTAATTTATTAGTGTGCAGAGATACCAGGCATGTGTTGAGTAAGTAGATCATATTTGCTTTTGTTTTTTTGATTGTCAGTTTAAGCATAAGGGATTTTTTTTAAAGTTCACGTTATATGTATCTTTTGCTGTGTGATATATTATGGGCATATGTGTTAATTATAGGTAGTCACTTCGTTGATATCCCTGTGCCTTCCTGTTGGAGGCGCACATAGCCATGTGGATGGCATGCCCTGATGTTGACCAGTAACTGTCAGTCTGTCTTTGCTTGAGGAAGACAAAGATGAGAATTTCAGCCTGTATTTTTTTAACAATGTAATATATAAAGTGAGTTACAGATATTTGACTTAACATGGTAATAGTAGACTACTGACATGGTACTGATTAATAAAATCAAAAGAATCCTCAGCCTGCTTTTGGTAACTACCATAAAACGCTGGCTTAAGCTGGCACTGCCACCAAAAGGGAATGTTCACTGAATTGTGCTTGTGATAGTGCAGTTGCATGGAACTTGACAGAGCCCATTCCTTGGCATTTTGTGTGTGCCAGTGCATATGTGCATATATTTGCCTCCACAACCACTTCATGAGGTATCAATAACTGTTTGCACAGATGTCTGTACCAGAAAAATTAAAATATTTTAATTTCATAGTGGACTCCTGAGTTGTCACTTTGGTTAAGTCCTAATGCTTAATAATGAATCACCTCTTTTTTAGAAAACTACAAGTAACTTTCCTTTAAATCTTTGTCCACCAGCTGCCAATATTTACTTCCTGCCTACCCTAACTGTATCATATTGCATGAATATGTTTGATAGCAGAAGTTACAATGCCTAATATAATGAAGCCTTCAATTCAGTTGTTATCTATTGGCAGGTGCAGATAAACTACCAGGTAACAACACAGGGTGAAACACCGGTGAAATCAAAGCAGACGGGAAAGTTTTACTTCCTATCTAGAGGCTCTGTAGCAATTCTTTCTTGCTATAACTCTAATCTAAGAGTGATTCAGTTATTTGGATATAGCAAAGCAAATAATTCAGTGGAGATAAAGGACTGTTGTTCAGAATCATAAGCCATTTCAAACAGTTCAACAGCAACAAAAACCAGGAAATCACAATAAACTTGACTGTCACGTTTAATTGGAAGTATTTATGAGAAATCAAATTTTTAAATACCAATGCCTTTTAATGTGGAATAGTATGCTCTAAATTGGAAAGGTAAAAAAAAAAAAAGTCTGATAAAGTCAGGGCGTTTATACCCATAGAAAGTCATTGAACCAAAAGCCTCTTAAGGATGACAGTTCAAAAAAATCTGGATGTAAGAACAGACATTTGAAAAGTGATTTTAATGGCAGTCAATTACCCAAAGAGGTCAAAAGCAGGCCTTGTGTAAGGATGGGATTATCTCACATCTGCCAGCAATCCTCACATTTGGTAGGCAACTTAAGCTTCTGGTGTTGGCCCTGTTTCAGAACTCTTTTGGACTCATTCAAGGTATTTTCTCATAAATCCAAATAAACTTCAGCGTTGTTGATTTTGAAGCCTAAGTCAACTTCCTTTACAAAACAAAGCTATCAAGAAGGCAAATAGAGATGCTGGATTATGGTGCTGTAATTTAGGTTCTTAATGTTATCATGTGTATCGTTATTTCTAGCAAGTGACAGAGTAAGTCCTGTTAGTTCAAAGTTTTGCTTTTTAGAAGTCTCAAGTACTTCATAATTGCTTTTCAAAGATGTTGAGACGATAGTACCACTCTAAGTCTGCTTTGAAACCAGGGCATTTTTGTTTCTGCTGACCCTAGTAGTGTTCTGACTAATATATTCTGCTAGCTTGCTTGCTGCTCCTTCTTTCAAGGGTTAGACGCCATGGAGTTTGTGTTTGATGCTCAGTTACTGCATTTAGAGCTCAGCTGACACTGGAAATGTACTCAAATGGAAATGATTCAAGCTAATTGCGATAAATTCGTATACAACTGTATTGTGTGTGGTAATGGACTAAGTCTTCTGATTCTTGAGAGAAGGGGAATATGCTGAGTCAGAGCCTCTGCTGGAGCAAGGGGTCTCCAGACATCTCATGCTGCTGTACATACGCTTCAGGTTCTGTTCAGTAACTTCTGGACTAGTCCTCCTGATACGTGTAAATGGATGGTAGATAAAATGCTCCATCTACTTTTATTACCCTTATAGTCAGGTACTGACCTGTCATTGGCATGAGCAAAGTTGATACAGTAGTAGTGAGGATGAAGTATATCAGGAGAACTGCATGTAGAAAGGACTTGGGAAGAACGTTTTAAAATATCAAATGTATTATGTGATGCTGTTTTGTATACACTTGTGCTGAGTTAGGGAAGCATGAAAAAGAGGCTGTTAGATGTATCAGCCATGAAAACTTTTGGGGGAGTCTGTTAGGGAGAAGTTGCAGTCCAGGTCTTGCAGTCTAGCTGTGCTCTGGTACATAATGTCAGACTCAGTACACTTCCCCCTGTGTTGAGTCCTCAATACATTCTTTATTTGTCTATACCAAAATGGCTTGTGCTGAAAAATGATGTGATATTACTTCCTGTTCAAGCTTACAATAGCTGCCAGGCAAAAAAAGCCTCAGCAAACCTCTGACATGAGTTAATATCATAGGGTTTTTCTTTTAAATAATAGTAGATAGTAGAGTTGGCAATTTGAATTGCACGTCAGGGTATTGGAGCTCAAAAGCAAGTAAGAATGAGTTGTGTACAACAAAAGTGGCTCTATACCAAAAGCTCTTTAGTAAAGAATACTTCTTATTTAATAATGTGCAAAAATAAAAATATTTGCCAAACTAAACAATATAGCAACTGTTGCTGTACTGATGCCATGAACTTGTGTTTTAATGGGATGAGAAGGGTTGAGTGTGTAAATAATAAAGATGAAAACAGCTTAAGAGAAATCTAATTCTCCTTTTGTTACTGTTCTACTCTACAGAAGTTAATATTTCTAATTAAGCTTGCTAGGTCACTTAGAAGTACATCTATGGACTGCTAATTGGTTTTAGAGTTTAAAATCTTCAGAGACAACTTTGTCAATCTATAACAATGTCAGGAACTGAAGACATGAAGGCAGAGGCATTGTTAAAATCTTACCTAGTGATTTTAAAATACATTGTAGACTTCTGAAGTAATGGATTAATATACATGCCAAAGTACTTTACTGCTTTTTAATGCAATTAAAATGTTAGCTCCTATTGTTTCTCAAAGAGCTTTTCCAGGAAATCATATGCATTTAGAATTTTTTGTAGAGTGAGTCAGTGTAGTAGGAGACCAACAAACTCATTTTAATTGAGCTTAAATTAGACGAGTTTTGTGAACTTAATTAAAATACTGTAACTTCCAGTGGTTGAATCATTGTCGTTATTCTGATTTGCAGATGGTATCACATGGTATCTATAGGATACTTGTAACGCCTGGTAAGTCTCAGCATGTTCTTTAAAGGCATGGATCAGAGGTGCTTGAACATGCCCATGTGAGGAATGCCCTCTATTGAAATAAAATAATATGGAAAACATTTGCTAGTGTTGGTATTTAGCAGGTGGTGTTATAGAGGTGAATGGCTGGATAGTTTGGGTATATAGCATCTTTGTATTATCCATGCTCTAGAAGACTGAAGGGTAAAGCTGGTGTGTGAATACTTGTCTGTGCTAACAAAAGTAACTATGTTTGTTATTTCAATGGGAGCAATCAGATCAGCGTCCATAGTTATGGTGTTCAAAATCTGACCATGCAGTAGTGAATGCTTATAACTATTAGGCTGCATTTGTTGTGCTGGCAAGTAGTAGGAAGTGGTAATAAATTGTAGTCAAGTTTAAATAGCTATTTGCTAGTTTGGTCTATAAAATGAGCAATATTTCATACATGGTCTTTTTTTAAGTTGAAGGAGAATCTTGAGAGTACAGTACAGTGCCTCTAACTTACAAATAAGTGTTGTTCCCAAAGAAGTATTAATGTAATTAATTGTGAGAAACATTATTGTGATACATACCAATTATTTGACAATGAATATGAATATTAAAGCTGTTAGCTGAATGTCTTTGGAACATTATATGTACAGATTTCTGTCTTAAATAGCACTAGGAGCCGTTGCTTTGTCTTGTCTGTCTTGGTATTGCATATGCTACACATCCTTAATAAAAATGAGATTGAAGCTTATTTACTCATGACTTGAGGATAGGCGAGCTGCTGAGAAATGCTGGATTTGGGAGTGTGCTTCTGACCAGAGTCGTGAAAGTGCACATGCTGCATTTATAGTAACATGTAGCTGTTAGCAGAAATGGAAGAAAGTGAAGGCAAGATGTTAATCTTTTCTCATTGCAGTAACGTAGGCGCTGAGTAAGTTGGAGTTCACGAAGAAAACCCAGCCTTGATTTAGGTTAAATTTGTGTAATTCAGTAGCTGTGTTAAATGTAGCTCTAATGAGATTCAGGCTGCTTGCCTTTGTCATCTGAAGGAGATAATCTGCTAGAACAAATTCGATAAATGAAGAATGAAATCTCCCTTTCTTAGTCGTGACAACCTGCAAAATCCTTTCTGTTTATTCTTGCCTGCAACCCGTTCATAAAGCTAAACGTGCTAAGGGTCTTTTTCTTTCTAATGAAATTTCCCCAAGGGATCAGGTGGGGAGGATTTTCGGCAGTGCGGGGAGAGGAGGAAGGCTGACGTGACTCCAGATCTCTTCTCTCTCTGCCTGCGTGCGGTTATGGGGATGGATGCGGGGCTGCAGCTCTGGCAGCGCTCCCCCGAGCTGCGCGGTGGCTCAGCCCTGCACAAAGGCGGTGATGTAATGCGTGCTGTAATGCGCTGCGCTGCGGCGGGCAGGGGAGCCCCGCGGCCCTCCCGGGGCGCCCATCGCTCCTCCGCCTTCCCTGCCTTCTATTGTCTTCGACACCCCCCTTTCCCCCTCCCCCCCACCTTTTTTTTTTTTTTTTTTAATTAACGCGGCATGTGTGGTGGGAGCACACACCTGCTCAGAGTAATTCAGGCTAGAATTTCTAAGGTAATCCTTGAGCAAACGAGACGTGTGTTGGACATCCCTTTTGGCATTCCATGCTAATCTTGCTCTCCCTTAAAGGCAGGGAGGGAGGGAGACAGGTTGCTGTTAGCAACCGCTCACATACTAAAAGTGAATTACCCAAGCTTTAATTCCCCTGCGGACTCCTCATTGCTACTCTTTTTTTTTTTTTTTTTTTTTTAAAAGAATTGGTTCATTCTAACGAGTAGCATATGTTAATCAGTTTTTTTAGTAAAATTAGCTCAGTAAAGAGAGACAACAGGGAGATGCTATGATGTAAAAGTTTATTTAACCCCTTGTAAATGTTTCTAACAGCCACACATCTGAAGTTTAAGGGTGGTATAAAACAAGCTGTGGACAATGCCTTTTCTCTGTCGTTTGACTGAACAGGAACTTGACTGTTTTTGCAATGCAGGATGAAGAAAAGCATCTCCCCCTTCCTACTCAGATAGATCTCATGTATGTGCATTGCAGTGTGTTAGAGAAGCTGGGATTCATCCTACATTTCCTGTGTCTCAAGGCTTTTGGAGCTCAAGCTTTTACAGCTGCAAACTAATAAAATGGGAATTTGAAGGAATGAGAGTTGTGCACAAATCAGGTTGTCATACATCTTGTTGCAAATGGCTAGTTTTTCCACAGAAGGAATATGAAATAACCTGCGAAGAAAGGAAGGGCATGGAGGAGGAATATTCAACAACAACAAAAAAGGTCATTTAAGTACTAATGTCTCAAAGTATGGTTTAACTGAGTCTAATTTTTGCACATGTATTTCCATAAGGTGATGAAAATGTTGTAAAAGTGTGTGCATATTTATGAAGAAAAAAGGATGGAGAACAGGAAAAATACCATAGCCAATAAATGCCTAATCCTGGGATCTATGAATGATAGAAAGCCCAAAAGTAATACTTAATGCTATAAAAAGGTATTTTTACTGAAGAATATGCAATCTGTTTTTTGGTGTTTTTGATTGATTTCAGGGCTGATGGAAATAGTTCTTCCTATTGTTGCTCAGGATAAAACAATGCAGGATGATTTTCAAGCTGTTTTAAGTTGCATATTTTTACTGCCCTTGCTGTAGTCTTCATCAATTTCACTGTGTAGAGAGATTTCTCCAGATGGTGGTTTGGAACAAGAGCCAAAGGACATGATCTAAAACGTTATGTTCCAGCTGTTGCTGCACAGAATTTAGAAACTACTGCCTTCCACTTGATTTGTGTTTTGAACAGAAAAATAAGTAAGATTGCTTACAGATCTTGTTGTTAAAGCAACTGTGTGTTCAACCAGTCTTTTATGGGAGGCTGGGTACCCTCCTGATGGCCCTGAGAGTGTAGACCCCTGAGCCATGACTGACTGTAGCAACAGGGAACAGGGAAAGCGTCTGACTGCAGTGAGAGCTGTGTGCTACTGATGGACACCCTGACAAAAAGGTTTGCTACCTCAGCAGGGCAGTGAATTGAAGTATCACAGCACTTAGAGATGGATGAGCAGTTCGCACCAAAACAAATGACCTTCCAACAATGTCGGCAGGACAGCGAGAACAAATTGAACATTGCTAAGGGACAGAAAAATTTAGGAGTGCAGCTCCTCTCATTTAAAAAGGGAGAAACGGTCAGATTTTGATAGTCTTGTCTTAAGTTGCAGTTGAAAAATGGACACTTATACTTCTGTCTTGCACATTTCATGGGATCAAAGGATAATTCAGGTTGGAAAGGACTTCGCTACAAAATATGGATAACTCTAAGGTTCTTGTTACATACTGAAAAGGAAATCGCAGATTTTTAGCAATGATTTAGCATTAGGAATTTTATTTAACTTAGATTCTTATGACAGCTCTTCAACAGGTTTTGCAGTATACACCTGAGATGGCTAATTTCCTGGTGATTGCTCCTAACTGAGGAATAGCTGAGTGTGCCAGCTTCCAAGAAGAGCGAGGTTATTCAGTCTGTGAAGTTGATCTTGTCTGAATATTTGCTGTCAACTACACTAGCAGTCTTCTCTTGTCCCACATCTCTCTTCATGACATTGTGCTTCTCCCATAATTTGCAGAGATGGGAGGTGTGTCCTGATGTCAGGACAAAGCAGAGAGCTGTTGAAAATTGCAAGAGAGAACCTCTTAACACTTAGGAAATATGCCAAAACCTGAAAGTGACTTAGAGCTAGTAACCCTCTAATGAACCTTGTTTTCTTATTTCAAGGCAATTTCTCAGCTGTCTGCTTCTGTGAGGTCCTCATTGCCACTACATACCAGCTCAGTACAGATGTAGTGCAGTTCCCTGTAGCATGTATAGAGAGTGCGTAGAATGCAAAACAAAATGGGAATAGAAGGGATATTTCTGTGAGCTGTTGTGATTAAAGGGAGAGTTTGAAGGTATCATGTTTTTTGATGACTGGGTCTTGAGCCTTATCAGAGCTGGAGGGAGTCAAAGGTGTACTCCTGGAGTTTCTTTGAATTCAGGGCTAGGATCTTAACATTAAATCATTACATCGAATGCTTTGCTTAAGCTCATGACTCAGGCTGCTGGCACAACTCTGAAATCATGCCACTTCGATGGTATGCCCCTAAACTGTATCCTTGTTGAAGTCCCCCAGCGATTTTAGAATCTGGGCTGAAAAAAATGAATGAATAAATGATGAATGCCAAGGTTACTAATGTTGCCCAGTGATCTGTGTGCCATGAGAAAAACCTGCTGATAGTTCGTTGTTAGCTCTAGGAAGAAAGATCTGCAGTCTTAAAGATACCATACCAGGTATACCTAAAAGTGTGTCTGAGATGATTTTGAAACTGTTCATCTGCAAGCTCATGGAGATTGAGAAAAGATAGGAAAATTGCAGTATTCGCCATAATTTTCCTGAATTCTCTTGCTTTGTTGCAATGTGAAAGATGGTGTGAGATTGCTGAGCAGCACTGAATGTAGGCAATGTCTATAACGGGAAGTGGTAACAGTGCAGTTGGTGAATTGACAGCTCTGATTGCACTATGAATCCTTTACTTGCATCCAGAAGTTAAGCCTACCATAAAACTGAAATTGGCACTTCAAATACTTGAGTTAAAATCAAGGAAAGCTATCAGTAATCCTATACATGCCGTAATGTTAGTTACCTTTTGCCTGCCTTTGGCACCCCTTTGGGGTATATTCTTGCTTACTGATGGGTTTTTGCCATTTGCTGCTTATGAAAGTTCAGTCTTCTTTCTCACTTTTGCCTCAGTAGTCTGATTTCATTTATAAACCCAAAGATTTACAGAGTTCAGCAATCATCTTTTTCTGAATATAACTGAAAAAAGAATCTAATGCTTCTGCTGACTTAATTATACTGGTTTCTCTGTAGTAACTTCAGAATAAGAATATAAATGTTTTCACAATGGCTGCTTGTGAATCTTCTCATATTTTGTTTTAAATTATTTTTCATTAAATAATACCTTATTTAGAAATCTACTCACTTAATGATTTTTAAAGCCTCTCTGTATTAAAATGGAGAATAGGAACCTGCTTTGTGCTTTCTTTATGGACACTTGAAAAATGTGGGAGATAGTATGTAAGTTAACTTGTCGCTGAGGTTTATCATATGCAGCTGTTAACTGATAAACAAAGTTGAATAAACCTGGAGGGTTCTGGAATTTAAGATCATCTTTAAAATCTTCTGGGACGTCATCATCTTGTGATACAGGGAATGAAAAAGGGCAAATAATGAAACCCTAATCAGCCTGTAATGCACTAATATAATTACATTTGAGCTTCTCTATGCCTCTTTTTTTTTTCCCTCCTCTTCTTGCTTGATTAACTAAGAAGCAATTTGTCTTGACATGTAGCTAGGATAGCTGTACAAATAAAGGGAGAATAGCTCAGATTTCAGTGTCATGTCATTCGTGTAAGTTATGCTGTGAAATAGAAAAAAAACTAAAGACATCAACATATTATATTCTTTTTGCATAAATGTTGATTAACTACAGTTTTGAGATTCTCTGTTCCAAGATAGGGCTTAACACAAAGAGACTGACTAGTAGATGCAAGGAGTTGTGGAGAATGGTTTGCAGTTGCACCTGCCTTGCCTGGATGAAGGACATTGGTGCTTTGGCTGGGAAACTGTCTTCCCCACCCATGGAAGTTGTTTTATCTCTAGTCTTTTAACAGGTATTTCTTTTCAGGTAGGACTAACCTAGATCAATCCAGCTGTTACCTAGTAATAGGTAACTAGCAGTTCTGAGTGCAATTTCTGTGTGTGTTTTCTTTTTTTCTTTCTGTAGAACTTGGCTTAGCATGTGGATTTTTGAGCAGAAGTCTATTGGATTAGGTTCATTGAAGTAAATAGAGCACTCTGTTGAAAGATAACTCACTGAAAGATGTTTCTTCGATTCAGCATGGGACTTCTGTCAAAGAGGAGGTGGGGGTTGAAGTCTGGTGCTAGAGTATGCAGCCTGGCAGATGGGACACTTGCTTTCTGTTGATGCCACAACACCGAGTCATTCTGAACTCTGAAGAGAGCCGAAAGCATCAAAGTAATCTGGGTTGAGTCTGGCTTTTTTGTTTGTGCGTGTTCAAAAGCATTGTTTTTATTTGCAAGGTGAAAAGCAGTTGTGCTACTAAGAGTGTGAGGTTTTTAGGATGAGGACATTCCCTTTTGGGGTCTATGTTTTTCTTCAGCCTCGTTTCAGAAAGAATTTCAAGTCAGTTGTGTGTGACAGCAATGGATGAGTGCTTGGTCAACATCTTGACTAAGAGATGCTGCTCTTAGCCTCAATTTCTGAATCTTTTTGTTGTCCTAATTTCTGTTTCCATATTTTATATTTGTTACCATAACTGAACGATGCACATCACTGAAGCTACCTCTGAAATAAACACTCCAATATTCTTGGGGTAGCAATGCTTCTTGGAGAAGCTGTTTCCAACCTTGTATCACAGTTGTATTAATCAAATCGTTACCTTAAAAGATGTGTTTAAGGTAATTTTATCTGCTCCCCTTAATTGTGTTGCTGGCTAGTTACTGATCTTTGCAGTGCAAGATGATTAGCACAGTTACCTCGTTTCCTGCCTCCGAAGGAAGCCTCGGCATTAGACTAATCCAGCATTTGTCTGGGTTGTGTGAATTGCCACTCTGAGTACCCATTTCTTGTCACCACTCTAAAAGTGACTTTCTTGATATGTTTCAATAACTCTGGGAAGTTTGAGCAAGCCAGGTGTCTGCTGGGTATCTGGGGAGCAGCAGAGTTCCCTGAACGCTGTGGTTTCTAGGCAAAAGGGAGCCGTGTTACACAGAGTTACTCTCTGTCCTCCAGGGCACACGGACGGGTATCTCTGCAGCCTGGATGTCACCATGGGATTTGGCAACACTTGCAGTACAAATGAGAAACAGGCTGTCCTTCCTGTTCGAATAAAAGGTTCTCTGAAACTGTGTAGGGTGATACCTCTATCCCAAAATCCTGTCTTTGAATAGGTCTTTTAACTTGGATAAAATTATATATTGCGGGAAAATATCTTAGCTTCATACAGCATGAGAAAAAGCGTTAATATAGACAAGTCTGCTAAATTTGGCTAGTTGATGGTGTCTTCAGGCTCTGAAGTTGAGGGGGCAAAGAGAAAAGGTGTGTTGGTAGGGAAGACTTCTTAATTTTCCAATGAGTAAAATATTTAGGTGACTGTTTCTTGATTTAAAGTTTAGTTTAAAGTTTTAAAGATCTTCCATTGTGTGATAAAGCATTTAAATAGCTGTTTTCTGATAAGGCTCTGTTTTGTACGAGACTGTATATAACTCAAGGGATTTTGTAATTGTGTAATTCTTCGTGAGGGCTGGGGGGGAACCTCCTATATTGCAATGGACTACATAATCGTGTGTTACTTACTCTACTGAATATACTGAAGTTAAATATTAATTAGCATAATTTGAGCTTGTTCCCTCTTTGCTGGTAGTTAGGGAAGAGCACTTGTATTGTGTATATTACAACAGAAGGGCATATACTACCTATTAAAAATGCAAAACTGTAAAATGAGTATTCCTTTAATAGGTATTGAAAGTATGAAGGATGATTTTCCAGTTTAAGACTGAAATAGTCTTTAAAAGATGTAGGATTTAATATACTTAAAAGCAACACTTAAAATCAGAGTGCCTTTTTATTTAGGCAGAACAGCATAAATACGTTCCATAGGTGCATACTGTGCTTTCGAAGGAGAAACGTGTGCCGTGGGAACGATACCCGCTGGAATCCCGTGCCTGCCCTGGGGAATGCTGGGGATGGCCTTTGGGATCGGGGATGGCCATGAGGATCGCTGGGGGTGGCGGTGGGTGCGCGGGGCGGGAGCTGCGGGCACTGCGGCGGCACCGCGGCGGCGGGAGCTGCAGCCGGCCGGCCCGGCAGGGATGACATCACCCCCAGGAACATGTGATGCAGCCGGCTGGCGCGGAGGATGCTGAGCTGTGGAGAGAGAGATTGGTGCAGATATTTATGGCATTTCATTTGAGCGTGGTAAATGCCTTTTAATTTTTTTTTTTTAATTAAATCCTCAAATCCTCACATCCACAAATGTTTTGTGGAGAAGAGGCTTTAAAAAAGGGGAGGGAGGACCCACCCCAAGCCCTTAAGACCTGCTTATATTGCTGGTTTTTGTTTTATTTTTGCTTCGTTGGAGATAAAAATGATGCTTTCCTGCCGTATTCACCCTCTTTGCTCCCCAGCATTCTTTCATCAGTTGTAATCCCCACAGTCTTCTCAGTTAAGCTTTAACACTGCAGAACTGGAATAAAAATAGACTGTTTAGAGCAGCAGGAATATGATAATCCAAGGCAGTCAGCCTTAAGGATATGCAGATGCAGAACGTGAGCCAAGCACTAATGTATTTGCTAGGGTGTTTACCTTGAGCGGCCCCTTAATAGTCAGAGAAATGTTAGCTAAATGTTTCTCACTTCTTACATGCCATAGGCAAAGTAAAATGTCTAGCTACTGTGCATCATCATCCGAGGTGAAGTAGTTTAAGGGCTTAGAAATCTGAGCAAGCAATTGCGGTAACATCAGTGTCTTGGGTAATTTTGAGGTAAGAGAGACAGCAAAGTATAGCACTAGTTTCTGCATGCTTTTTAGGTGAGGAGAAAGTGTTTTCTACCTCCGAATTTACTGTAAAGAAAAGAAATTGCCATGGTTGATATGAAAGCTGAGCATGCTAAATTGGCATTAAGCTTACGGTAGGTAGCTCAAAGCACATTAAAAAAAATTTAACCCTGGAAGTGTGCCTGTATGCCTTAGCAGTCAGCTGAAGCCCAAATAATATTTGAAGGCAGAAAAAGGTATCTGCTGTCTTTTTAGGTGATTTATTTAAGCCCAAGCTTTTTCTTAAAGCTGTTTAGAGTTTTAGTCCATAACAAACAGAAATGTAGTAGGAACAAAAACTGTAGGCAGTTTGAGTAAAAGGCTAACCCATAGCCAGTTCTCTGGAGGAGTAATAGTTCACAAGATTCCTTTGGCTGTGTCTTAGATTCTTGAGACCCTAAGTGCAAACATGAAAATAAACCCTGCACTGCTTTGCCACTCTGGAGTTGCTGTGTAATTGCAAAATACTGTCCATCATGTAGAAACCCTCCATGCTACATGGTTACCCAAGGAACCAGTTTTCCTGGTCTAGCCTTTCTGAGAATGTGTGCTGAATTTTGGGTTTGTTTTTGGTCTGTTGTTCATGGAAAAACAAAGAACTAGCCAGGGAAGTTCCATCTGGCTAGAAGATGATTTGTTTTGTTTTCTTTTGTTTTCATTCTGTGAGTGCTGAGACAATGCCCTGGTTGAACCCTTCAGTTATAGTCAACTGAGGTACCCGTTGCTGACAGACATTTGTCTGAACACGTTTTAAAAATCCCCAGTTATGGATAGGCCGTGGTCGTCCACAGTAAATCCTATGTGCTCTTCAGTTCTTTCTTTTACAAAATTTCCTGCCATCTAGTAAACCTCTTGCTGTAATTCTAGCAAGCTTTTGTCACCAGTAAGCTTTATGTGGTCTGAGGACTGCCACCACATCTTCCTGCAGTTCTTCAGGTGAAACAGATGCATAGATGAGGACATGCAAACACCTGACCATCTTTGTCCCTTGGGTCTTGTTCATGGTGCACTCTGGGTGGTGCCTCTAACTAGATACTGTAGTGGCACAGAAGTCTTGGTACTGCTGTCTGGAGTAGAAAACCTGTATGACACTAGTTTGATACCTTCAAGTTTTAGTTTAGAAATGCACAGCTTTTTCATTTAAGCTCAGAACCTGAGGCCGAAGAATATGAAGCATTTCGATATTGTTGAGGAGGAAGAATCTTAACAGCAATTTGTGCTTCAGTAGTTATAGAGAAGCAATGCACTTCCCACTTACCCCAGCAGAGATACTTTCTTGGGGGATGGGATTATTTTAAACAACACATGAATCCAAACAGACCAGGAAAGGTTGTCCAGATAAGTTAGGTGAAGATGTCATCTAGTTCCTGTTGTAAGATGAACAAAATTGGCCTAAACATGGCCAATTCTGTATTGTACAGGTGAAATATAAGGTAAAAAATGCTTCCTAAGTCTTCCATGTCAATGAAGGAAGAACTTTAGAATTTGGCCACAGAATTAGATTAGTAGAAATCGGAAGCAGAGAAGTAGGAAAAAGCTGGTGATGTGCTCCTTTGCAACATTGACTGTAAGCACTTACCTTGGGCACTGTTTCATATTCCATGTATGTACAGAGTTAGTATGATAACATGTCCTCTCAGTTGTAAAATGCTACTCCTGCCAGGCAGCAAAAAATTCTGCTTACAGAAGTGATTTAAGAAAAGTTGCATGTAAATAGTGTTGGGGATTTTTGGTGGGTCTTTCTGTGGTTTTTTTTGGTGGGGTTTTTTGTTTGGGTGTTTTTGTTTGTTTGTTGTTGTGGGGTTTTAGAGTTGGGATTTATTTTTTTTTTACCTGTAATTGTTCTAAGCATACTTATTCCTTATAGCTTGATGCTCTTCCTCCCTGCTGGAAAAAAAGGTGGGATTTGGAATGCATAAAAGCCACGGAATGCATATGATAGTTTTTATTAACTGATGAAAAAGGCTAATTCTGTTATCTTGTTTTCTAGTGAGGCTTGCTAACAAGCCATGCTATCTATGTAAAGCTGGTCAAAGTGATGACTTGTCCATTACTATATTTTAAAAGTTTAGAGGTTTTTTTGGGCAGATTTCTATTGTAAGGTTATCTTAATTCCTGTAACATAACATTGAGAATGTACTCCAAAGGTAAATGTTTTTCAGTGTATTTGGTAAATGTAGAAGCTGGGCTTGTCTGATTTTTCAACTAATCATCTTATATTTTCCTTTTCTTCAGGGTTTCGTAAAAATGATGAAATGAAGGCTATGGAAGTATTGCCAATTTTAAAGGAAAAAGTTGCATACCTTTCAGGTACAGTTATTTTCTCTTGTAGAATGCCCAACTGTATTGTTAATAGCATATAAAATGGTATTTTAATTACTTTAAATATCATTAGAAAATTCATGGAGTGCTGGCGCAGCACTGATTCCCATTGGATATCCTAAACATGACATAAGCATTTTGAAAGGCATAATAAAGGAAATACTTGTTTTCTTGAGTGTGGAACATTGCTAGTTGTTGTCTTGGTTATGTTAAATCCTGCATTCCCCCTGGCCTGCACATCATTATTTACATCAACTTTGAACCTGCTGTACCAAAGACATATTCCTTTCCTTATTTCTGGTTCTTCTGATGGGGAATTTTATAGAGATGCCTTTGTTATTGGCCTATCTGCAGCATATTCTGGATAAATATGTCTATTGCAGGAGTGAACTTCAGTTGCCTGTCTTTTCAAGCACACTTAGTATTTTCTTGGTGAACCGACTTAGCATGTAATTTTAGGTAGTTCCAGCATGCACATTGAATTTGGTTGGTTACTGAACAAGGAACAGCAGAAGGATTTAAAAGCAGGTTTTATATGAGTTAGTATCATAACATAGTCTATAACTTCATAAGTAACTTTACTTGATGGAATGATGGGTTGAGATGCTTATTTTTGTAAACTGCATTTTGGTGTGACTTTCTGTTGGGATTTAACACCATCATTCTCTCGGCCATAATCTCAGTGTCAAATGATTTCGAGGACAGTCTCACATTTGAAAGTATTTTTTTTGATAATTTGTCAGGAATATCAAAAGTAAAGCTCTTGTCTGTAAATATTAAACTACAAAATTATTCCTGTAATTGTACTCTTAAAGAGATTTGCTGTGCATGAATGCTGACGCTTGCAAATATAGCATGTAGTACATAGTACTTTATCCTATCCACTCTGCTGAGTAAAGAAGGGGTGCAAAACAAAAAGATGTGTGGGTGAAGTTTTTTGTTTTGTTTCTTTTCTTTTTTTTTTTTTTTTTGGATGTTTTTGTCTTAAAAGTTCCTGGCAACTATAATGAGTAAGACCAGTTTTCCTGGTAGCATGGTAACTTGGGAATTGTAATGCTAGTGAAGGCTTGCTTGAAACTCTGTTTTTAGAGGGAAAGAAGAGGAGAAAAGAGGGTTAAGCACAATATTTCAATCCCTCATTACTCGTTTTTGGACCTTGTTGTACGGCATTGAACAAAAATGAAGTCAGTTTTCACTCCAAAACCTCTGAATTTTCAAGTTGTTCAGTACTTAGTTTAGACCCCTTATAAGGGACTTGAAAAATGATGGGTTTTTCTAATGTTAATTTGTGAGCAGCTGGCATTCTGAAAGGCATTAATTCAGTGAAAGTGAAATGGGCCAAATGAAAGATGAAGATAAATTTAAGGGGAGATGATAAATTGTGAACCAGAACAGAGTAAGTGTTGGCAGAAATAAATGGTTGCCAACTTTCCTGCGTGAAGGTGGTAACTCCTGATGGAAGAATGAAGCACAGCAACAGGCAACAAGACTGACTAGAACTGATCTGTCAAAATCCATAGTTTCACATTTCCACTGCAAGTGAAACTAATGGGATGAGCTCCAGTAGTAGTGCAAACTTAAGAAACACTTAAGTACAACAACTTACAACAAAGCTCTTCATTGTGTTCTTCCCCTTCCCCCAAAAAAGTACCACTATCACTCGGACTTCACCACTGTGCAACTGGAGCTGTCAAGCTTTATACCTGGGAACACAAAGATAAGAATGACTGTTGGTTTACTGAACAGATTTTCACCTAACTGAGAAGCAAACTGCTTGAATATTAGATGTCTTACTACCTGAAATAGTTACATCTCTAGGCTTTTCTGTGAAGTACAAATAGAGTTTGGATGCATTTTTTATGTTAAGTTTAAACTGAAACCTGTCAAAGTACAAATACTCTCATATCTCTACACATACTTAAGCAAGTAGAGCATTTTCATTCAAGATACAGTTATCTTGGTTTCATATAAGGAAATAGCTCTTGGTAACTTGTCTTGCCATAAAAGCCAACTGTTCAGCCTTCTTTACCAGAGTACTTTGTAACTAGGTAAAAAGGGATTTCTTAAAAAAGCTGCACTACTCAGCTGTTGGATTTTAGTGCAATTTGGAGACTACTGAGAATACTGCTGTTAGTTATGTGCACTGAACAGAAATGATGCATGTTTAGGTGACTTAGGTGAGTTGATCAGATAGATGCTTGTGTGACACACTTTGACATAAACAGAATATCTCAACAGTGGGGTGGGGCAGTGTATCAAAGGAAATGGATTAAAATGGAAGTCTTACTGATGAAAGCAGTAGTAGCCATAATATGTTTTTGTTAAACAAAGATTAAGAAGGGGTTGAGTTGGATAGACTATTGCAAGACAGGAAATTCCCATTGATGCCTCGTGCATTGTTTCTTTTAACTTTCCCGTTTGTGTATGACACAGGACCATGAGGAACAAAGGAAAGAAAGCTGTCATTAGAGCTGACAAAAAACCCCCACGTTTTAGGGACTTTTTTTGATTATTTGCAATTTTGCTACCTGGTTTAAGACTGGATAGGGAAGTCCTTTTCATCTAAAATTAAGGCTGTAATGACTTATTACTCATCTAGGCCTGGAGTTTGTACAACAGAGTTTGTCCCCGATGTACAAAAGTTTCAGGATATGACTTATCAGAAATTTAAGCACCATTTTTAAAAAGGCTTCTTTTGTGACATACACAGAACTGGAGCCAACTGAAGTGGCGTCCAGAATGACATGAAAATGCCATATTGGAAAACTGTACGATACAGGAGTTGCAGTGTGGGAAAGGCCTGGAGGACTGGTCTGAGATGACTGCGTGAAACAAAGCTTTTGCTTAAAATGCTTAGAGAGTGTTAAAGAAAATTCAGCTTATGCTTTTGCCTGCTAGCTGCTGCTTTTTAAAGAATATCGACCCTAAACAGTTGGGTTACATTTTCTGGGGGACTGGAGTCAGTAGCACTTAGCAGTTGAAACAAATTTTTAAGATCTGAAGGTAGTGGCCTGTGGTGCAATGAGGAGAGAGCATTAAGGGCTGTAGCAGACTAATCAACTATGCTTGGTAGCCTTGGAGCCCAGTGATGGCACTGGAGCTCAGCGAGGGCCTGGGCTGTTAGACTCTGTCTTGTCATTTATAATTTCTTTCTCTAACAGCTTCTGTCTTGTTTTTTTTCCTATTCATTTGCCACGTAAAAATCCTCAAAACTCTCTGCTTGGCAAGTGAGTCAGGATGGTCAAGACTTGCCTTTCTCCATTAGAATAAAACAACTCTATTTTTCATCTTTACTCTCACTTAAGTGGGTCATGGAAATAAGATACTAACTTCTTTTCAAGTTTTGCTTTCTGGCATTGTAGCTTGATGGAGATTCAAAGATGCTTTTGCCTCTTCTAAGTTTCATTTGGTGTCTCACAGGGAGCATATCCAGTGTACACAATTTCTAGAGACTTTGACAGCCAGGCTTTGTGTCTCTGGCAAGTAGACACTGACTGTGTTGGCGAGGATAGTGATGAATTTTTGAGTGACTGGTTTTATTTATTGTTTTTATATTTATTTTTATCTTGACCTTCCCTTCTGAGCAATTTTTGAAAAAATTTTGTTTAGCAACATGGAATTACAATGAGAAGCTGATTTGAAATGGGAAATTCTGAGCTGAAGATAGTATTTTTCTGCGTTTCCATGGGACAGGAGAAAACAGTCCACACATCTGTGGTTGAAAACATACGTGTGAAACTTAGCTTGCAAGAATCTGTCCGTTCTATTATAGATGTGTTGATAAAGACATCCTACTGGGCTTGAATTTGGTATTTAGCAATAGTAACATTTTGTTGTCACCGGCAAGGGTTTGGATATAAAATTATATTTTACTATTTGACCACAGCAAATCTGTGCAATTTTATGACTGAGATAAATGTATTTAAGTGGAACGACTTGAGTCAGATTTTTTGCCTTTTATATTAAGTGGATTTAGAATTTCCTGTGTTGCTAACAAAATTAAAAGCTATAAACTGACAATTTGGAATCTGCAAATCAGAACAGGATAAAAATACAAATTAAATGCTTAAATAGTTTCCATCCACTCAGTCTATTTATTGAGTGTGAAATATTACACACCTGAATTCTCCTAGTAATTAATTTAATCATTGAATTACAAGATTTTTTTAGGTTGGAAAAGACCTCTAAGATCATTGTGTTGCCCTTAACCTGGCCCTGCCAAGTCCACCACTAACCATGTCCCCAAGTGCTGCATCTGCACATCTTATAAATGCTGCCAGGGGCGTGGTGACTCCACCACCTCCCTAGGCAACTGGTGTCTAATGCTTGACAACTCTTTTGGTGAAGAAATTTTCCTAGTATTCAATCTAAACATTCCCTGGTGCAACTTAAGGTCATTTCCTCTCATCTTGTCACTTGTTACCTTGTAGAAGAGACCAACACTCACCCCGCTGCAGCCTTCTTTCAGAGAGTTGTAGAGAGCAATAAGGTGTCCCCTGAGCCTCCTTTTTCCAGGCTAAACAATCCCAGCTCCATCAGAGGCTCCTCATAAGCCTTGTCCTCCACACCCTTCACCAGCTCTGCCACCTTTCCCTGGACACACTCCAGCACCTCAGGGTCCCTGTAGTGACTGGGCTCAGAACTGCATTCGAGGTGTGCCCTCACCAGTGCCAAATACAGGGGGATAATCCCTGCCCTGGTCCTGCTGGGCAAGCTATTGCTGATACAGGCCAGGATGCCATTGGCCTTCTTGGCCACCTGGACACAATTCTGGATCCTGTTCACGTGCTGTCAATAAGCACCTCCAGGTCCTTTTCCACTGGGCAGATTTCCAGCCTCTCTTCCCTCAGCCTGTAGTGCTGCCTTTGGTTGTTGTGACCCAAGTGCAGGTCCTGGCACTTGGCCTTGTTCAGCCTCATACTACTGACCTCAGCCCATCAATCCACTCCTGCCCAACCTGGCAACACCTGCAAACTTCTCCTTTATTCTTACCCATAAACAGTCAACTTTCTTGGCACGGTCATTAAGTTCTAGACAATCATTACACTCCTGATGTTCAGGGCTACCTTGCCAGCTCTCCTTCCTTGCCTATCTGTTCTGAAAGGTTTACAGCCATCCATTGCAGCACCCCAGCAGTGCAAATCATCTCACCATGTTTCCATGATGGCAGCTATGTCACAGTTTTCGTGTTTCCTAATGGCTTCCAGCTCCTCCTGTTTGTTGTCCATGCCACGTGCCTTGGTGTGGATGCACTTCAGCTGGGCTATTGATCCTACCACCTTTTTTGGGCCAGAAGCCTCGATTGCTAAATGACCATTCTCAGGTGTTTCCATGCTTTCTGACACATCAGTATCTCTTATACTTGCTAGTTCGCCTCAGACATTGGTGTGCTGCCTCCATGCTGATCTCTAGCAAGCATGGCTTTATCAAGTCTAGTTTAAAGCTCTTCCAGTGAGCCCTGATAATTCCTGTGCAAAGATCCTTTTCCTCCTTTGAGACAGGTATACCTTGTCTGTCACCAGCAGGCTCAATGTCATGTAAACCAACCCATGATCAGAAAACCCAAAAGTCTCCCAGTGACACCAGGCTCAGAGCCAGGTATTGATTTGATGGCTCTTCTGATTTCTTCCCTTACCACTCCCTGCATCAGGAAGCACAAAGAAAGCACTACCTGTGCTCCTGATCCCCCAACCAGTCATCCCAAGGCTTTCAGGGAGAAACTTCAATCACAGCTCTCCTTATGCAATTTCTTACTATCTTCCTGAATCATGGGTTAGTAATAATGGGTTTTCCCAAAGGCCATACCAGGGTAGGAAGCTTTCTCGTCACATCTCTAGCCTTGGGCCCAGGGAGGCAGCAGGCTTCCTGAAGAAGTTGGCACATTGGGCCTTTGTTCCCTTCAGAAGGGAGTCCCTTATGACAATGATCTTCAACCTACTCACATCCTCCCCAAGCTCTGTCACTAAGCGGAGGAGCTCCTCTACTTGGGCACACCTCCCACAGCTGTGCACTCTTCTGCCATACCATCTAAATACTTGCCTACAAAGTAGCATAATTCTGTATTTAAATTAAATATGTACAATTTCTGTGTCAAAAATTAAATACATAACAGAGTGCCATTGCTGGAGATGTCACACTACCAGTCAAACTTGAAAGTGACTGTAATGTGTAAGGGTAGTGTTCTGGTTACTCTTTGTTTCAATTTTTTTGGCATTCACTTTCTCACTGTAGGAACTGTAGCAATATGCTGATCAATACTCCCAAAATCCAGTCTTAAGCTGATCTCAAAATGACAGTGTTGGCATTTAAGTTGAAATAACTTATTTTAAAGTAGATATTGAAGACTAGTTCTGCAAATAAGAATTTTATGTTATGCTGTGGGGCCTTCTAACCTTTTTAATTTTTCAGGTGGCAGAGATAAGCGTGGAGGTCCCATTCTAACATTTCCAGCTCGTAGTAATCACGACAGAATACGGCAAGAAGATCTTAGAAGACTAATTTCATATCTAGCGTGTATTCCTAGGTAAGCGATTGTTTGTTAACCTCTAAGGCTCTGTAACAAAATAAATGGGTTATGCTGCAGTACTCCCTCAAGCTAGAAGACTGAATGAGTTAATAACATGAGCAAATCAATACCAAGTTTTGTCATTTGCTATTTTCAAATGGTTTTTTGGAAGAGAAATAATTACTCTGCCTTGTGAAAGGAAGGCTGCTGGCAGAAAGGCTGGTGTGCTTTAGCTGGAAGTAGTTTGTGTCTTGGAAATGGCACTGCCATGCCACATTTGTGTTGCTGTGTTGAAGACTGCAAATGCAACTCAAAGGCCTTCAGTACATCAATAATTAGAAACATGCTGGTCATCATTCACCACATGCCTTGTGTGGAGTGTGGTCAGCACAGGACTCCTAACTGTTATTTGTGTTAGATAATTCATAGTGTCCTCATACAGCATGGAAATAACCAGGAGATGGGTATGAGAAGTTACTTATAAAGGTCTCAGATAACTCTGTAGAGTGACCTGTGAAAGTACTGATAGCATTGCATTATCAGTAATTTAACCTATGCATTGCAGTGCGCTGTTGAAATAAATTGGCAGAAGTCAAATCCAGTGCTTGTGTGTCTGTGTGTGCATATATATGCTCCCATATATATATGTATATATGAGATACTTCGAACAAAAATTACGTATTTTGTTCCTTAATATAGAACTTTGCTTTCTGTAGTAACCAAGCTGAGGATAAAAATGATCCTAAGACTCTGACTTTAGGTCCATCTTGGAACCTGCCAGAATTTGTTGCAGGCTGGGGTAATGCTGACTGTGCTTGACTATGTTTGTCTATGACCACAAGCAGCAGTTGTTATTACAGTTGAAAAAAAAAATCCTTGGACAACATCCCTGAGTGCAATATCTTCCATGTTTGTGTAGTGCGCTAATTTACTGAGAGTCTTTGCACTTGATGTAATCAAATATCAGTTTCAGACTGAGAAAGGTGGTTTCATGAAAGTACCTTCAAAGCATCTGTCTGAGAGTGTACATGGCCTCCTTTTTGTAAACTTAAGTGGGAATCAGGGGACTTAGAGAAAGGAGAGCAGGAAGATGGCTTGAAATTTTTACTCTCATATTCAAATGGTGAGATGTATTCTAGCCATCTAGAGCTTCAGGTTGCTGGACAAGTTAATAGATAAATATGCATGAAAACATGTCCAAGGATTTTTTTAGAGATAATCAGGGCAAGAAACAGTCTTTCTCTGACAAAAGGTGTACGTTAGTTCAGCATCAATAGATCTAAAATCAAAAGAAAGTTAGTGTGTGTTTGATACTCCTTAAGTATAGCAAACTTTTGAGAATAAAGGGAGTTTTATGAAAAGCAAGACTTGTTTTCATACAAGTCATGTTTAAGGGACTGATTATGCAACTGTAGCTAATTAGAAGTCCCAATTGGTACAATTATCCCCAAACTTTTGGGCTGTTATCTGTTGCAGTACTGTTACTTGATGTAGCTGAAGAATCACAGGTATCAGTTGTTTGGCAAGAGATCTAAAAGCTTAAGTCGACACAATCTCACAATTTTACTAATTTTACAATCTTTTTGATTTTAAAATATGGCTAAAGTTATGTCATCACCACAGAGTGGGCCAGATATTTTAGTGTAGTTCAGGCTTACCAACACATGACTGTGGCTCCCTAGAACAAATCTTGTGATCCTTGGCCAAAAGGGATTCAGCTGTGTGAGATGATGTGGCTCCATGAGGGAGGACAGAGCCATACTGTATCACATAACGAGGGACACCCCAATAGATGCATGCCTTGTGAATTAGTGGCTAGCACTCCCTATGCAATCCTCAGTTTGGTAAGATAAGAATGGGCTGAGCAGCACTCCGACTGCCATTTGGCCTTTCAGTAATGGATCTGTCTTTAAGACAGTAGTTGTTTCCTTCCTTGAATCCTGTGAGGATTTTAGAAAACATTTTCACAATGGTCAGAAAATCGTGCGTTGTAGCCTACATGTATGCTAAGCTAGTTACTTTTAATATATTTTGCTTCTGCCATTGCCATTTTTGTCATTCCTATAGGCAAGTGGGAGAGCCAGCATTTACCGTGATAAACTCAATTTTTGAAATGCTGTGGGATGTTTATTCTCTTTTCTTTTCCCTAGCTTTAAACTTTTCAAACTTAAAAAAACCCTCCCCTTCTGAGGAACCCATATTGTTACTTCTTCCAGGTCTCCTATATCAGTCATAATCCATCTTTCTGCAGTGTGGCCAATTAGACTGAGTAAAATATGCTAATGAAGCTTCCCTGCCTCTTGGACACTCTGAAAACCTCACCACATGAACTCTAGAATGGCATTTGAATTAGTCATATCCCTGAAAGTGACTCATACTCAAGCAATCGACATTTGGTCTTATTTGATAGTCTTTTGGCTATGACACATTAGTTTTGAAATATTTTTCTTCCTATGGTCATACTACAAGGTCATGTAGCAAATTCTGCTGGAAGAAAATCAGAGTTTCTGGTGGTGGTGGTGATTGTCACTTGATTAGTGGCAAGAACTAAACGTACAGAAGATATTGACAAAAAGAAATTAAATCTTCCAATCTCAGAGGGCTGCCAGAGAATTTGAGTGTAAGGTCTGTCAACTTTTGGACAGCAAAATTGAGCTCAGATTTTGTAGAAACAGATTGATGTGGTTTTCTTCACAACCATAATGTACTGTGTTGTCCTTTAACTATTTACAAATATTCACAAATCACTCCTGTTACAAAAGAAATTGTCAATAAATGGGTGTCTTTCCTCTGCAGACTCTAACTCTCAGATAAAATGGTTCTAAATCTGAGGCAGTTTGAAAAAGTTGCAAATTGGTAGGTAAGAACAATTTGCCGCCATCTGTCTTTTAGAGGATCCCCTCAATCATTAGAAATACATGACTATTATCATCAGTCAAGTAAGTGTGTGTGTGTGTTCTGAAGAGTCAATTCTAAATGATACTGCTGCTTTAGGAAATGGTAGATTTACTATGTGTATAAGGTGAAGGAGAAACAAGACTGGATGATGAATCATGAATATAAACAGTGAAAATGAAAGTGAAGATAAGGCAGAATATCAAATCAGCAACAGTTACAAAGCTATCCCCCATAAGGAGTTTAGCATGGGCATGAAAGAAGCATCTTGAGAGGTTTGTGAGATCTGTATATGGTCAGCTAGCCAGCAGTGAGGCCTTGAGGAGACCATGTTCATTTGGCAGTGTGGTGCAGTAGAGTGCTGTGTTGGAAGTTGAAACACTTGCTTGATAACCTTTCCTTCTGTTTTCTGCAGTGAGGAAGTATGTAAACGAGGATTCACCGTCATTGTAGATATGCGTGGGTCAAAATGGGACTCCATAAAGCCTCTGCTGAAGATTTTACAGGAATCCTTTCCATGTTGTATTCATGTTGCACTGATAATCAAGCCAGACAATTTCTGGCAGAAACAGAGGACTAACTTTGGCAGCTCTAAGTTTGAGTTTGAGGTAATTTCCCCTATGGTATACGAATTTATATTTGTTTTGTGGTGTTAAATGTTCTTACTAATGATCAGCACCTTGAAAACTCTCAAATGAATTATATTCTACCTGAAAGGAGGGGAACTTTAGACCAATTGTGCTAGAAGGCATGTGGTTTTCTTCATGTACTTAGGCTAGGAAATGTTGTGTGTTGTTTATATTCTTTTCATAAGCTCAAGAAAGATTGAATTAGATTTTTCTCCCTAATGATAAAAACTTAGGTTTTGTCTCTTTGTTGTCTTAGTCTGCATTGTGATATATCCAGAATCCAGAGGAAATCAGCTCAGTGAACCTCACTGTTATCCTCTTGCAGCGTTGCAATACACAAAGTCAAAACTTAATCAAAACAGTAGTTGATGTTTTGTTCTTAAATGTAGTAAGGTAAGAAAGAAGTGTCGGAAAATACCTGCCCTGTCTTCTGCTGATCAGACCTGATACTTGAAATGTGTGAGAAAAGTTGTCGTGTAGATTTCATGAGCAGAATGATCAACTCTTACAAAGAGAAAAGCAAAAACTTGAAAGGAAATTCCAAATCCATTTCAGTAACAGTATTTTTTTCTTTCCATTTTTGTTTTTTAGACAAATATGGTGTCTCTGGAAGGCCTTACCAAAGTAGTTGATCCTTCTCAGCTAACCCCAGAATTTGATGGCTGTTTGGAGTACAACCATGAGGAGTGGATAGAAATCAGAGTTGCCTTTGAGGACTACATTAGCAATGCAACCCATATGCTGTCCAGACTGGAGGAACTGCAAGATATATTGTCAAAAAAGGAAATGCCTCAGGACCTGGAAGGTGCTCGCAATATGATAGAGGAGCATTCGCAATTAAAAAAGAAAGTCATTAAGGCCCCTATCGAGGACCTTGATGTGGAAGGACAAAAGCTGCTCCAGCGGATACAGAGCAGTGATAGCTTTCCCAAAAAGAACTCTGGGTCAGGGAATGCAGACTTACAGAACCTTTTACCCAAAGTGTCCACCATGCTGGACAGGCTGCACTCAACACGGCAGCATCTGCATCAGATGTGGCATGTGCGGAAATTGAAATTGGACCAATGCTTTCAGCTCAGGCTGTTTGAGCAGGATGCTGAAAAGGTAAGGATTGAGCAAGGAGACTATAAATGGCCAATACTTGACAGACATGAAAGAAGTACCAAGGGTAACTGAAAACAGTAATTTTTGTCTTTGAAGTTAATCACTAGCCTTTTGATGAGAAATAAGGGACTTCTTGATTGAGAGGCACTCAGGGTCTTCTGGAGTAAAGGGGATGGGATAGTAGTTCCAAGCTGTAAGGAACACAGGAAGCTCTTACCAAAGAAAATTTTAACTGCTAGTGACTTCAAAGTGCTTTTTTTTTTTAAGCATTTGCTCCAGACAGATGCTTTTGCATGCATCAAGTAAAGAAGAGTGCTGGTATACTTTATAAATACAGATGATTACAGACTACATTGGTCTTCTTTTGAGTGATCTTTGGGAAGTGAGTGACAGGCAGTCAACAAAGTCTAAAGAGGCTGACATGGAGAGCTGCTTCATTGATGCAGGGTTTGAAGTCCCAGGCAAAAAGCTGATGTATCTCTTCTGACAGTGCATATGTCATTAACAGAGAGCTGAGTGATTTGAGAATGTTTCAGGCTAACCAGTCCCTTCAAATGAAAGCCCTGGATTGTCATGAAATTTGAAGAGGAAGTATGGCAGGCAGGTCGCTTTTAGATGAGCTCAAATAAGGTCAATTTTCATGTAGAATGGTTTTGCTTATTATTGACTTGTTACCCTGGAACAAATAGCTTTAAGGAAGGGTGCAGAATTTTTCTCTGGGAGTAATAGTAACTAGATTATGTAGTCAAGTAGTAGGTATGTTTTTTGTCAGAGCTTAAAGTACTCAGATTTCTTAAAGTATTTTATATAAGACAGCCTGAACTGCACGAGACCATCGGTCCATGTTAAACTAGTCTTCTGCTCTCCAGCAGCTGTAACTAGCAGTTACATGGGGAAGAGTAAAAGCTAAACAAATATATAAAACTTAACTTCTTCCTGCTTCTTCATTTGTATTCTTCACCTATACTTTCCCTTAGCCTCATCATTTCAGCTCAGGGACTTTCTTTACACTACTGTAAATGTTTTCTGCTGTGTTTAAAAAATAATTTTTTTCTGAAGTACCATTTAAAGCAAATGTTTACTGGATGGATATAGCTGAAAATAGTAGGGACATGTAGAGAGTTGGAAAAAATATATAAGTATTATCTATTTCTAAAATTATTTAGAAAATAATGCAAGCTGTTTTTCTAGCATTGCTCTTTCAGACCCAAATGCATTTTATCAACCTTGCAGCCACTTCATTACAGCGTTAATTATTCTGCATTATAGCATATCTTTCAGTACCATGTGAGCACTATCAAAATATATTTTGTTAATTTTCTCATATTTTATCAAATTGCTTATATAACTTGGGCTTTAAGAAACTTTGTGTGAAATACTTGAGCCTGTGGGATTGACGTCTGTCCTGCCATGTGGTTGCATAAGCTCCTATCAGTATTTTCTGTGATTCCAGGAATAAGTCTATATTAAATTAGCATGTCTTTCTTTCAGAAGGGAAATATTAGGCGCCCCAAAATGAGGTTGACAGCAGCTACCATACCTAGGACTGTTTTTCTCTCATTAGCCAGTAAAAAAAGATTAAAAAGAAGGTTTGCGTAGTATCCCAACTCACTTTTGGGTTAAGACCTTTGCCTTAATCTGCTTGCAACCTATATTTTTACTTCTTGTGTCAGATTAGATTTCACAGCTCATGACTTTTTTATCAATGTATAATCTCTGTTTTACTGAAATGTGGGAAAGGATGGGATCTTTTTTGGAAAGCAAAAGGGTATTGCATGGAGAGAAACGTGTTCCCTCCAGAGGATTTGCTCAATTCACTGCAAGAAATTTGGACTGGTTCAGGAGAAGAGAAGGCAAAAAAGGGATAAGGTGGGAGGGAATCTGATTGGAATTGCCCTTTAAGTGTCTGAGGGCAACAAATTCAAGTGATCTAGAGAAGGATGGTCACGAGCAGTACCAGTGTCTGTTTTGAATAATGTTCTAACACATTTTCACTGAGTTCTAGATAAGAAGCTTAAAATTTTAGGAGTATGTGATCAGCTGTCTCAGTTATCTAAACTTCAAAAGTTTGGTTTACAGTTCTTACCATATTGTGATCTGTTTATAATTTTGTTTGTGATGGACTTGGGACAAATACTGGACTTGAAAATGTTGTTCTGTTAGCCAGCATATTTTGAAAGATCTTTAAATGAATACTTACTGCTTATTGCTACCATTTTTTCCTGGACAATCCGTTGCAGCTTATCCAGAGAGTAGGTGTGTCTCTTTTGCTGAAATATAGCAAAGATTTCAAGACCATTGTGAGCAGGTGGGGTGTTAAACAGCTCTTTGCTGTGTTGGTTGGTCTTTGAAAACTTTGTCTTCCAGTGCCACTGTTAACATACCTGTATGCCTTCACTGATAGCCATTGTCATATAAGGTCTCTCCTAAAATTTGTTGGAATATTAAAATACTCCTTTTTTTTTTTAACTAAATTTTAAAGATTATTCTTAAATTTTCTTGGAATAAGCTAACTCTGTGCTCATGTATACTTTTAATAATTCATCTAGAAATATAACACTTGTTTTCAAATCTCCTGCAAACTTATGAACTAAAAATATTAAACTTGCCGCTGAAGTACTTGATCAGCATGAAAGAATTTATATTTAATTTCTATGAGTTGCCATTTTCATTCTAGACTGCTAAGCTGCTGACGTCAACAAGCGCTGACACCAGAGAATGTATAAGCTTGGCAACTCAGGGCAGTGCTCCGAGTCTGTTTGTTTACTATGACTTCTTTGTAATAATGAAGTTTGTGATTATGACATTACTGTAGCTTGCTGAGATAAACACGTATAGTAAAGATAACAGTAACAGCCTCAGCTGTTTGATCCAAAAAGACAAATTTCAGCAACGTTTGTGTTAAAATGTACAGTAACTTAAAATAGAAAGAGCATCAGTGTTAATTTTCATGGCCTTCGACTCTGTATTCTGTGTTCATAGGTATCTTCATTACTTGCCTGTGATTTCTGCCATAACAAATTATTGAACTTTCTTGTTTCCTTAATATTTTCATGTAGATGTTTGACTGGATCACACACAACAAAGGTCTGTTTCTGAACAACTACACAGAGATTGGAACCAGTCACCCCCACGCGATGGAACTTCAGACACAGCACAATCACTTTGCCATGAACTGTATGGTAAGAACAGGCCCCCCTGCACAGACAGCACAGATGTGCTGGCTGTTTGTTCTGTGTTAAGGTAGAATTTGTAAGGACAGACACAGATCATTCCTTCTTTACAAGTAGTGCAAATTCGTGTTTGAGCAGTGAAGTTTTAAGACACAATGGAAGAAAATAAAGGATAGTCAGGTACAGAGGTACTGTGATAAAGCAACAAAATTGTTTTGACAAATGGCAGAACAACCTCAGCAGCTCTCAAATATAAGTGTCCAAACTTCTAGAACCTGGGATGTGTTCTTGGAATACTACCTTGGGTCTTGTAGAAAATTTCAGAGAATCATGTGTAATACAGATTTTACCTCTCCATCTGAAAGAAATGGCTCTCAGGATCTTCTGGATAAATTTCAACTCAGACAAAACTTCTGAGGAGTAACTGAGCCCGGTGTAATAATTTTCCATGGTTTTAAGAAGACACTTCTCTTTAATGGAGCACAGCAAAATGGAGCTAAAACAAGTTTTTTTGTCAAATATCATCAGCAGGCTGTAAAACAAAAATTGGATTTTAACTGGCAGTGAGTAAAAGCTATTTACTTTCAGTTTCATGAATTGCTGTTTGAACATGGGGACAAAATTCTGAAGTACATTTTAGGTCCATTGTAGGTGTTTAAATACTCTTGGGAGTCTGGGCCTAAATCCAGTTCCTGTTTGTTGGATCAATGAAGGAAGAACACTACCACTCTTGTTACAAATTAATATTTTTGGCAGTATAAGTATGGGAATTGAATTAAAGTATGGTTGAAATAATTAACTCTTCCAAGAGGGTTTTTCTGTAGAATAGCAAGTGGCGAAATAAACTTACCTAGGTTATGTGTCTTGCAGAAGTAATGGTAGGACTAGTGAAGCAGTTCTTGTGTATGGTGTAGCTGGAGGTAAGACAACAAAAGACATGATTAGAGCAGGCATATTTTCTTCTTTTGCAATTCAACTCTGCTTCCAAAAGTTTAAAATTAAAATCAATATGAACTTTCTGAAATGAATAAAGCAAATGCTGGTGAACTTCATAATTAAGTTGTGTAACATCCTAAGTGGTTTTGACCATTAGGTTTGGTTCATGGCATAGGGAATTGCTGCCTTATGGAGCATCTTGTTGTTGTTTTTCATTGCTCTGCATATGAAGTAGAGCAGAAAAAAAGCCAGGATGACAGTAGGTGTCATTGACATGAGATGACTTTTGTAACTTAGTAATTTTGAGTGGCTTTCCAGGCAGTTCTTGGGGTTGCATTCTAAAGGTTAAATTCTTCTGTAAGCCTGTCCTCAAATTAGTCACTGTTATACTCTTTTCTTCAAATTGGTTGACTTTAATGTTTTCCCTTAATTTAGACTGTTCAGATGCTATCAACAGTAGGAAGCACTTGAGCAGTGCAGCATAATCCTTCCTGCTCTGTGTTTGCTATTAGTCTTTTCCTGTTAATCTCTCCTTTGCCTTTAGTTGTCAAATACATTAATTACAGGGGACTTTTTCTCAGCCTGCAAAATGTTTTCTTAAAGCTTTCAAGGAGCATCTAAAATTTGGGGCAAATTAAGCTATCTGAACATTTGAAAGGGTAAAAACAAAGTAGCATTTTTTTATGTAGCATAGCCCCCCCCATAAAGAGTTCTCTGCCATGGAAAATGTAAATTCAGTATGATTGGTCCCTGGTTTTGATTTAAGCAGTATTCAGATTATCTAGGTTTTATTTGGTTAGATGACAAAAGCCTTTCGTACAGATTAGGGGCAAAGATTAAACTGAATGTGACATAATAAAATGAGGTGAATTGATTGAATTTTGGCAGGCCTTATTTTTCATTTGCTTTCAACTAGAAAAATGTCAGGCAGTCTTAACTCCTGCAAGCATGTTGGACTTCTCCCTGACCACTCTCCACATATGCTCAACAAACTGCTGTTGGTTCACTCTTCCTGTCAGTGTAACTCTTCAGTAATCAAAGTGGATTTAAGGTCTCTTGTGTGCATATTCTAACACCAGAAGTGAAATTTAACTTTTAGCCTATCTACAACCACGTGAAATGATTCATTTGGATGGAATAGAGGAAGGGAGAAAGACAACTATGGATCAACTTTATTTATTGCAGGAGATTTTGAAGGCTTTTCATTGTGGCCCTAATTGGACCTTAGTAGATCTTGCCTTCTAGTCAATTTTCTTTAGGCTCAGCTTGAGGTAGGGAAGAACTGTTCAAAGGATAAATGCTCCCCAGGCAGCTAAATGCAACCTCTTGCACTTGGCTCATAGCTTAACTCTGATAATTGATGTTGCAGCTGCTTTTCCCAACACATTGTGGTTGTTGCAGGGTACCCACTCCCCTGCACAGCAGGTGCTAACCTCTGCCGATAGCTGGGTCTCTCATGTCCCCTTCCTTCCCAAGCAGCAGCTTGTTTCCAAGAGGTGGAGGCCAACTTCTGCAGCTGCTTATGCCAGATTTGGCTGAGAAAGAGTGACGGCCTTTGGGTGAGATGCCAAAATTTTGATCCGGTCTTCTAGTCTGAAGCAAGCCACCTGGATGTAAACCATTGTGAAAACTACTTATTTCCTGTCATGAACAAGAGTTAGTTACATCAAGGACAAAGAGGATTTGCTGAACTTTTTTTAATTTTCTTGCAATGGCTTTGTGCCATTTTTAGCATGTTGGTTTTCAGTAAGGACACAAAATAGTTGGAAGTGTAAACCAAATGTTATAAAACAAACAGGTAAAGAATACATCCAAGGAAGAGATATAACTTTACTTTCACCAGTTTCTTTAGCAAATGGTATATCTAGAAATCTTGTGTATTCATATGGTTGCACTTCAAGGTAACAGGAATAACTTCATGCAAGTCTTAAGCTTAATACACGGACTGGTTCTCACTGCAATAAATCTGTCCCAGAGAAAAGCTGGATGAGGTGCAGTGCTGTGCATTAATGAGGGACATGTGTTTGGTTACCGTGGATTAAGACACAGGTTGATGTGGCTAAAAGAGCTACTGACTGACGGATAGTTCACAGGTACAGCCATAGGTATGCAACTTTCTGTCACTGAATTTGAGAGGCTGTGCACTGATAAAAGTCAAGGCTATCTATTTATAGGGCAAGTAGCTCCCATGTTCCATAACTGTAGAGAAAAACAAAATCTCAGTGATTCTGCTCTCTTAAGGTGAGGATGGATTTTCAGTACAATTTCAGAGGCCTGCTTACAGCAACAGTAAATTGCTGTTGTCAAATCCTGAGATTTATTTAAGCAATACTCAGTTTCAGCTTGACGTTCCTATTTGGGTGACTAAACCAGTGCTTCATGTCTCAAAACAAGTTTTTAGGACCTTTTAAGGGAGAAACCTTCAAATAAGGCATCATAGGAGCTACAAGTACAAAAATTATGCATTGAGTTTTTAAACTGCAAGAATAAAGTCCTCAGTACAATTAGTCTGTCTTGCATGCAAGAGTGGGCAAGACTGATTATGTGTTTGTCCACTCTTTTTCCTGCCATTTCCTATACATCTGCTGAGATACAAAGAAGACAAAAAGTCATGTGAAATACGTGTAAGGAGGAGGACGTTTGCTTGAACATTTTATGCTCTTTTTGCTAGATCAGATGGCCTTGCTTCCATTACAGTTTAACTGTGCCTCTCCTTGCACTGGGGAGGGTTAAAATGCTTGAAGAGTGATGCAGGCAAAATGAAACTTTGTTTGGAGAAAGCTGACACATGCTACTATTAAAGGATGTGCTATGACTGCTTCTTGTCTCAGTGTTGATAGGACCATGAGTAGAAGTTACTTTTATTAACTATAATCCAAAAAGTCTCAATTGTAGGCGTATTGCTAAGTTGATTAATGTTCTCAGAACAGGCTGTTTGCATACACTAAATCATTTTATCAAGGTAGTAATCAAATCCTGAATGCTATCAAAAAAAAGAGAGTGTCAGAGATGAGCTCTGAGTGTGAGAGCTTTGAGATGTGAAAAAAGTATGAGCACAATCATTGAATATCCCTAGGTTTGCAGTTAAAAGTTAAAAAGATGTCTTGCTCAAATCCAGCCACAGGGACTGATACAAATGAAAACATTAAGAAAGTCAGCTAAGATAAAAATCACCTTAGCTTAAAGCTAGTGTAATTTTTTCGTCCTCCTTTGTACTGCTGATATATTTCACCCCTAAGATTATTTTTACTTTTAAATATGTGTTTTTGTAACTATACAGATTTGTCTCTTGAGATAGACATAAGCACCACGTGAATTATAGACTGCCCTTGGTTGTCAGGATTTGGGCAAATGAGAGGAAGGCCACAGGTGTACATCCCTAAGAGAATCTTTATGGTGCCAGAGCAGTTAATGCTTAGACACAATGTCTGGATGCCACCAGCCTGAGAATAGACTGAAAAGGTAAAATAAGTTCAGGCTATTTTCAGCTTCTGAGGAGCACTCCAAAGTCAGCAAGACTAAATAGAACAGGCTAAATGTGCAGTCCTTAAGAGGGAAGGAGCAAACAGATTTTAAAAAGCAGTCAGTTGCTGAGGTGTTAATACAGCAACAAGTATGTTCCTGTCAATGAATCACAAACTAAAGGAACAGACAGTGGTGTTACTGAAAAAGAAGCAAGTCATCTTTCACTCTTGGTACTTACTGGAGTGGCTGAACTTCAGATTTGTAAAGAAAATTCTCTGATTCAGTTGGTCCTATTAGAGAACTAGGTCCAGTTTAGAGCCTAGTATTTAGTATTATAATGGGAAACTATACATGAAAGTGATGTGGCTGTAGGGAGAGTTTGAAGGCATGAGCATTTACTATGATTAAGTAAACATGAGTGAAAAGTAAAGGAGGAAAGAAGGTAATGTTGGTGTTAGATTATATAGTCTTGCAGTAAGATTCCTCAGGTCTCCACCCTGAAAAATGTAGGAAAGAGATCAGATATTTGAAGAAAGTTGGAGTGAAATTATACTGCGCATGTTCCAGTGCTGACAGCAGTGGTTAAATGGTTAGCTGAGAATATTTAGAGGGTCCTTGTAGTTGAAGAGCACATTAAACACTTTCCTTAATTGCAGCTTGGATGTTTCCAAGTTTATATTTTTTCAAGGTAATAGATCAGGTTTTACATTTAGTTATCCTGCAGCCCTCATCGTTGAAGATTGTATTCCCAAACTTTGTTTTACTGTTGCTTCAGAAATGAGACTAGAAGAAAATGTTAGAGAATGTGTAAATCAAAAAAGCATGTGTTAATTCATACATTAATACTACACCATGTTTTGGTAGTCATTTATGTGTGAGGTGGCAGATGATTTGAAAATTCCATTGCTAAATTGATTCTATCACAGTAACATCGTTCAAGTTCACTATAGTCTATATAGAGGTGCCACTTAAGATGCTTATGGACCATGTCACTGAGTTTGATGGCATTTAAAACTGAATGCATAATAGTCTCTGTGTCAGATAACTGCTGTTGGAAATCTTGAAGCTAAACAAATATTTTCTAAATGGGTCTGGGAAAATCAGGAAATAAAATGGAACCTTCTGGTCACCTGCCAGCTTTATTTTGTGTGAGTGTGATAGTTCAGTTAGCTGGTGGGCTGTCACCTGTATTTTTCCCATGTATTTGCCTTTCAGGCACTCACAAAAAAATGACACACTGCAGTTAGGCTACTAATCTGTATTGCTTTGCTGAGGAATACCTTTTTAAATTTGTATACTCTCTGTAGAGGAAAAATCTGCAATGAGGAGCTTTCCAGATATCGTAAAGTGTCCTTTCAGCTTCTGGTTAAAGAGCATTTTGAGAGAAAACAATCATGCTAAATACGTTTAGTATTAGTATCCTTCCTAAAACACTGTAATGCAGTGTTTAATTGTTACCTTTTAAGTCTTATTACAGTAGTCATGTGTGTAACACAATGAATGAAATGCAATATCACATTACCCTTTCACCTTTGAGACAGTTGATACACATTTAGAAGCTGCAGTTGCTTTTTGCAGATTCATGTGGTGTAAATGAGGTCACTAAATAAGACTTTATCAGTTATTGCCTCCTAGATGTTGCTTCCTTAACTAAAACCAGGTTGTAAATCCATACAATGAATAAGATATCAGTCTCTAGTAAATAAGCGTCTTGTAACAGTGTTTCTTATCTCTCAAGCAGAATGCAAAATATGCAGTTGTCTTATAATAATGACACTGGAATTGCCCATCCTTGTAGGGAATTGAACAAAATTTGTTGACCTTCAAGGGTCAATTAAAGACAGTCTAATTGTAGTTGCTATTAGAGAGTCTTTTCCTCCTGAATGAAACTCATCTCATTTGGGTCATTGCATTCTAAAATACTGATACTTAAAACTTTGGTAGTTATATCACATTAGTTATATCACATAGTGAGGTAAAAGGTTTAGATTATTGTAAGGTGTTTTTTGGTGTTTTTGTTTTTTTTTATTTTGTTTTGTGGGGGATTTTTTTGAGGAAAGGAATGTAGTGTACCTAACTTGGAAATTGTTCAACTGTCAGCATTTTAATTCATATTCATACTGCTACAGGCTATATTCTTCCAGATGTGTGAAGCCTGATTGCCATGGGAAAATGAATACATGTTAACCACAGCTCAGTTTTAATTTGTTTTACTTCATATTTATAGTGCCATGTCCTTCATTTTTAACTGCTGTTCCAGAATTTCCAAAATTGCTTTATTATGTGTCACAGTTTCGGTTCAACCGGGCAGAAACACCAATTTGTGTAGTGGTTTCAGTTTGCCAATTTGAGATTTTCTGGCCAACACACAAATTTATGTTGGGGGTTTAGCGTTGGCCAAAGTATCAGTGCACCCACTAGAATTATTTATCATTTCCTGCTGTGAGATAGGATTAGGAGGAAAGCAAAACAGGCTCAAACTTTAAAGGGTACAAAGAAAAACTTTATTACTAGAAATGATAAGAAAAAAATATTAAGAATCAGAATAAAACTTTCAGAACACCTCTCCTTCCCCCCAACTTCTTTTCTTTTACACTGACAATGTACAGAAACAAATCAGTCAGTTTCCCATCTCTAAAAATAGTCTTTCACCAATTTACTTGGGAGAGGAGACTTCTCTTCAGTGTATGGAGATTTTTGTCCACAAGAAACATTTTGCTTGTGGCCTTTATGTCACAGTGCATCAGCTGCCTGGGAGAATGGAAATCTGGTCACTGTGTAAAAATCCCTTCCTCAACTAACAGTCTTCCTACAATTGTTATCAAGAACCATGTCAACTTATGGGGCACACTTTAAGGATTATAACAGTTCAAACAAAAGCTCTCTTCATCTTTGACAACAGAGCTCTTTCTTCTTCTCTTCCCTGGGGAACAGCAGGGGTCTTTTCTCCTTTCTATTCAAACTTCTCATGGGATCACAGCTACTTCACATCTGCTTACTCTAACACCAATGCCTCTGCTGATTTCTACAGTTAGAACATCTCATCCACCCCATAATGCATTTCTGTGAGTTATAGGGAAACAAGAGTCTCTTCTCCCCAGCTTAAAAAAGACATTTCAGTCCAAGAGTGAGGCATCTCCATCAGTCCCTTCCATCTGGGACCTTGACTTCTTCCTTTTGTCTGACCTTGGTGTTTTTATGCTGTTTCTGTGTGTATCTTTATCTTGGTCCTTTCATTCAGGAGAGAGAACAAAGTGTCTGCCAGTCTCATACTGGGCAGTGAAAGAGTACCTATCTTGCCTGGGCCTGTACATGGTTATGTGATCTCTTCCGGGCCGTGGCTGGGAGCTCTTTTATGGTAGAGAGTCTTTCTGACAACTGTGCTGGGCTGGACTAGGATCTTAGCAGGGGCCCAGCCAGAAACAGTGGTGTGTTGTTTGGCTGCATTCCATTTGGGATGGGGGGAAGCCTGGCTCAGCCCCTGCCGGGCCAGAGGGGATCAGTGGGGTGGCCCCTGCCTGGACCTGCTGTCCCAGGGTGTCAGCAGCAGCATTTCTGCCACGTTGGGGGAGAGGGGGAAGCAGCCACGGTCTCAGTGGCCCAAGGGCCTCCCCTCCCAGGGGCCAATTACCTTCTGAGAGCCCAGAAATGAAAGAGAGCTTCCCAGGGCTTTTTTTTGTCTTTACATGTGTGTTTCACAAAAGTGCCTAAAATTTCTCATTGGTGGAACAGTGTGTCAATATTAAAAATAAGACACCGATTGGTCCCTATCAGGTCCAAAGGAGCTGCCCAGGTCCTGACACGGAGCTATTTCAGGAGATTTATATAAACCGCCACGTTATATTACAGAAGGAGTTCAAATGGCAGCCTTTGGTCGTTTCTCTTTTGGCACTTGTTTCTTCTCACAACTATCAAGACCATCTAAGGGCTTTCTATATTCATTTAGCAGTCTTGCATTTATGCTACATACACTTTTAATAGGCCTAAAATCTTTCCGGTCTTAAAATTTGTTGGAAATAGCTGATTTGTACTCTGCTGGTTGTATGGCAGTGCTTGAAAAGCAGAACACAGATATGTGGGATAACCTAAAAAAGTAAGAGGTAGTATTGTGCAGAACGGAAAAACAGCCAACATGACACTGCTGTGCTCACTTTATTGAGTGCACCAGTTGAGCTGTAGGCTGTGTCAGGTATGCTCCTGCTTGCATATGTGCATACAGTTTACAATCAATAGGGATACGTCCTAATTGCCACTCAGATGAGTCTGGACAGTGAAGCCTGGAGGAGCTACAACACTTGCTCTAGCCAGTCAGTGTCAAGCTCTGGGCAATGGCTGGATGCCAGCAGATCATGGTTCACCTGATTTGCTCAATATCTAGTGGTTGGACTAAGTAATCTCCAATCTCAACAATCCTGTGATTCTAAAAACTTAATTTTATATGTATAAGAGTCTGCCCAATTGAAGAAAGTGTCATCTCTATATTATACACAGGTAGCTCTGAAAGAATTACTCAGAAAGCTTTTTGTGGCAAAGTTGCTCTTGTTTTACTTCACAGGAATCAGAAACTTTTGATTGAAAATTAGATTGACCAAGAGCCATCAGTAACTAATGCCACTATGCTAGAAAATACTTCTCATCTTTGACTTTGTCTAATTTTCAGTGCTAGCTCTGAGGCAATATAGCAGCAAGAAAATAAAATGTAAAACTCTTAAACTCGCAACTCAGAGTTCTTTATTTTGTTTCTTGAAAAGTTACTTTCAGAAGTTGATGTAAAGTTTGACAGCTGTTGCATGCATGCATACTGTGGATAGATCAAGAGCTTAGTAATGATACTTCAATTTTCCTGTATTGTCTGTGTCTGAATGTCTTGTTGACTTGAATGTCTGTAAACATTTTTATTGAGGTTGTTGGTTATTTCTTCCTCTTTATTGTAATAATGTGTCTTAATGTTATATAAATTGGCTTAAGTCGATTATTAACATGACTTTTAGACTGATTATTTCAAGTCATCATTCTCACATGTCAATTATGGATAGACTGCTACATTATGCACCTCGATTCCAAAGTTTGGCATGCATAAACTTGCCAAATAAAACCAGACTATTGATCAGTACTGTAATAAAGTAGAATTTTTTAGGAATATACTTGTATATTAAATTGGTCTGCTAACTTGCACTATTTTTTCCCTCCTTCTTCTGCACAGAATGTGTGTGTAAACATAAGCCGCATCATGTCAGTAGCAAACCGCCTGATCGAGTCTGGCCATTACGCTTCACAGCAAATCAAACAGATTGCCAGTCAGTTGGAACAGGAATGGAAGGCATTTGCTGCAGCCTTGGATGAACGGAGCACGTTACTAGACATGTCCTCCATCTTCCATCAAAAAGTGGAACAGGTTAGTGGATGGGGGAGGGCATCAATGTGCATTATGTGCTGGAAGACGGAGTTGTGCAATTTGCTTCTTCTTTGGACAGAAGTGCAAGGAAGTGATTGAAAAGGTTGACAAGAAAGCCAGAATATTTATTTCTGCCAATTTCAATGCTTTGTCCTCCTCAGCCCACTGGCCTTAAATTCTCCACAAAACACTTTGCCCCCATCAGTGCAAGATAAAACAACCAAATTAGCTACATGAATCAAAATGGACTGAAATGCTTAAGTATAAAAAGCTTTTAAGTATTGATATAATGCCTTTCCTACATCTAGAAGCTGCCACTTGTTCTATTGTCCTCACCACTCAACGCCCATCAGTCCTCGAGTGTCAAGTCTTAATTCATAATAATTGCTTCTAGAAAACATAAGTTGAACTGGCCTGAAAGTTGAGAAGTTAATTAACTGCCTTCTGAATCTGAAATTGTGGTGGGAGATGTTTACTTAGTATTCCATAGGAGATTCCTCCTATGCTAAAAAAACATTTTAGCTTTAGGCCTATACCAATTATTTTAATTAAGTCACTAACCATGTGTAACTGCCAGAGAAGAGGTATATGTAGAGGAAATAGGAATAAATATCCCCACGTTAATAATCTTAATGGCGAAAGCATGTTTTGCCCTCAAGGGAGTTCAGTTCTGAAGGAGTTGCTGATCTTGTAGACTGTCTGCTCTGTGCATTCCTGGTGTGTTTGGAGAGCAGAGGTTCTTGGATGGGTATGGCTGATGTGCTGTATGTAGATACTTTTCTTTCATTCTGCCTTGCTAAATTATATCCAAGGAGAGGTCTCATGTCTGATACAACTTTAATTTGGAATGAATGAAGGAGGCATTTGGGAGCTGAAAAGTTCAGAAACAGAGGTGGTGCAGTTGATTTTAAGTTGATTTCTACTACATGGATATTTAACTTGATAAATATCTAGCCATTAGAAATGAGAATGTATTAAGATGCAAATATACATTGCTTTTCATTGTTAGTAGTGACACTGGTTTAATGTCCTTAAACAGACTAAGGCAAATTATATAAAATGATGCCACTATAATAAGTCCTTTTAGCAGGTTTTACAGAAAACCTACATAAAAATGAGATGAAGGAATTGTTTTCTGATAGAAAAGTCAGCAGTCAGCTTGAAGCTTTTGATAGACACAATTCGGTACCTTGTCAATATTGATGCTTTTATAATTACTTGTGTCATTTGGGTTTGCATTTCAGCACTTTGAGCCATACATGTAGGAGAGAGATGAGTGAAATGTAGGTGAACAGACAGGTATAGCTTGACTCAAATGCTGTCATTTTTCATAACAAAAATAACAAATTATGCTCATCAAGGGACTAAATTTTGTTTGTGATTGTGTGCTGGGCAACTATAGTAAGGGTCAGTGTTACCTTCTTTCCCACTGAATATAAGTGTAAACAGGAGTAAAGATAAAAATGAGAGAAAATAGTGCAGCATCTGCTGGGATTAATTTACTTTTAATTGCTCCTTCTGCAGTTTTCATTTTATGATTAGCTGTGATGGATTGCCCTAGTTGATTTTAAGATACCTGCCTGTGATGTATTAGCTGTTCCATTAACAGTGGAGAGCAAGTTCAAGGAAAGAGGGTTTGGAATATGAGTGACCCCTTTAGAGATTGGTGACGCTTGACCTACATAAAAAGATTAAAAAGTAAGCAGCCCAAGAAAAAAACACACCCTTCTTGAATGCATGTGTTGTCTTGCAACTGACAGGTAAGTGTCACTGCCTACTGTCAGGCACAGTGAAGACTGCACCAGCTATCAGTGTCTGCTCACTGGTGCACATAGTGCTTCTGTTAATGCTCAGTGTTTAACATCAGAGATATTTTAAACTGGCCCTTAATGAGAATTAAATAAGTTTTTTAGAGCTAAGTACTTCACCACCCTTCTCTCCAACTATCAAACAATAGAAGAGTACCAGAAGTGATCTATTAATTCCTTTTTCCTCAAAAGACTACGTGTGCTCCAAGAATTAAGATATGTATGATGAGAAAAATGGCTTGGTTTCATAACTTTTGAATCTTGAACTTGACATGAGAAAATTTACTTTACACAGCTCACATATGCTTGGCTGTACTAGCTTTAACAAGTATGAAAACTCCTAGAAAAACTGATTTTTTTTTCCCTTTTTCACTTTCTAGCCTAATAGGGGTATAAAATTCATGCCCCCTAGCTGTGAAAAAGTAAGTTGGCAGAACTTCTGCTGTGTGTATAGCTGTGATGGCAGTTTCTTGTCTGTCAAGACAGCTTAAACTTCAGAGATAATTTAAATTGTTTGCAGAAGAGATTTCTGTTGCAGTATCCTCAATTTCCCCTGAAAGGCTTGACTCGAGCAGCTATGCTGACATAGCTGTGTGCTCAAAGTTCAATGCTAGTCCTAAGAGACCTCCACTTAAGTTGTAAATCCCTTACATGCTTGCTGCTGTGGTAGGTTGCCAAATGGATTTAGTGCTTCTCTGCCTGTAGAAGTTAGTTCTTTGGGGACTGAGGTGTGAATTTGCTGTGCCTTGACACTGCTTTGCTTCTTTGATAACCTCTTTCCAGCAAAAGTGTTTCAGTGAATGGTTCACCAATGATTCTTTGTGTGCATGTGCAAAGTAACATGGTTTTTCTCTGAGGGTTAGAAAGAGGTGAGGTGATAAACCTTATGATACCATGAGTACCAGCACAGGGAGCTGATGGTCTGGACTTGGAAGCTGTAGCATGTTTTACTTTCGTGTGTAAACAAGATCTTAATTGGCTTTTGTGTTTCTGAAATGGTAGGTGCAGGATGAAGAAAACTTTTTCTTAGCTGCAAAGTCAAGAAAAGGAGCGAGAGTAAACTTGAAGCATCAATATTGCCAACATACATCTAAGCCTGCCTGTCTCCAAACAGCTCAAGGAGTTTCAGATACCTAAAAGCACAAGTGTAGTCAAACTTGAATATTTCTTTTTATTCTGATACAAACTTCTGTTTCTTTCAGAGAGAAATACTGTAAAGACTTTTTGCTTAAAAGAAGTCTTTTCAGTGTCTGTCACACAGATGAATGTCCTTTTGTGTATTACTGTCATGTTTGTACTTAATGGTAGAACCCAAAATCAAAGCTGAATGGTTCTTCTCTGTTGCAGTACATGAGCAATGTGGACTCGTGGTGTAAAGCCTGTGGTGAGGTGGAGCTTCCCTCAGAACTGCAAGATTTAGAAGATGCTATCCATCATCATCAAGGGATATATGAGCACATTACCTTGGCTTACTCTGAGGTCAGTGTCTTGTTCATTTCCTTAGATAAAATCGTGTCGTGTTAAGTTTGGATCATGAATCAGTATCACCTGTTGCATTGGGAGTTAGTTAGAAACTCAAGTGCTGGGCTTCTTTTTAAATATTATATACTGGATTTTGCTAGTTGTTCAAAAGTGAAGTGTTAAAGTCTTCCCTGTAACCTTCGGAAAGAAATTGAAAGATGAGATTTAACCATGTGTGGTACAAACAACTCTTGGAGCACTAAAGTACTAAGTATGTTTTAATTTGCATTTGCATATTACTACCTTTTATTGCAATGGGATATTATGGTTTAAACATTTACTTGAAGGGAAGTTAGCTGGGCATTCTTTGGGAAGGTATTCTGTTGGCATGGATTTCTCTAAGTGTGTTTTGAAAATCCATCTCTGAAATTGCCTCACAAAAAAGACTTAACTGTCAAAGGATGTCACTTGAGAAGCCAGAATGTAATGCACTTAGTTTCATCAGCCTCAAAGACACTTAAATGAACTAGGATGCCTATGTAGTCAGCATTTATAAGATTAGCATATCCTATGCTGGTGCTCTAATCTTGGACTCAGCACACACTGGAATCATAATATTTGTCACTATTTCTAGTAGCTGTATTTACAACTTAAGATAAAATGCTTATTTTGAAGGTGGTCTAGAAAGTGATGACTCAACTATCTTTTTTTTTGGTTTTCTTTCAAATGTTGAGTTTTCTGTTGTGTTTTACTTAGCTGAAATCAAATCAGTATTCACTATTACTAGCTAACAGATATTTTCTGCATTTCCTGCTTTACTTGTCTTTCTTTCTTCTGGCAGGGCTGTTCTCGTTGGGTAAAACTTCTTTTAGTTTTCAATTGGACTGATGTTGTTCTGGATTAAATACAATAGTTTTTGCACTCACAAATTCCGTGTTTGGCTAAATCATGGTAAAAATGATCAGTGGACACAGGATAGCTTAGGCCACAGATTGCACCTGTCTTTAAAAGGAGGTCATGAGGACGTCAAATTCATTTGAATTAAAGGTTGTGATTTATACCTTGACTTAAAGTTAAAACGACTTTCTGATGAACCAGCTTTGCTACAGGAAGCTTAATCCTAAATCTGATCACATTTCATTTAGCAGTAAAGGAGGGTAAGATTAGTGTTTATGATTGATCCTATTGTTAGTGTAGCAAAACTGGGTTTTTTGAATACCTGCCACCTTAGGACCTGCACAAACTTTGTGACCATGAGTCAGATGTCCAGGGTTCACAAATTCTTGTTCTTCTGTGTAAAATACACATTGATATCCCTACTCTTGCTCTATGCCACCCTGCTATGTCAACTGATCTAATGACATATTATCACACCTGATAATACTTGCAATTTTACTTACACATAAGTGTTTTAACTCATTCTTGAAAGCATGTTTTGTAGTAAGGTTTCTTGTCTTCATTATAAACTTTCATCATTGGAAGGGACAGAGACATAGCATGTTTGTAACAGATTTATGTGGAGAGGCAGTCTGGGGTGCATGCTTCATGAGAGTGCAGCAAGGAGGAGGAAGGTAAGATTTCTCTAGAATAATGATTATAAAGGGCTGGGGTTGAAATAGTGGCATTTTTTCTGCTTGGTTCTGTTTGGTTTGAGTTGGTTTTGTGTGGGTTCTTTTATTTTGTCAGGGATGTGACTGGATTAGCCTGCTGTTAAGTGTAAATAAGTACTGTGGATTAGCATGTTAAATAATATTTGCTTGCTGGTGATGCATAAAGAAAATAAATTAGACCAGCAGATTATGGGATTGCTTTGGGACATACCTTGAAAATTTATTTAGAATTTCAAAGCTGTTGCTTTTGATTTTGGGATAGCTAGATATTTTAACAAAATCTTCATTGGTACTGCTCAAAGGAAAAGAAGAGCACTAAGTGCCTTTCTTCTGATTTCTGGTCATTACTTTTCCCCATCTGGTAAAAAACAGTTTGGTCTTTAGCAACCAGAATTGATGCAGAAATAATAACTGTATGCTTATGTACAAACTGTTTTCCTCCCCTGGGCAGGTGGTTTTATTTTGCATTTTTCAAATGTGCATTCCTTTTTGAAGATCGATGGAGGCGTCTTTCTGTGTCAGGATATTACAACACTATTGCTTATCATTATTAGATGTATGACTTCATTTCTATTACAGTAAGGAGCTCCTTTCATTTTGTAATGAATGAACAGTGGGGGAAGAGAGAGCAACACTGTGGGAATCACAACACTGTCACTCATTTTAGATTGCGATGTCTTGACAACACGACTTGGTTGCAAAGTAGAAGACAGTAACTTTAAGAAATTTAATGCTTTTAAGACTAGACAGTCTGATTTTACTGAGGGTAATTACTGTATATTACTAGTAAAGCAACTTAGTAGCTTACAAGATGAGACAACTGGTGTGCCTGAAAATCCAACAGATGTGCCTTAAATCAAGTTTTATATATATATAGATATATATAAATAAAGTTATACATTTCACTGAAATCTTAAGGCAGTCATGCACTAGGAAGGAAGAAAAATTTAGTGTATTAACTCCAAAGGAAAATCTGTGCACAGTCATTTGTTTATAAAGCTAATAAACTAATTGGATCAAGGAACTGTCACAATTAGTTTTTTTCACCTAGATTTTAATGGACTCTGAATGGATAATTGAAGTCCATTATCTTACATTATTTGAGGGACTTACTATTCTTTTGGATACAGAAATGAAAAAAGATATCAATGTAACTATGCTATGGACTATGCATTTTTTCTGCTGACCTGACTTAATGGAGCTACTTTCAGAAGTGAGCATCATTCTCTGTGCTGATACTCATTGCTAAAATGAAAGAGCTTGAACTGGAACTGAGAAATAAACTCCCTTGTAACCTAATTATTAGAAAATAATTTTCATTTCGATCTGTTTGACTACTGAATAGCAAATTCAAAATGTGTCTAGACCTAGTAATAAGCTGTTGAAAATAGCCACTGGGGCAAGGCCTTGGCAAATTTGTTGTTTCTGACGTGGTGTTGATTTGATGGATTCAGGCTGTTGTTTGTACTCGAGTCTTGCGGTTTCAGATCATTTTTGTTCCTGCCTGCTAGATGAGCTGTTAGAAAACTTCTTTACAGGTAGCTGAATGATACTGCATTGTAACAATTCTCTGAGCTTTATGCTAAAAGTGACAGAGTAAATGGCAATGAAAAGTGCTTTTAACACTAAATCTTGATAGTGTCCAGATATGAGAGGATTATTGCTTTCTATTTAGCATGCAAGGTAAATCTGAATATTTCTGCTGTGGTTAAATCAGAGAAGACAACAGTTGGAAATGACAAATGTTTCCTGACAGTGTCAGTAGTTAAACACATTTTGGAAAACAGTATCTTTTTGTTCTACCTGGAAAGGGTTTAAGTGATTTAATCAGAATTACGTTTGCTGTAACAGCAGTTTTCCCATGGCTTACCAGCAACAGTAATAATTTATAAGTTGTAAATCATGTCAGATTGAATCACATACTAAGTTTTATATCTGTTGGTTTAAATGTATTTGTCAAATTAACATTAACCTACAGAAAGTAACTTCCCTGTTCACCTTTAAAGCAAATGTAGAAAGCGATTATTTTGGAAGGATAATTATGGACAAATGCTTAATTTTAGGTGTTTTGTTGACTAGGGAAAGAGTTGAAGAATATTTATTCAAAGTTAGATTTAATTAGTTAAAAAAATAAACCCCACAACAACAACAAAAAACTCAAAGCCAACAAAAAATCCCAACCCTTTGAAAGAAAATTGTTCTTAAAATAATGAAAAAATTGAAAGACAGGCTGTTATTTAGAAGAGTGCTACTTGTTAAAATTATTTTAAATAGAAAAAGAATATAATTTTTTTTCTTTCCTATAGTAGCTGCATGTAGGTGATCATTCCTGCAATAATATTGTCTTCATCAGTGCTTCCTGAGTTCTTGAAGACATTTAAAACTGGGAGAAGGGGTGGGGTACAATGTAGTAGCCCAACAAGCTTTTTGGCAAGACGTGTAATTCTTTGTCCTTTCTGTTGGTCAGGTGAGCCAAGATGGGAAGTCACTCCTTGACAAACTTCAGAGACCTTTGACTCCTGGGAGTTCCGATTCCCTCACTGCATCTGCCAACTACTCAAAAGCAGTTCATCATGTCCTGGATGTCATCCATGAAGTATTGCACCACCAGCGCCAACTGGAAAATATCTGGCAGCATCGAAAGGTTCGCTTGCACCAGCGGCTTCAGCTCTGCGTTTTTCAACAGGATGTTCAACAGGTAGGTTTCACTTCACTTTGTCTAAATGCCTTTGTATTCTGTCAGCCTGGTGGCACTGACAGGTGAGTTTTGACTGCGAAGATCCATGTTCTTTTATATGACAAGTGAATAGTTCCATGGGATTGACTGAATGATACCAAGTTCTGTGTTTTATCAGAACTTGGATATTGGCTATTCTGGATAACAATTGTATTTGAAAGTTAGGTCTTCTTCATTTTTTTTTTCTGATTTTAAATAAATTCATTCACTTTAAGTCATAAATGGTGAAAAAGATTTTTAATATAGACAGCTATTCTGAGTTTGTGCCAGAAGCTGACATTCACATTCTGGGTAAAATTCTGCATTTGAAGTGTCGAAAAAACTTCTTGTCGTAACATGCAAAAAATTAATAGTGTTACTTTGTAACATTTTTGATTTTAAATCCTCAGTGATACTTAATTGACTTAATAGTGTTTCTTTAAAACCTGAGAGTAGTATGATAAGGAATTGTAAAAATTACAGATGAGATTACTTTCTGATAATAACACTGTTCTTGAATTAATTTTTATCAGCTGCTATTTTTTTATTATTATGACAACATGCATAAAAGTTAGTAGTTACATACAGGCATTAGTACCTCTGACATAGCTTTGCCTTTTTAAAGTAAAAGAACATAAAAGTCATTGAATTGATGGATTTTTAATAAGCATAGAATGTTGGCTTTGGACTACAATTAAAAGAGACATTCGTAATTTATCCTTTAAGAGCTCATATTCATAAAAAAGTAAAGATCGCCAGTATTTGCCGATCATGTTCTTTCATTTCAGTGTAAAAGTGTTCACAAATCACAACTTCTGAATGGGGTTTTTAGATAGATAGCCATAGTTCTGATTAATCTTTTTTCTTCGTTATTAGTTGCATTTTAAGCTAAATTTCTTGTACTTTTCTGTTTCAAGAAGATACTGGATGTGAGCAGTTGGGAGTGAAATAACTGATATTCATCATTTACAGTAAATGAAAAAGGTAATTTAGGCAGATGGTAGGGAGACTGAGCAATCTTGCTAACTGAACTTTCTTTGACATCTGGTGGCTATCTCTTAATGTAATTAAAGACAATAACTGAAATACTTAAGCAGTAAATTATGTAAAATCTTTAAACTTTATTACCTAATTTTTTATCTGAAAGGAAGCATACATTGAAAGACAGGCTGCTATCCAGATTGCCAATGCTGAGATGTGACAAAGAATGTAGGAAGGCATGAAGATTATTAGCTGACTAGAAAGTAAAAGAAAGCAGAGGGAATGTTACGAATGATCAGCAAGGGCACAGAAAACCAGAGACTCCATTCATTATGCTGTTGTATAAATCCTTGAGGCTCTCCAGGAAGATTACAGCCTAAGTAGTGGCTAGTAGGGAGGGTTCAGTACTGGTACTTGCATGAGTGGTCAATGAAGGGCCAACTCAGAATATGCTCTGAATCTATGATGAAGCACAACCCAAAAATGAATCACCTCTTAAATTGAAAAGGCTTTGTAAGGAATCTTCAGAAACTGAAATTAACACAATAGTTTGATTCTCAGGGAAAAATGTAGGTCCTCTCAGTAGCCTGGTGTTAACAAGTAGGGATTGGAGAATGGAACTTTCTCCTCTAGTTTGAATTCAGTTCAACTAGGACCTACTTAGGCAATCTAGGCCAAGGGGTCTCCTGAGGTAATTTGCCAGGTGCATAATTCAAGTTTCAGGCCTGTAGGCCAGGCTTTAGGCAGTTTATTTCCTGGGGGAAGGTGTTCATTAAATGCTGCAGAGAGTCTTACTGTACTGCTCCGACTCTTTGCCTTGAATATCTTGGGAGTCATAAAATGCTTGTAGGAAATTTTCATTTTCTACTCCGTCCTAAATCATGGTTCTTGGTGTAGAGGAGTTAGCTCTCAGACTGCTTTGTTCTTTGAAGTTGGCAAATAACCCATCATTAGACTCAAGTAAGTCATTGTGCAGTCACCACTAGGTTCTTCAGCAAGATGCTGGGTTTTCCTTGTCTGTATTAGACTCATCAGCCTTTGGAACTGCTGCATTTAAGATGAAGTAGTCACAGATTTGAAAACAACCAAGTGGACAGCTTTGCATATTTCTATAACTTCCAGTATCAGTAATGTGCTATCCAAATCATGAATGTGGATTGTGAGTACACCAGAAGCTTTCAGTATGAACCAGTTGCCTCATGAATGTTGATCTATATTGACTTCTTATTCAGTACATGCCTTACCTACTGGTTGGAGAAATTTCTTTCATCCTGTTTACGCCTGTGGTTTCTTTATATGCTTTGCAAGACAGACATTGAATTAAGGTAGCAAGAGATCCTCTTGACAGTTTGAAGCTGCAGCTTTTTGTGCTGATGCACATCTTTATCAACCACATGAAATTTCAAGCTAGATCTGTACAGATGTGCAGCCCCTGTTTACTGTCTTCCTAAGTCCTTCCCTTAGTTTCCGGTAATTACCCTATCAGAGATTGTCCTTTGGTTTATCTCTGTAATGACTGCTAATTGCTGAAATGTTGCATTTGGAAGTAGAGCTCCTTATGCTGCTTGAACTTAACTTTGCAGATACTGGGTATTTTTGGAATTGTATTTTGATTCATAGTGTGAATTTTGGTCACTGTTCCCTTTCATAATACAACTTCTCATACTAGGATTTCACTGCAGGTCAGTCTGTAAGACAGTGACCATCCATACCAGATAGATTAATCTAATAGCCACAGCAGACGTCTTAGAGATTGTAGCTCTCTCAGCTTTGACAATTTTTCTAGGGAAAAATGTGGTCTTTCATAAAAAGATTCTTTTTTTCTTGCAAAACGAAAGCAAAACAACTTTATCAGGTCATCCTAATTTATCTGAGAAATGTTAGTTTTTCATTTGAATAATCACTTAACACCATTCAGTGCATGAAATTACCCTGGTTTGAGGTATTAGTTAAATTTATATCTGAGACATTTCTGAAATGGTTTATGTAGAACTCCAAAGCAACTTTCTTTCTAAAATACTTTGGTTTTTGTCTGCACATTCTCTCTGTGTTCAAATGTTAAAAAATTCAGTTAAGATTGATTGAGAAGCTAACATGAAAACATTGTCAGTAAAGTTAAATGTGTTGGGGCTTTTTTTTCATTTCAGAATAAGCTAAGTGTGACTCTCTTCCACTGTTTATAGTTAGTTTGCCCATAATGGCAAGCAACCAAGTGCATTGTAAGTGAATCTATAACTGTCCTTCAGCATGAGTCAGTGATTTCCTCCTCCTCCCTCTGCTGGATTAATGAAATAATTCAGTTAATGGAAGTGTTAAGTGAGTGACAGAGCTGAGTTGGAGGAGAGAATTAGCCGTGTTGAGCTGGTGCTTCACTTTGTGTTACTTCCACCTTAGAAAGTTCATTGGGTTTTTTCTTCCATCTTGCCTGTTCTTGTATACTGGGAAGCTGTTTCTAGTGGAGCTTTCCAAATCAACAAAAACATTGTGGTGATATTTGAGTACACCAAAATCATCTGTTGATCTTTTGAAGCAAGTGGTTAGGAAAGTAGTGCATAAAATAATGAAAATAGTAGATAAGAAGTGAATTACAGAAAATTTGAAATTTGAAAACGTATGACAGTCTTAAACTGAATAGAATCCTGTGTTTGACTTTAGGTGGCAGAAACATGTAGAGAGATCTACTTCCTGGTTAGTTTGTATATTATCATCTAAGAAAAGGATTTTTATTTTAATTTTTAAAAAAATCTGGGCACTGGCACTCACTTGTCTATGTAGCCCTTCTAATATAAACCATGCTAGTAAAAGTATAATTTTATGTTTAAGAGCTAGTAAGCTTACCAAGTAGAGAATAGTCAGCCTTTCACCTAAGGAAAGGAGCTGACTGATTCTGATCTGAAGCAATAAAGCAGACTTGGAACAGCAACATGGACTTCTACTCTTTCTAGGTTGTGAAAGGTCAAAATTGAGCATAAAGATAATGTTTCTGGTAGAGTGATACTGCTGACACTCTTATGATCAGAGTTTTGGAGCCTGAAAAACTCTTCTGGTAGCTTGCAAGCCAGAAATTTTGTAAAACATGCTGGTAGGAGGTGCTTTGATGGGAGTGAGGGGGATTAGTTGTTTTTGTTGTTGTTTGGGGGGGGATGTGTTTTGATTTGGTTTGGCTTGGGTTTGTTTTTTCCCCCCAAAATATATTTATTTGATCATAGTGGGTGTCTTCTCTGTCCATGTTGGATAAATGTACTGCTTCTTGCATGATCTGCCTGCCTCAGGACAGGTTAAAGTCACTGGTTCCAGACTTGAGTAATGAAGGGCGGGCCACGAATGCTTGCTGCTTGCTACTTGCTAGCATCAACATGATTTCACTGTGTGATTCCCATGTGGCTTTTGAAGGCGGTTCCAGTGTAAAATGGCTCTTTTTTGAGAGAGTATTTCCACATTCTAACTACCCGAAGATCAGAAATGCAGAGATTTCCGTCTTCCCTTTCTGAATGCTATGTCAGCAGCAAGTAAGTGGAGATCAGAAAAGTGAATTTATGCAAAATAGGTAAAGGTGTGGGGGGTGAGGAATGGATAATAGTGTGGGAAAGACTGGTGAAAATGAACATGTTGAATCTGAAAAATATCAGATTTACTTCTACGAGCAGCATATACCACATATTTTACAGCCATGAGCAATGATTTTGTTAAAATGAAGCTGTCTTTCCATAGTAGTATATTCTTTTGGGAGCTAGAAAAGTAAGCATTTTTCTAGATCCAGTGTTGATCATAAGGATGGTTTTGCTGAGACTGCAGTAGAACTTAATTGCATCGTTAAAGCAACTTGCTTCAGTGGAGGATGATACTGTTCACCCTTTCACTGAAAAGTGTTGAGCCTCTTAGACTCCTGGGTATTACCTAAGTACCGGATTGAATTCTGTTGTGTTCAGTATTGGTAGAACAGTCCTTAGTGGCTCAGTATGATCATTTCTGTAACTCTTACTTCTCCCAGGAAGAGGAAGAAAATGTGTAAATTTCTAAAAGGCTAATATCAGTGCCAGCTAATGGTGTTGTCCTTTGATTGAAGTGGTGTGCAGAGCACTTCCTGATGGGAAGAGCCTAACTTGACTCTGAATCTACATGCCCTAAAATTCCCAAGAGTGCTTCCTCAGTTTTGTTAAGATTCAAGGTATGAAGGCTGAACACTAATGAGACTTACATCCATACTGATTTCACTTAGAGGCAGTAATGTTCCTCTAGTTGAGTGGTTTATGTCATGATCTGTGTACTGGATTTCTATGACAATTTCTTCCCTTGAGAAGATACTCAGCAATATTTGGAGCAAAAATCATTCTCCCTGGGCTGCTTTCTGCTTTTCATCCCATGCTTTCTGGGACTAACTTTGCTGTTGATTTCATTTGTTAGCTTGTAACTGTTAGTAGTCTCCAGAGTTCAGTCTAATTATTTCATCCAAACACATCTCTTTTCAGCTCTTTTTATAATGGGAAAAGTAGTATCCTGAAACTAATCAAATGTTTTGGTAATAATAACTGATGCCATGTTTAGCTGCTCACTCTCCTTTCTCTGATCAATACTTGACCTTGAAAGAGGAAAATAAAAACTTGCGTTGACCTAAAACACAATAATAGTCTTTTGGCAACACTTACTAGGAAAACAAATATTGCATAAGTTAAGTATTGAGATTTAATGAAGTGTTGGTGATTTGAAGTGGTTGTATTTTGTGGTATTAGGGAATTGTTTGTTGTTTTGAAGATGTCCAGTAGGAGAGAGCTTGCAAATGGAAAAATATTTGCATGGTCAAGATAAATGAGAAAACCATGTTTTCATTCTTCTGCTAAAGAAAGCATGGTTGTTTTTCATGGGAATAGTGTGTGGGATTACATGTGTATTGAATGTGGTTGTGAGTGGTGTTGCAGGAATGGTTCTCAAATCTGTGTGGAAGAAAAAGGAATTATTTCTCTTTAGTTATACTCAGTTATACTTTCAGTACAAGAAGACCTCACCCAACTTTAGGAATCAGAGTAAAGGACACTAGTAGATAAGAAGAGGCACAGTACAGGCTTTTGAAAGTTACTTTCAAAACCAACTAAAATATTCATGTTTTAAAGAAAAAGGAACACTGAAGGTGAATATTAGGTAAACTATTCTGCACCACTACATAAGTGCTGTGTAGATATGGTTAGCTGATATTAGAAAATTGCTTATGTGCTGTTGTTTTGAATTCTGAATGTCATTCTTTAACCTTTTGAGTATCTTCCAAAAAACTGAATACCATATGCATACTTAATTAATGGATTAAGTTTTGGCTAGGAAGTATTAGTTTGAAGGGAGGTTAGATTTTTTTTTTCATTCACCCATCAGAAATTTCGTATGTGTGCAGGAATCTTTTGTATTAACTGACAGGAACTAATTACATATACAGTTTTTACTATTTATGAAGCTTTCAGCCCAGTCATTGTGGTAGAAGCATTGCAATCCTTAAAACGTCTTTTGTTCACCACTTTTTCAGCTATAAAATTTACAATAAACAATTATGTCTGATGTTTTGAAGAGATAGATACTTCTTAAGAAGTGGAGCATATTCCTTCATGTGCTCTGAGTACAGACATTTATCTCATAATGATTTCAACTAATTTTTTTGTGCTATTTGAAGTTAGTTACTACTGAATTTTACTTCGTGACTTAATAATATGTAGAAGAGAAAGTGAGTTTTCATCTAAAGAAGAACTTCTCTGTGTTATTCACCAGCAATGTGCAAGCTTCATTACTATTACCTTGCAGAAAAATATCAGGAGTTTGCAACTTGGATCAAATTACTGTCAAATTGATGAATGTGGAGAAATGGGGATGTCCTTGGTAGGCTTAGAAATACACATATAATCTTGAATTACACTATTTTGCTAGTTTGAGCTAATTACTGCCTTGAAAAAAGTTAAATGAGATGTAATTAATGTCCTTCAATGGCAACATCATGTTTTAATCCAACAGTTCAGTTCTTTTTAAGCAGTGCCTTTACAGCTTCTCAATTGCTTGAATAATTGTCTTTTTGTTGTAACATTCAATACAGCTACTCAGGGTTTCTGTGTGTCTCTGTTCTTTACCACAGGTGTTGGATTGGATTGAAAACCATGGAGAAGCCTTTCTTAGCAAACACACTGGAGTGGGAAAATCCCTGCACCGGGCCAGAGCTTTGCAGAAACGCCATGAAGACTTCGAAGAGGTTGCTCAGGTAAAAGCAATCACGTGAAGGACTGTGCACTGGTCATGGAAATAAATGAAAAATTCCTGCTTTTGCACTAAAGGGCTGTGCAGAGGGAGCTCCAGTGCAAAACATTCAGTTCCAGGAAGGGACTATTTTGTTTCTGTTGCAAGTTTTTATTTTTTCTCCTTTATGCTCCATCTTAGAAAAAAAAAAAAAAAGACAAACTTCCACAGTCGTTAGAGGGCATGGGCCTTAAAGTACAGTAGAACTGCTCTGGCATTATTTTAATTTGTATTTTTAATTTTTTTTTTTATTATTTCAAAAGCATGCTTTCAAATATTGATTTACAAAAGAATGCAAGCTTTCCTTTCAAAGTAGCTTAGCTCCATGAGATTCTAGGATTTAAACTTTTCTGCAGCCTGTTAGAGAGGATGGAGAGGAATTGAAAGTCCTGCTTTCTGACTTTAAGCTTGGGGAGCTCTGAGATTCTTACTGCAGTCTCATGGAGAGAAAGGGGAACTCCTAAGAAACCAAGTGAGCCAGCAAACTGCCAATCTGGCTTGAGCTTTTTAGTTTAGATACAACTGAGTTTGTATATACCCTCCTCTTCTGAATCACCCTTAGTTTAGCCTTAAGTGGTGATAGTACTTCTGAACACATTTTTCTGTGAAAAAAATGAAAACAAATAAAGATACAAGGGAATGCAGGGAAGTTAACAAGGAGCTGATGTAGCTGTTAGCCTCTAAAAGGGGATGTGAGGTGAAGAAAACCCCTGTGAACGAAGCTGAAGGGTAGAATAATCCTCCCCATCAGTAACATGCACTGTCTGCCCAGTCTTTAAACATGGGTAAGAGAAAACATCTCCAACATTAATCAAGAAAAATCTCCAAAGGTGAGATTGATATAGGGGTGCTTCAGTCCAACAGAAGACAGCGTTGTTAGGTAATTGTGACGTTATATGCAGGAGTTCAGCAGTGACACCTACTATGGGGAATGCATCAGAAGTGTTGTTTACAGTTTGCCTGTTTAGTGGAAGATTAAGCTCTTGATAAAATTTTATTGTAAATACAGTCTCAGAGCACTTCAGTGGCTGAGGACTTGAAATAACATCAGAAAACTTCCTCAATATTGATTTCCTATAAAATTTTCAAAAATAATAGGTGGTGTTAGTTCTGTATATATATGTGCTGGATTTTCTATGTGTATGTCTCTTACTTCATTTTTAGTAAAAAGTAATATTTTACATGTGGAAATACTTACTTTTCTAGGTCAGACAAGCAGGAGTCTATTTCTGTAAGATACTTAACGAAGCTTGAATGATCTCATACTTAATACTGTATTATTTGGGTGAAAAAGAAGAAAATGTTTGAGTAGCCAAAAGGAGATGAAGTGCATAGAAATGTTACTGGGATGTTAAAAAAAAATCTTGTTAATTTGCATTATACTTTAAAGCAGAAAATTGTAAAGCAAATGCTTACTAAAAACTTTCTAAAACTGAGTGTTACTGGAGTTTGAAATTATCTCTTCAGGGAATGGGTGGAAGTTCTATTTTTGGAGATACTGAATGCTTAGATTGGTCAAAGAACTTAAATATGCTACAGGGGACTATCTTCCACTGACAGAAGGATGGACAAAATGATCTAATAAGTATTTTTTTTATCTCTAACTCTTGAATGTGTAGTGAGTTATTGCCTAGAGAGGCACACCCTCTGAGCTGTTCCTCTTACTTCCTGTAAAACTGTATATAAGCAGCCCAAAAGGCATTCCTATTGTTGCTGTTACAAGAAAGATTATGTTCAAATATAAAACAGCGATTTGCAGTCTGTCTTTAAGCATCAGTAACTTTTGACTGACTTATTTTCTGCCTACATTTCTGGCTGCTCCAGGTCTTTGTTGTATTTTTTATTTTGGACTTTGGTTGTTGTTGCTCTTTTTGTTGTGATTTTGGTTTTGTTTGTTTTTAATAGGACTCTAGACATTATTCGGGGTTTTCAGTCAGTTCCAGTGAGAAGTTGAGAGAAAGTAATGTTAAATGAAGTGTCACTGGCATGGCAATGTTCTGGCAAATCCAGGGAGCCAACAGTAATGTTGACATGTTCATGGTCAAAGGCTAACTCCTGATTTTGAAGGGAGTGAAAATTATTTTTCTTTTTTCTTCCTTTCTGCTTCTTCCCACATTCTTTTTTTAACGTGAATGAGGTGCCATTTCCTCAACAGCAGTCAAAGAGATGTTAAAATAAGCTATGTGTCAAATAGAATAGATGTTCCAGTCAATGGGCTGTGGTCTCACAAATTAGTTACTTTTAAATTCATGTGAAATGAAGGTTTGTTTCTCTTCATTTAACACTTTTTATTATCACTACAAAAGCTAGCTAGTCAAAACTCAGCTAATAATCCTCCCTAAATTCTGATTACAAATTCATGCTACACATTGCACACTTTGACTTGCACCCACTGTTGTAAAATCGTGTTGCTCTTTTCATGTAAAGCCTGTCCAGTTCCATTTCTACTTACCCATCTTTTTTTCTTTCTTGACCTTCTCTCTATGTTCATCTTTGTGTCCACGAGACCATTTAGTTAAAATGTCCAAATTTTGACATAATTGATTAACTTATGGGCATACATTTTCAGCTTACAAGTTTTACAAGCTTTAAAGTTATAAAAATGGGTTATGAATTTGGACTGGTTCAGTAAGCTGTTTTACCCATGAAATGGTTGCAGTACACCAAATTAAAGGTCCATGTCTTACACTCTCTTGTGGCTATCACCAGATGCATAAAGAAAGGGACTATGTGCTTAAAAAGTTAACTTTTACCTCCCTAGTTATCTGAGCCTGTTTAATGTTGGAACTGAAGGATGCTTCTGAACCAGTACTTAATAGTCACTGATAGACTTTTCTTTCTTTAATTAGACCACTTTTTGAATCCCTTTACGATCTTGGAATGTATGCCAGACCCTGTGGCAATGAGTTATGCAATTTAATTGCTGCTTAGATAAAAAGTACTTTGCTTTTTCATTTTAAGTGTCTTGTCTGATGCTTAAATGTGGTAGTGTCCACTGTACTTAATGAGTGATCTATCTTATTTTCTGTACCTTTATTGATTTGTATGCCTCTGCTGGTCTTCTCTGGACATCCATGTGTCTCTCTTACCTTTCCAGACCACAATAAACTCCAGATTGTTTGAAGTGCAGTCCATACCTCCACTCACTTTTGTTTCTGTATTAATTGTCAGTAATAGTAATTTCTGCACTAGTATCTGAAATTTAATCTTTGAGTTTTCTGAGATGTGTCTCTTCACATGCTTTCTAAAATTATGGTGTTTGTTCTTTGTGAAGAATATTTAGAAAACATTATTTAACAGAAAGATGGGAAAAACAATGGAATTTGTTGCTGGAGAAGGTGGTAAATTCCATTATGGAGAATTTTTTGTCATTTTGGAGAAGAATGCCTATTAAAGACCTGTTCCTTGGGGCACAGAAGGATGGACTAAGGGTAGTCTTGAAGTTTTTATAGGGCTCCTTCTTTTTCCCTGGGATCTGGAGAGAATGTGCTAGTGAAGATACGCTGAGGAAGTTTGTCACCCAGAAGGCTCCTTTCCTTCTATTTAGAAAATTTGTGTAAGCACCATCAAGGAGGAACTCTTGCTCTTTTTGCCTAACTTTCAACTGGAGGCTGCCCCTCAGGACGAGCATTTTCAAAATCTTCACATTACTGCTTTTTTCCCTCCAAGCATTGTTTAGAAGTGAGCAGAAAGCTGGGAAAGGCAGTAGTTAGTACTGAAGACCTAGTTGATGCAATTTCTATCCAAAAGGCAGTTTATATTATAGTCTAGCTCTACTTGGAAGTGATATTTGAGCAATAAGGCATGGGCTGCTCCTAAGTTTGAGAACTGTAACCCCTTTTGAAGCAGCATCCAGGCTGTGATCTTTTCTAAATACAGACAGTTCACCATCCCCTTTACAGAAAGAGAAGTCAGATGTGCCTGGGCCTGTGTTTAGCAGAAGATAGTTCTGGAATTCGTAAACAATGTTTCACATGTGAGATAAAGTTTTCATTAAAATAGGAAACTTCTGTTTCAGCCATCTGCAGCTGGGTGTGGTGCTCTGGACTGATGAAGTAGTTGTTGTTTGAGGAGTGCCTGGAGGCTCTTCGGCCTTGCCCCCTGAGCACATGTGAGCTGCAGCCATGGAAGGCAGAGCATCCAAGCACAGCCCGGAGTGTGTTCAGGGCCAGCATGGCCTGGGACAGCAGCCTGGGGCGTGCAGTAGCCTGCTCCTCACTGAATAGGATAAGCTCGTGTTTGTCTCTGCAGGCTTTCCCAGGGAAACGAGGGAGGAGTTCTCTATCTCTCTGTGCAACTAAAAAGCTGAAAGTTAAGGAAGGGCTGAGAGTTACACAGTCAAAGTCAAGGAACAGCATGGATTTAATTCCTTGCATAAATAGATCATAAGGGGGAACTCCCCCCCAAATATGTGAATGCTTCACTGAGTCATGTAATCTGTCCTGGGCTTGTCTGGTAATTTACCTGGTACCCTGGGGGAGAGCTCTTATTTCTTACCCTTTAGTTCAGTTTTAGGCCTGGACTTGGATTTAATTTTTGTGGATATTATAATGTTAAATAAAGATGTGATACTATATTTATGGCAAAGAAAAGCACATTTGCATAAGCTTAATTTATCTTTGCAAGGATTGTTTTTACCTGATGTAATTGAGGTTGGGAGAACATGGAAGGGCAGAAAGGAGAAGAAAAAGGTGTAGTTTATATTGTCAATAATGCTTTTTTTCTTTTTTTAGTCTGTGGTGCAAACCTATCAGAAGACCAATGGTGTGACATGAACAAAGCTTCTTTAGTCTAGACTTGGCTTCAGTTTTTTTTTTTTCCTAACCTTCCTTGATGAGAGTTTTAAGTACCATTCTAAAACTTGAAAACTCAACGTTAGGCTCAAAAAGAGCACCCAAAGTACAACAAAAGTTTGGACTCAGTCCTGTTTTGAATTAACCAGAAAGATATTGAGGCAGGCTGCAAAGGCAGAGATTTAAGTTTTTGAACACCTGTCTCTTCTCTGCACCGTAGCACTCCTAATACATCAGAGACCAGACTTCTTCTGTTGTTTTCTGCTTAGGTTCAAGTCTGTTAGAGATTTCTGATCTGCACAGGATTTGTTGATCCTAGCATGTATTGGGACAATATTCCACTAGGACTCTTGGCCATAGCTCACTTGTAAATCTTTCTATGCTACTGCTTTTTCACAGATGATGATACACTTGATGTATGGATTTTGGATGCCTGACTTCTGTAAGGATGGAGAGAAATGTTCTCCTTCTGTGCGTGGTCACTTTCCACCTTCCTGCTGGATATGTGGACTTGATGTTACGTGTCTCTACCAGCAGTTAGAATTTCTTCAGCTGTCATAGTACAATTTGAAGTCTTCTGTCCCTGACTGCAGTGATTTTTCCAGTGTTGAAGTAGGCCAGCTTGCAAGTGGATTAGGCATTTGGGCTGATCTTTATTCTAGATGTGTATTTAAAATACTAATTCGAAGTTTTGTGTTGAGGAGACGTTTGAATAGACATAAGTAAGGAATTAATTTATTCACAGTTAAGTGAGAAATTATATAGAATACAACAAAATCTTTAGTAAAATTATACTGTGCTACCTTTGAGAAAAGAAGAAAGACAAATACATTTTTGTAATTTTGTTTTTATTAGTGGAGTGGCTTTAAAATGTACTGACTGACTTTTCTTTCATTTAATTCTTTGAAACTAACTTATTTCTCTCCAGAACACATATACGAATGCAGATAAGCTCCTAGAAGCAGCGGAACAGCTTGCTCAGACTGGGGAGTGTGACCCAGAGGAAATTTATCAAGCTGCCCATCAGCTTGAAGACCGGATACAGGATTTTGTCAGGCGTGTGGAGCAGCGCAAGATCCTGCTGGACATGTCTGTGTCCTTTCACACTCACGTTAAAGAGGTAAAACTTCTGCTAATTGTGGTGATAATTTCAAGCCCTAAACCTGGTATTATCCAGTGTTGCTTTCATTGTTAGAACCTTGCTGTAGGACACCATGAAAACCTCTGTTGTGTGATGAGTTTTGGTTTGTACACTGTGGATTGTGGGCTGGGGTAGTGTGGTGGTTCTGTTTGAGAATTTTTAAAATTTGATTTGAGTTTGATTTTTTTACTTTCAGAAGCAGCTTTTACCTCCTTTGTTGTGCAAGTACACATGCTTGTTCAGTCACAGGGGAGGGAGAAGGGTCAGATCAGGAAACTGGTACAGCTAAAAGTCAGCATTGTGGAGAGAGATACTGTGCACTTTTGTTCTTTATCGAACCAACTCTCCTGTTGTCTGACTCACCAGAGCTGTGGTTAGACTGACATGGTTCAGGAGACCAAAATGTATGGCGGAAGCACAAGGATACATAGGGCAACCTTGTTGCCCAGAGAGACTTTGTTTATTTCTCTGTTTTGCACATCACATTTTTGTCTTGTATATTGACAGTTCTTTGCAACCTAAAGATATTATCTGATAATGACAATGCTTTGCCTCATGTTTGCAATTTTTAGTCTTCTTCCAAGGTCACCAGGAAAAAGAAAAATTCAGCCACACTTCATTTTCAGTAAGATTAGCATTTTGCTCCAATTCAAAATACAGAGTGTGAATTTATAAGCTCATGGGAGAAGATAGAACAGGCTACAGCAAGAATAAGGACTTCAGTAAGGTGTTTTGGGTTTTGACAATCGTAGGTTACTGGGTTTCTGTTTTGAGCTCACGTTAAATCTCCTCACTTCTCAAACTCAGTGAAAGCCTGAAAAGCTTCTGGATCACAGCATGTCCCAGTGTGTCTTCCTTCCCTTCACCGTGCATTGCGAAACGGTCTGTTCAGTGGCAAAGTGTTGTATTAAAAGTAGCTTCTTCAGCAAAACCTCCTAGAGGATAAGAGTGGGAGTTTATTGTAAGTGGAACATCTGCTTTGCACTCGAAACAAAAGCACAAGGCAGTTGATCTTTGAAGGAAGCGAGGACTGAATTACTTTTTAGCTTTAGATATGAGTGAATAGCTCCCCCATCAGTTTTCTGCTAGATGGTTCCTTGCCAATACTCTCACAGGACTCTGCTTGTTCAAACAAAATATAAATGATGTTTCATAAACTGTTCTTAGAGGGCAGGTTTTTTGTTTCACTTTCTCAAGCAAATAGTACAGGTCCTTATCTGTTATGAAGCACAGGAGCAGTCAGCTGCTGAAATGCATTCATTATTTTTTCATATCGATTTCTTCATTACCTGCTTTTCTTAGCATCAAGAGCAACAGCTGGAATGGTATTTAAATAAAACACAGTTGGTTGTGGTGGTGAAAGACTAAGAGTGTAAAAGGATTTGCTTTCAAAAATGAAGAAAAGCCTGAAAGGCAGACTGATATGTGAGTCACTGTTGAATAATTCTGGGAGGCTGATCCAGATGTGCTGGCACATTGCCACTGCACCCCTAGATAATAATGTTTTATTGAAAAGAAAAAAAAATAGATGTTCTGTATTTTGATTTATTTCTTTGGGAAAATGGCTATTATTTTGAGTCTGTAAGCGCACATGGCTGTTACTATGGAAGCCTCTTTGCAGTCCAGAAGCCTCCTTGCAGTCCAGACTTTGGGGGAAAAGTACTGTAGTGGCTATTTTTTTTTTTTTTTTTAATATAACTAGCAATGCAAGGAAAAATTTTAAAATTACTTATTTGTCTAAGGAAGTAGGCAGGTGGTTCATATTTAGTAGTCTAGTACTTGGTTCAGGTGCAAAGAAACTGCAAGCTCAAAGCTCTCCTGTGCTTTCTGTATTCTGATCTATTTTCAAGAGTATGTTGTTTGTTATCAAACATGCGTATGGAGTGCCGAGAAGGCATCACAGATGGAAGATAAAAATGCCCTAAGCTGAAAGCCATCCATGCTTATTGGCAGGAGAATTGTGTTTCTCCTGCAGGATGTGGGAAGTCGCTGAATAAATTAGTGCATACCTGTAAGCAACATAACCTTTCTGCTGTATTGTGAAGAAATTAATGTGCACACATAGCTAAGTGAAGAGTTCAAGCAGTAGGATAACAGGTTAGTTGTTGAAGCAGAAAGAGGTGCCTTAGTTGTTGAATTAAAAAATAAATCCATAAAGAAACAACACTAAAAGGCCCAACCTACCAACCAGTCAACCCTCAAAACACAAAAAAAACCCAAACAAAACACCAAGAATACATTCTGGCCTTGAAGTATTCAGGGAAAATACTGTCTCTAGCATCTTTTTTCTGTTTTCCTTGTAAAAAAAAAATAAACACGAAGAGTTAAACTTGTGTTTGTGTGTGACAGTTTGGAGGGAGCTGCAGAGCTTAAAAAAGCTGTTGGTCTGAGTTGTTTGCTGTTTGAGACTTTGAAATCTGGCTCCAGTATCCTTCCAATACCTTGATTTCTTTGAAGTAGGATGTTTCAGAATGTTTTATTCTTTTTCCCCAGAAATACTTCATGTTGAATGAATGATTCTCATTTGATTGAGAGTATTCCAATACCACTTCTCCCCTTATAGATTTACATAACCTTTATACCTGATGCAGAATTTGCCTGCAACCTTTCTCAGCTTCCCTAGGAAGCAGCAGCCCTTCAGTGACAGCACAGTACTCTCACTCTGTTCATGATGAGTAAATCAGCACAGTTTCTGCTTTCAACAGTGTGCTTGCCACAAAAAGCTCTTCCTGAAAATAACAGACAACAAAGCAGCTGTGTGCTATGTGTGCAGCAGCCTGTTATGATGGACGTGGAAATACTGTCTGTTTTTAGCATTTCCAGAAGTCAGTAGTGAGATAGTTACAAGCTGGTAGAGCTCCCTGTGGCTTACAAATACCAAAAACCCAACATATAAGTCCTCGGACTCCTCATACACTAACCTCAATAGACTACATTTTTCGCTGGGGAAAAGAAGGATCTATTCAGAAATGACAGAAATACAGTGTTCTGTAATGGTATCACTCATTTTGCTTAGTGGTCATCTGAGAAAATCGGTTGCTTGCTATTTGTTATTTGTGATTACGTGCTTATTACATTATCTTATTACTAGTTTTAAAATTGTAAGGTTGTGAATATTGATTTTTAGCTCCCATGCATACAGTGAGAAATTTCAGTCTATAAGCCAGACTTCAGTGAAGTGATATACTCAAGTTAAGCTGTGCACTGGCAAGCTTTAAAAGTGTTTGTGATCATAAATGTCCCTGTCAGGATCTTTGCATTGCAAGTACTGTCTTGACAGATTCCTGGCCTGAGGATGGGTAAGATACAACTGAACATCTGAAACAGACCATTGCAAGACATTGGAACTCTTATGGCTTTTGTTCATTTGGACATTTAATAATATGGCAAGGGATGAGGTGAGAAAAAAATTGCACAGGTAAAAGATAACACTGAAAGATATCAGTAAAAAATAAGCTGTTATCATAAAAGGTTGTGTGGAGAACACTGGGAGCAGGAGTCTCAATAGTCTGCTGTGAAGTGTGTCACAGACTAGAGATGAACAGCATTTTGGTGTGAGTTCAAATTCTTCCATACATAGACATACACATGTGCACACACACTCTCTCCAAAATGGCTCCCTCAGCATCTGTGAGTGGGAAGACTGAAATCCTGTCCAAGCCAGGTGTTTGTTGTAGTGCCAAAGTAGAGCTACAGATACTTTCCTAACTGGAGTTGAGTGTGGGAATGCAGATCAGACTGACTGTATGTGGAAGAGAGTGATCTCTTAAGAGCCTGTTGGTTTTTTGCATATAACCTTTTGTATGTATTCTGACAAGTTGATTATAAAATAGCTCAGAGCACTTTTTATTTTTACACAGTATGCCTAATGGTGTTACTAGAAGACATGACTACTTTTTTCATCTTACTCAAACTAAACTTTGCTCCAGAATAGACTGAGGTTGAAACAAAGAGAAGGGAAGTGGAATTGGCTAAGTTTTCAGATACAAAGCCATCATTACCAAAGTAATGAAACAGTAGTCTATGCAAGCTCTGGAATGAAGGTGGCATTATTTTAGGGGTGCCAGTTCATTGGAGGGCAGAGGAGGCCTTGCTTTGGCCATGATACTGCCCCTTCATTCACATCTACCTATGAGGCCTGTGCATTTGATTCAAAAAAGCTTGTTTGTAATAGTCTCATTTTGTTTCACAACTCACTGCTGGAAATACACTTTCCTCTGCATTGCCCAATATGGGATGGTGTCCGTAGAACAGCCTTGCATTCATTTTGTCTCAAGGTAGACGCTGAGATGACAGTGCTGCTCCTTTGGTTGCATGTCCCTCGTGGGCATTTGATCTTTCTGTGCTGGTGATCTACAGGTTAAATTTGCATGTCCCAAAAAGGCTGCTTTCTCCTCTGCATGCTGTTTCCAGCAGCGGAGAATCTTTTGGGTGCCCACATCTAAGTGTAAAGGCTTCGTCCATTTGGCTTGTTAATCTCTAGTATTTTTATTGTGTCATTATAGCACAGCAGTGGTCAGTGTAACAGGTCTGGTAAAAGATATGAAGTGCACTCTGGTCAGGATTTTGATACACTGCTCATCTGGTGAGAGTTGTGGAGGACAGTTGTAAATCTGAAATGAGGAATACTCCAGTGGCTGGGCTGCACACTCAAGTGTGTAGTGGCTTACTGGTGGTAGGACTGGAATTCAGTTCCCCAGCACAGCCTTTCTTCTCTCTTGAGTTTTTCAGTACTGGTACCCTCTTTCCTTGGAAAAAAGGATGAAATTTAAGTCCCAGTGTTACTGAAATAGCACTGAGTGCTTGACAAAAGTGAGGCAGAAGTAGGCCTTTATGCTCTATTGAGCTATGTATAGACATTTTTCTCTTGTTCAGTTAAGAAATAGGGCAAATGTTAACAGGGTAGTAGTAGTAGTTGATGTAGTTTTATGAACATGTGGGAAACTTGCTTTTGCTGCAAGGATGAATTTATTCTGAATCAGAAATTATTTCCTTTATAACCATAGGATAGATAGGGATATTTGAAGCTCTTAAAGATAATTATATCTAATAAAAAAAAAATGCAGGCGTTTAATGTCTTAAATGCCACTGAAAAGCCCTGGAAGACAAACCCCAGGGTGTTTAACATCTTAAGGTTTTTGTTTTTAAAAAGGTGTATCTTTTGTGCACTGCATATCCTCAAAGCCAAACCTTACAGGCAGACATACACACACTTTCCCCTTTCTATGCCTAGACATACTTGCTAGGGAACATTATTGCAACACTTGGCCTTGTACAAATAATAGGTCCTTCAACAACTGTGCCTGTGGTAATGCCCATACTGCAACACTGTGCTGGGTGACGAGGGTAGAAAGAGGAATTTGCTGTTTTTTACATGCAGAAACCACGTGCCTTTCTTTGCCTGAGCCTACTGAACAGGCAGACTGCAGATCCAAAAGCCATTATTATAAAAACGAAAAAATAATTTGTGAAAGAGTGTGATGAATATTTTACCTTAATAAAATAACTCTGTGCTCTTGGGTGAGGTATTTACTCAAAAATAGTTGTTCTGTTAATATTCAGCAAAATACAGTAGGGTCTTATTTAACTGCAGTCTTTCAGGAGATGGCAGAAATGGGACTTAAATGGATAGAGGCCCATGATGGAAACACTGAAACTTCCAGGATGTTGCAGACAATTGAAATAATACTATCTCAGTGACTAATGGCACGCTCCCAAGAACTTAGGAAAGAGGTAGTACAGGATGCAGGCTCATTCAAGCAGATGTTTCTTAGTCTGTGCTATATTTAGATCAAGAAAAAAATCTGCTGAGTGAAACATTTGCCTGTTAGGGATTCAGAATTTTATTTCCCTCTCTAATTTTAATTCTGATAAGATGAAAAGAGAGGAACCTCCTGTGACTGGATTGAGTTATGTATGCAGTTTTTCTCACCGTATGTTAGAGCTGTCTTGCCGCTGGATAAAGTTCTTACTGAGATCAGAGGACTTGGTAGTTTGTTTAGGAATCTTCATGCTACTTCTCTTACAAAGAATAGAAAAAAAACATGACTGGAAGTTGCTCAAAAGTTCACACCAAGAGAAAGTTAATAGTTTTTTAATGATGAGTTTGTGATTTTTTTCCCCCACTGGATTTTTGTTGCCAAGCTCTCTTTTATGGAATAATGTGTTACTTCAGAAAGTCATTGCACTGTAAAATCTGTAATTCTGCACTGCTGAACATGTATGGGTAAGCTCTAGTCTCTGTTCACCCCCTGCTATAAACTGTTTGCTTTCTTTTGGCTTTGCTGTGCAGCCTTGTGCAGTCTTCAACCTTAATTTTGTATCTGAAAACCAGGTAATTTATGTAATTTCTAGTATATCCAGGGTTCATTCTGGTTTGAAAGCTGCAGAGGAGCCAACTGGCTACTGCCACCAATTCAGAATTAAGCTTCTCCCAGTACATTGCATGAATTTCTATCCAGCTTTAATGACCTGACTATTTTGTTCATCTGTGGTGGCTTTATCATAACTTTTGTATATAAACACCTAGATTATTTTGAGGGGGAGATTTTTGTGAGAAACTTATTCAGTGGAAAAATGTAAAAAGCTTATTTGGTAATGTATTAAAGTAGCTTCTGCTATGGAAGTGTCACAGAGCTGTTTAGTCACTTCAGAAATGGCTTAAATTGTTCCACTTTCAACAGTGTATGAATCACAGCTAGGCAAGTCATGCATACTAATTACTCTCCTTCTGTTTCTGCACTTTTCATAAAATGTTTCTGCTTCCCAAGCAGTGGGCAATTCAGCTCATGGGCTAGGCAAACACAACATATTTTTGAACTCTTCGGTACCTGGGGGGCCATATACCGTGTTTATAGCGATGCCATACTGACCAGGCACTAAGCCAGTCAGCGTCACACTTGGATGTGCTGGTGCCCATGTCCTTCTGCTCAAAGCAGGTGGTGTTACCTTCAACTGGCTGTGCAGAGGGAAAGGTCTGCATGTCCTCTGTTGGCTTGGTCTCCAGCATCCAGGGTGAGCTCTGAGGGAATTACTCACATGCACAGTACCTCACCAGTCCAGCACTTGTAGGTTTTGTTGCTTCTGACAGATCTCGGTCCAGTTATAGCAGTGGCTGAAGTGTATGTGAAGAATAAGAAATGAAGGGGTGAGGTGTATTCCTTGTAGATGTCTGGCACAATGCAGCTGCAGAAGGCATGTTGTTAAAAATTGAAGTGGCTCTCAGACTTGTCTTGAGCTGCAGTACAGGTACTTCTAAGAGACCCGGGGGACAAACTTGATATAGTCTGAGAGACTCAAAATTATTTAATCTCAGTTCCTCTGTAGTAAATATGTGTAAATTTGGCCTTTTGTAGGCAGCGCAGTAAGCATGGAGTGTATGTAAACATGTAGAACCGGCCATGTCTTCCAGCCAGCACCAAGCACATTGCAGAAAACAACAAAGTGTGCTCTCAAATGTCTGTATCTGCACAGTTGCAAGCTGTGTTGGTTGTGTACACACCAGCTCATTTGAAAGGTCTCTAACTTGATGCCCTATTTTTATGGCTCAGGCATAAACTTCACAAGCTAAGAGAGGAATAAATACATGTCCCCTGGGCACTGAGTGAAATTTTCAGATTGTATTTTCAGGCTTCTTGCTCTTAAGGTTCATTCATTTCCCAGTTAAAGTCTCATTCCGAAGTATGCATTTTGGGAAAAAAAAAAAATTTGGATCCTGTATTGGGTTATGCTGGAATGAATGTTGACGAGTGCTTCTGACCCACTTGTTAAATTCTATTGATTTGTGGTCCTTTTAATAAGAAACACTGCTGTGCTGTGGTGTTTACAACTGTGGAATTGCATTCAGGTTTGTGACAAGCATTGTCTTTGAAGCATATGAGTAGTCAGAAAAACAGTGTGTATGAACAGACAGTTCTGGTTTGGGGAGGAGAGGGTAGTGGATTTGTAGAAGAGTCTGGTTAAATCTTATTAGTTCATCCCAATTATGAAAACTTGGCCTGTAACTTGGTTTGCTCAAACCCTATAAAAGACATGTAAAGCTATGCCATTCTAAAACTGGCATGTGATTTAAAAACCAAGTTTCAAAGCAACTAATTAATCAAGACCTGGAATCTTTCACTGAGTTTTATATTTTAATGTAGTAGTTAGGAAACCTTTATGACCAGAATATACATATACAAACAGCAGCATGAAAGGGCTATTTCTGTATAAAATGTTTAGCAAAGAAATAAAGAGAACATTCGAGTTTCTCTCTTTTGAATTTAAGCCAATTTTGATTGTTTAGTTATGTATTTTAACGATGTTCACCTTTTAATTAGGATCAAAAACTTAAGATTTTCAAAGGCAGAGATTAAAATGTCGTCAAAAGATCTTAATACTTTTGATGGGATTAGAATTACTCTTTTGGGATGAAAAACAAGCTCTTGTTCTTGGAATAGCAGCATTCGGGATGGAATGGTAAAATACACAGGAGGGACCGGGTTTGAATGCTTCCTGTAAGAGCAGCTGTTCCAGTGTGATGTTCGTGCTGCTCATGGGAGTGTTGCAGGACACAGCCGTGCTCCTGCTGCTTTTTTTCAGTTCCACAATAGACGCCTGGTTTGCTGATGAGTGACTTTCACTCAGAGCTTAGGATGTGACAGCTTCCATCATTAAATTGTGGAAAAGAACACTGTAAGGTTCTTCACGTGACCAGCAGTGATACCTGTCCAGTGTATACCTAGGGATTTTTGTGTAAGCTGTGGTGCCTGGGCATTTTTGAGCAGGGATATGTGCACATGTGAAGCAGGGAGGAAGAATATTGCATTAACTGGCAGAATTGCTTATGATGATTTTTGTTGTAACAGTGTGAAACTGAAATCAGGAGGGCAAACACCATCATGATAGAACAATAACTTCTCCCATCTGATTTGTCTCTGTATTTTGTTTTCTGAAATGCCCTTTCTTTTTCCTTTTTTTGAAGGCCACTGAAAAGTATTATGTTGCCTGTGTGCAGTGTCAGCCTGGCAGTGCAAATTTGATGGTGGCTACAATACATCTCCCTTCCTTCCTTCCTTCCTTCCTCCCTTCTCTCGGAGAGTGTTACCATAGCATTTCTCTCCCAGGGACTCCCGCGCAGAGCTGCAGATGGGATTCTCACTATGAACTCTGTGCTGCTCAATCAGATACGCTCAGTTCTGTAGAAGGAAAATGGGGAAGAAAGGGTGACTTAGCAACACGGATATAGCTTTCCTGGTATTTCCAAGGAGCGAAAACCTTTTTTGAAACAAGGCTTGTTTTCATTAATATGAGGATGGGATTTTTCTGTGAAGAAAAACAAATCCTCTTTCTTCCTGCCACCTCAGTCTGTTTTCTCTTGTCCAGGGAAATGGCTTCGGAATAGTTGACTGCCTGATCCTCAGGCTTACATTTCTTGCTTTTTCCCTTTTCCTTTAGCTGTGGACGTGGCTTGAAGAGCTACAGAAAGAGCTGCTTGATGATGTCTATGCTGAGTCTGTGGAGGCTGTCCAAGACCTGATTAAACGTTTTGGTCAGCAACAGCAAACCACTCTGCAGGTTACCGTCAATGTCATAAAAGAAGGTGAAGATCTCATACAGCAACTAAGGTAAAACAGATTTTTATTTAAATCTCTCCTGGCGTTCATCTGATATTCTGTGAGGTTCTTTCTATTTTGAGGGTAGAGATGATGAGTACAAGATATGACCTATAAATAAAACTTGTAAATATTAGGACTACAGTGATCTCTCATGCTGTACTGATGGCCTCTAAACCTCTGTTTACAGGAAGCTCAGCTTATAAACACGGCTGCCACAAGAAGGAGATTTTGTTGACATAAGCTACCTTTTTGATAGAAGCAATTATGTGTTTTTGTAGTCTGACATGCAGGGCTCCACAGAATTTTGAGTTCTGAGCAGCAGCCTTTTTATCAAGACATACTTGAATTTGTTTTGCAGACTGACAAGTAACTTCATGGTAGTAAAAGCCAAGTTTCCAGTCCATTTCATTAAAAAATGATCTGAATAAATAAATTTGCTTCCCAGCTGCTCTGGTATGTGTCTCCTTTGCTGCAGGAGATGAACAAATCTGAATTTACAGGTTTTATACTCAGCTAAAATATTAAGTAATTTTTTTTAATTAGCTAATTCTGATTTTCTTTCCTTGCCAGGAAGATTCAGTAAAGTAAATAGTTATCATATGCTACTTCCTTTCCACAATGGAAGCATTTGTCTCTGGTTTTATCCTCCCTGTAAACAGAATGTCTTTATATGTTGAATTGGAAAAAAAATGAAAGTAATTAATTTCCTAATGATTCTTTCAACTACTAGAACATAATTTGACTTTTTATTTACAAAGATGTACAGACTTAGCTTTCATGCAAAATGGTTTGCACCAACCTTATCTGAAGCGGGCTTATATCTTGTGGTTGTGTATAGGGTCCAAATTGCATGGGGTTTTTTGTCAATAATGCTCTTTTTTCTTCCCCCTCCCCTCTCTCTACTTTGAATAGGGATTCTGCCATTTCTAGTAACAAGACCCCCCATAACAGCTCGATCAACCACATAGAGACAGTCCTGCAGCAGCTGGATGAGGCCCAGTCTCAGATGGAGGAGCTTTTTCAAGAACGCAAGATCAAACTTGAGCTGTTTCTGCAGCTCCGCATATTTGAAAGAGATGCGATAGATGTGAGTGTTTGCTTTCAGACTTGCACTGCACGCACTTCTCTTGTGCAGGAATGCTTATGCTGAGATTGTGTAGTTGCATTGGCATGTGGCACAAATGGCTGATAGACGTAATTCTTACCTATCGTCCTGTATGTGAAAGTGTCAGAAGAGCTCAGTGCTCAGCAGAGCTGAGCTTTTTGATTGGCTCTCAGTACATCTTTAAGTAAATGTTAGGTAAAATCAAAATGCATCAGTTACTTCATCCGCTAAGTTTAGTTTGAATATCAAACTACATTGATACGACCATAACCATATGCCTGCAGGTAATATGAATATGACTTGCAGGATGGTTTTGTACAAATCCTGTAAACTGATGATTTGTAGTAACAACCCTCTTCTCTTCCTTTTCCAAATCAGCAGTCTTTTATTCAGTTGGCAGCTGCAAATGGTATTTAGAATTCTGTCTTAATCACTGGGAATGTTCTATGGGCTGTCATTTTGTAAAAATAAAATTATTTTCCACCTCCGAAAATAACTCAATAGCAGTTGTAGTGCTGCACCCCTGCAAAACTTCAAGAAGTTTTGAGCCTGTCCAAACTTTGAAGCGGGGTTATGGCTTATCCACTGAGAAGTTTCTGTTTGTGTGCAGGAACATGTATGCAAACAGACATGAAATTCCACAGGGAGCTTAGGTTAGCAGAGTTGCGTTAAAAATCTTCAGCTAATTTCATATGACTTCATAAAACTAACAGTGCTGTACACAGTGACTGAAAGAAGTTGGTGCCTTATAAGGTTCAAGGTTATTCATTGCTAAATGATCCTGTTTGAGTGTATCACGACTTACCTTGAAATTCTGAAAACTAGGAATTAGAGTGATAATTTTACCCCTTTGCTTGTATATAGTAAAAGCTGCAACTGTTGGTTATGAATGTAAAAGAGGCAGTTAGCAGAAAGTTTCTCAGCTTTTCAGTTGATAGCATCTCAGGTTTTTTGGTTTGGGTGTTTTTTTCCCCCTTCTGAAAATCAGGATTTGATGTTATGGCTGAAGACTGGTTTAGCTGAGCACACTGTTAGAGGCAGTGCAGAAATAGGCAGACACAGTTCCTTGATCCTTACCCACAGAGGAAGTGAGAGTGTGTGCTCTACAGCAATAACAATTCTGGTGTAAAGGAAGAATGAGAAGGTGAGTTGTTTTTCCAATTTTGCAATTCACACTGGTCTGCAGAGAGTCTTCTACTCTAATTATGTGAGAGTAGCCTATCTACTTTTATCATGTAGCTGTCTCACATATGCATACAATCTTTGCAGGTGTGATCTACAGCTCTTGATGTTTGTGAGATGTTCTCAGAACACTTTTTTTGAAGGAATGGCAGCTGTGTGGGGCAGTGCATACCAAGAAAATTTATGGAAGAATTAGGATAAAGGTTTGAATGGACTTCACTATTAAGTTGATTGCTCTCTGTTGTAGGTTACATAAGCCAGGGTTCTACCATAGCAAAAGGCTAGTTGCAGGAGCCCTGCTTTGCAGATGTGTTCTAGTCCTTCAGTTCAGGACAATATCTATATAGGTAGGAGTACTTCTGGTACTGCTACTTGGTGATACCCATAGGATTTTGCATCAGAAAGCTGCAAACCCTAATTCCATAGAATCATAGAATAGATTATACTGAGTTGGAAGGGACCCACAAGGATCATCAAGTCCTGATCCTGCACAGGGCATGCCCAGAGTCAAACCAGGTGCCTGGAGTGTTGCCCAAACACTTCTTGAACTTTGTCAGTCTTAGTGCTGTGACCACTTCTTTGGGGAGCCTGTTGCAGTGCCCTACCACTCTCTGGGAGAAGAACCTTTTCCTGATATCCAGCCTAAACCTCCTCTAGCTCTGCTTCTTGTTGTTTCCTTGAGTCTGGTCACTGTTCACAAGAGTGAAGATGTTGGTACCTGCCCTTGCACTTCCCCTCATGAGGAAGTTGTAACTGCAATGAGGTCTCCCCTCAGTCTCCTCTTCTCCAGGCTGAACAGACCAAGTGACCTCAGCTGCTCCTCAGATGGCTTCTTCTCCGAACCCTTCACCCTCTTTGTGGCCCTCCTTAGGATTCTCTCTATTAGATTAGTGTATTTTTATAATGTAGTGCCCAAAATTGCACATGCTTGACAGGTCTTGCTTTTACTAAACCTGACACTTTGCTTGCTTTACTTTTTGCCACATACAACAATATGGCAAATAAAGCAAAGTGCCAGTTATCTTGTTGAAAGAGTTGGTATAATTTCTCTATAAGGCTTGGAAATAGAAATCATGTTTATTTTAGATTGATGGAGAGTCCTTCAGGGAAGAAAATGGCCCTGGCTGCAGAGTGACTTCAGCAAAATGTTGGTTGTTTTGCTGTCTCTGTACCATGTCTTCTCTGCTTCCTCAGCAAAGCATGCTTCTCTTTTCCCTCTCCCTGAAGGCAGACATCTGTTTGGAAACTTCCAGGAAGATAATGTGGGGACTAGTTCCAGGTCAGTTGTTTGAAAGCAGAAGCTCAGCTGAAGTAACTTGATAATGAGGAGGAGCCAGATGCCAGCTAGGAATTTGCAGACCTCGTTTTGACCTTCTCCTTCCTCTAAGATTTTGTGTGACTGGGCCAGTCAATTAAGACTTGGCTGTAGGGGCAGTTCATTCAGGGGAGCATCCTGTGAGGACAGCTTTTCTCGAAGGCAAGTAGTATTTCTAGCTTCTCTTACTGCTTGCAAAATTACACAGGCTAAAATGGGAGAAGGGGCTCCCCTATCACTATGGGGTTATAACTGTGCAGCTGTTCTTCTGGGGACGCTTGTGAGATTTGCAGGCAGGTTATTTCCCTTCTTCTCCTTAATGTTCCCGTATAATTTGCTGACAAATACTTTTTCCTTTATGTTACAACTTTACTCCTACTCTTCTGAAATTGATGTTAACTGCATACTGTCTCTATTTTGCCCCTTGCTCTTGGCATATAGACTTGACCTTTTCTATCCTCAGCATGATTTTTAGTGACATTGGTGAGCTGAGTTGGAAGGACTCCTTTGTAAATGCCTGTATTAACTAAAGGCAAGAATGAGCAAAATAATGTAGGTGAAGATTCCCTTGTAATGTGATTAGGTACATGAGGAAGGTATGTGTGAACCCAGCCAGTGGGATGGTAACACTGGTGGCAAACTACACAGTCCGAAATGTGTTTGTCTCATCTGCGTCTGAGCATTTTTGCTTGTCTGTAACTTGCCTTTAGGCCTATGCCAGGGCTCTACACAGAGCATACCACACACTTTCCAGCTCACAGTTTTATCTCAACTCTATTTTTGGATCGTGCTTACAAGATGCCTGTTAAATCATACTGCTGAAAAGACGAGGATGCAAAATTCTGGGCTATCACAGGGACCTAATTATCCTCCCTTTCCCATTTTCCCTTTTATTTTTTTTTCCTTCTCAACCCATAATACTTACCAGGTCTTGGTGAGCACTCAGTTGGTACCATGAATAGTAGACACTTCTGAGAAGAGACCTGTGGTTCTTTATTTCTTTCCCACTCAGTATGAAAGACTATGCATCCCTTCTGTATTACACCCTGCCTTGTTAGTGTTACCTTTACATTTAATAGAATGTAGTGATGTCAGGCAGCTCAGAATCTGCACTAGGAACTTCTTGAACACATGCTATGGTAAATTGTTAGCCTGTGTTTATGCTGGGTTGTCCTTTTCCTGAGAGCAGTATGAATTCGTGATTCAGTTACTTTAGATTTCTATTAGTCATTTCTTCTGTTTGTTTAATGCTGATTGTCTTGACAAAACAGTACAAACAAAATGGGAGCCTGCTTGCTTTGAAAGTGTTGTCCGTAAAGCAGAACTTTAGGGGAAGCACTGAAGAGTGTGGGCAGAGAGGGCTTAGTGAATGTTATTTGTGTATTAACTCTGCCTTCAGATTTGCACAGTGGGTACAATGGCTGAAACAGACCACCTTGTACCACCTAATCACTGCTGAGGATTACTGCCCTTGTTAGGAACCTTCTCTGTGATGGTCATTGAATACTTAACCTTTTGAATCAGTGTGGAAACATGCTGGCATTATTTATTTGAATCGTGGGCATCCTGATCTTTTGAAAGGGAAAGGAAATGCGTTGGTCTTGTTCAGAGTGTTTCAAACTGCTTTAGACAGCATGTGTGCCATGATCTTAAGCATGGGATTGGTTGTATGAAATAGCATGGGGAAAACTATAATTCTTACTGGCTGTTTATGTTCCTTGGAGGCACTATCAGTGAAACCTCTTGGCTGAGCACATGGTTTTGACCCCGTGAAACTACTTGTTTTTCCTATCAAGTGAAGGGAATCTTAGGAGCTAGTGACTACAGACTATTTCGTTATTATCACAATACTGACACAGCCACATCAGTGTCACATTGTGAGCTTACTGGGTTTTTTTACTTTATTCCCACTTAAATTCCTAGTAAAAGAGATAAGGTCTGGTATCTTTTCTGACTGCTTTCCTTTTAAAACAGTGTCATAAATGTGCTGCGTTGAATCTTTATCCTTTGTATAATGGTGTTTAGAAAGATGGGGAAAGATAGTGTTTTGATGGTGGAGTTTTGCAACCTGTTTTAATGCTCAGATTTCTGTTTGACAAAGTCCAACTACAGATATTTCTTCAGGATAACTTTTGAATGTTGTTAACCGACCTGGAAGAAAATAAGATGGTAAAGCTGTTTTCTTAGAACTTCCCTAGTGCAGTGGATGAAGAAACAAACATTAGATGACCTCCACTGCTTTTAATAATAAATGAACACAGAATTTCAGAGAGAAGCTGGGAAGAGCAGAGCTGAGATGCAGAAGACCAGAAAAGGGGAGTAGCTGAAAGTAAGCAATTTTTCTGGCTGGACTGTCAGAAAAACCTGAAGTTTCTATAAAATTTCAGATCACTTAAAAGAATGCGAAGAGCAGAGGAAGATGATGAGGCATGTTGGGCATGGGCCACGTAAAAAGAAAATTAAGGGAGCTTGTTAAGGGTTTTGTGAGAGGTGAAGCCTGTTTGTGAGTTTACAGGGAAAACCATTCATAAAGCCTAAATAGACTATGTGATGTTTAGAGCACATGTGAGATGAAAGGAGCGTCAAGCTATGGCTAAAAGCCTTGTCCTGTCTATCTTCTGAATATTTTGGTCATCAGCGTTTCTGTTTTCAGTGTTACCCCTGACAACTCGAGTTTCTGCCTGCTTTCACTTCAGCAGAGGAAGCTGAGCAGGTTTAGGGATTGCAAATAGCTGCCAAATTAATTGTTTGGTATCTCCCATCACGACGTGGTGTAAAACTTGAATACTTAGTGAATCAAGTAGAATTTTTTGCAGAACATCTTTAAAACAGGAAGTAACTCACTGGTGCCACAATTTAACTATTAATTGCTTGATGTGTCAGTTTCTTATGGCATTATGTGAGCAGAATGGAAAAAAGCCTTCATGAGAGATTGTAGCAAGCTACACAAGTTTTATACAAATGATTTAACTTTTCTATCTCCCCAAATCTTCTTTTTTTCTAGAAGGCCTGTTTTCCTGGAATTTCTCTTGTCATTTAACTGTTTCTCTAACTTCAGAGGTATTACAGCCACTTGAAAAGGGGTAGTGGCATCTTTCTTTTGCTGACAATAAATGACTTTGGTTAAATATTTATGTACCTTAGGTACTTGATTACTAATGCCCATGAAGTCAGATCCTGTTGTGTCTTGCTGCATAAATAGGTACTTTCTTCTCATTTAGCACCATTCACATGAGTTTGTCCTACTCCTGAAATTGTAGAACACTGGAACTAAGCCATACTTGTTTCTTAATATCCATAATTTTGCTTTCCCAATGAACTGCAATAATTGGTGCCAAAACTAGGAAAAAAAAAAAAACCTGGAAAAATTGATTATTGGCTTGAGGGATAAGTGTGTTAGACTTTTTTGAAGTAACTGATGCATCAAATCTGTGCCATATGAACTCAACCCACTTTGATAATGAGGATTGTAAGCACTGTGTGTTAGCTTTAAAACCAGTTTTGTATCCTAATTTAGAGGAATATTTTACATTTCAGGTAGGTTTTGAAGTACAATTTGAAAAATACACTTGTGTGGACAGACAAGGAGAACTTATTGTTGTGATACATGTGTTAAAAAAACAAAACTTTTTAAGCTGCCCTTCTTTGGACATCCTACAGCGAAGAATAAAATCCAGGATTAAAATGTGAAAACTGAAGTGTAGCTGAAAAGTATCAGGAAGCAAATGTAGTCCTGACATTGCAGTAATATTGTAATAAAGTATGCTTTTTGGTTTTGCTGGATTCACTGAGTACCCAGCCTTTTGTGGTAAGTGCTTCTCAGTTGTCTGGCAGAAGTCAAAGGTGTGCATGGCCTGATCCTTCCTGCCCACAGAAGGGTAGAGGTGGCATTCTTGTAAAAGGGCTCAAGATTGGCATAATTGTAAGATAAGCTGGCTGTTGATGTGTGAATTATTACTTGGTGCACTCTGAAGAATTAAAAAGGTGTTCTAGATCCACATTATCCTTTAAAAGTGGAGATAAAAACATGTTAACTTCAACTGTTTCACAAGTAAAATGTTGATGGAGTACCTTCAGTAAGGCAGGGGTACCCATAGTGTTGCAAGCACCGACTGAAGAACTGTAGCAGTTCTCAAAGAGGTTCTTTTGGATTGTTTACCAAAATTTAAAATCCATGCCAAGACTGCCTATGTCTGAACTATGTCAGATTTGATCAGTGATGTCAATCAACGATGAGCAACATGAGTTCATCAATATGAGTTCCCTACCTCAATCATCAGTGCAACTTTGGAAATAAACTTTTTTTCTGTCATGTAATGGGCAATTGAACATGGTCTCCTTCCTTTTTCCCCCAGATAATTTCAGACCTTGAGTCTTGGAATGATGAGCTCTCTCAGCAGATGAATGACTTTGACACTGAAGATCTTACAATAGCAGAACAGAGGCTCCAGCATCATGCAGACAAAGCCCTGACCATGAATAACTTGACCTTTGATGTCATCCACCAAGGACAGGATCTGCTGCAGTATGTCAATGAAGTGCAGGCATCTGGTAAGATGGCTCCTTTGTGCTATTCTGGGCAGTGGCTTTCTAAGAATTATCCAGTTGTCTCTCTATGGGATGTGTGAAAAAAACAGGGATGCTAGTTAACTGTAAACTGGAGACATGTGGACTCCTTTATCATTCAGTGGTGCTCTTAAGGACATACTGGTGCCATGCCACATAATGTCACCAGAGTTGGCAACACCTGAAGGTGTTTCGTTTTTAAAGAAAGGGTTTCACTGACGAAGTCAGTAAAATTGGAGTAAATAAGGGAATGTTAGTTTTATAGGTAGTCAGATCAACGCAGTCAAGCAAACATTTTCAGCTTTGAAGTAATGTCTTCCTTTTTTGTTCCTTATGCCCCTTCATTTGATATTTTTCTCTGTATATGGTCGCATGGGGTAAGTATCAGACTTGAAAAAAAACAAGCCATGTGGCTCTTCTTAAGAGTGCAAACCCCAGTACTCCTGTAAGCAAATGCTCCAAGGATTAGGTTGAACTTGGAACTAGGAAATTAAGTGTAGAACAGTGGAAACAGGCTGTTTGTCTTCGGGAACTTTGCGAGTCATTCCTAACCGGCCATCCCGACCGCAGGTGTGGAGCTGCTTTGCGACAGAGACGTGGACATGGCCACTCGCGTGCAGGACCTGCTGGAGTTCCTGCACGAGAAGCAGCAGGAGCTGGACGTGGCGGCCGAGCAGCACCGCAAGCACCTGGAGCAGTGCGTGCAGCTGCGCCACCTGCAGGCAGAGGTCAAGCAGGTACGGCCCCTCCGCCCGCGGCACCTGCGCCCTGCCGGGCGGCTCTGCTCCCAAAAACGCGCGGGGGAAACACCTCCTGCCGCATAAAGCCCTTCCTTGGGAGCAGGGGAGGACTTGGAACACCTGAGAAACTTCATCCTCTGTTAACGTTAAGGGCGTTTTTTTAACTTGCATCACCGGTCGGCACTGCTGCGTGCATCTAGAGCACAATCCCATAGGAGCAGCTGAGAGAGCTGGGGAGGTTTAGCCTGGAGTAAAGGAGTTTCAGGGGAGACCTTATCACTCCCTGCCACTACCTGATAGGAAAGTGTATGAAATAGGAGTTGGATTCTTTACCCAGGTGAAAAGTGATAGGACAAGAAGGAAAGTCCTCAAGTTGTGCCAGAGAAGGTTTAGATTAGATATTAGGAAAAATGTCTTCACTGAATTGGCTTTTAAGCTCTGGAACAGGATTGATGATGGCACCATCCCTGAAGATATTTAAAAGATATGTAGATGAGACACTGAGACATGTGCTTTAGTGGTGGACTTGGCAGTGCTGGGTTGACAGTTAGACTTGATGATTGTAAAGGTTTTTACCAAGCCAAATTACTGTGATATTCTGTAGATTTAAGTCAAGTATTTGAAATGTAGAGTGATTTGAGCAAATGTTAAACTCATGCTTTTACCAGCTATATGGTGATGAACAGCAATGCTCAGTCATAGTCCCTGCACACTGACTTAATACTTCTGGGTCTATTGTTTGAAACATCTAGAAGTAGTGACAACATAATATCAACATAGTTATTTTCCTGGAGATGAAAAACGGTCTTGCTTCTCCTGGCAATAAAGTGGCAAGTTTTGAGGTCTTTGTCTGATAAACACCTAAACCTTTGGTGAATTTGAGATGTGGGGAAAGCCACTGAAGTAAGTGAAAGTTTAAAAAAGAAACAAGAAACTAAAACAGGTAAGAGTTTATCTTGCTCATGCTTGGCTGCATCACAGAAGTTTGCTATAGTCTATTGCATTACTGTGGCCCATAATAAGACTGAATGACAGCTCCCAAATTGCAAAGTGATATGAAAGGGATCCAGCTAGGATTAGGAGAGGTGAATAGAAGGTTCCCAAAGTATTTACAGGGAGTGGTTGGCTGCTCTACAGTAGCAGATGCAAAGTCTCTGTCTGGTTTTGAATTAAAGGAATGCAAAAAACTGATAGTTGTCTGCTGTCAGTGCAATATAGACATCAATCAAATACCTGATGTTCCATTGCAAGGCTTTGCATACTCTACTGTAACTGTGCTGTAACTTATCTTGGTAAGTGCAAATTGCAAATTCCTCCTTTCACTTAAGTAATGGTTGAGATAAAGTTGTTGCAGATCAGGGTAGTTTCTGTACTCAGTTGCATTTTCTCTTGAGGATGAAGGAAAAGAGTGCACATCTGCAAAGGAAGGAAAAAAATAAAATAAATACTGCCAGCTGAGGCATTCCCATCACCTTATAGTACATCAGTGGATTTGGATGGGATGGGTTAGTAAGAAAAAAAAGTTAATTTCCATGATACTGAAATAGTATTCAGGAAAAGAATATACTATAGCATTTTGGTAATATTTCAAAGAGACACTAAGTAGTTATTTATATTGCATACTTCCACAATAGAGTGAGTGCTTTGGTCCACTAGCTTTGTTTGTATGCAAATTAAATGTTACAAAAAAGACTCACATGTTTAAAACCTGTGTTTGAAACAAATGTTCTGTACTTATGCAGGCAGATGATGAACATCATGGATTTTAGGGGAATACCTCTATTGCACTTTTTATGTGTTTTGTAGCTCATTCGATAAGAAATTACTAACTTTTTTGAACCACTGCTAGCCTTGACTGAAACTGAAGCTAAAATTTAGGTTCTTAAGAAAGTACTGGAAAAGTTTTCCTTATAATGAAGGTATAGGTAGTACACTAACATAGCCAACTGTCTTTTCTTAGTAGACTGGGATTTGGAAGAAAAAAGCATATTCTGTTTTGTATTTCTAGAACACACCTCTATCAAGTGGGATTTTATGTTGAATTCAATGCCATAATATGTGTGAACTTTCAGACAATCGTACATGAGCATGTAGCTGACAGCAGGTTCATGTATTGCTTTTCTAGATTTTACTGGACAGATTCACCTGCAATACTTGCCCAGTCTGAGGCCTGAAAATTGAATGGAACTCTCAATCTGAATGTTAATATGTTGTCTCTTAGGATTTCTTTTGGGCCCTTTGGAATGCTTTGAGGCTAGTAACTTAGTTTTGTGATTTCAGTTGCCATTTTAGAAAACCGCATCTGATTTATTTTGGTTTTTATTAAGCATGATTAAGGAAGCATGATCTTCTCCTGTCTCTTCTGCACTGGGAAAAACTTTATAGGTTAGCAGATCACAGAAGGTGCTTTGAGAGTAAAATAAAGTGGTAAACCTCCTCTTCAGTCTGTTTTGTTTGTATTTTGTTGCCTGAAGCAGCGAACACATAGTTTTCCTGTTCAGTTACTGTGATTTTTTGTTAGATTTATTGCTGGTGAACTGGGTGTAAGCATGTTTATTATGTAGATGGGATACTGTCTCCATAGCAAGAATTCTAACAGTATTTCCATTTAAATTCTTCCTGCCAAAGAAATATGGCTGCTGTTATATTTTCACACATGCACACACATATATTTATATAAAATACATAGAATTATGTAGCTTGTAGTCATGTGAAGAGGTTAGACTGGAACACTACAGGAATTTAGACAAATATTTGCAAAGATTCTGTTCCATACTACATAGTGAAACTTGGTGCTTAGTGAATTTTTATCAAATAAGCACAGAGAGTAGACAAAAACATTCAGTATTTCTTCTTCCTTAACTATTGTACCAGTTCTGCTTTTTGGTATTGAAATTTTGTATATCAAGCCTCAGGACTAGGAGGAAGCCAAAGAGACAGGAGACAAACAGAGGTTTAAAGAAAACCTGCAAAGAATTTACTTGTCAACTAGATATGTAATAGGTGCAGAAAGGGCAATACCCTTACAGTGTAGAAAAACCATGGAAGATAAGGGGAAGAAAATGTTGACTGAAATAAAAGGGACGGCTGTATATGGGGAGAACAACATGGAAAGGAAAACGTGACCACTTTTTTACAGGGCAGGGACATATGAGTAGGTGGAGGCAGAGTAATATTTATGAGAATGTCTGTCTCATCCAGAACCCCAGCTGCATGTTTGCCAGACAAACTTTTTTTATTAATCACCTAACATACAGCTGTTGGATTACTTACTGCTACAATCACTTCCACATACTCACTTTGTAGAATGAATGCTTTACTGTGCTTAAGGTCAAAATTCATACCAAGCTCCAAACCCAATCCAGTTGGTTTCAGTATGCTCATTGAGACTTTTCAATATTTTGCAATATTTTCTGCTGTTCTGATCATGGTGTGTGTTCTTGGATATATAACTATGTATTCGTATATATACAAAGGTGTACAGATACTTCAGCCCTCAAGAGTACCTTGAGCTGCTTTGTGTTTTCACTAGCAGATCTTTGAGCTTGGTGCTTGAGCCCTGACTATCCCAAAATACTACTCAGGAAGGTTATCCTGGCACTCCATGTAGTGCCATATGGATATGAAAATGTAGCTAAGACAGCAGACTGAAGCAGGTTGTCTTGTGATCATGTTTAGTTACAGTCAAAAATCTGTCCAAGAAACTAATCCTAAATCAAGCATTTATCTACAGATCTGCCTGCGTGACCTATTCAAGTGTCCCAAGAGATCCAAATTCTCTTTTCCACACCTTTGCTGATGCTCTACTGATGCTTCTCTAGCCTGGTGAAGGCTGAGAGTGGAAAGATGGGGGAATTGTGATCCACTCACACAGGGAGGTGGTGAGAACATGAACATGCTAGCAAACCCTGAAGGCAGCACCCCTGGAAGGAGAACAGGCTCTCTATTTCCTAATGCTTATATTTTCCCTTGAGTCAGAGCAGAGGGAAGGGGAGAGTACTGCTGGCAGATTTCCTCCTGTGAATTTCACCAGCTTGTGCACTTGCACCCTGACCTGCAGCAAGGAGGAGGGCAAGTCTTTGTGTTTGAAATGGCATGTTCTGGTCTAGCTGTTGCTGCTGTAAATAATGGGATGCCAAGTCAAAAGGAGCTTTCAATTGGTGCTGCTTAAGCGTTCTCCTTCATTAAAATTCTCTGAAGATTTGCAAGAACGCTAAAAAGGTGTGTTTTGTTAAACTGTACCTGGGAGAACTACATTTTAAGGTAGAGAAGGCGCCTAGAATAACTTTCATAAGACAAAATAAAAAAGGAATTAAAAAAAAAAAAATCTGCCTCCGTGTTTTTGCAGACAATTTATTTGTTCATGTATAGTTTCTATCTACAGTCTGTTGGACCCATCTGCTTCCCTCAGAAGCTGCCCTTTTTCTTGCTCCTGAAGCTTATCTAGGCTTTTCTCCCTTGAGTATTAAAAATCCCCAGGTGCCTTAGCTACTTAGGAACTCCCAGCTTCTTTCATGGTCCCTTTTGTGTGCCCCCAGGCTGTGGTCTGCAGGTGTCACCTTTGCAGTAGGAGCAGTTGTTCCAAAGCTGGAGCCATCTTCCCCTTGCTTGCAAGGCTCACCTGACCCAGTGCTTTCTCCCCAGAGGACCAGAATGTGCACCCAGTTGCACATCTGGAAGGTGCTATCATGCCCTCCCTTCTACACTGTAGACTTAGTCTTTTCTACAGACTTCCAGAATTTATATAGGAGAATTCAAATACATGCTATAAGGATGGGAAAAAACCCTGTTAGCTATTCATTGTGCAGATAGAAATAGCAAAAACTGCATTAATAACACAACAATGTCACAATCTGGATAAGTGTAAGTCAGAGGGTGAGGTTGTAGCACAGATTTGAGGGAATGGATGTTGTGTCAGGATGGCTAGACCTCAGTTGCTTCAAGCAGTCAGACATGTTAGAGTGTACTTTGGATGTAGACCCATGTGCCTTTCAGTTTTTGAGGAATTGTGTTTTAATAGGTTATTTTGTTGGGTTCTGCCCATGTTTCCAGTCTACAAGTGCAGCCACATCATCCTGATTACTTAGTGCATTAATGCTGTAATTGGTAGTGTCATGTGTGGATCACTAGATGAGAATATTTAGTGTTAAGAGCTCATTGATTTGGTAGTTAATATATTTACTAGCAGTGATTAAAAGTCTAAAATCAATCAGTAGGAAAAAGTTAGAAAAACTGGTGAAGTTCAAATCAACTGGGCCTAGAGAAATTCACTCTGGAATACCTAGAAAACTGGCTGACATAATGTAATAGGCATTAGTGCTTGTTGTTTCCAAACATCAGGAGACTGGATGAGATTTAGGAGGCCTGAAACTCAACATCTAATTCTCAAAAGTGGAGAAGGACTAGCTAAAGGAGGATTACAGGACAGCTAGTTTAACACAGTTCCCAGGAAAAATATTGAAACAAGTAGATCATTAAAATTGAACAGTGACAAAAGGAGAAAAGGTTAACACAGGTTAATTAATCATTAATCATCAAGTTTCCATTGATAAACCGCCTTTTTTTTTCTCTGACAAGATAACATCTCTTCTGGGAGGGGCAGAAAAGCAGTATCAAAGCTTTTAAAATAGTGTAGCTCAGTCTGTCTGGCCCTAACTTACTATGACAATGTAATATGAGACTACATTACCAAGAATGATAACTTGCTGAAAAAACATATTTAGTAACAAAAGTTATTAAGAGACTCAATGGATTGGAACACAGATGTAAAAATGAAAAAAAAATGTATTTTTCTGTATTTGTATACTACTAGTTCATGTTCTCAGTCAGCAAATCTACATGTTAGAAATTACACTATTAAATTTGAAGTTAAAAGCATGAGAAGCTGGAAAAGGGTTTGAGTTCATCAAAAGACATTGGATTACTGTTCAGAATTATCTTGGTGTATGGGAGACTTGTGCTTTAGGAAGGATATGAGTTTTATTAGTGAAAAATAGAGAGCATGGTGTACTGGAAAGAATAAGCAGCTGCATAAATACAGGGGTAATTACTGGCTGGGCAGCAGTTCCATAGAAGAGTTGTACAGATGACAGTAAATAACTTGAATTATGTCCCATTTTATTCAGTATTTGAAAAATTATGACCAAGTTATGGTTATCAACTGGAGAGAGAGCTCATAAAAGAGCAATGTTCTAGAAAAATAAGGTGCCTAACTTCACATGGGAGAGATTGAAGAGACTGTGGTCAACAAGATGAGAGGAGTCTAAACAAGGGAGTCAGACAATGTTCCTGATGGAGAGAGGAGAGGGAAAAACACAGCTGGTGCAAAGAGGGAGAAAATGTCCTTTTTTTTCTTCTTATTTTTTTGGGAGAGGTCTAAAGAGTTGCATGTTCCTGCTATTGATAAGGAATGTGTAAGGTGGCCTCCTGAGGCTTCTGCCCAGCCATGGATTCTTCCAGTTTCACTGGACACGTCAAAGAAGGCACATTCTGAAAAATGAAAACATTTAAGCAGTTAGAAGGACACTCAGTGATCACATTTTCCTCAAGATTACTGTTCAAAATTATGTGCATACTTTTTACTAAGCTATATATCCTCAATTTGCATTACTGACACTGGCCTTTAGGCAGCTGTTACTTGTAATTTGTTCCATGTTTTCAGGTGACAGAAACAGAAGCACAGCCTTTTTCAGAGTATGAACTGAAGCCACAAGCATATAGTAGTTGACTGCAAGCTGGAGTTGTTAGCTCAGTGAAATTGTAGTGAATGTCATTCACTGTGCTTACTCAATAGAGAATTCACTGTAGTATGTAATTAACAAATTATTTAGTTATTGATTCCAGTGCTGATGTGACCCTATATGTTTTTGCCCCTACAGTAGTGCTTTTTTGTTGGTTGGCAGTGGAACTGTGTATTTCATGATCTTCTCTTTTGTTACAGGTTTTGGGCTGGATCCGAAATGGAGAGTCCATGTTAAATGCTGGGCTTATCACTGCTAGCTCTTTGCAGGAGGCAGAACAGTTACAGAGGGAACATGAGCAGTTTCAACATGCCATAGAGGTAAAAGCACCGTTTTACTGACCATAGCTTTGTATTTACAGTTCTCTGTAAATAGCACTCTTGGATTCATGATGCAGTATTTTCAGTTTAGGAAAAGCTGTTGGAACTCATGGCAAAGAGACAAAAACACTTAATGAGAAGGTGGTTTTTGTTCTTATTTATTTTGAAGTTGCAATTCCAGGTGGACATCTTCTCAGTGCCTTTTGCATCTTTGTAAAGTAATAGCTGTTCACAGCAATTTTTCGGAAAATAGTGTTTTCATTTGTTATTCCTTATTATTACAGGTTAGAACATAACCTGTAATGCTAAATGTAAAAAAAAAAAAAAAAAAAATGGATCAGGAAGTGGCAGTTTTGTGTATTCTGAGGTCATCCTCTAAGGCTTCCATTTTTATTTGAGAGTAGGTTTCTCTGTATCTTGTGTATGGTGATGTGTCAATCCCCCTGCCATGGCTTCAAATTAAACTTACCAAGTTGGTCATATTGCTGCAAAAAAAAATAGGCAGGTTTCTTAAGATTGATTGAAGTGTAATATTATTCAATTATATGCACTAATGAGTAACTTAGTGATAATATTAGCAATATTATGATTGTTTGGGCAGACTGTTATCAGAAGTACTCTACCTTGCAGTAACTCTTTAATGTTCGTTTTCTGTTTGGCAGAGTTTTATGCTTCCTCACTCTTGATTTTTTTTATTTTTTTTTTTTAATTACAGTTTGCACTGTATGCACCTTCAATTTGAGAGCTTTGGTAATTTTCAAGTATAAAAATCATGAGACTTCTAGGTGTTTGTCAATTTAAGAATAAATTATGAGGAAGCTTAAAAAAATCTGTGTTTCCTAGGCCATTCTTTACACAGATATAATAAGACTCAGTATTTTTATATTACTTGTTTTTATGCAAGTATTCCTCTGCACAGAGAAATACAGTTAAAAAAATTTGCTTACAGTCAATAGACAGTTGTCTTTTTTGTTGGTCTGCATGTCTGCACCTTCCTTTGCTCACTACTGATATGCAAAAGACTGAAGTTAAAGCTGTAAAGATTGCCAAAATAAGATACATTTTTGTCATCTTCTTTTTTCTCACTGTAAAGTTAAAGAAAATCAAACTGAAATTCATAATTACAAAAACATGTAATGCAGTATAGATACGTCACATGTGACTTAATGCTAGACAGTTACTATTTGACAGTAATTTTTAGTCAATGGGTGTTTGTGCATGTATAGAAGTGTCATTGACAGAGTGGAAATGTGAGCCTCTGAGGTGTCCAGGGAAATGAACTGAAGTGCTCCACTGAACTCCTGACTTTTCACCTCTTGTCAGAAAACACATCAAAGTGCCCTGCAGGTTCAGCAGAAGGCAGAGGCAATGCTGCAGGCTAATCATTATGATATGGATATGATCCGGGAATGTGCAGAGAAGGTCGCTTCCCACTGGCAACAGCTGATGCTGAAGATGGAGGATCGTCTCAAGCTTGTGAATGCCTCTGTTGCCTTCTATAAAACTTCTGAACAGGTACAGAAATGCTACATGATTTGTGATCTGCCTTGGTTAATTCCTCAGTGTGGCATAGAACTGCATTACTTGAAAAATGGTTGATGAGGTTTGGTTGTATTTACTCATTTTGTAGTTTTTGTGTGGGAGTCAGATAAAAATCAGCTTAATCTATTTGTCCACAGAAAAGCCTGGGGAGAGGTTGGCAAGGTTACTTCCTCTGCAGTCATAGCTTAAGCCCATCCAGAACTATGCAGTCAGAGAGGCAGAGAAAGATGAACAATTTTAGGGACAGCCTCTGAACAATTCCACATAAGCAGACCAGTGCTTGCAAACCTACAGCCAAAGTTTGTTGCCTTAAGTCCCAGTCAAAACATGTCAGAAGCTAGGAGGTATATGTAAGTGTAGATTGGTTTTGAGGCCTGAATTTTGATTTTTTTGTCTTACTGAATGGGTCTCCCTTTTCCTGAAAGGTGTGCAGTGTGCTGGAAAGCCTGGAGCAAGAATATAAGCGAGAGGAAGATTGGTGTGGGGGAGCAGACAAACTGGGTCCCAACTCTGAAACAGATCATGTTACTCCCATGATAAGCAAACACCTGGAGCAGAAGGAAGCCTTTTTAAAGGTAAGGTTGGGGATTTTTTGCCATCTCCTGTATCTTGGGAAGCATGCAGGCAAAGAGCTCTTACAGTGCTGACGTGGCTGTGGAAAGCAGCAGTGCCTGTTCCAAACTACAGGTATGTCCCCAACTGCAAAGATGTGGGAAGTGGTGTGTTAACTGCTTCTGACAGTGATTAAGAGAATACCGCCAAGTGCATAAAATGGTAGCCAGTTTTATAAATACTTTTCCTGTTGAACTTAAGTAGATGTCAGATCTCCCAGTGTGACTGAAGAGGAGTTGGAAGGCACTGCTTTGAGCAACTATCACTGTAAAGAATGCTTAAAGGCTGCTGCTTTGGAAGAGAAGTGAAAGTCACACAGTGCCGTTGCTGCCTGTGCATCAGAGCAGCTCTCAGATGTACTGGGACTACAGAGGAATAGGAAGGAGGAAATTGCTAGACAGGCATCTGGGATTAGTTGAGATTTGTGTAGTAGTCTTCAGATAAATGAAAGATTTTTGTTCCCAGCTAATGTCCTAGTGAAGAAGGTTATTGATCATACTGAATTAAATGTGTAGCATGTGCTTGCCAAGCAGTGTAACTAACTCTGTTATCAAAGGCATTTTCCAGCATCACCATGAACGGCTACTACCAGAATAAAACTTTTGTTAAAAACCTTTTTGTTCTCATTATGCAGATTACAACGTTTAAAAACAGAACTCAAAGTACACAGCCTAATCGATCCTTCTGCAGCTGGCATGAATTACTAATCTGTGTTTTAAAATTGTATGGGAAATTACTTTGTGTCTTTGTTACTGTATCAAACCATTCTACCGTTATCTAACCTTTTAAAGTAGCCTTCCATAATTTGCATGTTAAAAATGAGGCTGACAGCCCATATATAGTATTTGATGTATGTTAAGATGAGCACAACAGCTGAGCTGAGTGCTTGCAGTATAGTGTCAAAGACTGAAAGCTCTCAAGGCCTTGCCGTAGTATTTTAAGAGCAGGTATTATTTTAGCGCTTTTGATTTCATTTCAGCAGAGCATTCACTTTTTGTTTAAAGTACTAATGTATGTTTTGGAATGTGCAAGTGGGTACATAAGCGTGTGCACTGTTTACACAGTAAGCAACTTCAGGTGACACATGGCACATACACTACACAAACTTCTCTGTGACCTCTGAATCATGCTGAAAGCCCTACAGCAGGTAATTGCTTTTCAGGTTCTTCAGAAAAGAGGAATAGCATTTTATTTGGGGTTGTCTATCTGCTTTATTTTTTTCTCTCCCAAGTAAGGTGTAACTGCTATTTGGCAAAATACCTGTTTTAATAGTTAGGTTGACATGGCTTACTTGTAGAAAAGATTTAACATGCAGTGTTTTCCAAAACTGAAGAGGCTGGCAAATGTACAAGAAGGGGGTTAGGAAGATCTTTAATCACTTCTGCAAGTGTATTTGTGCATCTTCAAATAAAGCTGTACCTCTGACTCTCTAGGCCTGCACACTGGCTCGGAGGAATGCTGATGTCTTCCTGAAGTACTTGCACAGGAACAGTGTCAACATGCCAGGGATGGTGACACACATCAAAGCACCTGAACAACAAGTGAAAAGTAAGGCGATTCTTTTTCTCTTTCTTCTCACAAGAATGTGATTATCATCATGTGCTGTGGTATGTGTGGTGATGGAGTAGTGAAGCCTGCCCAAGTGGAGAGTTCTGTCAGGCTTAACAGGAAACAAATTGCTTGCATACTTTGAAAGAGCTGACAGTCTTCAAAGTCTCTTATACTCAAATGAAGTTACTTGGAATTATTTTATCTGCTACTTATACCTAATCTTCTTTCTATTTGAGTCTAAAATGTGCTACTTTTGTTGAGACAATGAGGTAGTAAACTTCCACATGATAATGTTTGGTCTCAAGCCAAATGGGAACTGATCAGTGTAAGTTTATTTAGTGTGTTGGTGTCATACATTCTACAAGTTCCCTGGAAGTGCCTGAGTGATATGAGATTATTGCTTGTATGATGCCCTTGAATGCTTCAGATAGTTTGAACCAGTGTTGAGGAACTTCATGAAGTATGGGGTAACTTACCTCTGGATGTGTAGACAGGTAATAGCTGAGGTGAAGCTGGAAAGAGCTACTACATGAGGCTTGGCTTTTGCTAAAATTAATAATACACAGTACGGCTTTAAGGTGTGATAAGCACTCTAGGGAAGGGAGAGAGACCGACCTGTAGGGCTTTGAGGGACAAAAGTGCAAAAATAGGGTATGCATAACTGATGGGTATGGTAGCAGAACAGAGATCAGAGAGATTCAGAAGTAAATATTGCATTTTAATAATTTAATTGCCAATCATATTCTGCTCTGTGCATTTTGAAGCTGTGACTAAACACTCTGGCCATGCTACAGTGTCAGAATCAGAGAAGTCTAATTTCTAATTAAATGCTGTTTGCTCGTACCCAAAGGGGAGGTTTTCATATGATAGCCAGACTCAAGGGGAACATGGCAGTAAGTCCAGAGAAAAAGTTGCAGCAAGGAAAATTCTGAATGGGAGAAAGTGTTACAGATAGATTAGAGCAAGTAGCCCAGAGAGGTAGTAGGATCTGTACCCTTAAGAATTTTTAAAACTTAGGTGAACAAACTGCTGAAAAACTTTGAAATTAGTCCTGCTTTGAAGAGGGGATTGAAACAGATGGCCTCCAGAGGTCACTTCCGCTCTAATTTACTTGATGACTCTATTAGAAAAGGACATGTTCACTGCTTCACTTTAACTACAATGGGAAAACAGTTCATGTTAAATTTATCCAGGAAATTTACTCAGGTAACTCAAATCAAAGTCTGACAGTACTCAAGTTGAAGATCCTCCTGTATTGAACTTTTTATGTTGGAAAGAAATAGGATATTTGCCATATTTTCACTCCTAAGGAAATAAATGGACTGTGACAGTTGAAACTTTGAGTGTTTAGAGCTACAACAAAGGGTTTTTTTTTCCTCTCTTCCCAACGTTTATAGAACTGTACAAAACAAAATCTCAACACTAATGTCAACAGTATCAATAACTGAACTGACATTTGTCATTTAGCTCTTCTTGCAGTAAGAGACAAAGAAAACAGAGCAGAAGCAAGAAAGAGGTTGTAGCTACCACACACTGAGTATTAGACAAAATTTTTTAACATTGACTTTTGAAATCTGTATAGGAACAATAATTCTGAGAAAGGTAAATGTGCTCATATGAAAAAAGGATAGAAGAATTTCTACTAATAACCTTAAGAATAATAATTCCGTGTCAGAACCATAGTGTTATGCATGTTCTGCGTATATTTAAAATTCTGGATGAGTGATACGTGTTTAAAAAGCAACGAAAAACCAGCAGAAATCCCCAAGTTGAAAAAAATAAGCTGGTGCTCTAATACTTTTCCCCCCATAAACCATGTAATATATGCTACTGAAAATTAAACATGAATTAAGATAGAACTAGTGGGGACTCCTTCCTATTAGGTCTTAGTGGTATGAAGGTAGCTGACCAAATGATATAAAAGTTCACTCTGTTCTTCATGTTCTCCTTTCGCCTCTTTTCTGAATCGACAAAAACATTGAGTGTTTATTTTAGTGAAAGAGAGGTTACATATGTTCTAATAGAGCATTGCAACTCAGAGGTATGCTTGAAACTGGCAGTCTTAAAAACTTCAGTAATCCTTGAGTTTCTGCAGAACTGCTGAATATTTTTCAAAAACTTCATTCAGTGGTGTACTTGATCCTTGTTCCCAGATGCAGATTAAGTTATCTGGAAAAATGATGTTTTAATGTGATGTCTTATTCTAGGCAAAGTTTAGCTAAGTACATGCTTCATGGGGAACAGGAATTACGGTGGTACTGAGCTCTGAGAGGTGCCCTTATGTCCCTGCATACCTGCGTATATAATTTCTTTGATATGCAGTTAAGGGTACCCAAATACTGTTTCATTTAGGAAGGAATTGTGGCCTAAAACTGTGCTGTGACTGGTGGATTGAGTTGGTGACAATTGCTGTAAGCTTAGAAATGAGAGCATCTTCATCTTTGTTTTGGCTGCTAAGTCTGTGTGTATCTGTGTTACATGTCTGTGCTGTACAGGCTGCGACTGAGCGTGGTTCAGGAACTTGTCTAATGGTTGCATTATTATATTTTATAGATATTATATATTTTTATATTTTTAGATAGGTTGATAGAAGGGACCAGGATGCATAGAGACAGCTGAGAGCTCTCTGAGCTTGGAGAAGAAGCTAAAAGTTTAGGGAACAATCCTAACTAATGTCAGAATCAAAGTAAATGACAACAACAGGGATTGTATTTCAGGTGGTTTGAGATACGGAGATGCTTTTCCAAACTTAGTATTAAATATTGATGTTCTATAACTTCCTTAGAATAGTTTATAGAATATTTTTTCTCCTCTTTGTCAGTCCAAGAAATTAATGGCACTAACACTAATAGTGTCCAGCCAAATATCTCTCACTGCCTTGCCATCTGTATCATGTCCTGACAGAACAAATGCTGTTCCAGTTTGCTAAATTCACCTCGCTTGCTCTTTGTCAGAACTACTTTGCTTGCGTCGCTATCAAGATGTCTCTTTTTGTATGGTGTGTCCAGTTGGATGTGTTGCATTCCATAATGGTAATTGTGTCCCACCCACTCCACCTCCCTGCCTCCCGAAATCTGGCATTTGCTCTGAGCAAGTGTTTTGGAGGTGAGATAAGGCAGAAATAAAACTGAGAAAGCAGGAGAGGCTCACAGCAGATCATCTCATAGCTTGGCTAAGGGGATGGATCAGCTGAGGCATATTTGAGGGGAGCCTGACCAGCAAAAAATAAAACCTTGGCCACAGTGACCACATTCCAACCAAAAGCAAATTCTGGGCAATCTCAGCACCCTGTGGCAAGTGGGAATATGGTGCTTGTAGGCAGGAGGATGTTGGCAGTGATGCAGACAGGTTTCATAATCCTAAGGGAGTCTGTGACAAGTGGTTTTGTTTGGTCCCAGATCTTTGATGAGGTAGACAAAGATGCATTTTCTCTCAGGCTTCCTGTTATTTGGGCTTCTCTGTCAAGCTGTTTCTTGGAGTTGTTAGCTTTTGCCATGTAAAACACAGTGAACCTGCACAGTAGGAGAGCAGAATGCAGAGACCTTAAGATTCCTAGCGCCTGATAGTCTCCACTCGTAATTACGGATTATGGAAAATAACCAGCTCTGGGTAGAAGTAGAAAAGCAAGTAAGTGTTGGTGTAAAGAATAAGCCTTTTTTGTGGTCTCTTCTGCTTCTAGTGGACCTCCCTTTTGGCTCTATGCAACCCCAACAGAACCACCTGGAGGAGACACTGAGTGTCTTCGGGGTCTCAGTGTCCCTCTGGGTTTGCAGTAGCGACCAAGTCAAGTAGGGATGCTCTGGAAGCAGCAGTGGGTAAAGTGAGCTTCACAGGAAACTGCTAGAATTTCTTTGTTTGATGGAAAAACCATAAGCATTAAAGAAACAGAGTTCAGATAAGGTCTTGTGCATATGTAAGCACAAGGTCTTTGCTAGGAAGAATTTAAAATGTTGGACATGTGGTATTTGGATGTGAGTTTTCTGATACTCCGGAATAACAAACTGTGGAGTTAATTATTTGATTACCTGGAAGTTCTGTCAAGGTTCAGTGAACATTCATATTTAACAAGTAAGCTTACTCAATTATATATTGTTGGGTTTGATTTTTTTTTTCAATAGTGAATTACAAAATTAGTAATTGCCTATTTTTATTACTTGGGTTTCTGTACATATAATGTCTGCTTATGCTGCATTTGATCTTGTGGTGACTTGAGTTTGTAAATTTGTTCATCTTTATTAAAACATTAAAATACTTTTTAGGAGACTGATACATTAAAAATTCGGGTTTTTTACTTCAAGTAATAGAATATGTTAAGCATGTTGTGATTATTTTGGCATGCTCATTCTTTCTGAGGAAACCCTATCAAATGCCATCTTTACCAGCCTACATTTTCAATCCTGCTATAAGCAGTGGCTGTCCCCACGTGACAAATATTTGAGAGGAAAAAAGGTGTCAGTGGTAAGTTTTAATTGCATCTCTAGTTTCTTTAACCAGCAGTTGTGTAAATAATGAAAAAGGAACATTGTGTGTTTCATTAATGTCAGGAAAAAAAGCAAAGAAAAGACTAACAGAAAGAGTAAGTGTATAGTAAATTCTACAATGCAAAGTACTTAATTCTCCTGATTTTAGTGTGATATTTTAAATTTGGTTGTCATAAGCTCTCATTTCATTTCTTCAGATATCTTGAATGAACTCTTCCAGAGGGAGAACCGTGTGCTGCATTATTGGACCATGCGTAAAAGACGTCTTGATCAATGCCAACAGTATGTGGTGTTTGAAAGAAGTGCCAAGCAGGTGAGGGTTTCATATGAAAATCCTATTTGGTGTGACTGAGGGTTGACATACACTGTCTTCTCACAGTAACAAATTTGTCATTGCCTTCAATATTTCAAATGGCTAAAACATCAGAAGGATAAAAGTAGCAAATTGAATTCTTTGCCTTCCCTTTAATACAGAACAATTAAATTCGGTGAGGCAATGTGTCTGTAACTGTTGTAACTCAGAGGTGATGTTTTGCTTCTGCCAGTTTCATCTGGTACTGGCAAATCTAATTTCTGCAAGCTTGTGTTTGACAAATTGTTATGCTTGTTAACTTTTACACACACACCTAATTTGTCTGGGGAAATTACAGGCAGCAGTGTTTTTCTCAGATGTTGGAGGAAAAATATCTAATTAAGTTGATTGGCAGTTCTAGAAATCTGACAAGTTGGATAACTCATTAAACAATAATAACTGAATTACTTTGGTTTTTCAATTCTTTATGTAGTTGGTTTCATGGTTTCCTGCGTGATAGATCCACTTCTTGGTATTTTGTTAAGACTAACAGTCTGGAAAGAACTATTAAGTAACTACCACACACACACACAAAAAAAAAAATCTCCTTCACTAATCAAAACACATGCCTTAAAAAGTAGGGGGTTCAAGGCAGAAGTGGTAAGTAGCTTGATCTGTGATGGGTTTTGTTTTGCTTTTTTTTTTTTTTTTGACACTGGTTATAAGACAAAGAAAGGAAGCTATCTGTTCCTGTTCTGCTGGAAAGGATACAGTGCCCACAGTGTAAAATATAGTCAGATCCTCTTAAAAGAGCTCAAAACCCTAATTTTTTATTTCTTTTTGACAGCTAATTCAGACAAAAGTTTAAATACGATTGGTCTGGTTTGCTCTCTTGAAAGAAGTCTCAAGTCAGCCTTTCATGCTATCACAAAGAAATTAATGCTAGATGTATCTTCGAGTGAATTTGAAGTCTGATACTTCTTTAAAACAACACCACCATCCATTTCCTGCCCCCCTGCCCTCACCTCACCACCCCACTTCTGGATAACTTTAATTTAAACCTCTGACAAGCACATGATCTACTTCTTTTTGTATAGAGATTACTAACAGTCAAACACTGGAGATAAAGATCTGTCAGCATTTTCATTGTAAATCCCATTTTTCAGCAATCACCAGTTCAGTCATCAAAAAGCAAACCAAACTATATATGGGACTCCACAGTGATCAGCCAAAAATATGGAAATGTTGCTCTCTTCAGTTAGATGTCGTTTTGGAATTTGGAAGAACCTGTTCTTTGTGCTTTCAGAACTTGATGTCCTTGTGATGGAAAAGATATCATAGTAGTTTACAAGCACAATGGTAGACTCACAAATTCTTTTGGAGTTAAGGGCTTACCTGATCCCTAAAGTGGTTTCTCCAGTTCTTGTAGTGATACCTCAGGTGAAATGTAAGCTGATCTAAACTGTAGGAATTAAGATAAAGTTGAACTTTCTGTCATACTGTGCCTCCAGAGAGCTGCCAGCAAGTTATGAAAAGACAAGGTTTCATTCTTATGGCAGGGGAGTTGGAACTACATGATTTTTAAGATCTCTTCCAACCCAAACCACTCTGTGATTTGGGGAGGGAAAGCTTTTTGTTCATCATTCATTCCACCATGGTGTAGTAATACCACTGAAAAAAGGCAGAGGTTAAAAAGTTAAAAGTGAGTATTAAATGTTGTTGGTAATATCAGTGGTAGCCATGCTGTGCCTGTCCATATCAGTCTGCACTTGCAAAGATTGACATTAGAGTGACAGCACGTGTCATAGAGGTGGTTGGTTGAAATGTTGCTTTTTTGACAGAAGTCCAAGAGTTGTCAGCTTGTTTGTTGTTTCCATCAGCAACTTTTAAAAGTATAGGTCCATCTCATCAGGCTTGCACCTGCACTAGTATGTGACTAAGAAAATGGCATCCTGACATTGACATTTGGTGTTGAATTTTAAAGGCTTTCTACTCACTTCATGTTTTGCATCAAGAAGGAAGAGCATTTGAAGTGGAAGTAAGGGAATCAACGTTGTTTCATGACAGCTTTGATGCACTTAAATCATTGGTGGAATTGATGGAATTATAATACAGACAGTGCCTTTCCTGATTCAGTGTAAGGTTATGTGTGTGAAACATACATATCTACCGTCCACCAAGATAAATCTTTTCCTGTTCCTGCTAGTGTGGATAGATAACGCTCATAATTTCAGTTTTTTCCTTTTAAGGGAAGAGTGAGAACCCATTATCAATCTACTACTTTTTCTCTTGGGGTATTAAGTTTTTGTCTAGTGTTCGGTGCATTTACTGAAGATACAGAAGATGCACATGCATTCAGTAATAAGGTGGTTCTAAGCAAGCTACATAAAACTCTTTGAACATCTGCTATTGGCTTTGTCAGAAATGAGAAGTTTCTAAGCTCCTGTCCCTCTGCCTGCTGCTGTAGGAAGCCTGTATTGAGAGCTGCAGAACAGTTATCAGTTAGATTTTTACTGTTATGCAGCACTTGGAGACGATTCTTGCTTTTTCCAGGAGCCAGAGATTGCTCACAACCACTGAGTTATGCTTAAAAGGGCAGCAGGTAATGTGGGTAAAGCACAGATAATTGCATGTATCAGCATTTTTTCATAATAGCGAGCAAATGAAGTGTCAAGATGTGGAAGAGAAACAATCTTAGTTTGCAGTTCTTCGTTCATATTTTTTCTACTTATACATACATGAATTGGTTTAACTGAGACATCTGACTGTTCCTTGTCTGCTGCAGGTTTAATTTCTAGGAGGACAGACCACACTTTGTGAGGCTGGAATACATGTCAGCAAAAGAGTGAAGTGATAGTTAAATCTTACATGCTTGGAAAGTTTAACCTACACGCTTGGTGATCTTAATGTACATTTTTACAAGTTGGAATGTGTATATTTCTGTGTATAGCTGTCTCATGTGAGACCAAAAATGTGATTTTTTTTTTTTTTTCCTCCTCAGCTGGAGAGTATACTACCAAAACTGTGAACACGGTTAGCTGGAACCTTTCAGTAGTGGACTGCTGTAGTCCTGCAGTAGTGAAGTGTTTCATACATAATTTTTAATTCTCTAAGCATTGCTTCACAGACTAAGTGAATTATTTCAGAGTTATGAATCTTTTGATATTGTAGAGGCATTAGATGATTGCCACAAGTGACATAGAGCAAAATTCACCTGTGGTCAAACTGTGTGTTTGTTTGATGTGTACTTGTGGTTCCTATTGATAAAAATACTTTCTCTTACTTTTCTTCATTATTGCTTTATTTAGGCTCTGGAATGGATTCATGACAATGGAGAGTTTTATTTATCCACACATACTTCCACTGGTTCCAGTATCCAGCACACTCAAGAGTTGTTAAAAGAACATGAAGAATTTCAGATCACAGCAAAGGTAAAATAAATTTTTTAAATTATCACAAAATCACGAAATACTTGGAGTTGGAAGAAACCTCTGGAGATCAGTTAGTCAAATCGCCCTGCCAAAGCAAAGTCCCCAAAAGCAGATTACACAGGGATGTGTCCAGGTGGGTTTTGAATGTCTTCACAGAGGGAGACTCCATGGCATCCCTAGGCAGCCTGTCAGTGCTCTGCCACCCTCAATGCAAAGATGATCTTGTTCAGTTGAGATAGAACTTGCTGTGTTTTAATTCATGGCCATCAGTCCTTGTCCTGTCACTGGGCATCACTGAAGAGTCTGGCACTATCCTCCTGACTGCAGGCTCATGCTCGTCCACCAAGACTCCCAGCTCCTTCTCCACAGAGCATAGTAGATCAGCACCCAACCCATGCTGGTACTTGCAGTTATTCTCTCCAGGTTGCAGGACGCTGTATTTACCCTTGTTGAGCTTCATTAGATTTCTCTGCCCAATTCTCCAGCCTATCAATGTCCCACTGAGGCAGCACAGCCAGTCCTCCCAGTTTCGTACCATCAAAAAACTTGCTGAAGGTGCATTCTATTCCTTTGTCCAGGTTGTTAATAAACAAGTTGAATAGAAGTTGAATTACATAAGATTTGAAACAAAATAAAACAACTGAATTCCCCCTGCCCATCAAAAAATCCCCCAAGGATGTGTCCATCAAGATTTGTTTACTTGCAGTGGCTTTCTGTCTGTATTTCTGCTGACAGTAGAATAAACCAGAAGATAACCAGCAGATATTCATTGTTACTGGAGCTTCATGAGCCCTGTGTGCTGTTGATTTCTCATGACAAAATCATGGTGCAGTAGCTTAAAAGTATTTTCAATACATTTCAGGGCCTTTGATTTCTACTTCCATATCTTCATGGTTGTGAATTACTGAATGTTCATTTAGGATATAAAATTGAACAAGCTGTATTATTATTCTGCTTATTAATTAGAAGATAGTAAAAATATTAACACTTTATTTGTTAGGTAACTCATTTTATTAAAGTATTCTGTGCTTCTACTGTAGATTTTTTCAGTCAGGCAGCAGAATGTAATTCTGCATCTCTGCAGGCCTTTACAGAGATGTAGATGTCATTCCTGAGGCATACGAGTTTTCACATGTGAAAGACAGACAACCATTGCATGACTGAAGTCCCTGAGTTTTTAGCCTTGTCTGTCTCTGTTTTGTTTTATCACCTGTTCAAACTGTCACCTCTTTCTCCCTCTGGCTCATTAACCTTCTTTGAGAAATAATAGAGCCCAGGAAAGTAAGCAAGTATTCATTTGTCTGAAGGATCACCTCAGAAGAGACTTGGAGATGGAGATGGTCAAGGGACATGGGGAAGGAAGAAAAGAAAATCCAGAAAGAACAGAGATCACTTTAGGTGTTCAAATCTGGATTTTCTTCTGCCTGATCTTTGCTCCAGATTTGATTTGCTGGATTCCTTCCAGTATGCAGAGCAGCACTGCTCCTCTTTATTTCATTTGTCAGCCTGCAGATGATATTGGTGCCCTTTTTGAAAGGATGTTGTTTGTATCACTCCCTTGGCATTTTCCTACCTCTTGGGAGGATATGCTAGCCCTTGCTGATTCCCATTAGGGAACAAAAATAATTTAAGAGAGGACAAATTTGATTTTTTCAATAATGTAAGAGGCAAGTTTTTATTGACTATTTTGCTTAACTCCTTGCTAGCAAGGGCCCTGACAGTACACTTCACTCATGACAGAGAGAGATGTATAAACTCATCCATTGTGGATGATTTATGATTTACATGAAAGAAAGTGCATAATCTTAGGCAGCTTGTCATTTGGGAAAAGTACTTACAGATTTGGTGGTAACTACTTCTTTCTGTTAGTTTCTCTCAAACAACTCTGTGCCAACAAAGCATAGTATAGAAAAGATTTAAAGAATTTAGTCTTAACCCATTAAAGAGTAAAGCATATAACAAGACTTACTTTCATGTCAGCATTTCTGTGGTATCTAAAGGAGGTAGATTTTTGAGACTGTGGGCCAGGTCCAATGCCAGTGCTTCAGTGGTAATGAACAAAGTACCCTCCTTGGCATCAAAATGCCTTTATATTGATGCAAGAGTACCTATGCTGAAAGGCTTGCCTAGCAGAATTTAATCTCTGAGTTAGATCCGAAGCATATTTTTCAAAGAAAAATAAACCATCTGCTTCTAGTCATGTAATAATAAAGCCCAAGGAAGCCTACATTACTCTTGTGCTATTTTTATTAGGTAAAAGGTATCTTTTTAAAGGAGTTCTGGGAAGAGAGGGGAGGAAGGTAGCTTCTTCAATTCCTTCTCTAATTGCACTTAGTAGCAGTTAAGCAAAATGACCCCCTGCATGACAGGTAGAGCTTGTAACTGTTCGATATTTTCCTGTTTTCATAGCAAACCAAAGAGAGAGTGAAGTTGTTGATACAGCTGGCTGATGGCTTTTGTGAAAAAGGGCATGCTCATGCAACAGAGATTAAAAAATGTGTCACAGCAGTGGATAAGAGGTACAGAGACTTCTCCCTGCGCATGGAGAAATACAGGACCTCTTTAGAGAAAGCTCTGGGTATTTCCTCTGATTCCAATAAATCGGTAAGAGAAATTTGAGTGTGATGACAGTCAAACAAGCTTTACTTGCATTTGATTTAGCTACCTTTTTCTCCTGTCTCCCTCCTTAATTAATTCTTCCTTTCTTTAATAAAGAGCAAAAGCTTGCAGCTGGATATAATCCCAGCCAGTGTCCCTGGGTCAGAGGTGAAACTGCGCGATGCTGCTCATGAGCTTAACGAAGAAAAACGAAAGTCTGCCCGCAGGAAAGAGTAATACATTTATTTATTTTTAATCAATAAGAATGCATAAATCAATCCTGATAATGCAACAACTGTCATGGCTTGTCTGGCAGCTTAGAAATCATTTAAATGGTAAAAAGAGATGATAGTACTCAGTATCTCTTATTGCCATTAATTCACATGCTTGTTCTCACAGATAATTCTAGCATGACAGAATCTTAAACTTTCAAAACTGTTAGACTTCTTTTAACATACTTTTTTCCTTTTTAGAAATAATGTGAAATAAATGTGTAAGGGGAGGAAGCAAGACAAATGACTGTAGCAATGAAAAGTGTTAGAGAAAAAATTCTATCTCCTTCCCCATTTCTTTTTGTCCTGGTTAGTAATGGAGGGATGTTACCTCTTAGGTTTCCTTCCTCTGTTGTCTCTCTTCACATTTCAGTTCTCTGATTTTTCTTGCTGCACTGGAAAAGCAAAAGCTGATGAGGAGAAAGATGTATTCTGGTTATTACACATTCATAGTGATCTAACAGACTGAGATTTGATTATTCTTTCTGTTGTCACCTAAGGTTCATTATGGCTGAGCTAATTCAGACAGAAAAGGCTTACGTAAGAGACCTCCGGGAATGCATGGATGTGAGTTTTCTTTTATTCACTAATCTTTGAAGGCAGGATTCAATCCGTTGCTTTCTGGTTTTTTTTCCTGGTTTTAACAGCTGAGCATAATTGATTCAGAATCATAGGATCAAACTAAGTAATTTTACTGCTGTTGAGAAGAAACTTAGAATTACATCTGTTAACAGCCATTTCGGAATTTACCCTATATGTTTTGCTTTTGTTAGCACTGAGTTTCAGTATTTGTTCCTTTCCCAATTCATAATCGTGTGTGTGGTTTTTGTTTTAGAGAGAGGAGGGAAAAAGGAGGGGTTTACTTTATTTGCTTTGCTAGCAATAGGGGAGAGCTTGTGCTAATTCTCTTATTATCTGTATCACATGTTCTGCTACTAGCTGACTTTTTGAATAGAAATTCAGTGAGATTCCATGGAAAAGTGCCCAGTAATTGTTATGCTGAAGCGACTAATGTTCAGTGGTAGCTGTTGCACAAAGCATGAACTTCTAGACTGCAGACATGACCTTGATAAGGAATATCCTGAAGCATTAGAGGTTGTCAAGAACACTGTGCATTTTAAATGATGAAGTCACAGGGACTATGTTAAATTGTCAGTTTTAGAATTTGTATTTCACTGTCAAAATCACAAGCTGTATTTGACACAACAGGCACTGTCACAATTGAAGATGATGCTGCTGTGTGATCTTGCCTAGTTTCTCTCCAGGAATGCATACTTACAGATACCTAGCTGCATCTGTTCGGAGTTTATCATCACTTTTCACACTTTTTTTTGTTCTGGGCAGACATATCTGTGGGAAATGACAAGTGGAGTCGAGGAGATCCCGCCTGGTATTGTAAACAAAGAACACATTATCTTTGGAAACATGCAGGAAATTTATGAGTTCCACAATAAGTGAGTGACTTATCTTCCATTTCCATACTACTGCTAAATCCAAATGATGATCTGAGGGATTTCCTAATGAAAATATTGTGTATATCAATAATGAAGGCTTTCCCATGAAAAAAATGGAAAGATTTTCCTCTTGCATTTCTAAATTATTTCAGCTGTTGCTTTTTGCAGAGAGGTAGGTACACCATTAGGAATTGTATTTTTATGTCTCGGGCATCTTCCAGCATTTAGGAAATTTTTTGTGTACACCAAAATTTTGTTGTAGGTTTATCAATTGTTCTAAAGAGATGAAGACCACTGAACTCAATGAAACACAAACATAGCATAAACATTAGGCCTCTTTCATTGTTTCAGAACCCCCATTCCTCATATCCAAATGCAGCTGTTAGTGGGAAAGAGTAGGGCTCACAGCTCTTTTTTGGCTCTTCATAGCTTCTGTAGCAATGCCCCAGCATTATTACATTTACTTGAGTACAGAGCATAAAAGAGACTTGTCCACTCCATTTGTTCTGAATGGAGTGGTTCTTACGGGGATCTGTGTCTTGCTCTGAATCTTCCTTCTGTTATTTCCTGTTTGTGTATACATTTGTGTTGGATTATGACTCTTTGAAGTAAAAAAATATACCCTAGCATATCTCAGACCCCGATTTTACATTCTTTGTATGCTTTGTGTTAACTTGAGAACTTGAGTATCCAAAAAGCGAGGTTTGGGGGGTGTTTTTAAATTGAGATGAAAGCTTTTCTTGAAACTGAAAACAGTAGGAAACCTTCTTGATAGAGAACAACAGCAATTACTGGATTTTTTTTGTCTATTCTTATGTATTAACTGCATGTTCACTGGTTCAATTTCTGATCTTGTCATCAGAATTTTTACTGAATTATATTTCATATTAGTACTTTTATTACACATTTTTATCTATTCCGGTTACCTTTTTTTCCTTAACTTACACGTTTGGTATTACAGAAAGTTTTCTAGTGGCATTTGTTCACAGACAATAGATCCAAACAGGTTGCTATAATGAACATGTTTCATATGCCTTGAACTATTTGCTTCTTTTCTACCCACAGTATATTTCTCAAGGAGTTGGAAAAATATGAACAATTACCAGAAGATGTTGGACATTGCTTCGTTACTTGGGTAATGAAGTCAGACTTACATTTAGAAGTAGAAAGGGGGATAGGAGGCATGACAGGATGAATTCTTGCTCTCAGAGCCCTTTTTGATTTGTAAAAGTACCTCTTCCTTCAAGTTTAAGTAAAATGTGTGTATCTGTAACTGAGAAAACAACAATTAGGGCACTCCTGTCAGATGCCAGTCCTTAGCTTGAAGTGTATACAAGTTGCCTAAACCTGTGTGCAGATTTGGTTTGTCTTAGCTTTGAATAACCTATTTTTATATACATAACTGTTGTTTTCAGTCTTACTTGCCTGATACATATTTGTATGCTGTCAGTTTGAGTGGAAATATAATTCTATACAGCTGAGTTGCTTGATAGGGAAGATAAGCCCCTCTGATAGTGGTGTAAAAACTTTGAGATAGGAATGATGCTCTCTGATAACCTGTGTAAATTTGCATTTTGTTCTGCAGGCAGACAAATTTCAGATGTATGTTACCTACTGTAAAAATAAGCCAGATTCCACTCAGTTGATATTAGAACATGCGGGAGCATACTTTGATGTAAGTACATTGTGTCCATCTTAAAAGCACGCCTTGGCTGTTTGTATTTGCAGTTCTGCTGAGTGCCTAATTTGTTAGGAAAATGCAAGTTTGCTGTTAATAACGCTGCAATTTACTAAGCTGTCACCTTAAGAAAATCAATCTTGTATCTCACGTGGTTAACTTCCATTGCTCAGTTGGTGTTACAGTGCTGTCAAATCAGATGTGAAAAGTCACTGTCGAATATCAGAGAGGCTCAGAACTGGAAGCAGGTTCTGGCAACAACAACCAAGACATGAATCTTCAGCTCACACAAGCACATCCTGCAAATCTTAGCATTTTGATGTGCTTAGTTTGCATTGTATGTAATAGAAATAGAAATTTTGGTTAAACTTTTGGAGCACTTTTAAACTGTAGTGGTGATTAATTTTACTGCTGTTATTCAGAAGGGTTCCTTATTCAGTCACACGGTTCCATGGTCTATACATGTAATATTCTGCATTAAAAAGCGACAAAAATGTAGATGTGTTAGAGGGTTTAGGGCTGAATTTTGCCCATGGTGAATGAGTTTTGGTTGGACATGTATTAGCAGATGATTCAATTAGAGTGCTCTCTTTTTCCATTTTTTTTTCCCCAGCTGAGCCACTAGCTGTGTAATGACACCACAATTTTTTTTAGAATTGGTTGTACAAGTAGAGGGAAATAGAGGAAATCCCTGAAGCCCTAGGGGTTAATCACAAAAGTCTAATCACTGAGGAAATGGGGTTTCTAAACATTGTAAGGCAAAGCCTTTCTGTGGAGCCTCCGTTAAGTTTTCAGTGTTTGAAGAGCAGGTAAGTTACAGAAAATCAGGTAGACATGATCAAAATAATTCGAAGAAAAATTTAGTAAATACCATTTTAAAAAATAACACAGGCCTCTGATAAAACTATTAGAAACAAATTCTTGCTACCACCTCCTTTGATCCGTATGTTTTACCACTATATCCAGAGCTCTCCATCCCTTAATCCATCTAAAGTATATTAGAAGTGTGAAGACTTAATTCTGTGCACAGAGAACTTGAGCACTTCCACTGATGACACCACTGGTCCATGTGAAAATACCATGTATATTCATGTGTATGCCACTTTGGGAATTTCTGATACTGTAACCATCGTTAGATGGCACATGGCTGTGGGGCATAACTTGCTGTTTGAAATAGATCCAGTGCTATGATAAATGGCAGACCCTATGAGTGGAGTTCAGCCCCAGTTAGTACCTGAAATCTGTAATAATCCCATTTATCTATCAGATAGTTCTGTTTTCCACCTTTAGCTTCTTTTTTCTGTTTCTAAGTGGCTGTTTTCGAGTGCTTGGTGACCTCTTTCCTTCAGTCAGAAACTGCTGCTCGGTGCTCCCTCTGGTGGGGGATGAGGCCGTCTGTGGCTCTTGGCACTGAAAGAGCAAGGGATGCTGAGGAACCTCCACCTCGGCCTTCTCGGTATTCCTGCCTCTTCCCAGGAACACAGGAATGTGAGGATTTTTCCTGTCTCACAAGTAGCAAAAGAAGTGCAGATCTTAATATTTTAATATTTTTTTAAAAAGGTGTTGCCACACGTTCTGTGTCCCTAATTGTTGCTCTTTGTACTTAGGTTTGTTGAAACATTTCGCAGGTAATTACTCTCCGAGGTAATCATCTTCTGTTTGTACCAAGTGAGCAGGCAGATGCACAGCATAATGATTCATTGTGCCTGTAATATCTGGTTATTCTGGTTTTTTGGGGTTTTTTTTCCTGATAAAATAGAATTTGTAGTTAATGCATATTATTTCATATCCCTCAAAACAGTTTATATCTGAGTGTTGGTGCTCACAGTCCTCAAATGTTTGCTTTTTCCATGTAGGAGATACAACAACGACATGGACTGGCCAACTCTATCTCCTCTTACCTTATCAAACCTGTCCAAAGGATAACAAAATACCAGCTTCTTTTAAAGGTCAGTATTAATTCAGGGTTCTTCATCTGATTCTGCTGGTCATAAGAAGGCAAAGCTCTTGCTGAGATCAGGAGGGTTTTTCTGCTCTCCAAGACTCCGGCATCCTGGGCAGCTGCAAATACTGCTGCAAAATTTCAACTGAAAATGAAAGAAGGCATAAACAAGCAACTTCTTGTCCAGATTTCTGTAAACCAAAAAAAGATACTTGTCTGCTGGTGTTTACTTAGAAAATATAATTTGCATTTCCAGGATAAGAAAGTAATTCATGGGTATGTGGCTATAAAACCATTTTTGTAATGATTTCTACACCACATTTTGGCAAACCATGCTGATGGTATTAAATACTGTAAAATAGATAATATTATATTTATATAGAAAACTGTAATATAAAGTATCTTTAAGACACATAATGTGTGTATGTATCAGTAAATACTTACACATAATGACTGTACCTGTAGAGCTGTTGCAGAAAGAGTTGTTATTTGTAATGTTGCCTGGAAATGTCAACTAAATGGTAGCTGTTAAAATAAGCACAACTTTTGGAACCCTGTAGCTTTCACTCAGTGGACAGATGTCTTCTCAAGTGAGTAGCAGTTTTATTGGACTGTGCTGGGTCTCTGTTAGGTGGCAGTGCTTGTTTTGTTGTAGCAGCCTACAAAAGCACTGTAACTGATCTGTGACTCCCCTTTTTACTTGAGAACAGCTGTGTATGATTGCTTTTGAAATTGCTGAAAAACATTAGAGGCTATTTCAGCTCACATTGGGTGGAAACAATTCTGTCATTTTTGACTGAAGTTTGTCTGTTTTCCACTTGCAAGGAGTTGCAACTTAGTCAAGTTATAATTACAGAAGTACTGTGGGCTCTGCTGTTTCAGAAATTTTGAGGTATTAATTCCAACAATTATTATTATTTTTAATATTAATATGCTTTGGCCTGCTACTTTATGGAATGTTAGGATGGATTGGTTTCACCAGTGTTTGCAGAGCCAGATGTCTTTGCTGCATAGTAAAATGGATTTTTTGGAAACATTTTACAGTTCTTGAAGTTTTGCTTGTTTTTCCACATGGTATTGGAGCTGCTCTTTTTCTGTGCCTCTGAGAGATACTTAGTTACTGTCACTGTTCTGTGGAGTTGTCATGCAAAATTTAAGTGTGATCATGCAGTGTTTTGCTGTGATGGTGGTATTGGCAGTTGAATAAAAATAATGTAATGATCACGACCGTAGAAATTGCATAGCTTTCCCTTTAAAAAGGGGAAAAGGAATTTAACCTGAGGGAATGAATTAAGTGGGCCTTTTGAATAACAGAAGGAACATAATATGCCCTTTTGGTTACATAACCTACATTTCATCTTGATACTGTTCAAATGCTTAAAAGCCGTGAGGAAATTTGAGTATCAGTTCAGGCGCTGTTATGTTAAATCTGTGGGATGCTGAATGGGCCGAGACCTAAATGCCCTAAATTCTAGTACAACACTTCAGCATGTTCAATTCTCTGACTTCTATCCATTAATTAATGTTTGATTGTATTGAAAAGTTTTGTCTGTAGGTTGCTTTTAACTGTGAACACAGTCATTCATGGAATACTTAGAATAAAACAGTATAAATTCTCTTTATCAGCAGTTGTACAGAACAGGTGTTTGGTGCAGTGGAGCAGTGACTGCCATGGGATGCAGGAGGGGTCCTTTTTTGCTGCCCTGCTTTCCCCCATCTTCCTGACTTGGTAGCTGCATTGTTCTGGGCTTGATGTAGCAGAATATCTGATAACTGTGTCTGTGCTTATCAAAAGAAGTTTAGTTCTTAACATAACTTAAAGATTGCTTATTAAGCAGATAAACCTGTTTAAATTAGAAGTGGTTAACTGATATCTTGGGCTGCTCCTTGAAGAACAGATCATGAGAGAATACTGTCATGTCATTGGCAGAGCAAGAAATTCAAAAAGATTTTATGTGTCAAAAACTATTTTTGGTTTATTAGAACTATCTTCGGTTATCTGTCATATTAGTGTAAAAATAAGTGATAGTCGATTTTTCTGCTTGTCTTTTGTAGGAGCTGCTCACATGCTGTGAAGAAGGTAAAGGTGAGATTAAGGATGGTCTGGAGGTGATGCTTAGTGTGCCAAAGCGAGCCAATGATGCCATGCACCTCAGCATGCTGGAAGGTAGGATTCAAACTGCCTTTCCAACTCACTGTGTGTTGCAGATTAACTTGGTTTTGTGAACATGTTCTTTTCTCTGGGATTGTATTTTTTGTACCATTTTGGCAGGGCTATATAAGATGCAAATTTATTCAGGAAAATTAATTGTTACAGACAGCTGGTACAGTTTTATTAATTTTTTTAAATGTTCTTTCACCTTGATCTATAGCTGTGCCACTGCACACATTTGAAAAACAATGGGAGCTAATGAAGTAGTCCACTACTCACCCAAAATGCAGTAGGTCAGATATGCTGGCTTTGGCTGCATTCTCTAACCAGTATCCTTAGCTTCTTTGTATGAGGCACGTAAGTGTATTATTGGTGATTTTGCTGATTTATGTATCAAATAATTGTCTCCAAGATGTTTGTCTTTTTCACATCTGTTTGCTGCCCGTTCCATAACAGACTTCTGGTTGACATGAAATCTATCTTCTGGCAGTAAAATGTCAGCATAAGCTATTTTAGCCCAAACCTAAGCCAGGATAATCGTGTTCATGGCAGACAGTGAAGGTTGGATGTAATGCATCTATGTGCTTAGAACAACTTCCTGCCAAAATCTGTTTTGCAATTGGCACGTTATCATGTTATAATGGTGCAATCATACATTTAGTAATAAAAGTGTTTTTCTTGGGCAGTTTTTGAGGAAAAAGCAGGGCCTTCTTACCCTACAGCTGCAGAATAAATATTTCTAAATACTTCTAGTCAATATGCCTTTCCTTCCCCTCTGCCTTCTGGTAGTAGCATGCAGCTTGTTGTAGAATTTCCAGTATTGTGCTAGTTACTGCAAAATTTTCTTTGGATTGACATGTGATCCTTGATCGTATGAATGCTCTGAATCACCTCTGTTCCTTGATTTTAAACAGTGAGGACATTGGTCAGTTTACAGGATCAGTTCCAAATGCATGTTCAGGAGGTGGTCTTAGTATAAAGGCTGAACAGCTTTGGTAATAGTCTTTTAACACTGGGAATGTGACTCTGGAGAATATCCTCATCTTTTGCATAAGTTGGTTTTACAACAAATCATGTGTGCATTGTTGAGTCACCCCATGTTGGACAAATACAGTGAGTGAGCACATTTCCTCTTTATGTCTCTGGAGGATTTTGAATGAACATCCTGTTGGAACTTGCCTCTGATCCTTTCCATACTGTTGCCCTGTTCAGAACATAAGAACTAGCAAGCAGTATGTATTTAAAATACGTTTAGATGCCACTTGGAGGAGTATGGTAGGCAATTTTTGTTATCCTCCAACTCTAAAGCTGTGTATTAAACTGGAGAACATGATACCATTAAAATGGAAGTAAAATTGTTGGTATTCTCAATCTTCATCTTTTTTTCATTATGTCTCAATACTAGTGATCCAGCTGGTAATTTCTTTACTGTGGATCAATTCTGGCATGACCAATGGCAGGGTGATTGTATGCCAACAGCTCCAAGCTGCCATGTTTTTCCGTCCCCAGTTGGAACACATTTCTGTGCTCATTGCCCACATGGTAGAGAAGGTGTGCCTCCAGAAAAGATGGCATTTGGGAGCTTGCCACTCTCAGAAGAACCTGACGTGCTCTGTGTCTTCGCAAGTTGCTTACTTTCTACAGTGGCAGAAAGCTCATAAGAGAAATAATTTTTTTATCACAGAAGAGGTTACCAGAAGCTGACAAAGACAGATTTGTCATTTGTTGGTAAAATACTGTCAGAAGAGTTGATTAAGTTCTTAACAGTTGGATGTCTAAATTTAGAAGTACATTTGAGCTGCAGTTACATTTAGTATATTGCAGTGTTAAAATCAGGTTCTTGGTTTTAGTATTGTTTTCTTGGAATCTCTTCTTTTGGAAGTTGTGTCAGGCAGAAAAAAATCATATAGTTTAATGAACAGAAGCTGTGCTTGTTACGTTATTTGTATCACCAACTTTTCATGGTGAATCTTTCACTCCATTTTTAGGCTTTGATGAAAATATAGAATCTCAGGGAGAGCTCATCCTCCAAGAATCCTTCCAAGTGTGGGACCCAAAAACTCTGATTCGAAAGGGAAGAGAGAGGCACCTTTTCCTTTTTGAGATGTCTTTGGTTTTCAGTAAAGAAGTAAAGGACTCGAGTGGAAGGAGCAAGTACATTTACAAGAGCAAACTGTTTGTAAGTATGGAAGAACAACTGATCATATTTACAAAACTGTCTAGATGAGGCTTCAGCTAAGCTCAGGTGATTTAAGTGTGCCCAAAACACTTGAACAACTATTACAGAGCACTGAAAGAACAGCCTTGGAATGTACAGACTGAATCTTGCAACTTTGGTGCTTTGTCTTGCTTTTGAGGTGAAAGAATAGGCTCAAAGCAACTACTGTAGGGTACATGTCAGGTTTGGTGTGTCAGGTCAAATGAAAATCAATATTGGGCTGGACTAGTTTTGTCTTAATTGTGTGTTGATTGCAAGTTCTTTCATGGTTATTTGTATAAAGCAGAAGAATGGCAGGAGTTGATGAGCTGCCTTCATGTTTCTTGTTTACTATTGCAGTTAAGGATTTGTTTTAGTTGTTGTTCTACACCTACTGATTGGGGAAGGCAAGAACTTTGTTTTGGAAAAGTTCATTCCTGAATGTTTGCTGAGACCAGTAGTCTTACAATAAAGTTCTGCAAATAGAATTGTAGTACTTATGGTCTACTGTAAGGATGTAAAGGTGGAAATGTTTTTCTGCCCACTGGAAAAAAAACCAAAACAAGAAAACCCCAAAACCTCCACTCTTGCTTTCCTTATCTCCAGCATCTATGCTTTACATAATGTGACTCTGGAATTCACATCCTTGCCTTCCTATCTTGTTGGATGACTTGGGTGAGAGCAGTATTTCACACTCTGTAAATTTACATAGCCACGTGGCAAGACAGTCTCCCATGGCTTGCTCTGCATCTATTGAAGGCAAGATTAGCTTTTATACCAAATATTTCAGAGCAAGTACTTGAAATTACTTCCCTTCTCAGAATTGCAATCTAGAAAACATTATTCTTGTATTGATCCTATTGGGATATATAACTAAGTCTAGATGGTATAAATACTGATTAACACTGATGTCCCTGTTTGTTTCTTTTCCTTTATTCATTCCCTCTCCCGACTTCTTTGTCCAAACTGATAAAACAGGTTGGTGGAAAAAAAAAACACCTTTTTTCCTTTTTTTTTTTTTTTTTGCATATTCTGTCACTTCATTTCCAACATTTGCTTTCTTTCCTGATACTAAATAGCTTGCAGGTAACACAGCTGCAGCTGTTTGCTGATCACACCGTTTTTTGGTGCTCTTACTGACATGACAGTTTTCCAGGACTGAAAAATCAGTCCTGTAAAATTGTCATGTCAGTTCCTCCAGCAGGAATTTAGCAATAGCCTTAGGTCTTAGAGAAGCTGATGGAAATCTTGAAGACTCTCATTGTACCTAATTTTTAAAATACAAGGATTCTTTTTGTTGTCATATTCTATCTGGCAAAATATCCTGTATTGCAGCTTATTATTATAGGAGCTCTTATAGTTTGATCTTTAGAAAAGGCATGTGTTGAAAGCATGCATGTTGATTTGAGCTAAAGATCTTTTTTGTATGCTCTCCTGTGACTTCTGGAAGATGGGTCTACAAAAATGAGGTCCTTCTCTTTGCTTTGGGCATGATGATCATCAGTGTTTCCCCAGCACAGGATACTCAGTGGTATGATATATATATATAAGTGGCAGAGTGTGTTAATGGAGTCCTTTGGCAAGAGTTTAAATGTCCAAGAGGCAAATGCCTAAGGAGCACTGTGGGGAAAAAAAGCAAGTGGGTGTTACTTTGACAGAGTATTCTCCCAGTCACCAGTAACTGGCTGTTTGGGAGCTTCCTCACCTCAGTGTGGTTTCCATGCATCCAGTAACCCAGAATGATTTCTGTTCTGTGGGACTGTCCTGGAGAGCCACATGCAGACTTTTAGCATTGCCAGTGTCCTTTGCAGAGACCAGTGTTGCTCAACTGCCTATTGGGCAAAGACAGTTGTGTGTGGAAGGGTAGATGTGGGGATGGGATTGTTTTAGAAGAAAAAAACCCAAAAAAGCTTTCACCCACCAAAACAAAAAAAATTACCAAAACAAAAAACAAGTTGGCATCCAAGTGAGACAAGAAAAAAGTGCCTTTCATTAGGTATTGGGTATCCAGCATCTGGTGTGTTGAAGTGTGTATGTGCTAATGATGATGTGTATGAGGGGAAAAATACAGCTTCTAATCATGTGAGAATACTTAGCAGCTGTTGGTGAGTGAGGGTTCTTTGAGTTGTATTTCTTAGTTTTTAAATTTTTTTTCTTAACAGAGCCTGTATGAATTGTTTAAAGTGGAAGCCAATTCACATGAGTGAGCTGTTGTTCCAGTCAGAAAGTGGAAATATTTTGGATGATAATTAACTATTAAGGGCTGACATTAGACCATTCCCAAAGACGGATTGTTCATGTAGTTGTCTCACAAAATTCTCCAGAACTGCATTTCTGAATTTTTTCATCTGTTTCAGAGGGAATGAAACACACTAGGAAAGGTTCATTTGACAGAAATTAAACCAGAGTTTTAGAAGATACCAAGAGAATTCTTAAACATATCTTATCTGAGAGAAAGCATAAAAATCAGTAAATAGTGAGTGTTCTCCAATGGAAATGAACAGGGAGAGAAGCCAAAACTTTCTTTTTGCCAAGCATCTTCTTTAGAGTGATAAGGCTTTTACTGTTGAGTCCAAAAACTAAAATAAGCAATTCGGTATTCAGATTATAAGTGTTATTGTTTATTGTCACTTTATAGAAAAGACTGTTAAGCTTGCAGTTCTTCCTTTTTTCCACCAGAATAAAGGATTCTCTCTAGCATATGAGTTAGCCTTAAGCTTCTGAAAATCTCTTTAAAATAGCAGTGCTCAATTTTCTATATTATTAGCATGCCTTTGTGGCTTCTGAAAAAAAAATGCTGTATGGTCCTAACAAATTTTTCTTAATTCCAGACTTCTGAACTGGGTGTCACAGAACATGTAGAAGGAGACCCCTGCAAATTTGCTCTGTGGGTTGGAAGGACACCAACTTCAGACAACAAAATTGTTCTCAAGGTAATTTTAGCAGATGTGCTTTTAGTCTCTAGCAAACCTTGTTGTTGATATTTGTTGGGAAAGCAAGGAGTGATTTCCTGCTTTTAGAGGGATAGCTGCTCACAGATAATTTTCTTCGTGTTTGCAGAGGTGGTGGTGTATACATATCTAGCTGATGTGGCCTGACAGCAGAGGGGAGTCTTTGTAGCCTACTGAGGGATTAGACAAACCTGCTTTCACAAATCATGGTAGAGAGAAATTTGTTCCCATGGACTTCCATAAGCTTGAAGACTTCAGCAACTAGCTGACAGGGAGCTGGTGCCACAAAGAAATGATGGCATCAGTGTTACCTTTCACACTCAAGTCATTGCTGCTTGTTGGTGACGCTATTTTTCGTGACCTATATTTTTATGCAGAAAACAAACACTGCAAAAGATTTTTATGTCTTTCTGTGGGCTACAAGGTTTTCTGAAGCTATGTGCCTTTGGATGACAGTGCATGTAATGCCTATAAATTTTGTGTCTGAGCAAGTTACAGGTGCCAGTAGTGCTTTTTGCCTAGCTAGAAGAATGGCTAAATCAATGTTTTCTGTGATTATGGTTTGTAACCTGGGACTCCTTCTCAAATGAAGAACCTGTTTTGTCATACCATAAGCAGCTAATGGGTAATTTGGCATATTTTGAGAGACTCTGTTGAGCTGAAACAAAGTTCTTCTTCCCATTTATAGGTTAATACACCTACTGTTGAACTTGTTTGTGATTTCACATATATTCATAGTGATTACTCAGTAATGTCACTTAAAAATGGCCTCTCCAATTTACATGTCAATACTCAAATTTATATCTTTTCCTTGTGAATTGCAGTATAACAAAAGTTTTCATTAGCTTTTTGGTAGCAGTTAATGAAAGCAAGGAAATTAAATGTAACATTAATACATACTAGATTTTCTTTCACTTTTAGTGTTCCCATAATTTCACAGACAATGCTTTACAGCCTGAAATGATCCTCCCAGGTCAGAGCAGAATAAGAGGTTTTAATTATGGGCTCTTTACATAAGATCACTTTAAGGCGTTTCTGTTTTGTGCTTTATTTAGTGCATAGGATATTTAGAAAACTTCTGTGATACATCCAGCTCTTCAACAATTTTGTGGACTTTGTTTGCTTGGTTGGTTTTGAAGGCTGGAAACAAGCAGTTCCTTACCTCATTAATATTAGAAGTAAATTCCATGAAAAACTAAATAAAATATTTTTTAAAAGGTCATGTTTAGCTTATTTTCCTTAATGTTTTTGTTTGCAAAAGAAAACAAATCCTTTTTCCTACCTATCCATCTGGTCCTACAATTTTCTTTATCCTTTTAGAATTTCTGCTTATTATATATTTATAATATATTAAATATTTATAATATATTTGAAGCCAGTTATTTCAGGAGACAACAATTAAGAGAAGTAGTATATAATTAGGAAATTATATATAATAATCTCTTTAGATCTGCAATAATATTCATTTCAGATGCAGGATTAAATTGGACTAAGCAATCAGATTACAAGTCGAGCAGGTGGATATCAAATAGTTTCTGGAGTATTTAAAAAATAGATATGTTGCAGGCAGTAATTAAAATACAATCCCTAAATTAGCTTTCTGCCTCGAGATGTGCATCAAAAAGTAGGAAGAGTAATACATGAAGTGTGTTGACAAAATGTATGTGTTGCCGTAAAAGTTAATTTTTTTGCCAGTAATAGTGGACTATAATTATTATTATTATTATTATTTCAAGTTAGAATTGATCTAAAATGTAAGGTGAATTTAAAATACCAGTATTCAAGGGGATATTACTGGAATTCTCCAAGTAAGTCAATCCACCCTGCCTCATATTAGATGCATACAGGGCTTTAGTCATCAAGTTACAAAAGTAAACTCTGAATTAAGGTTAAAATGTTTTTTAAATTACCAACATTAATAATGTTGAGAGGTGCAAAGTAGTGTTGGCCATTCAAAATTAAGACAGTCAGCTAGAATTTCCTTTTCTCAGTTCGGGTTTTCAGAAACTTTTCACAAAGTCATTCTTCATGCATTCCTCTTGGTGTTTATTAGCTGACTGTATGTGTAGATCTACTCAGCCATAATGGTCCATTGTGGGGGTTTTGTTTCTCTTGCATATCAAAGGCATCCAGTATAGAGAATAAACAGGACTGGATCAAACACATCCGGGAAGTGATACAAGAAAGGACTATTCATCTGAAAGGAGCATTGAAAGAGCCCATCCACATTCCCAAAACTGCACCGACAACAAAACAGAAAGGAAGAAGGTGAGTAGTATTTCAAATAGTCATAGATCTCTAAATACACAACAGTGCTCTTTCCTCTGTAGTGTTGAATTTTGAATGACTTTCGGTGAATTGGACAAAAGCAAGAGTCATTTTGCCCAGCTTTATCTTATCACTAATTTACAGTTTCCTGCATGTGCTGAATTTGTTGCGATTTCTGGTCTGAACAGTCCCTGACTTGTATAAATGAGCCATTACAGAAGGGATTTGGAACTGCAGGACAGGATAGCTGTACATTTTAGATTTTTGCAGTTCTGCATGTGTTACTCAGGTCCTTGGTTTTCGTTTTATGAAGCTGGAAATTTGTGACCAAGTGTCCTCCTTGCTAGCTTTAGCTAAGTGACTGTGCAAGCTTGTTGCCATATTTCTGGCTCGCTGGTTGTTGCCTTAATTGCACATGATGTATACCTTGCAAATGAATATCTTCTCTTACAGCAGAGAACAGAGTATTAAGTACTGAGTATTTGATTCTTGCATCAAATTAATTTGGTGCATCAGTTAATTTGGTGTCTGTTGCCACACTAGGAGTGTCTCACTTCTTTAACTGACATGTTACAAACACAGTACTATTCTTGTAATGAAAACTGAATTCTTTGCAGAGATGGTGAGGACCTGGACAGTCAGGGAGATGGCAGCAGCCAGCCTGATACCATTTCAATTGCCTCACGAACCTCCCAGAACACCCTAGACAGTGATAAGGTAAGTAAGTTTCTTCTGAGCTGACAGCAGATGATTTGTCCCCTCCTGTGAATTAGCACCCAGGATTAGTCCTTAGCACCTTCAGAGAAGAGGCGTGGAAATACTCAATCTCTTTAAAACAGATGTCTGCAATAGAGAAGATACCTTGATACCATGGGAGAGCAGGAGTGATTAAGTCATTAAGAGATTGTTTATGCCAATTTGAAACCATTTTGGTCCCCTCTGTTCTGCACATGGCTCAAATATTTGACCCAGTTTAAAATGAAAGTTTTGTTTTCCATCAAATTTGATAGTGATGCATAGAATATTTCTTGATGTTAATCTCAGCCTTCCTGAAAGCACACCATCTGCTTTTCATGTTGGCTTGAGGCTGGTGATTGCTACAGAGTTACTGTTGTAAAGGAAAGTATTCTCCAATGTTTATGGGTTAGAGAGTAGGTGTTCAATTTCTGCATGAAAGCTGATGGAATCATCCAGAAGTAACCCACAAAACTGTCATTTCGTACTAGTGCTGGTGTTTCCTCCATCTCTGCCTGTAGATTCTGGCTGGGTTATACCATAAGGACACAGCCAGAGTTTTCCCTGGGTAGAACGATAAGTGTCACAAGAGTAAAAGTTTCTCTGAAATGTGTGAGTTACTTGGAATTGAAACAAGATTTTTGGCAAGTAGGAAGTGTTAAGACCCTGGAGGAAGGTAGAGATGGATGATAAGAGTTTATCAAGCAGAAGAATTAATTAAATCACTGAAGATGTCTAGCAAATTACTATAAAGTTTGGTTAGGGATTTCTGGTCTATTATCTCCTTGTGTAAAATTTTTCTGATGAGCCATTCAAACTATGCAGATAAATAACGAGTATTCTTCAGGATAGCTAAGTGAATAGGTTCTCAGGATAATATTTAGACCATTCGCATCATCACCTGAACTCAGTGAGTTTCCTCTGTTTTCACATGTCACTCAAACTCTGTAGTTTGATTTCTCCATGTAGAGAAGCAGACAGGAGGAGAGAAATATTAGGTGCTTAGTTTGCCCTTGTATTTGTCAGAAACAGCCTATGTTTTGACTTCATGAATTTGTACTGAGGTTGGTCTGTAATTTTGGTAGTGGCTTCTTCTAAAGATACCTGTGAGAAAAACAGTTGGTTAGAGGAAGAAGAACTCTTTTGATGACTTTTGTTTTGCTGTTTTGTTTTGGTTTTTGTCTTATTCTTAGCATTTTTAACTATTTAGGGATTTTAAAACATTGAGTTTTGTATGCTAGCAAAACTTCTTCCTAAGAGAAGAGTTAGGTAACCTCAGAAGGCTTTAGGTGACACTCAGAAGAAAGACATGCTGTCTGTGATTTCCCTGGCTGAGACATCAGGCTGTGTGCATGCAGGTTGGAGATGATGCAGGCCATCCCTGCTGTGCTGAGCCATCGCCCCTCTGCACTTGTTTGTGATGCAGTGTTCACTAGGGTGACTAGCGTGGTTGTCTCCTGATGCCCTTCACAGTAATATTTCATGCATCATGTGAGAATTGCTGAGAAAGGTGGCCAAGTAGAATGCCCTCAGGATTGTTTTCCAGTCTGACATGAGGAGTCTTACCAACAACCTGTTCAACAGGAGTTATAAGTTAAAAGAAGGAGAAATGGAGAGCACTTCAGTATTTTTCCTGACAAATTTTAAGTGTGTTTAGTGATTGTAGTGTTGTTTTTAAAGTATTTTTGAGATCTTGCATTTATGGATAAAATTTTTGTTGGACTTCTCTTTGCCAAGGAAAACAAGCTGATGACTCCCTGGAAGTTACTTGTGCTGTATGTTGCATGTCTACGGAAGGAATTTACTACTGTGCACTCCTAAGAAGTGTGTGAATTAGCAGTGTAGCTTTGTTTAATGTTTCTATTGTATGCTTTAGTTTGCTAAATACATTGAGAAAATCTTTAATCTGTTTAAAAATACAAAATAAAAATTATTAGGGAACAGTAATAGACAGATGGCCAGTGAAATCTACAGGGTGTCTTAAAGCCATTGCCGAGTCTGAAGTAATCTCTCACTTTGGATGTTGAAAACTGATTAGCTGCAGTCGACATGGGGTTTAAAATCTTAGCCTAGAAGCTTGAAGTGTTGTGGATGTCTTACAGAAACAGAGTAAAACAGTTGTACAGATTTAAAGTGCTGTTGATGTGGTCTGCCAGAGGAAGCAGTGGAATTCCTTGGTCAAATTTGGAGCATATATCTAACTGAGATTGGATTCCAAATCAAGAAACTTAAAAATATAAAACAATTTAAAACAGTAATAATTAAGTAGAAGTGCTTAGTGCTATATTACTTATTAAGCTCTTGCTGAACATTTTTCTGTTCACATGTATCTGTTACTGAGTTTATGAAAAGACAAAAAATATCAAACATGTTATATTAATCAACAGCCAAGTAAAACCATTCTTTTTCTTCCTCCAATTATATGTTCAGACAGTTGATTCTTTTAAAATAAATGTTTTGGTTAGAAGTGCTAAACTGTTACACAGGGAGTGTATCAAGAATGAAATCCTTTATCCAAATGTCAATATTCTTTCTCACCTTCTCAGAGATATACTTTGAGAGAGCTGAAAATCCTTAACCTTGATAGCAAGTGGTTGAATATCGTCCAGGTGAATTTCTTTCTTTGCATCCTGTTTTCTGACATAATTGGAATTCCCATAACAACAGAAAATAACTTCATGATTAGCTCTTTTTTTCTCCACCCTTGCTTTTTTAGGCTAGAATTTTCACTTTTGATTGTTGATTCCACTGTTGCAATGCTGCTTTCCAGTAATGACTGGGATGATGCAATAGACCATATGTTTATAAAGCTGACATTGACATCCTTCCCAGCTTCATGTCATCTGAAAACCGTATTGGAAGGCAGAATTAGAATTCAGAATCTAATCTTGGCAATGGGAAAAATTAACTGGCAAAATACTGTGCAATTTAATAGGAACACATTTGAGCCTATATGAATAGGTGGAAATAGTTAAATACTAATGAAAACAGTGAGAATCTTGAACAGTTTTTGAGAGGATGACTGAGAAGCTGCAGAGACACACAAATGGTTTAGCCGTGTAATGCATTTGGGGGGGTGAGAAAGCAGCAATATATTGGCTTGTAGAAATGGGATGTTGAAGACACAAAGTCTTCATTCTTTACTCAGAACTCATAAGGCTTACATTAGATAATGCATTGAGTTTTGAGTACAGAATTTTGGAAAATCAGTGGCCCGTTGGAAGAAATACTAAACCTAACTTATAGGGCAAGATAAAGAATTGAGGCTAATAAGTCTAAAGGGGGGAAAAAAGGCAGGAGGAAGAACTTAAGACCTTCAAGTGAGACCTTCAAGTAAAAGGCTACCATAGTCTTTTGCCTGTATTTTAAGTGGATAGGATGGAATCAAAGGAGTTATTTTTAAAAAAAGATTGCAATAATACTTTTTATGGGTATGAAAATATGAAACCCTAGAGCAGAGTAATTGTGAAGGCTGGGCCACCTCCATAACTAGAGTTCTTTGAGGATAGTTTGGGTAAATATTAAGGATTCACACAGATGTGGTTGATCATACTCTAGAGGAAGGGAATGAAGTGGACTAGGCAATTTAAGATCCCTTTCTGGCCTTTTTTTATTGTCGTGGGGTATATCTTCACATTGCAAGACATGCTAAATATTTACCTCAATATCACTGGCCCATCCTGAGGCACTGGAAAGTGTAATGGAATCTAGAGTGAAATACTGAATTTTTGGGAGAGAGATTTCTAGTCCATCAGAGCATCTCCGTTTTCTGCATAAGTGCTCCTATTGTACCCTTCTCAGTGAATATTTTGCCCTTCACCTTTCACAGCACTCCTTCCATTCACATTCTGTAGATGTGTAGCCAGCATTGTAGGTGGCTAATGGATTAAAGAGATTCTTGGACCATTCATTTAGCCTTTCATCAGCCTCATCTGATTTTTAACATTGTCTTTTGAACTTGCTCCACTGCATAGAAAATTAAATAGGGAGGCTGAAGGAAAAAATGTAGGTCTGATAGGTTTTTTTACCTGCTTCTATTCAGTGACCTGGTAGAAACATGAAATAATCCAAACTAGTATTTTAGTATCTGAGAACATGAGAGGCTTTCAGAAGAAGAGCTGTCATAGATTGCTATCCTAAATAGTAGGAATAATGCTAGCTGCTGTGGGTGGTCAGTAGAGCAATATTTTATTTTTAAGAAATTGTCTTTTGTGCCCAGCTGGTAACACTTTGTATTACTGTCTATGTGAAGTTGTATTTAATTTTCATGCTTCTTTAAGCTTGTGTGTAGTTCTTTGAAAAGCAGAAAAAGGACTGAAGCAGCAGGAGACAACCAAGTATTTAGTTCTGCCAGCTGAGTGTCCAGAAGAGAAAAGGCTCCAATCAGTAGGAAAAAATGTTGGTAAAAAAGCAGACATGGCTCTGAGCACGCACCTCTTTTCAGAGTTGGAAACAGTCTGGACAGCTACCTGGTCAAGCCAAAATGCTCTTTGAGGCAGAACTTTCGTGCTGTCCCATTTCTTTTCTCCCACAGTGCACTTGTTTCCATTTTAAAAGGGGATTAAAGATTTTCATGCTTGAAATAATTGAGAAATCTTGTTAGCTTCTCTTTGCTTTCCTTTCTTCTTAATGTAAAATTACCATGGAAAATTAAATTTCATTTGAAGTCCCAAGAGGATGTTTTATGGCCTGATGTAAAGGCTCTTGAATATCTGGTCAGTCATGTTTGCAGGTAGTGGTGGCAGATGGACTTAGTGTGGTGTCTCGAACTTCAGCAAACCTATGCTAAGAATGTTTTCAGCCAGTGAGTGTTCACGTGTTTGTGTCGTTTGGTTTTTTCTCTCTACAAGCAACAGTGACTAAAAGGCCCTAGAGAGGTGAATGTAGATGGTTAACTTTCATTTCAGCAACTGCAAGACACTGTGTCCCATGATAAGCTGTTTAATTAAACCTTATGCCTTTTTAAATCTGCAGTTCTTTTTCTGTCTGGCTTTAGTTTCTCATCTCATCTCTGTCTCTCCAGTTTCTATGTTTCAGACATAGCATCATTTATTTTTATCATGCATGATTAATTCAGTTTACATAAACGGTTTCTTGAGACGGATGGATAAAGTATATAAAGCCTTTGTTCAGCCTAAATTTGGATTTTGATGGTTTGTAACTCTTTTCCCTTCAATGCAAGTCAGTCTCCCAGTTTCTACTGTGCCTCTCGCTTTTCCCTCCAGCTAGCCTGAAGAGCCTTGCCAAAGCTGTCCAACAACAGCTGTTGAGCAACACCCTTAATCACAGACACTCCCTGCTGTCCAACTGCATTTAATCAGTGTGAAAGATGAAACTGCTTTCAGAAAGTGTGTTACAGAGAGAAATCGAGCAACGAAACAGAGGGAAAAAGTGTTTCCTAACCACCACTGTATTAGGCAGAAAGAAGGGAAGTAAACCCAAAGGAAGGGGAAATTGGTAAATGCTTTTTTGCTCAGCTCTCCAAAGAGCCATATGTGTGTGCTGAGTACAGAAATCATTGGTTTTGGTGTCTTAGCAGTAGTGGAAAAGTTCTGCACTAAGTTGCATGTAACAGCATAAGTGCATGTTTGAGGATGCTGTGGATCTAACAATCCTGAGCAAGAAGTGCCTTACATACTACACTGAAGTGTGAATGAGTATTGAATTTCAGTGGAATACTGGCCAGCTAGGATATCTGATTACCACATTGCCTGAAAAACTAGGAATTTTGTGTACTTTGGCCATCTGACATGGCCACTGTCAGCCTTCATTTGCTTTTTCCTTTAGCTTAATATTATATAAAGTACTTGGAAATAGAATCTGAGATCCTACATTTTTGTTTTATTAGGGGAAGGAGAAGAAATAACAACTATTTGTTGTATTTAGGAGGAAATATAAGGACAGGGTGCAGTTTCTGGAAAGTGTCAGCTTGTTACTGTGCTTGCACTGGATGGGATGTGGACTCCTGAGAAAAATTTAGTCTGCCCTGGACACCTTGTGAAGTCATACTTCATCAGTTTTTTGCTAGTCCCCATCAGGCATACAGATGGTTTCAATTGTTTCTGAGTTGGTCTGACAATGCCTGTAACATAAATCTATACCAGAAAACAAGGGAAAGCTCTTTACTTTTTCCCCTTTGCATAGCTTTGCATGGACTAAAAAAGGGAGGATGAGAGAGCAGGAAACATTTCGATGAGGGAGGAGGTAACATGTTTTGAAGATGTACCCCCTGTAATTTGTGTATTGGGGCTGTCTGAAGAGACAGAGTAGAAGCAATGTGATTAATTTTTAGCCTGTATCTAGACGGGTACAACCTGATTTATCTTCCTTAAACACTAGATATATGAGGCTGTTCTGCCCTTTTTGGCCCCAGCATTCCCTCAAGAAAACTTCTGCTCCTTCTTAAGCGCACACAAGCCATGCTAGCCAGTGAGATTAGCAGGCACATACCATGGGAAAGTTCTGGAGTTACTGCAGCCCATCTGCTAGGAGTTATGTTCTTTCATTTGTTGCAGACTTGAGGAAGAGAAGGTTGGAGTTGTCCTTTGATTCATACTGGGATTTTGCTGGTTTGTTCATTTGCTCTGAAATTCTTGCTTGATAACAAATAGCATTTTCCTAGAAAAGTTTCTGTCCAGTGTTTCCATTCCAGGCTTGTAACAAAAACTAATAAATAAGCAACAGTGCAGTCTCTTATCTCCTATTTCTGAAGCTCATGGGATGTAGCTGGCAGCCATGAAACAGTCAAAAGCAACGTGGCAGGATCTGTGCAGTGTGTTGATGTGGCACTTGCTTCTAGACTTGATGTAGCTGGAACTCTCACAGGGTATTGATCGTCCTTTGTCAGTGTAGAGCACTGCCTCACTGAACTGAAGGAGTTTACTGGTTTGGTTCAAAGTGCTGAATTCACAGAAGTTGAATACCAGCTGAGATCTGGTATGAATGTTGCACTGAAGCAGCCAGAGCCATAGAGATGTTCACACATGAAAAACTGAAGTAGCCTGGAATGCTGTTGCCGTAAGGAAGAAGGAATTCTAGGACAGCTGCTTAAGTTAGATGGGTGCTTTGGCACTGAGCAATCTTGGGAACTTTGCAGAGTTCTGATAATAATTTTCATTTCACATCAAAGCAAATGAAACAATCAAAGAGAGGAAACTAAAGCTTAGGCAAAGTTATTCTAATGAAGTGTTTTGAAGAGGGGGAGGAAAACCCTAAGCTTGCATACTTTTAATTCTAGTTTGTGCAGTTTTATTTGGGGAAACCAACAAAAATGTGACAGTTGTAAGCCCGTGTGAATTTTCTATTATGCAGTTAAGTATTTGGGAATGTTTTGTGAAGAACTTCACGCTGACTTTTACAATTGTGTATGATATGTCCTGGATGTTTTTGTGACCTGCGTGTGTAAGCTGTGAGTAGGGTGGGAATAAGGCAATAAGTTCATTTGAAAAAACTACCTCTTTCTCTCTTGAATTTGAAAGATAACAAAGCTCATGAGTGACTGTATTTAGTAATATCTGAGGTTTTTATTGCTAATTATCACATATAAAATATATTCAGAAGCGACTGCTACTTCAGCTTTTGGGATAAGGAGCAGTCTAGCAAGAAAAGCTGCTTAAATCCTCCGCCCAGCACTGTCACAACCAGTGCGCTTTGAACAATAGGCAGAGACAAGCAGAGTTAGAAATCTGTTCTGAACTGCCTGATTTTGAAATGCTCTCTTCTTGATGTGGAAAGTCCCAGAAGCCTGCTATCTCAACCAAAATACAAATCCTGCCAGGAGTCCTAAATAGGTAACGGTGCGTGACGGATGGTTTGATAACGAGCATTCATCTGGCTTCTCCTTCTTTTCTTCCCCCCACAGTTGTCTGGTGGGTGCGAGCTGACGGTGGTGATCCACGACTTCACTGCCTGCAACAGCAACGAGCTGACAATCCGCCGTGGGCAGACAGTGGAGGTGCTGGAGAGGCCCCATGACAAGCCCGACTGGTGCCTGGTGCGAACCACGGACCGGTCCCCAGCTGCGGAAGGCCTGGTCCCCTGCGGCTCCCTCTGCATCGCCCACTCTCGCAGCAGCATGGAGATGGAGGGCATTTTTAACCATAAAGGTAAGGAATGATGGGCACAGAGTCTAGACAGCAGCAGCGTGAGTTTTGGGTAATGGGGAGTACTGTGCATATGGCAGCTTCGGTGTTCCTGCACTGCCGTATTCTCAGCAGCCACACTGTTTTCCAAGACTAAGCTGTTGGCAGTTCTCAGTATTAAGGGAAAATGTGGCTGAAGATAGGGAAGAGGTTTAAGCAAATTAGATCTTGGTGAAGAGGTATATATCATATTAGATCAAGCTGCAGTGATAGGAAAATCTGTACCTGAGAAGTGCTGTAAGTGGGGAGGGAAGAAAATTTCCAGCATGGATTATCAGTGCTTCCTGAGAAACCCTGCAGTAAGAAGTCATGAAGGTTCAGCGATGGAAAAGGTAAATACACTCATCCATATGCCCTGGCATAGGAATTGTTCATTTGGATTTCTGTATTTTGCTTAACTGAGCTTTTCAGAGTAGCACTGGCACACTTTTTCCCAGAGCATCTCTGAAATCTTACTTTGATTTTTTTTCAGATGCATGAAAGAATATTCCCCTGAAGGGTGCAAGAAAAATCTGATGGTTTTTTGAAAGGTTTTAGGGTTTTAGTGTGATGTAATCTTTTGACTCTGTAAACTATTTGGGCTCAAAGAGTAGATTGTTGTTAGAGAAAATGCTTGCTTGCCTCATTTGCAACTACTTGAATTTGCAGGCTGTGAACAGAAAGAAATGTGAACTTATTAAAAAAAAAGGAAGGAAAAAACAGAAAAATGGTTCATTAGAAGGCATGTCATCACATGCTATAGGAAAAGATGCATTTCAAAGAGTTTGTTATTGCAGGTAATAAGATTAGTAGACAAGTGATGTTGGGAAAAATTTGTCTTCCAAAACACAGAATTCTGTTTTTGGAAAGTTTTTCATAAATGTAACCACAATTTTTGGAATTACTCAGTCCATTTCTGCTATTACAATTTTTCTCCTTTTTTTAAGACACTATAAATATGCGTGACTAAAACAGGGGTGAGTCTGTGTTTCTTACATTAGGGGCAGGCACAGCAGGAACTTCCTGAATGCAGAGTGATTAGGGGCTGGGGAGGAGGGGTGGAGTTTGAAGGATTAAGCTGTATAGTTTTTTGTCGGTTTATGTCCTACAAAATTTGGATAGGGAATGCTTGCAGATGTTCTGATGATAAAATTGTAAAATCTAGTTGAGTAACACTAAAACTTTTATTCTTGTACTAGGGAATGAAATCTGGATTTTTTTTTTTAACAACACTCACAGAACTGATAAATCCAATTTCCTTGGAAGCTTAGGGACTTCATCTTTGAATGCAGAGAATTATACTAGGAGAGGCAGATTGTACTGGTATATATATATATATATTATACATAATATGAAATACCTTGAGCCTGTCAGAGTCCCAAGGGGGTTTTGTATTTGACCTGTATCGCTTTTTTTTCTTCTTTAGAATTTGCTTGAGGAAAATGGGGTAGAGCATTTCAAGGATACTTTACTTTGTTTAACATGGTGCTTTGAAGTAAAGAGCATTAATTAATTATATTAATCACGGACACTGAAGAAGAAGAGAAAGCCATTGCTAGAATGAGTGTAATTTGCAGGGTTGAATGCAGCCTCAGAAGTGCCTTCTGTCCCTGCTACAGGCTTCCTGCTGGATGTTATAGTATGCCATCCTAACCCTAACTGATAAGAAGCAGCTGCTAATTGTTTCTTCCCACATTGCTGGGTGTCAGGCTTTAGGAGATGGATGTTTAATTTGTAAAGTTTCCCCTGCTGAAGTGAGTGTGAACTGTCTTGAACATGCAAGCTGTTACATAATGTTATGTAGTCAGGAGAGGGAGAAAAAAAGGGTAGACAAGGCACTTGAAACTCCTGGATTTGTTTCACTTTAGTCCCTACCTCATCTTTCTATTCAAAGAAGGTAATAGTGTTCCTTTCACTGAGGCATTATAAAAATTAAGCAAAACAAGTGGAGTGCTTTGATTTTATTTTTCTCCCCATAGCGAAAAGTAGCTCAGACAATCCCACAAACCAATTACTCATTCTCAAGTGCTGCATTTGATTAAATAAAGCATTGGGGATTATGCTAATGAGAAGAATGGAAAAACAATTAGATTATCTTCTCAGAATTCTTCATTGTTGGTATTGATTGAGGTATGAATTCCTAAAAAACAAAACAAATCCTCTAACAAAGAACAAGTGAGTGACTTACGTAATTTTAAGTCAGCCCATGTTCTTGGGTGTATAACTTTTCATGTACTTCCTAGATTTCTAGTATTTAATTATGTACCTTCAGTCTTTACAATACAGATTTTCTTCTCCTTTTTTGACAATAATTCAGTAAAACTTTAAGAGTTTTTGAAAGATTCAACAAATTAGGATTTTGAGGTTTGAAAACACATGTCCTATGTGAGGCTCACAGTGTGAGCATCAAGTCTGAGTAATGCTGTACAGTTTATGGACTAAGACATGAGTCTCAAATTTTTGCATGTCTGACATGACAAGCTCTTGAGAGAGGGTGAGGGAAAGAGAGGGTTTATGTATTGCAGAGGAAAGAAGGAGGTGATCATCAGAAGTGGTAGGGTTGGCTACTTGGATGTAGAGTGCTTAGCCTATACAAATGGCTTGCTGAACAGTTTTGCACTCCTTTCAGTATCTACGGACCCTACAGTTTTGATCTTTTCAACAGGGTTCATCAGTAGCACCACTTGCCAACAGGAAAAGGAAAAAAAAAAATCCACAGCATACCAGAGGTGAAATAGGTGCAATGAGCTTCAAAGTTTTGAAGTGGCAAACCTCTTATCATTGACATCTGATTCTTATGGTGTGTCAAACCACATTTCATCACTGAATACAGAAATGTTGGGTGCTACTTAATGCCTTAAATAATCTCAAATTTTTATCCAAAGCAGGAAAACATGCACAATTATTAAAACTGAAAATACATTCAGTGAAGCCTAGTTCTAACAATTGATCTTGGCCATTCCTTGTCTGTCCACACATTATCTGTCAATAATGAAAGGTAATGTTTTATTAATTAATTAATGTTTTATTCTCATGTTAAAAGCCTCAAAAATGACCCTCATCAATTGCCTACAAGTGTAGGTACTACTTCTCCTTTAAGAATATGTATTATCTAAAGCATCTAATCAGTATGAATGGATTGAAAAAATAGACATTTACAATATCTTCGATCTCTAAAATTTCATGGTAGTTAAAGTAACAAACATTTTGTTAAGAATGTGAGGAAAGCATTGCACAGAAATAGACGTTCACTAGATGAATGGTAACTTAGGGGGAGAGTTGATTGCGGATTCCTGACCTCTTGCTTGCTCTGCTGGATATCAAATCTATTTTTGCAAGTTATTTGAGTCTTTTAATCAATTTGATGTGCAGTTCACAGATGAATAAATTTTTTTAAAAATCGAAATCCCTTTTGTAATAGGGGGAAAAGAAAAACAAGTGAGTAGTGAAGAGGCTGAATAACAGTTGGTGCACTCTACAAAAAATGCATCACTAGCTCTGGAAGAACATGTTTTTCACAAGTAATGCATAAGGCAGCATTTTTTTTGCAATGATTTCCCACGTGTTTTTGGGTGTGGGGGAGAAAGATTGTTCCTGTTGTTTTATTTGGTGCTTCTCTCTTTTTTAACAGGGGTTACTTTTCATTCTAGGTACATCCTGTTTTATAAGTGAAGTCCTCTTTCTTTTCTTTGCAGGGCATTTACACTGCCATAGAGCTTTGGGTAAAGGGCAGGGGACATGATTCAGTGTAATGAAAATGGACATGCAAGCTCAGAAAAATTGGCAGCTATTTAAAATCATTTGTGAATGTCTTGCCTGTTTTGACCACAAGTTTACTGTTCTTTTCCAGATCCGTGAGTACTTTTGAAGAATTTGTGATAGTCCACCATATCTGTTCTGTAGGAGTTACTGTTTGGAGAGATAGAAAGGCTGCAACAAGCCTTTGCTAATGAAGCTTACATTTATGTCTTCTTTAAGTTACAAGATTTTGCGGGGGATCATGTCTAATTGCCAGTTCATGTTACTATTGTTTCAAGACTTGGCCACAGAAGTCTTTTGTTTACCTGAAGGTACAGTGTTTGCCTGTTTTATACCATCGCATAATCCAGGGATCTGTATAGATTTGTTCAAATCTCAGAGGTAGGTGATGACTTAGTAACATTGTACCGAACCACACGCCACTCACATACTGAATTCTGGCTTTTGATTTTACTCTGAAGATACTCAGTCATAAACTGACTGCAGCCATAAACACAGAAATGTGGTCTCTCTCAAAGAATCTTAACATAATAAGGCAAATCAAATGCTTTGCAAGACAAAGCTTGACAAATTTGTTCAAATAGCTGTGTTGTAAGCTGCTTTCTACACCTTCAAGGTGGGAAGAACTGATGTAGGGCAGGTATCAGAGCTCTTTTTGAATTGCTATAGGGACCCTCTGTTCAAGAATTAAGGAAGACAAAAATTGTGTGGATGACCTAGAGATATTTCCCAAGATGAGAGATTTTATAGCTGAGGCCACAGAACGGGCTAAAACAGTCTTGAATTTGTTAAATTAAGTAAGCTTGCTGTAACACAACTGGATCCTATTCAGAATACCAGTTTTCAATGAAAGGAGAAGGAGAAAGAGTAAAGGTGAAAGTCTCGTGTGATTGAAAGCTTTGAAAGTTATGCCTGACAAGGGAGTGTTTCATGTTGAGTCTAAATATTGTTCAATACAGGAAGAGGAAGCTCTGTATCAGCAGAAGAATTTGATCCAGCAAAATGGGCACCCAGTTTGAATAATTGAAGAAGGGCTCTCTGTTTGTAGTGGAAGAAAAGAAGGATGACTTGGGCAGCAGCAATTGTTTGCTTAGGAGGAGAGGGAGGCTGAAGAAGGGGAGGATTTACTGTTTTGAGAATGCAAGCAAGTGAAGCATAGACCATGTGTAAGGAAAAAGGATCCCCACCCGTGGCTCCCAGCCAAAGCACTGCCTGTGAGACTGCCTGACAGCGTTTGCAGCTGCAGGAAATGAGTTACAGCCCAGGCCAGAGGGGAAAGTAACTCCTGACAATGAGCTGGTGGGGTACGTGCTTTGCTGTGCTGCCTTGGGGCCAGGTGGCAGAAGGTGGGGACTGTGGTTTCCAGGGCACCAAACCAAGAGGGATCTGCTGCTGCTGCTACACAGACGGATGTGACTGCATGCAGAAAGTGATACAGAGGAATATGTTGGAGTTGTGCAGGACACCAAACCTCAATCTAAAAATTCTATTTCTTGATGAATCAATTACCTCCTCATTAAACTTCCAAACAACAATCTGCCCATCCAGATAGCCAGCTGATAGAAAGCCTTTTGAGGAGCCCATGAGAGGCAAAGCTGAGCAGTCAGCCGAATTTAACACTCCACATATTTTAATTAAGAAAAAAATTGTAAACGTTGTGCTGCAGTGTCAGTTCAACTTACTTATCAGCCAGACTTGAGCTTGAACAGAGATGGCTTGCATTTTAATAGCTGAAGTTCAACTTCACAATTACCGTTTGTTTTGAAAGTGTAATAAATCATAAATTTTCATTTAGTCAGGAATATTTTTCCCAAAAGCACTGCTAGTCTAATAGTGGGAAGAATGGTTTGAATTTAGGTTGTATGTGTGTGATTTTTCAAACATGTTCTCATGTCTTAGTCCAGGTAAATAAAGTAGCTGTAGGATAGAGTAAAACAAGAATTCTCTGTCCTGACTTTCCCACCTTGTGGTTTTAGTTGAGTTTGCAGTTAAAAACATCATCTGAGCATAAGTAAACTTAAGTAAAATGTGAGCAATGGACTGTGGTCCATTAGATAATAATCTTTGCATTGAGTTTTATAGCCAAACTGTACCAGATAGAGTTAACAGCCAAATGCTAATTGAGTCTTGATAAATAGTAAAGTCTCTATGAATTGCTTGCTTGGCGTTGTGCAATCTTAAACTAGACCAGGAGGTTCAGTGAATCTCACAATTTGAATTTCTAGAAGATTTCTCTCTAAGTCAAGTTCACATGTGCTCTGAAACATCATAGGATTGATTTCTGCATAAACCTGCCTTTAACTCCTGCATTATTCTTTTATCATAATGCAGCCCAGGAAGACTTGTGAGATATGTCAGTATTTCCCATGCTGACTCTATTTGTGGGCATCAGTATGTGGTTAATTTGTCCCTGGAGTTTTTGTACACAGCTAATGAAAGGATTTTGCCCTGTTTGGGAGCTCAGTATTGCAGCTGAGAAAAAGAAATTTGTATAATACTGGCTTGAACCTGCTTTTGGTCCTAGAGAGCTGCCAAATATATTTCTCTTATATATTGTAGTTGGAAAGGAAATCGGTGCATAAAAAGTATCTGCTTAGAACAGATGTATTTGCACAGCTGATCTTTGGGAGGTAGAGGGTGGATATAAACCAGCAGTTCTGATGGCTTTAGGTTTCCCAGGAGAGTTGTTACTTTGCTTGCAATTAGCCTTTCTTTGACAGCAATTTCTTTTTCTAACCAAGGTTAGAACAGAGTACAAACTCAAATCACATCCTGCAAATGTTTCTATCTTGCAATTGAAAAAAACTATCCCGAAGTGTTGTTTGCTTTCCTTAACTTGTGCCTTTTCAGTTGTAACAAACTTTTAAAAAGTGCTGAAGTGTTGAGAATTACTTTGTGAGGATGCCTTTGTTACCCATATCTTGCTTGCTGCTTCTTTTTTTTAAGGAGCAGGCTAGAGCTGATGAGCTTGTGCACCTTTTGGGACGTCTTCACATTACATTACATCATATCACATCATCTGGCATCATCCCTGCCTGCAGGTGGAACCAGCAGAATTTAGGGTTCTACTGACTTCCTCCAATTCTTTTTTGTGAGGAGGCTGCTGACTGTGTTCCATTGACTTAATTTCACTTTTCCTGCAAATAGTAAAATAGCATGCTAAGCTAGAAATGTTGCATCACTTTTAACATAACTATTAGAAGCTTTTTTACAGAGGCCCTTAACATCTCTTAAATTGATGTCATTATTATGCAATGTTTTTTTCACTTCTATTTTGAGTGCATATTCACTGTATAATTACAATTCAGGACACGGTTGTGTTTTCTCCTAGTTTTGAGTTGAGTACAAATAGTAAGACATTTTCCTCTACCTGAAACAACTATTGAACATAAATTCATTATTGTCCAACATGGAAGCAAAAAAGCGATGGAATTCTTAGAGCAAACTGTGTAAAAGAGGCTGTTGTGATAAGTTAAAAACATTTAATGATACCAGGAAAACATACTGATAATGCTTTCCAGAAATTTGCAGTCTCCATTTTCTAGGCTGCATTTAATGGCTAACGCCTATAACAACAGAAGACATTTGCATAACTGACAGGCAGTAAATAGTAATCAAATAAAGTCGTCTTAAGTAAACTTGATATCAAATTATCCTTGATTACCAAAATCTTGTAATTTTTCCCTGTGATTGTAAGCCAGCTGTAGCCAACCTCTACTGTTTGTTAACCATTTACAGTGCAGCAGAAATAGTCCCTGTCACAAGAAGAGCTTAAAAGTATGTCGGGTTTTCAAGAGCAGATTGGACAACACACCAAGTGAGCTGGTCTGATCTCATAACTGACCCATCCTTTTGAGCAGAAGGTTGGAATACAGGGGTTTTTGAGGCCACTTGGAACTTGAGTTATCCTGTGATCTTATGCTAAAAGTTAGAATTGCTAGCAGGGTCTTGGTTCTAAGTATTTCCTGGAGTCATGGAGTCCTCTTAGTGCCTTTGAGGCTATCAGAAATGCTGAAGATTTTTGCCCCCAAATATGTTTATTCCACATACGAAATGAGAAGGATTCAAAAAGTTTTCTCCTTGTGAAAAACTCCAGTTGTGCTTGTGCTGGGTGTGGTCATAACCTGGTTATAGTTATATGTTCATTTTTTAATATAAGCTTCAAAGTGTCAGTGATACTGAGATGCTTTAAACACAGAGTCCAGGGAAATCTAGCTGCATGTAAGAACCTATAGATTTGCTGAAGGAAGGAAAGCTGCCAGGGTTTAAGATCATCAAGCCTACCTGTTAACCCAGCACAGCCAAGTGCACCATGGACCACGTCCCTTGAAGGAAGAATCACCTCCCCGTTGGTGAACTGAACCCTGGTTTCCAGCATGACAGGTGGGGATTGGTTGACTAGATTGAAGTATTCTTTAGGCAGTATTAAAAAGGAAAAACTTGACTAATGAAAACCACCAAATTGTTTACCACATATCTTAACATTTTTATATCAGTAGCCATTCTATTTTAGACAGTTTATTTTTCATGGTCTGACTTAATTGTTGGCCTGTTCTAGCGGATCTTACGCTGACTTCTCTCATTGTCTCAGGAGTAACAAAATACATGTACTTTAAGTGCTGGTTGGTAGAGTAGAACAGGCTTAGGTATGCTTATCCTTTCATCCTAAAGATGTGTCAGGACTACATATAGTCATGCCAGAATCAGTTTTGGAAGGCACTGGCTCAGAGCTCTGTTTACAGTCTCAGAGTAGCATCTAAAGAGCTGGTGTTTACAGCAGGTGGGACCCTGGAGCTGTGGGATGTGTTGTGTTCTCTTTGTGTCCTGGTTGCTTGCTTAAGTAAAAGCCCAGACAGTGGGATCCAGTACCCATTCACATCACCTTTGTAAGACTATGTGAAGTTACAGTCCTCAGAACTGGAGTAAATTAAAAGTAGCAGCATTTTACTGTCTTTTGCTGTTTGTGGAATAACAAAGCTTTACTCTGTGTTTGTTAACATTATTAGCAATCTAAAACTTCTACCATGATGGCATGCTTTGTTCAAGAGGAACTAACTGGGAAAAGAGAATGTGGGAAAATTTTGTGTCAACTAAAACAATTTCAGGCATCTGAATTTTAGTTGCTGTCCTAAAGAATCATTGTTGCCTTAACTGAGTGTAGTAACTTATTGAAATATCCGAATATAGATTTAGAGTGGCTATTTCATAACTGCATTTTTCACAATTCTGTTAAGAGGTGATGATGTAATTTTTAGGAAGTTTACCCTTTCCACACCAATCGATGGTGTGATCACATTAGTTTCTTTGGTTCAGAGCTAATTTTCTTTCAAATGGGTGTTAAACACATTCTGCGTAACCCAAAGAGAAACGTCTTACCTTTTTCAGGATTGAATTGTGCTGCGTTTATAATTCAGAGTAGATATAAAAAAACCTGTTAATTGCAATGCAGAAACTCTCACATTTGTGGAATTTGACAGTATACAGTTTGACAGTATACAATTTCAAGTGTTTCTGATTTTATCATCTGATAGGCAAAGTCTAATAATAATAATAAGCCCCAGTCCTGTGGATTTTTTTGCTCCACCTTTTTATTGTGCCTATGGTAAAGCTAGCCTCCAAATATACTTAAGTATACTCAGTAACAAATCTGTGTTTATAATTTACAAAAACAGGGTGTCTGAAATCCAGATTTAGAGCAAGAGAGAAAATGCCCATTTCTGGTTTTGCTCCCCTGTTAGACACAGTGCAGAGGAATTGAGGAGGTTGCTTCATTTTGCTCAAGTATCCTTTAATATAATAGAAGAAGCTGTGAAATTATGTAAGGGTTTTTTGTGTTAAATGCTTCTATTTGAAATCCACTCAGGTGCTTTCAGAGCCCATGTGCCTTTCCTGCTTTCTGGAGCAGCAGGGTGTTGGACTGTGGCTGGGCTCCATCTGCCACACCTAGGAGGGTCATGCAGCATAACCCACTCTGTTACAGGGACCTGTGGTAAGCAGTACTGAGCAGAGGCAAAAGGAGGAGAGATAGCAGTGAAGTAAACCTTTGTAACTAACCAAATAGCATTTTTACAATCTGAACTTAGCAGAAGTAGAATAAGAAAAGCACTTTGGTCAATAATACCAAGCAGCAGGAAGAAGTAATTTGTCCAGATGGATTTGTATGGAACTTAAGCATCAGAACTTCTTACAGGGAGTACGTGTCCCATTTTAAAAGCTTTGCTTTTGTTGTTTTGGGTTTTTAATGACCTGGTTTGACCTGTTCATTCTCCTTTTAAGTGACTTAAAAGAAATTAATTTGAAGTCAAGAGTAATTCAGTGTTCTGAGCACTTCTGATGAATGTATTCTTTTGTCTTTGACTGCATGCATTTTTGGTTAAGATAATTACCCAAGAAATTTATGCTAAAAAGAATCCAAACCTCCTGTATATGCAGCTAAAACTGGTTTGGAAAATTAAACCTTGTTTTGACCAGATTTTTTTTTCACACCAAAAGGCTGCTTCCTCTTGTGGAAATAAAAAAATGAATGATGAAGGGTGACTTGTACAATAAAATTAATATTAAAAACTGGGTGTTTCTTCAATATGTCTCATTAGGACAGCAAATATTTCTTGTTTGGAACACTTTTTGTGTTTTCTCCAAAGTATGGTCGACACATGGCCTATTCCTTCTCCCCTCCCACCCCTTGCTAAGTACTGAATGTATGTGAAACAAAATTCCTTACACTCATCCAAAAGATTTTGTTTGAATTATCTAAAGCTGGTTTGTTGTGGTTTTGCTGACAGTGGCTGGGATCCTTCAAGCTGGTTTGGCATGCTGCAGTGGTGACTGCATTGAGGAGTCAGAATTTTCCCAAAGCTTTTCCAGATAAACAGAAGATCAGGGACACTGAACTTCTCACCATTTCTTTGAAAGGCTTCTTCATTCTTGGGAGTGGTATATAGGCTCCCTTGGCTACAGCATAGAGCAGAGTTAAAAATTCAAGCAAATAATAGCCAAATGATTCAGATGAGAGAGAATTTACTGTGTCATGTGCTTTTTGATATTCTTTCTTACTGTAGGCATGAGCAACAGCTAGGGCATGTTCTGCAAAGCTGGAGACAGGAAGGACTTGTTTAGATCCTAGCCTGGGTGACTGAATAGTTGGATGCATGATTCATTTCCCAATATTTTTAATTAAAGCTGGAGTACTTCAGTGTCTTGATATCAGTTGTTCTTGACAAAGGCTCTACCCAAGATGTAGAATGGAAGGCTATAAATCACCCAGACAAAAATATCTCTTTACTCTCAATCAGAAAATACTTCCAGGTTTGCCAGCTGGTGAGATAGCCAGTGTGTTTTGTTGGAGGTGGCTATTGGTTGTAGGTTTTTTGGTTTGTTTTGAGTTTTTTTGTTGTTGAAAAATACCAGTATTTTGAAGGGAACTCTTGGAAATCTCAGATAAAGGATGTTCACACAATTCATTGCACAATACAATTTCTGACTGATTGAATTTGAAGTATCTCTGGCAGCTGGCAGCAGGGGTAGTAAAGAACAGGAAACAACATTCTGAATTTTAAGTCCAAAGAGCCGCTGTTGTAATGATTCCGCTCCTTGCAGACTGGCAGAGTTATTTATCTGAGAGACTGAGGAGCAGCGAGGCTGTTTTTTGGGAACAGGATGATCTTTGTGTGTGGGACTAAAGAAACCAGATCCTACTGGTGCAGCTGTACCCCAAGCAGTTAAACTGTGCACACATTGTACACTGAGGAAAAGGCAAAATTAGTCTCCTTTCAGAATTTTCATGGTAGTGTAGGAGCTCACCTTTGAAGATTCAACCTCAGATTTATTTATTGATGTGGTTTTGCTGTCTACAATTTCTTGATCATGTTAGAGTATTCTGGTATAGGGAAGAGTGCCTAAGCTGCCAAAAATAGGATTTGTATGGAAAGTCTACCTGATTTTTTTTTTAATGTAAAATGCATATTGTAAATAAAATTCCTGTTGATTTGTGTGATGTTATTTAGTTCAAGAATTTTAATAGGTATGGATTTATGTCTAACTTTGTCTCCTAGGTCTGGGTGGTCTTTGGTTTAGCACAGTTTTAGAAGTCTGAATCTTTTCTTTCCCATATGCAGAAGCGTGATTCAAAATTGTAAGAACTGTGCAATACTAAATCATGGAAGTATTTGTCTCATAGATCACTTCAAAAATTGTTTTGAAATTGTGACATTTAGATGCTAGCAGAACTGAATAAAGAATTATTTCTATTATCCTGTATAAGCGTCTCCCCTCTTAAGATGAGCAAGAATTTTTAAAATAACTTTGTAGTACTGATTCCAAAATCTATTATTTACTTTTTTAAATGGAATGTCAGGAATATGAGGGGCAAGATTCCGGAGAAGACAGATTTAGTTTTGCTTGAGAACAATATTGAAGCTGTGTTTTCTCATGCTATAATCTTTCAAACACAGACACCTCCTCATCCTGCCAAGACATATATTAAGGAAGAAAGGTTGGCTTCTTGCTCTTAGGCAACTTAGAATAGGTATTTAAATTTGAAATTTCTGCATTTTATTAGCTTCCCTCTCTTGTTCTGCTTGTTTTCACCAAGATGATGCAAAATGTAGTGGCGCCTTACAAAAATTAAGTTGGAATGCTTAAATTTATCTTTGTTTTAATGTAATTCTATTATATATTTCTATTACCATGCAAATGTTTTAGGAGTATGAGAAATGCAGTCAGCTTAACTCCAGTTGTTCTGTTAAATGGAAGAAGGGATGAATGCTTCCATTCTTACATGCAAGACTATTAATAGAAGCCTCACACGAGGTAGCACTTCCATAAGGAAGTTAATACAGTGGCAAATGGTGGGTGCAGATGCTGCAGTTAAGAGCTGGTACTTGTGAGAAGCTGAAGCTGTAGTGGACTAATTTGTTGACTGTCAATGGCAGAGACTGGTGAGCTGTTACATCTGTGCTGGGGTGAACTGGCAAAATGTTAATACCTTAAAATGGTTCTGGGGGGCTGACACTGTCCACCAGTGATCCCTGAGATTAATTGCAGAAAGTTGATCCCGTTCCTTTACTGTAGTAATAGATACGGGCATCTGATGCTTCATTTGCGTCTATCATAAAAAGTATGTGCTACCTGATCTACTTGGGATGTGCAGTGAGTGCTTTTCTAGCTGAGGTTTTTTCCTTTTAGTTTCTTTGTTTAATCACTGGGATGCAGTCTTTCTTACAAAATACTGTCTTAAAAATAAGTGGGCTCTTTTGCCGGGAATTTTAAAATCTTCATGAAATAGACAAAATTTTCACCTGGACATTTATTTTGTCCCTATTCTGAGTAACTGAGAAATATCTTAAATTGCAAAGGGCCTACTTTTCGTTCAGAAATGAAGATAACTATTTGCTTTTTTTTAAGGATGTTGTATCAAGTATATAATCAAGAAAATTGATTTCAGCTTTACACAGGTAAGGCAAAAACTGAAACAGTTAATTTTACTCAAAAAAAGAGTCACAACTATTTCAGCTTTTGTCAAATGGCACACATCAATATATGAGCTTTTTTCATTAGTAATTTCATCAAATTTTGTTTTCCTGATGGCCTGTGGTCTCAAATACTGAGCAGCAGATGAAGCAGGGGCAGCTCATTGCTGCTATGCAACACCCCGTGCAGTCCAACCTCTTCTGCACTGAGCTTGTGCTCTCTACCCAGCTGGGTTTTTTCCTAAAGATGTTTTCTATGTAGACATATTCCTTCCTGCAGAATTAAGATTACCTGACTGGTTTGTTATTACCAAGGATGGGTTCCTACAAAAAACTGCTGATGCAAGGAGATGCAGGAAGAGCTGTCTAGCAGACAGGGGTAGTTAATGCAGGATATGGCACTGGAATACAGAAAACCGGATGGAGCTAAAGGACAGAGAGAGCTTTGTGGTAGAGCTTGAAGTAAACCATGGAAAGACATTAATAGGCTGCCTGTTTGGGCATAAAATTACATGTATTGATACAGGTCCCTGTCTCAGAAACTGAGACTTGTGATACATCGTGAGGTGTTTTAAGTGTGATCTGAAGTGACAGTGGTACTGCATAATGGTCCCTCTCTATTAAATTAAGAAATGTTGGGTTTGTGATATAGAAGTCATCTGCCTTTTGCTTACACTCAGGGGAATTTACAAGTCTGAGCTCTCTGCCTTGGGCCATAAGGAAGTTGTAGCTATTGTTTCAGTATATGCATTGAGATGTTTTTCAACCAAATTCTTACCTAATGTGCCCAGTGGCTCTGCACCACATTCATGTGGGGTCTATTGTCTCTCTGCCAGTGTTGCTGTGAAGCAATTGCATTTAAAAAAACAAGGTCATCCAAGACAACTGTATATCTATGATGCTTTCTTCTTAACCATGTCACCTATAAAATACGATTCTGAGACAGTCTATGCAAGTCATTCTCTGTCCTTCACTACCTTAATTTGCTTGTCAGATTTTTCTCTTGAGAAGGGGTCAAAGCAAAACCTAAAAATAACAGTGTTTGCTTTCAGTAGGAACGGAAGAACTTTTTGCAATAGCAAGCTGCAAATGATGCGGTTCCCAGAGCATTTATAATATCTTCCTGCATATATTACTGGTTTTATAAGGGCAGTATTCATGCAGTTAAAAAGCAAAATAAAATCAACCTAAAAACAGTTTTATGTATAAATTTTGCTTTCTTTTGGTTAGAAGTTTTCTTACATATGGAAATCACTACTTCAAAGCTGTATTGATAACCTATCTAGATAGATGTTGGTTAAAGGTGTGAGACTTTTACTGCAACAAGATCGGCTGAATATTCTTGAGTGTAGTCAATGTGCGTAGGAACAGTTGCAGAGTAAAAGAAAGGGATTATTTAATTTATTTTTTTTTTCTACTCAAGTAGAAACTAGAATGATTTTCAGATGTTCCACAATTTCATGACGAGTAAACTAGCCCTAGTGGAAGACTCACTGTAGGTGGTAAACTAAAAAGATCACTTATCCTGGAGAAAGAGAGGATTTTTTTTTCCCTCTTCCTTGCCTGCCCCTCTCTCAACACCCCCACCCTTAGGAATTCAGTGTCATTTGAAAGCTGTTTGAGGTCAAAAGAAAATTGATCAAGAAATGAGAAATAGTGGCTTCAGTTTCAGGAGGCTATGAAGGAAAAACTGATTGAGAATTTAGGTTAGCTGTTGTTAGAAAGCAAAAGATTATTCTCAGGTGGAGGGTGACCATGACTCTTCGACACTGCAGACAGGATGAGATGTGTGTACCCAGTTTGTGTTGCATGTTAGTGATTAGCTTGCTTTGACTCTGGGACCATACAGACTCTCAGTTCCGCATAAAATTCCTTTTTATCCTTGCATTACATGCATTTGTTTGTGCTAGTGTCACTGGCAATCACTTCACTGCTTTATTGTCTTCTTACCCTCTCTCCATGTTTGTGTACTATTTAGTATTGTTTGTTCAATCTCATTTTGGGGCTTTTTTTTCCAATTATCATAAAATATTAGAAAGAATTTCCTTTCTGTTTTTAAAGAAACTAAATTCTTGCTTTGGCTGTTCATTTATCTAGTGAATGTAGCTTTATGTAGCTCCTTTAAAATTAGCTGATAATGTGTTCAGGGGAAGAAACCAAACGTCTTCTCAAGACTAGGTTTGCACAGAAAAAAAAAATTAAAAACATAAATTAATATTTATAGACAAATGCTTTTGTGGCATGCTAGGTGAAAAATGCATGTACAAAACCTAAAATACATGTAGTCTCAGTTTACTGAACAGGAGGACAGCTTAATGAACTAGAACTATATCTTGCAAAGTATGAGCTCAGAGGTGAAACAGATCTGCAGTGTAGTTTAAATAGGGCAAGATCTTAAATTAATTTATCAAATGGTGTGGATTTTCTAGTATTGTGGTGTTTGGTTGATTAGTTGGTTGATTGATTGATTGATTGTCACAAACAAGGTTCAAGAGAAGGTGAAGCTGAGGACAGAATCTGTTGTTTGTCAAGGAAAATTGGAAGTTCCAGGGAATGCAGTGCATGGTTTAGCTGACCGGAAAATGTCCATCTTTTTTTCTATTTATGCCTTTAGCTAAAGCATTAAAAAGTAACTATGCAGTGTAAAATAAAAAGAGATGTTAAAGGTTCATTTTGTGCATTCTGGTTACTTCAGAGCTTTGTACGGGTACCAGACTGCATCTTTTCTGAAGGCTGAGAGGAAAAATTGCTGGTTTGCTGTATTTTTTAAGATCACCCTGAGCCTCAATTAGGGTAGTTACGGTAGAGTGTAATCTGCTGCATCTGGCTATTCCCACATGTGAATTTAAAGGCTGGAACTGTGTTCAGTGAGTCAGAGGAGAGCATCCCTAGGAGAGAGGAGCTGCTCTGACGGCAGGCAGGGATCGAAACCAGCCTGAGAAGATAAGAGCGACTTCCTCATTCTGATGGCATTGCCTGCAACGTTATCTGGGTGAACACCTTCAGCAGAAGCTGTAACCCATCCCGGGCTGCGGGCGAGCGCGTTATTTGGAAGCTGCGGGTAGCGGAACAGCTGACTCCTCACCATGCCGAACAGGATTAAACAGATTGACACCCTGGGATCTCTTCACTCAGTAAATCCTACCTGCTGTGGCAACGGGCAGCCGAGTGGCTGTAAATACTGGATCCTGGATTTAGGTACAAATATGCACAGTACATATACAATGGGAAGGGGGAGGCAGGTTAGTTGGTTGGTTGGGGGATGTTTTCAAATCATGGGAGTTTAGTAGGATGCTTTTTTTTTCCGTCCTTCTATCTTTTTCTCTACTCTCCACTCCTTCTGATCTGACTCCAGCCAGAAAACGCAGAGTATTACAGTAAGGACCTATATGGGAAAGGGACCAGTTATGGAATTAATATTCTCTGTAAGCTACTGAGATGCTGTACAGTAAGCTCTTTCAGAAAAAGCTTTTAAGAGGCATGTGCTACTTTATGGAGGTTTTTTAGTTGAACTAGGGTAATGAGAAATGGTAACTTTTACTCTGTGAAATGTTACTAATGATGGTATTTTAACAGATTAGCAGAAATTTTCTTAGAATGTTGCTGCTAAACCAAAGAAATCATAGATCATTCAGAATGTGTCACTTCTGTTAAATTGATGTTGAGAAGTAATGCTTTTTGGGGAAATAGAGCTTGAAAAGAAAGGTCAGTTGAGAAATAAATCGGTCTGTGAAATTTATTTAGAGGCAGCATTGATTCTGAAATGTAATGTGGAGGTAAGCCATGCTTTTTCAGTCTCAACTGGAGGAGCACAGAGGCAAGGGTAAGGATGTTCATGTTAAACTCATTCTTGTTGGGTTTTCTCCCATTCCTCCTTTGTAATTTTTAACAGGGAACAATATTTGTGCTTGGCATTTGCTCTATTGCTGCTGTACAAGTTCGTATGATACACGTTAAAATATTGGAAATATCTCCAGGGCAAAACGGTGCTAATCTTTAGTGTCCCAACAGGAGTTGATGCACCTGTTGGGATGTCTTCTTACATACCTGTTGCTGTGTGAGTAAAAAAAAGCAGCAAAAGGCAAGTTGTAATCAGTGTTATTTGATGATATCCAAACTGCACTTATGGATGGATGAGGAGAAGGAGGATGGTAGAAGGCTTGCAAACATGAAATCAAGGATGTAATGGGAATTAATCTAATCAGAGACCTCTGAAGATAGGGTTGTGTGTCAGCGGATGGTTGCACCTCTCAGTAGTTCCTCAAAAGGTAATGGGGTGTTGGAGTTCCAGCCAGTGGGAGTTAATGTTAGCAGGCTGTCATCTCTGATCCAGCAATAGAGCTGTGTTCTCAGCAGGCTGCTCTGTAGCCCCCAAGTGCTGCACAATCGCTTCCTTAAACAGCAGCTATTCCAGGTTTTATAAGTAAACAAGTACAGGTTTACAGTACTTCTTGCAGGAAAGTGGGAGTGAAAGGAGTCAATTATAAATAGTAGTTGATAGGCAGAATGTTCTGCAGCAAAATATTTTAGAGCAAGTGCTCACCCAGAGCTGTGACTACCTAGTCTGCTGGAGGTCTGCTCATGGCACGGCAGCAGTCTTCTCCCCTTCATTGTGCTTTGCATTCTCCTGTCTTTGCTGTAGCTCCTTTGCTTCGCTTTTAAACTCTTGGTGTTGCAGTGGTTAGTTTACTTTCAGATAATTTTTACAAAACACATTTTGTAAAGTGCTGGGTGTAGTCAGTTCCTATCAGTGAGATGCTTTCCCATTATGACCATAAATTAAGATCATAGACACATATGAAGTCTTGCTTGGCAAGCATAAATGGTTTCACAAACATTCTTCATTGTTCCCTTTCTGTGTCTTAAAAACAGATGTCCGTGCACACATACCATGCCATAAGGAGGCTCAATAGCCTTTCATAATAGGGGAACAGCTTTCTTTCATACCCCAGCATAACTTCAGCTATGCCATCTCTTGAATTGGAACAAGTAAAAATTGTATCTGTAGTATCACTGGCCACTGAAACTTAAAACTGGTCATCTGGGACTCAGGCTTAATATTCAGAATGTACTCTAGTGCATGATTTTATCTGTAGATGTTGACATTGCTTGAAGATTTTTTTTAAGGAATTACAAAGTTTGGTACATTTCTCATTAAAATGTTAGAATTAATATGCAACATGTATTTGTTCAATTAATAATTATGAATTCCTGCTTAATTCAATTATGTGAGTTTTTGCCCCACTTATGCATCAAGCCTGAAGGAAGAAAAACTCGTTCAGATATAGGGAGAAAGAAAAGAGGGCTTTGAGTAATGAATTGGCAAGAAACTACTAAAACTAATATGTAAGTATTGTATTTTTGCCTTTATCTGACATCAGTTGGAGAAAGCAGTGCTGTTGGTAGGAGGAAACCAATTCTCATGGTAATTCCACCCATTTCTGTGACTTAAAAATGCTTTGCATATGAGACAAGAGAGACAAGATAAATACTAAAGTTGTTTATGGTTATCTAGCTGGAGAGAGCATTTCAATCTGGAACTGAATATTGAAAATAACATATTTTTTCAGTTACCTTATGAGCTGGAAGAAACAATAGAGTGTATGTGTTTTAGTCCCTAAGTGGATCATGTGAGTCTATATTTCACTTGGGAAATTTGAGAGGCAAATCTCATGGATAAAATCCAGGGAATGAATGTACAACCCCCAAATTTATCCTGAAGTTATTAACCATCTGGGAGCTGGGTTTCGAAGGAGGAAAGGTGGTTGTAGGAATAGAGAAAGAATAGAGAATTAGCTTTGAAGAAATACATTTATTATATGTACAGTAGATTGCTTAAAAGAATATACGTGAGTCTAACTATCTTTTTTCCTCTTTCATAACATTTTATGATATATCAAGCCTCAGAAACAATTCATCCATAAAACAGGATGCTTTTACTGTAAAATAATTGTTAGCAAATGGTGTCCAAGAGAGGATAAGAATCTCTAAGGACTGAACTCAGAGGATGCAGTGGAAGAGTCCAGTTATTACTAAAGGGTTGGTGTAATTCTTGGCATAGATTCACATATACACTTTGAAAGTCTATTCTTTTAGAATACAGATGGAAGCTGTTAAGTATGTGCTGTGTGTGCCTTTCTATCTCCACAAAGAGCATGCAAAAAAATCCTCCTTAAACTGAGCTCATGTAGCAGCTATAAAGTTACACATGCAAAGGTGCTGCTTTCCTGACCTCTGTGTCCTTGCTCACTTGTTCTTGGCTTTTCCGAACCATTAGGCTGCAGGACATGCCAGAGAGTTAGCTGGAGGTGCTGTTTCATGGTTAGTAAAAAATGAGCTGCATGTCAGGTACTGCTAGTTTATTTACCCAGTGCTTGCACATACAGTCCAGCTGTTTTTTGTGCATCAACACCAACAGTCACACAGCCAGACCTGGGAGTAGATCCTGTAGAAAATGCTACACCATTCCCTCCTCCCACACCCCAAGATCCCCCTTAAAAAAACACAACAAAAACAACAACAGCAAAATGTTACAAGGTATAAGAGTTTATGCAAGAAAAATACTGATGTCCTTCCATAATTGCCATCCCTACTTTTGAACCTAAAGATTTGAAACTCAGGTTTTTTGCTCTGACTTAGCAGATAAGATCCACAACTATCCACATTTTGGTCTGAACTACTCCTGACTTTTTTGTCCTTCAATTTGGATATATTGGACTGGACTTTTCAACTGGACTGGACTTTTCAGTCTGTTGAAAAGGCCATTTCTGTAGCTCTCAGGGGGGTTTCCTGCTCTGTGAAATAAGCCAAGACTGAGCACCAGTGTGGATCAGAGGTGTATATGGAGTTAACCCCAGGCAGCCTTTTGCCTCTAATCCTTAAAAGTCTGCTGTCTCCACTGCAGCACTTTCCACTCAGGCTTTCTGTAAGTAGTACATGAAAACAAAATAATTTAAAATGGTTGTTTTAGCCCCAGCTCGTTCTCGAACCAGCTACTCAGTTCTGAGTTTTAACTTTTTTAAAATATATAAAAGGGAAATTTATACTTTCCTGAAGGAGCTGTAGTTAGGTTTATAATACAATGTTCATGCAATAAGGACTTGTAACTCCATTTTTGTATTAAGAAGAAAGTGTTTATATATAAGCATTTTTTGATTTTGCTGAGATGTCTGTATTCCTGTGTATTGCTAATGGAGCATATTCAATTTACTTAGTGAAGAATTTCTATATTTTTCTTCAAAAGTATGATGGAACAACAGGCATTCAATACCAAGAGATTTCAAATTTCCTAGCGAGAGAGCAGAAGGAATCTTAATAAAACTTTGGAAAGAAGGGTGGAGTTTGATTTCATACCAGAAATTTGTGTCTTTACCTCCTTGTCAGCTGTCTCAGAGTATACCTGTATCTAAGCATCTGATGCATGTGGTTTTGTATCATGGTCAAAAGTCTGTATTGAATTGATGGGCTTAAACTGAGCAAAGCAGAAATGTTCCAACTTATATTTCAACTTAATTTCCCTCTTGCTGTGTTACAGCTGTTTTTCAAACAAATTACTTCAGTGAAGCAGCAGCGTAAGAATGGCTATCGCCTTAAACAATGAAAGTTCCCTCTAGGTGCTCATTGCAAGACTAATAATGAGCAATATGTTCATAATCTGCTTTTTAGCAGAGCTACAAGCAGCTGTAACAATCCATTGAATTTCTTCATATAGGCTTGTGCTGACTCTACTTTAGGGGAGGTAATGACAGGAACAGAATTTAGGTGATACAAATATATCCTATCCTGCTTTGAAAAGACAACATCAGCAACATTAACAATCCTCCCCTGTGAAGGCTGGTTTTCTTCACACAGTACAGTTAAGTATGCTTGCTAAACCACTTACCCTATTTTTCTGTTTCCTTGCATTTGAACATTGGACTGGACACCTCCAGTCAATCTTGTTGAGTGAGTGATTGCCCAGCTTACAGATCATGTGGAGTAGTTTGCCCTAAGAAGACTTTCATAGACACAAGCTATCTAGAGGCACTGTAGGAAATGCTGGGGACTTGATGAAAAGAAGACTTTTTTTTTCAATAGGAAAATGAATAGAAGCAAATTAAATTTCGTTGTTCTCACCAGATAACTTATTTGCCCCTAAATTTAGGCTTACAGTTGAGTCTATAACGTAAAAAAAGCAGTAATTATTGTTTTGTAGAAATTGACAGCTTTCCTTCCCTTCCTCTGCTTTGTGTCTAAATAAAGCAGGTAAGAACTCTGGTTTATTGCCTTTTAATTGCCTTTCAAAAGAAGTTTAATTTTTTTAACCTTTTTTTCCCTTTTGTTTCCTACATCCAAACCAGTTTTGGACAGCTGTCCCATGATCTTACCACATCGTTTTCCTGTGGCCACTTAGGTAATATTAGATGGATGGGAGCTGGGGAATGATATGAGGAATTGGAATTTAGATAACTTGGTGAACAAGGCAGTTCACAGCATCACCTTCCTGCTGAGGCTTTATTGGGAAAGTTCAAGGAAACAAAAACAATGGAAAAGTTGCATGATAAAATGTAGCTTTTTGTGTGTGCATGGTATGGGCTTGATCATGCCAAAGAAAATTCAGCAGTACATATGTTATTCCTGAAGAGACATGGCAATGATTCTGTTTTTAGTATTCAGTGTATTTGAATTGCACACTGAGATAAAATGTCACATCTTCCATTAATTAATAGTTTTTAAATACTTGTTTTAAAATACTCTATACCAAGGAGTTATCTTTCCCCTTTTAATTCAGTCTATATTCAAAACTGATGAATTTGTGGAGCAGTATCTTCCCCCGACTAATCTCTTAAAATACTTCATCCTGAAAAGGCATCTCTGCAGCAGATAGGCGTTGCAACTTTGAATAGCTCTCTGCTAGTCAACCTTGATGGTGAGTCTGTTTAAAAAAACTCTTGTATTTCCACTGTGACTGACCTTTATTAAAATCACATGCGCTCTCATTGGATTGCTCAGGTTACATTCCCACCTGAAGACAAAAAATATAAAACCAGTTCAGTTTCTAATCACTGTAATCTAAGTCTGCTCTTGGTAATGCAGTTATTGAGGTGGGATTGCACTGGGAGGAAGTAGTCTGTCATCACCTACAGTCATCTTGTTACGCAGTGGGGAGGCTGAAAGCAGTGGCATGGCCACAAGGGTTCCAGACAGTGTGTGCACCAAAAAGGTCAACATTTTACAATGCAAAGTAATGTTTGTACGATGAATTTCTATCAGTAATACCAGTTAATAGGGTAAGGAGCAAATGTCATTGTATAATTAATCTCTATCACTAATATAATTAATTGGATAAGGAGGAAACATAATTTTTTTATCTATAGGAATTTTATAGGACCCATTTTTATCACTATTTTAACCATTCCATCCCAATTCCCTAAATTACTTTCTCAATGTATTTTTTGAGGGCTACAACAGTATAACATTTGGAAAGAGAAAATTACCAAAGTTGCTGTAATAGCCCCAAAGCTAAACAGTATGAGTATATTATTATTATTGAGTTTATGGCAGAGTTCCTAACTTGAGATTGATGTGTTTGTACAGCTGTTGCTAAAGCTGTGGCTCCAAACAATTGCTAGTTGTTCTAATGAGCTCTTCTGCTTTGAATCAAGAGGATGGGGGAAAAGAAAAAAGAGACTGTTAAAATTGCTGTTGGATTATTATGTGTATTTAGGTTAATGTGTAACTGCAGTAGGTGAACAGGAAACAAGTATTTTTTTAGTACAAGTAGTCTAATAACTTAAGGGTTTAAAACAAATGAAATTTGATAAAGACATTATTTCTTTAGGTTCATTTATTTTTGTAACTTAATCCTAACACTGTGTACTGTCTCTTTATAAACTTCACTAGTACACTTGAAGGTATGCTTAGCAATTGTTAATAGTATCTACTCTACTCCGTGTTTTAAACTGTTTATTGACTCCTCATATATTCTGTCAGTTTTACGAGAGAATTTTTGGAGGTTTTCTCATGTGCTGGAATTTTTTAAGGCATTTTGAGAGAGAGTAAAATGCATCTAGTTTCATTTTCTAGAGGTCATGCATTTCTAAATACGTGACAGAGGTTATACTTGCTCCAATTTTTTCCAACTTCTGGACAAAAGGAAAAAATACTTTTGGCTCAGCATTTATGCAAATTTTGTGTGGAATTAGTTTTAGCCTTTGTAACTGTGGGACTTGTTTATATTGATTACATAAAGTGGTGGAAGCTAATTTCCTCCCTATCTGTGTGTACATTCTCAATTTCAGTAGTACAGCAAAATTGTGTCTCTCTGTTTCCTTTGGAGATCAGACTTGCTGAAACTTGCTTTTGCAATATCTTAGCAGTATACGACCTTTTTCTTGATGTACTGGGGGCTGTTTTAAAATCTGCATAGGATAAATTCCTTCCATTGGGATACCCTGCATTGATGAGCTTTTGCACAGGGAAGCATGGCATGTGTTGCTTTAAATAACATCTGAGATCATGATTCTTCCTCATGCAGTTTCTGCAGACTTGCTTCTCTCCCTCCCTTCCTCCACAGCTTTCTCTGCTTTCAGCAGAGCTGAGGGCTTGCTGAATGCATCCCTTTTCCACCCCCTTTTGGTTGGCTGTTCTGTATTGATATGGACATTTTTGTTTCATGCCTGTTCATAATCTTCCTCTTCTGGACTGATGCACAAAGCATATCAGATGAGCTGCTGTGCTCCTTCAGAGCTGTATTTCTAGGACTTGAGTTTATTTTTATCCATTTCTGAGCAAAAATTTACTTTACAGCAAAAATTAGAGTAGCAGATGATAAAACCCCTACAGCTCAGTAGCAGATGAGCAGAATTAATTGTGCAGTTGCTCCAATTAAAGTCTGATCTGCTCATCACGAATCTTGTCAGGAGTGGTTCCCATTCACAGTGTGGCATACAGCTCTCAGCCATGAGCAGAGCTGCATCTTTGCTGCTGGCATCCCTTAGCGTGGCTCTTGGGAGGCGGGCTGCACGTGGCAAGCACGATGGATGGGTGGATGGATGGATGGATGGATGGATGGATGGATGGATGGACGGATGGTTAGATTGTCAGCAGTCAGCTAAACTCCATCTAGTGTCTTAAGCACCAGTGCTGCTTACGAGGCTAAGGACTGAAGTTTCTGCTTCCTTCTTTTCCATTCTTTGCCTTAGATGTCATTTCTGTGCAGTGGGTGGCTGCTTGGTTTTGTCGAAGGCAGGGAGCGCTGTGCCATGGAGCAGTTGGAAGGGAGCGAGTGCTGCCAGCTCCCACGGCTTCCTTCAGGAGCTGTCTTGTGCCCTCCAGAGCTTCCTGTGCTGAGATTTTCAGCTCTCCAGCAGCAGCAGTGCTGGGGAGCAGCGAGAGCAGCTGTACACAGCCCCTCTGCACTCAGGGAACTGAGGAGGCAGCAGCCCTGCGCCTGGAACAGCCATTCCTGCTGCATCCGTTCTTCTGGAGGGAGGAGTGCTTGGGCCTGGCCTTCATCAGATCTACTCCTTTGGTCCTCCTGTAATAGTTGGATATATAATTGATACTAGGCATCTAGCTCAAATAGCATATACAGACTGTTTAAAATATTTGTGGCTCTGTAGTAAAGCTCAAAAATGCCTATGCTTTGAAAAAGTAATGTAGTAGTCTTTATGAAACTTTGATAAATTTGACCTTACAAGCTACTATGTTTAAAGCAAAATAGGGAAAATGCATTGGTACTGTGGGAAAACCTTCTTGCTATTATAGAAAAGCAGTATTTCTCTGGTTTTCTTTCACTACTTAGTCTGAAGAACTTTCTCAACTATTTAATGAAAGAAGGGTGTCACCTTAATTTTCTTACATTACATGGTATCTATCAGCCCCTATGAGGGAGTTGTTAGTATGTAACTTAAAGCTGTTGCTGATAATCTTGCCTATTGTAGGTCTGCAGAGCGAATAATCTTCTGTGCTCCTTCACACCGATGTAAAATGATGTCCTGTGAGGGGAGGCATGGGTGAAGTGCAGGAGATAAGTAACTGGATGATGGCCCCAGCTGGCCTGAGCGAACTTGCTGGAGGTTGTGCACGAAAAAGAGAGCCTTTGCCTGAAAATCAGAACATGTTTCTGTTCATTAGCTCTTACATAAAAGCATGCAAGTGCCTGTGCAGTGAGTGGTTAGGGGAAATGCACCCTCCTTTCCATTGGGACACAATCATATTAATCAGGCTGCTTGCTTTGATCTGTTAAGAGGATGGCTCAGTACACTGACATGGAGTGAGAACTTGACTGAGAAATAGTGCTAAATTGCATAAATCTGTCCTTGGTGAGCCCTGCCAGGCACATGGATGAAGCTGTCTTTAAATCTGAACAAACAGGTGGCCAAAAGAATACAGCTGAAATCCAGACACTGCCTATTAAAATATAAGCTGCATAGAGGGAAGCTGAGATTTAATCTATTAAAAGCTTGTGGCTTTCACAAACTGTGGAATTAAACTTCAACAGTCAAAGTCTGAATACTTCCTACTTGTGACACAAAATGTATTTTTCTCCAGAAATAGGAGAGAATAACAACTTACTGCAAAGAATGAAATGCTCCACTAAGTCCACTCTCCCTTTCTGTAGTGCAGCCTTGTGCTTGTAGCAGTATACAAGATTTAGATTTGAGGTTCTATTTCCCTGTCGTCTGAATTCCAGGGAGCACAAACAGAACTACTTTTGTTAACCTGGGAAGGTTTTTTTCTGGCACACTATCATGCCTTCTTCCTGCTTAAAAACCCCAAAAACCAACAACACAGGTGTGGATGCAAAGTTGTCCAGCAGTTCTAAGAGGAGGCTTTTTTCCCATCTGAATTTTGATGATGTTTAGCTCACAGATAGCGGTTGTATTTGCAGCTCTCTCTGTGTACACTCTGTAATGCATGTGAAACTAGTTAAAAGCTGAAATGTAAAACCTTGGAAAACCTTGGGTTACAAAAACTTGATTTGAAATTTATGGGGTAGGAAGGCAGGAGAAGATACTAAGAAAAAATTAATGATAGCAATAAGTGTGTTAAACCTTTCAGGCATATGCCACTAATTTTTTAATTCAAATGAACAGTGTATTCTTTTTGTTCTTACTCAGAGGTTTTCTTAATTCCTTTCTCTAGTGCAGGGGCAAATATGTCTGTTGAATGACTTTTCTCAATATTAGAAAACCTTTGGAAGTCATTAAGATGACAGTCTTAGGGGCAGGGTTGGGGGTTTTTTTAATTGCTTGTTGGGCAGTTTAGTATCTCATTAAGAGAAGCTGAAGACTGTCTAGCCTCAAGCTTAGAATTCCAGTCTGTCTGATGTTAAGATAATCAGCTTTTGATGACGTGGAAGACTTAATTATTGCATACATGTAAATCTAAGTGCTCTGAACTAGTGACTGTATGGTCAAAATTAATATAGGTAATTTATTAATCAGGGAAGATGTGATAAGGAGTTGAACTCTTTGTCTATTCACATACTGAAAAGATTACTGGCATTTCAGCATAGTGCATAACTTGAAATAAATAAAAAGAAATGTTTGCTGACCGGAGATGAAAACTCTGTTTCACTCTGGACACAAATATGATTGAGGGATTTTCTTCCATGTATTGAGTACTAGCTTTCTGCATTTTCTAATTTTTTAAACTTTTCTTTTTAAGAAACTAGTTTTATGCAAGTTATATTGCTGTACCTCACAAATTAAATTCATGCTTCCCAAAGGGCATGGTGCCCCATTTGCAACCCTGATAATACTTAAGCTGCATTGTCTTTAAATGGTAACTGCTGTTATGAGGGCTTTTTAAAAGCTGAAACACATCTAATGCCTTTTGATGTACATTCCAGTACTGGTTTGCAAAAAGTCGGCAGCAAGGATATTTTTAAGAGGATACCCAGCAGGAGAGAAATAAAATTCCTGATGCATACAAAACCATCTGAATGGTCTTGTACATGGCAGACTGGTAACCTCTTATATCACAATCGGTTCCCAGGCAGAAAGTGCATGTGTATCCATGACTAAAATAATCCTTGCACACTTTTTTTTTCACACCTTCCTCAGCTCATCTAATAAGAAGTGTATGCAGGCAGGCTTTTATGAACTTTTGTCATTAGATACTTGTCAACTCCTCTTTGCATATTGAACCTTTAAGTGCATCACAGTAGATTTGTGCTCACTGTGTTTTGTACTAACAAACAGCCCTTTTCCCCAGATATTCATAATGTACCTGCAGCAGATCTTATTGATCAGCTGGTTGATTTCTCCTGGTGAGTTTTCTGGGCTTTGGTTGACTGGTTGGTTGGTTGAGTTTTTATTCCCTGAAGTCCATGGTGGATGGCAGATCTGCAGTGGCAGAATGACATGCCAGTCACGGTTACTAAGTTTGCTTTGCTCCATTTTTCAGTCTTTGCCCCATTGCTATTTCACAATCCAGAGACTGTGAAATGTTCTTATTTTTTATTATGGAGCATTTTATGTTTAGTGGTGCAGAGCATCAAGCAGATTTCGTTTGATTCCCTAGGTAAGGGAGTCCAGGGTTCTGTAGCCCCTTGCAGTATAACTCAAAAAACAGCAATATGGAAATAGTTAATATGGAGCAGAGTCTTTCAAGTCATCAACTAGCTTAACATGGCTGATTTATTTTTTAGGGAAAAAAGCAGTTTATTAATCACAGATGTGCATGTTTCTAGTGTTAAGAAAGCTGGGACTAGAATGAGAATTCCCATTTCCCTTCCCATTTCAAAAATTTGCCTGTTTGTTGGAGGTAACTTTATCTTCTAGTTTGAGGGGGTCAGAACCCATGCTGCCTGCCCTTTAGCTTCAAAAATATATTTATGGACTCTGAGTGAACCCTCTGACCTCACTACCAGAGCAACATATGTGGTTTTTACTTTCAGAGAGATGGCAGTTAAATGCCTTCTTTTCTTATTGTGGCTATGAATTATAAAACAAAGCCCATCCGTTAGGTTTTTTAAAGTACTTTATTGAATTGCAAAACTTTTCTCTATTTGAACAAGTAGTGATTTTATTAAATTAGGTGGTTTCTTGTTGGATTGGTGTTGCTGTGTGTGACTGCTCTATGTATGTTGGGTTTTTCTTCTCTCCAAGATGTCCATCTGTTTCATTTATCTTTTTCTACAAGGGAGTCTGATTCTCACTAGAAAGTTTACTCTACTTGAAACACATTTGGGGTTAGCATACCCCAAATTTATTCCATCTGTTTTGGTTTTTAAATCCCATGTTGTTCTCAGTTCAATTTTGAATACTCCTTTTTTCCTCTTAGCGTATCTTAGTAATAAAATATTCTTGAGCAACACTAGAAAAACAATTTTCTATGTAGTCATAAAGGAAACAAAGCCAATTTAGTGTAAACAATCCCAAGCATGGTAATCAATCAAACCAAGTCTGTATCCCTGATTGTATGGATAGAAGTTGTATATAGTGATGGAACAGGGAGAAATGAGACACTCCCATGGGGGGGTTCTTGCAGTGAAGGTGAAAGGTCTTTCTGTGCTCTTGAAAATGCTTGGATATTGATAATTGGGTATTGATATTCCCTAATGCTTCGATCTGGCAATGCCTCTACATAAATACATGAACACAGGCACCCAGGTTTTGTACATGACTGTGCTTTAGTATTGTTACTGGGGTCCTGAGGAAACAGATGGGAGTAAGTAAGTGCAAAATCTGGATGCCTGTTGGCTGGGGTGGGAAAATAGATATGAAGGGTCTCACTGGGAAAACACCGATATGGAATATTTCTAGTGAGTGTTAACTCAGCTATGAGGTTTTAGAGATGTTTTCTGCAAATTTAAGGAGGGGCAAAAAGTCAGATCTGATCTCTGAAGAGGCCTTGTGGGCTGGTATTCTTTTCAGGTTAACAGTGATTATTTTAAATCTGTATTTTTTAATGCCCTGTTTAATCTGATCTTTAGGCTGATGCTTTTATAGCAATGAAGTATTTTTATGTATTTTAAAAAGAGGTGTTATCAGTGCATACAAGTATCTTAAGGATGGGTTTCAGGAAGATGAGGCCAGGCACCTTTTGGTGTCCAGTGACAGAGGACAACAGGCACAAACTGAAACATAGAAAGGTCCACCTGAGTATGGGGAAGAGCTGCTTTACTGTGAGGCTGGCAGAGCCCTGCAACAGTCTGCCCTGAATGTTTGTGGAGTCTCCTCCTTAGGAGATACTTGAAACCTGCCTGGATGCAACCCTGTACACCGTGCAGTGGCCATGGTCTAGCTGATCTCCAAAGGTCCCCAATCTTACTGATTTTCCTTCTCTCTGAGTGATTTCAAGCTTTAAAGTGCAAAGTGGAACAGTGCTATCATTTCAGTGTACTACTTACATGATGTCCACTTTGTGATTCTCTGAAGCCCTAATAATACTTCAGTAAGGGTTTCATATTAAGTCATGCAGAAGGGAAGATAAGAAGCAGCTACATACTGCATGCCAAATGAAAACTAATGTTGTGTGGGAGGATATGGCTGAAGTATATGCTGTGGAACATGTCTGGCTTATATTGTTTTGTCTCTTAGATCCTCTCTGCTTGAGCTGATTGTATGTATTTCTCTGTACTCTTTTTCCTCCTCCTGCCCACAAACTCTTGGGTTAAGAGTTAGGAGTGGTACAACAGAAGTACAGTCAGACAAAAATACTTGCCTTCCACAGTTCAGGGCCTCTGTCCTGTACTGCTTGGTTTTACAAGAAATTCGGTAGTTGCTAACTGTAGCTTAACAAAAGGATGTGTGAAAATCTGAGGAGATGGAACACACTTTATACAAAGAAGGGGTTTATTAACTGGAGGCATGCTATATTCTTAGGAATTGGCATGTTTATGTAAAAGTCAATTGTATGCAATCAGTTACTGTACCACCATGCTGTCTTTTTATTAGAAAGGAGTAATTGCAAAGGAAAGAAATGCAACAGATATAAAAATATAAAACAGTACATGGTGAACTTCTGTGAAGGCTTAACTTTTTCTTCTTATGTAAACGAGTGAATGTTCTCTATTTTATTTGCGTGGAAGGAACCTTGTATGAACTGCTGTTGAGAGGAAAACTATATACAAATGAAAGAAAAGTTTGGCTAAGTAGTTATAACATCTTCAAACTTGGGACTTTTGGAAACAAGGCATTTAGTTTTTGCTTTAAGAAACTTACTTACAAGAACACCACCACTGTTTTCTCATATTCTGTAGTCTGCTAGCAGAGTAGCAGAAGGTTAATTATTGAAATACTCATCAGCTGATGTTTGCTGTGATTTCTGAAACAAGGCATCTGATAATAATTAAAATACATGATGCAGTAAAGGTAAAGATAAGTTTAGTGAAAGAGCAGTCAAACTAAATTGTTACAGAGGTTTAATAGGAGATTGTTTGGATTCCTGTGGAGAGCTTGCAGATGGTTGCAAGTTTTGTTTGGAATTTTTTTAATAAGCAGATCAGGGTTTTTTTAATAAAGTCAAAAATCTGTCATGATGTGGATGATGATGGCTGGTAGGCCTGCTTTTCTTGCATATATGCTGAAAACCCTTAAGCAGTAATCCCAGTGCCTTGAGGGATACTCAGATTGCAAGTTTAAAACCATTGTTATAGATAATTAATTTCTTCCTTATGCTTTCCACTTCAGCAAGAAAATAATGTAACAGTTCTTAGCATTGCTCTCCCAAAATCTGGAGACAAAGACAACTAGTGCTGCTCTGTATCTGCTTTTTTGCTTATACCCATTACTTGAAGCCTTGAAGCCAGGTTAATGGCACCTTGTGAATTCACCTATGTGCACAACAGCTGCAGCTATTTCTGGAAGATAATTCTGCAGATGTGACTTGGTTTAAAGAGTTAGCAGCTAGCTTGTTAGACAAACTTTATAAAGCATACTTTCAGTCTATCTTCAGCTTCATGGAAACATGATGAAAGTGGTGGTTAACAGCAATTGTTATGTATGTGTTCATAAAGTATAAGCTACAAATGTTCTTGGCATCAGAGCTGGTGTATCTTAATGGTGACATGCCATGGGTTTTATTGGAACAGAGAAACGTTTTCATAAACAGCATGATAGATCACATTTTGGATTCCAAGGAAAGGGTGCCCTTTGTGAAACAGCTTGAACATGAAGAAAAAATGACAAGTCCTGACTTTTCATATCTACATTTTATGTCTCTATCCCCATGTCCATTCAAAACCATAATCTACACTTAGTGCTCTGTGGAAATGGAACAGCCTCACATTTTTGTGTGTGGATCCAAGCATTTGGATGTTTATGATGAAGTGTACGCCTACATCAATGTGACCACATTATTCCACAAAATTCAAACTATCTCTGGTCAGACTGGCAGTACACCTCTTTGGGAAAAGCTGCCAGAAGAGGTGACCTGAACATCTGTGTCAAGCTTCAATTGACACAAACACTGCATTTAACTCCCAGCAGTAGAAACATTCAACAAAACATTATTTATGTCATCCTTATGTAAACTATCTGTCTACAAAAGTGCACACACAGGGAAAAAAAAAAAAAAACATATTTAACAACCTAGGATAGTGCTAGGATAGTGTTGCTAATAAACTAGTGGTAGACAGTGTTTTTAAGAGTGGTGTTACAAGTTTCCAGGCCCCCACTTCACACCCCCACCTCCTCCCACCCCCCCAAAAAAGTGTATTTTTAGGAAAAGAGAGTTGCTGGGGGAAACAGCATTTTGCTGCATGGGGAAAAAAAAGAAATCTAGCCTCACAATAGGTAACCAGTGGGTGTTCTTCATAAGCGTACAGTCCTGGTCAAGTGACAGGAACCTTGGTGGGAAAGTGTTTTTGACCTCATGCACATTTAACTATGTCTTGAGAAAAGTGTATCCTTTGATTACAGAACTTCAAGTGTGTCATGCTGAGAACTACTGCTGATCCTGAGATTTCAGCAAGTGGGCCTTTAAACATTGCTTTGTGCCTTTTTAAGAAACAAACAGAACAAAGCCAAAACTCAGAGAAAATTTAAGCAAAAGACAGGCATTTAACTGTCTTCTGGTTTCTTCTTCCCTCTATCCCAAGGGTAGGGGAAATATATATATAACAAAAGTAATTGGAGCATTTGTAATTAAATTTGGTGTGTTTGAAAAATGATTTGCTTATCTCATTGAGGCAATTATTGTTACCCTTCATGTCTTTGCTCAAAGCAGTAAACATTAAAAGATAAAACAAGCATATGCTTCCATAAAGTTATATGACATATGGAAAGTATAATTCACTATCAAATAAGTATCACCAGTGGGAAGTAGGAATTATAGTTGAGGCAGGAACCACTTAATGAAGCTTGACTGTTCTGAACACATCAATGGTGCTTATCCGTGGACTGCCATGTGCAGCATGGACACTGATGGTTGTGCTGTCATTAAAGGCCAGGTTGCCTCAAAAAAATCTCATTGATTTGTCCATAAATTCAGTTCCATATCCATCATTACATTGCCCTGTTTCTCACTTTCCAGTGCTTCAGCTTTAAAAAGTGCTCCCCTTGTTCTTTTTTGCAGACTCCCTTTCGGTCTCCAGCAATGATGCCAGTCCTCCCGCCTCTGTAACATCACTTCAGCCCCACATGATCGGTGCTCAAAGCTCCCCGGGCCCCAAGCGCCCTGGCAACACCTTGAGGAAATGGCTCACCAGTCCTGTGAGGCGCCTTAGCAGCGGCAAAGCCGACGGGCACGTCAAAAAACTGGCCCACAAGCATAAGAAAAGCAGAGAGGTCCGTAAAAGTGCTGATGCAGGCTCTCAGAAGGACTCCGACGACAGCGCAGCGACCCCTCAAGACGAAACTGTTGAAGAGGTAAGTGCTTAAGGCAGCTTCCCGAGACCTGTGTGTGTGTTTTTCAAGGAACTAAATGTTGTCAAGTGAAGGTTGTCTCCCCACCTGACTGTCCAGCAGTGGAGCAAAGTGTTACGTGCCCTGTGCTCGCCCTTGACCGCTGTACTCTGCGTCAGTCCTGCGCCAGGCACAGTCTGTGCCCTCTGAGAGTGTTGGTGAAGCACCTGTAATTTAAAAAGAGAAATGGGAGAATAAAAAGTTATCCTTTGGTTTTAGTCTCTTATGCTTTAGTCTCTTAGGCTTTGTGAGTAAAGGTGCTTCAAGGTCTGGGAATAATCAGGTAATTTGTATTTCCTTTGCTTTTCTTGTTGATGGATCAGGGAAAGTGTAGAGAGAGCTGCTTAACTGCTTAAAGCTCTAATTGCACCTTGCATAAGAGTCAGAGCACAGAAAAGTTACCGGCTCTTCAGTGTAGGCCAGTTACCACTACTTAAATAATCTGCATAGTTTTCATTGGAGATAAGGAAATTGTGAGCTGTTCCAAATTTTACCACCAAGGACATCTACTGGGGGCTTCACTTCTTCCCACAAACATGTGCCTCTCCTTCGAAGTCTGGAACTGATGTATGAACAAAGCCGGCCTCCAGATAGGTGCAGACAACAGCCAAAATCTCTGTTACAAACCTATGGCTCAGGCTGAAATGAATGTCATATTACTGCTTCCAAGGGCACAGCTGGGTGCATGTTATACCCTTTTACTAGATTGACTCTGACTATTGATTTTGGTACTTACCAAACAGAAAAGCGGTCTCAGTTGCCCAATTTTCTATTTATTGATGGGTTTTTTTTTCATCCTCCCAACATATTTTTCTACACGCTTGGAACACTAGTGAAGTTCCACAGTAAGTGTAGGAAAGGAAAGACCAAAGACTTGGCAGCATGATTAATTGAGAGATGTTGGTTAGGAATGAATACTGGCCTCTGACCTTGAATGTCAGGCTGTAGAAAAAGACCCTCTTGTGCTGCAGTTGTAAAATCGTTTTGGCAGTATCTGTTATTTTGCAGTTCTGTGAGTGAAGGGAAAAATTTAAGGCCAGTGCCTTAAGTCAGATAAAAACAATAACCATCTATGCTGTCTTCCTGTAAATGTCAATAAATTATCCTGTGACATTAGTACATTAATCTTTGGGTACTTGAAATCGGAGTTCCTTGTGGGATACAGAAAGGATAATTGACTAAATACGTCATGTTGTAATAAGGGTTTTTTATGTCCTTTAGAAGTCTTGCTGTGATACAGAGCAAGATACATATTTCAGAGAGATACAGATTTCTCTTTACAGAACTGAACTTGAAAAGCAAGCATGGCTTTGATAACACTTTTCTGTAGTAAGTTTCAGCTGAACATCTTTTTCTTAGTATTTCAGTTCATTTTTACCAGACATTGAAAACTTTGTCTTTGGCATCTTGACTTGTTCTGAAACTACTGGACTTAGAATGAGCTTGTGATAACAAGCTTCATGCTGTTGAGATAACAGCTTGAACATCTTGATGTTATTTACAGAGAGGTCGGAACGAGGGGCTGAGCAGTGGCACTCTATCCAAGTCGTCCTCTTCAGGCATGCAGAGCTGCGGGGAGGAGGAAGGCGAAGAGGGAGCAGATGCTGTGCCACTTCCTCCTCCCATGGCAATTCAGCAACACAGCCTTCTCCAGCCCGACTCACAGGATGACAAGGTAGGAGCAGGACCTGGGGGAGGCTTCACACCGTGACATAACCTCTGTTTGCACAGATTTTTCTTCTGCTTCCAAAGGTCTTGAAAATGTACATAATACAGCTTCGTGGTAGACAGAAGTAATCACTTCTGCCCTCTAGACAACTTTAAATGGGTGTTCTATGAACAGAGTATGAATTAAATCCTTCTCTATTTTAAAAGCACAAGTGTAGAAATTTTTGTGCTAGCACTTCAGATGTGGAAATGGGCTGCTTTGTGTGCTCACAGGATGATTTACATCACTTTAGCTGATGCCATATTTAGTGACTAGAGTCTAATTGTTTTATAATCATACCTTTTGTTATTCCTGGGTTTTGTTGGGTGATTTTTTGGGGGGTGGGGGGTGAGGAAAGAGGGGATGCCTAAGAGAAAGGAATTACCAAATAAGGGTAATAATTGTCGTGGTTTAATTCCAGCTAGCAGCTAAGCCCCACATAGTCACTGTTCCACTCTCCCCATGAAAATCAAAAGGGAAAGAGTGAAAAACTCCTGGGTTGAAATAAAGACAGTTTAATAGGTAAAGCAAGAGCCATGCAGACAAGCAAGGCAAAACAAGGAGTTAATTCACCACTTCTCACAGGCAGGCAGGTGTTCAGCCATCCCCAGGAGAGCAGGACTCCATCAGGTGTAGCGATGACTTGGGCAGATAAATGCCATTGTTCCAAATGTCCCCCCCTTCCTTTTTCGTCCCCCCAGCTTTATATGCTGAGGATGATGCCATGTGGTCTGGAATATCCCTGTGGTCAGTTGGGGTCAGCTGGTCCTGATTGTCCCCCCTCCCAACCCTTTGTGCCCCCTCCATTTTCATTGCTGGTGGGATGGGGTGAGAAACAAAAAAGGCATTGGTGCTGTGTGAGCTCTGCTCAGCCACAGCTACAACATCCCTGATTATCAACACTGCTTCCAGCACAAATCCAAAACATGGCCCCATACCAGCTACTGTGAAGAAATTTAACTCTGTCCCTGCCAAAACCAGCACATAATCCGTTTTTCACAAAGGCACATTAAAATTGGTGTTAAAAATTTTGCACTGGTAATAACACCTTGGATATAGGTAGTAACTCCGTGAAGAAAATCTTATTTGCGTAGGATCTGGTTTTATTTAATGTTACAATGTTGATACATTGAGAGAGTTTATTTCAATTTTTTATCTGGATCCGACATTTAAGGGACAAGTATGAAGTCTGGAAATAAAGGGGTTTAAAATGGAAATAATCTGGACTTGTGCAGCAAAAATGCACATTATTGCTTTCTTGCCATTTCGCTCCTTAACATTTTTAACCTTTATAATCTACAGCATTGAATATTGTTAGTGAATTTTGTGATTGCTTGCTCTCTGTTCTCAGTGGTGCAGATGTTATTCATAACTTTGGTGGATCTTATTTATTTTTTCTTTTTTTTTCTTTTAAAAACACTGCCTTTCAGTGGGAATCTCACTCATCCCTGAAGCTGTCATTTGTAGGATCAAAATGGCTGGTTGTTACACTCTGTGTGTATTCAATTCCTACATGTTTTTCTGAATTGAAGAAGTGTAACATATGAGTTGAAGAGTTAATGTATTGGGAAATATTCCTGAAACAAAACAAGCAAAAACAGGCCAGCCTTCAGAGCTGAGAGAATGTTTTTTTGCTAGAGTAAGATGAAAATGATGTTGGTGAAAATATGTTTAAGCTCTTGCTGATGACCTGCCATATTTGCGTGTTCCTTCAATGACAGAACACAGTTGATATACAAATATTATAAAAAGTTCTCCACAGAAAAATTAATTTCATTACAGACTTCTTTACATAGCAAGAACACTTATGTGAAGGGATATGCTTGAAAGCTAGTGTCTGCTTACTTGTGTCTTTCTGGTGCAAAGTCAGACCCCTGCCACAGTAGAGAAAGACTCCTTAAGTAGTTTTCCATCTCCAGTAAATTTCATTTTCACTGCTGTTGTGGTTTAAACCCAGCCGGCCACCAAGTATCACCCAGCTGCTTGCTTACTCCCCCATCAGTGAGATCAGGGAGGGAATGGGTCAAGTAAAAGACAGAAAACATGTGTATTGAGCTTAAGCAAAAACCATGCACACAAGCTAAGCAAAATAAGGAATTAATTCACTGCTTCCAGTGGGCAGGTGTTCAACTATCTCCAGGAGAGCAGGGCCCCCCATTAAGTTTAACAGTGACTTGGGAGGACAGATTCCATCACTCCAAATGTCTCCCCCTTCCTCCTCCTTCCCTCCACTTTACATTCTGCAGATAATGTCACATGGTCTGGAATATCCCTTTGGTCAGTTGGGGTCACCTGTCCTGGATGTGTCTCCTCACAGCCTCCCAAGCACCCCAAACTTCCTCACCAGCAGGGCAGCACAATAAAGTAAAAAAGGCCTTGGCTCTGCGTAAGCCCTGCTCAGCAATGACAAAAACATCTCTGCATTAACGACACTTTTTTTAGCACAAATCCAAAATGCTGCCCCATGCCAGCCACTGTGAAGAAAATTAACTCTACCCCAACCAAAGCCAGCACAACTTCTTAAAAGGTTAACATGCACCCACTTCAGTAGAAACATGTTGGGACCATTTTTAGAGTAGCTGAAACTACATTTAGACAAGACTTCAGAGAAGTTAAAACTTGGTAAAGTTAATATTATACCATCATCTTTCAAAGCATGTAAATGGTGATTCTCCTGCAATGTGCTGTTATTATGCAATGTTTATCCTTCATGGTGGGAGGCAAAAGGTCCCCTCATGGGGTATCCTGGGAGGTTGTGTGTGCCTCCCTGAAGTCCACGCACCACCAACTTCTAGCACCTAAAGTGAATGCTTTATTGGAGCACAGAAGTGAGAAGCCAAAGCAGTTTTACCAGGAGAAGGTAGTTGGCTCTATTGATAGAATTACTGATTAATAAAAGGCTTGCAAACAAGTTCCCAGTTGTCTGTGTTCTGGGTGGAGTCCTTCACATTCCTGCCATGCTGGGTGGTTTCTTGGGATGCTCAGCTACTCTGGATCCCAAGGAATGTCTCCTCCTTTCTGTGACCTCAGAGACTTGGCATTCATCTCTGCCTCCCTGCAAGCATTTCTTCCTCTCCAGAGCTCCTGCTCAGTGCTGGAAACTCCCTGTTTGCTGGGTTTCTCCTTCCCTTCCCAGCCTGCTGTGGGGCCCTAGCAGCATCTCATAGCTGTGTGAGCTCGGTTGCTCCCTCCAGCTTTCCCTTCTTTTCTGAGCAATGGATGTGTTCTGCTCCCAGAGTATATCATCAGGAAAGTCAGCAAAGAGTTTTATCTATGCAGCTCCTTCTTTTTCAGATTATATGTGATATAACCACAGGCACTGGAAATCACAGTTCTGAAATTTTACCTCACATGCTACATACCCCAACAGAGCACTGACAGTGTATTTTAAGACTAAGCTGAGCTCTGCATCCAAAGTGAAAACTCACATACAGGCACAGCTGTGGAAAACCTGGTCAACAGTCAGATGTCAGGAGCATATAAATTGTTTAAAAGACAGGCCAGCTTGTGGGATTGCTCAGTTTTTGGTGTGCATGCAAACATCATGTTCTAGGTCATGCTGATTTGTCTAATAGCACTAAATAGCACAGCTATTTTCTCCCCGAAGAGCTCATCTGCACACTATATGCATTCTCTCTTTCAGCAGAATCATTGCACACATCACAGATTTGCATTTGGTGGCAGTTTACAAGTTGTTTGCGTTTAATTTTTGGATAAGCAGTATTAAAAGTTTCAAGATCAGTTGTGTTAATATGAAACTAATTATTTTCGCTTTTTGTTTTCTCTTTTTGTAAACTCTGATGCAGCATTATGTTGACTTGTGTTCTGTCTCTGCTTTGGCTCAGTTCCCATATCTTTCCGTTTAAAGTTATCTGTATTTCCTTTGCTTACCCAACCCCTGTTTTCCTTTCCAAATAAGGCAAATACCAGGCAAACTACCTAAAATCTGTATATTCTTTTTGTGTTTACTTATGGGGAGTCCTGTTACACCCGTGCCTGATTTGAGCTGAACCTCTAGTGTTGAGTCATTATTTGTGCTGTTTCTTTGTCTGCTTTGTTGGAAACATTTGCAGGACAGCTTGCCCTGTGCTGCATGATGTTCACTGTGCTGTTCGTAATATGAAGTACAGTTCATATTGCACCCTGTTTCCACTTTCCAGTTACTAAATGATAAATGTAATATGCAAACAACTCTGTTTGCAAATTACTGAGGCTGAATTTAATGGCCTTCTCCCAGAATCCTTTACTGTGAACACCTTTTACCTTCAGTTGTATCTATAAACTGGCATTTTATAGCTTATGAGGCCAGAGATCTTCTGTGCTCTACACATACCATTGGGAAAAATGGATGGCACAAGGAATGGTGAGCTCAATTTCCCATCTGAATCTGGGCAATATACTCCAGCTCTTTTAGAAAATTAAATGCCCCTGAGTTACTGGTGTATTTTTTCTTAACATAATAATGCTTCCTCCTTTATTTCAAGTCTTCTTGATTTCTCTTAGTGTTCTGTAGTTGTTGCTTTGTTTGAGCAGCAATAAAATAGGTTAACAAACTGTTGTCCATTGGGTCAGCTCAGGCAATTTTCATAGCTCTTTGCCAGGAATTATCAGCAATTCTATTTCCTCGACTTCTATTGTATGTAGGAACAGGAATTTTTGTCCCAGCATTTAACTTCTATGGGGTTTATCTGAAACTTGCAACTCTAGCTGCTCAAGCTGGAAGGGATGATCTTAGTGTTACATGACGCTGTACCTGTCAGGTACTGTTGTCTGAAAGAGAAATGAAGGAAGTCTCTTGATCCTTGAGCAAGTACTGGGCTAACTCTGGGATTCTCCTTGCCTTGTGTCGTTGCACAGACATCTTCTCGACTGCTGGTGCGGCCGACAAGCTCTGAGACGCCCAGTGCTGCAGAACTCGTCAGTGCAATTGAAGAGCTCGTCAAAAGCAAAATGGTGAGACTGACCAGCAGGTGTACATGTGTCTAAAGAAGTTGTGTCTTCAAGTCCCAGCTTGCTGTTCAAAGAAAACCTGCACATTTTGCACTGACTTCTAAAATTTGCTGTCTTATTTCAAAAGTCTCTTTCGGGGTTGATGTATGGGGTCATTTTGTACATACTCTTTTGTAAAAGCATTTACTGAATAGGTAAATGGCAATTTAGAGGACCAAAAAAACAATAAATAAAAGGAAGAGAGGAGATGGTATAAAATTTATTAAGTATGCCCTGTTAGTCCAAAGAAAATGTCCAATTAGTAGAATGCATGCAAGGATCCGGGGTCTTAGACTAATAGACCTTTATGAGAAGAATCCCTGAAACTAAATTTATTGCACATCTTACAAGGTTAGTAAAGCAGGTAACCCTAATAACAGAAATATTTATGTTATCTAGTTGCTCTTTAGGCAACATGATAATGAAGAAATAAATAAAAGAGTCGAGATCGTTTTGCAAGTTAATGCCTCCATCCTTGCGAACAAATCAAGTAGGAGGAATTTGTGTCAGTTTTTTAGGTTTCTATGTTTTAAATTTTCCATGTTTCTGAAGATTCTTTGACATGTTTTAAAGTTTTCATGTTTCTGAAGATTCTCATTATATGCCTAATTCCAGGAAGGCCCTTTGTAATCAAAATCCAGCTTCACCCAGTCTGGGAAAAGCTTCTGGGGCTGACTCCATTTGAGATTGGACTACATGGTCTCAAGAGGTCCCTCAGCAATTCTGGATTTCCTCAAAACCTTTAGATACAGCTTTTGCAGCGTAGCTCATCTTGGGCTCAATAGGAAGTGCCTTTGTGAAAACTGAGAGGAATTGCTGCATGGCAGCCCCGTGTTATCAGAGGTTGATATTTTCCAGGTCCATTCTAAATTAAAGCAGCTTTGACTTTCAGAACTAGAAATTTTATTTTCTGATCTCTCATTCAGAGAAAATTACATTATTGCATAAAATAATTACTGTACTCTCTTGGGTATTAACTTTGATTTTTACTTCTCTTACACCAGAAGGGTGAATATAAAATAATCCATGAGAAAATTCAACAGTCTTTTGTAAATGGAAAGTTCAGTAGTCCATGTGTCTTTCAGGCTGCCTGGCAGTGGATATAACTTAATGATCCATGCATTAGCCCTTGGGGAAGATGTTCTCATTTCACAGTTTTAGCCAAGGTTCAGCTTCCCCTGGGTTTTGGGCTAGTCATATCATTATTGGTTTTTACTTTTTGCAGGGAAAGAAAAAAGATTATAGCTGAACTCCACCCTGGTGAAGTAAATGTGTCTTGCAATAAGGCTGTATCACATGCAAGGAAAATGTGATACATAGCTGTAGCTTGATCCAAGATTATGGTCTTGAATTAAAGAAAGCCAATGAATACTTCACAGAAGGTATTCATATTACTTCCTCCTATTGCTTCTTCATCTTTTATACAAACAGAAGCTTGTGGAATCCATGCAAGAAGATAGTGTAGGAAGGAAGGAAAAGGATACAGAGGCTCTTTTCTAGGATCTGAACAAGCTCAAAAACACCATTGGCAGTATAGAAGTCACTCTTTTCTTCAGTGAGATGCTATTTTTGGCTAGTTATTAAGATAACCAAAACATCTGACGGAGAATGCCACTTCTCTTGAGTTAAAAATGTAACATCATAAAAATCTCCTTTAAAGATGTCCTATTTATTGTTGAAAGTAATTTGTTTATGCCAGAAGTCAAATATGACAAATATAATTTAATCTCTAGTCATGAAGACACATTTGTGTCGCTTCCACCATAGATGTATTTGCATCCTGAGCAGGTGAGTCTGACTTTTAGCCATTGCTGCTCAAACCAGTTCAGCTCCTTTATTTTCCTATGAAGGGATCTCTGATCTCAAATGTGCTTCTCAAGTGTGCTTCAAAGGCTCAGTTATCATGGAAAGTCATGTTGTTGCCTGGTTTCCTGGAGGCTTGTGACTTGCTTTGCCAAGATACATTAAAGGAATTGATCTCCCATAGATTGCCATATACAGTGGCTTGTAATGTGTCTTGTGAATAAAGAAGAAATAAATCATTGTTGCTGACTGTCTTGAATACCTTCTCAGGCTCTGGAGGACCGTCCAAGTTCCCTGTTGGTAGATCAAGGAGACAGCAGCAGTCCATCCTTCAACCCTTCAGATAACTCCCTTCTATCCTCCTCATCACCCATAGATGAGATGGAGGAGAGGAAATCCAGCTCCTTAAAAAGACGACAGTAAGACAGTTTTTTTACAAGTTTTCTTTTTATTTTTTTTTTAACAATACTTATTTTGAACTGGCAGCAGAAGCTGTTAGTCTGAAAGTGGGAGGACTTGTATTAGATGTCAAGCATGTGGTCACATTTTTCTGTGACATTCAATCTGTGATTTTAATTCTAGTCATACCTGTGTTTGACTTCTGCTGCATGTCACTCTCATTTATTTGGGAAGATACTGATCTTTAAATGTCCAAAGGTCTATTAGGCTTGAAAAAAATGGTCATTCCCCTCATTCTATTCCAACCCATGCTTAATTTCTCTATGTAGCAGTAAACTGTTACCATGGTAGAATAAAAACATGCCTGGTTTCAAATTTTTTAAACTTGTGTGTAGAAATAACCGTCAGTATAGCTAAGAGTCTGCAGACCAGAGACATAATAGCATTTTATTTTAAACAATAGTTAAATGTTTAATGTCACGTTTAAGAAAACATCTGACTTTAGATAAACAGAAGCAAGCCTTGTCCAGTTTCAAAGTCAAAGCAGTATCTTGCTAAGAACCAATGTACATTAATTTTTCCATTTCAGTTGTATCAAATATATGTGACTGCAAATGTCGAAAAAGCTGTATTCTATTAATCCTCTTGAAAAATCTATTTCATTTTTTAATATTTGTTCACCTTTTTCCTTCCACTGTAGCTATGTCTTACAGGAATTAGTGGAGACAGAGCGAGATTATGTGCGAGATCTGGGCTATGTAGTTGAGGTATGATGTTTTTAATTCTCTTGATTTCTTCTTTTTTAAAAAATGTGTTACTAACCAGCTATGCAGCTTGAACCTATATTTTTCAAAACGAAACACAGGAAAGGAAGAGACTAAAAATGTCAAAGTTTACATCCTGAGTTTTCCCTCCTGTAAGCTTATAATGTATTAAGATACTACATCAGATTTTACTCCTTTTTTCCTGTTACTGTGTTCATCTTGTTGCTCTTTTGAGGAGTGTACTTCTTTGCCTTTTTTTTTTTTTAAATCACTACCTCTGACCTGATACTATCCTAGTATATAGTGGGTTTATTTAGCAGGTCTAAATTGAAAAAAAAAACCCAAAAAACATTGTACCTCAGCATACAGAACAACTATCCAAGATTTGAAAGTCCTCCTTCCTCTCCTACTGCTAGGCTTCTCTTAGACTTCCTAGCCTCCTTTGCTGTAAAACGAGATAACATCACACATCTCCACTCAGTCTTCAGCTACCAACAAAATGCATTTGGAATAGTAGCAAGAATGAGCATGACGGTGAATTTTAGCCTAATAAAGTTTAATTCTTAATCTCTGTTTTGGAGGCTGGCAGGGAAAGAAAGATCAGCATTGTGGTAGTGTTTTTACAGTATTTAAAGGGTCCATTAGGAGTCTGTGAATAGATATATTTTTGTTAATAACAACATAATTTCTGGTGAAAATGATGGACATCAAAACATGCTTGGTAAACCAAAACCAGACCTGGCTATTTAGGAATAGAGCTATTGGGGAAAAAAGAAGGAATAGAGTTGCATGAATATTACAAAATTTAAAAACACTCCCAGGCTAATATATGGTAGTATTGCTCAGTGAAACAGCTGTGTAGACACCAAAGCTAAGATGGGACTATGGGAAAATGTAAGAGGAATTTTACTGCAGTAGGAATGTTTGCGAAAAGAATTAATTTTTAATTTTTTTGTGTTTGATTTGCTGATACTGCAAGCAGTAGTCCATGGAGTGCAGTCCCATGGGCAGTTTCCTCCTCAGTGCACTTTGGTGTTGGGTTAGTGTGAGTGAAATAAGAGACACAGAACAAAACAGCACAGAAACCACTTCAGTGGCTCTGACATTTACTCAGGAACAGCTGAGCAAGGCATTGCAGCTCCTTCAGGCAGTAAGGAGAAGGCCTGTGGAAGTTTCCTTCATGCTTTGAGTCCATTCACGCAGGCTAAATTGGCAGAGTGAATTAATTTTTCCAGCAGTGTTGTGTAGACAGCCTCATCTGTGTCCATGCTTTATGTTATGCTGTGTTACAGAATAGTTTTCTGGTTTGGCTTTGTGTCCCAAGCAAGTTGTTGCCATTGGATATCTTCTGGGAAAAAAGGGGATTAAAAGAAAATTTGCTTTTCTTTTTTAAAGTAAGAATGCTCACAGTGAATTCACTTGGACTGTTGCAGGGTTATATGGCACTTATGAAGGAAGATGGCGTACCTGATGACATGAAAGGCAAAGACAAGATTGTATTTGGAAACATTCATCAGATTTATGACTGGCACAGAGAGTATGTATTGTACCTAAAAAAATTAGACTGACTTTAAGAATTATTTCCTCAGATATTCAGATACAAGGCAAATGCAGTTGGTTTAGTGCTTTGAGTTGTAGAAAATGTAACTACAGCTTACAAATGTTGGCGTGAAGATTTGCTTTCAAGAAGGATGTATATATATATGTATGTATATATATAGCAAGAACTTCAGCTGAGGTTCTCTGATATTGACAGAACTTTGTACATTGCTTTCTCTCTAACAATACAATCTAATGAATTTTTTGGGGTGGTTAGCATGGCAATATTAGCATCTCAAGCATTCAGAATAGGAAGGGGAAAGCTTTCAATCACTATATATGAAATTCAATAATTTTATTAGTGAATTCCAGGGGATTTTTTTCATCTTGGCATGGATTCAGCATGTCCTTTTAAAAAGCTATATTGGCCATTGCCAGTTTGGACATACATTAATATCCAGTGCTGCTGACAGGGGACACAAAAGTCTCTTGCCTTGCAATAAGACCACTTTGCCTTGCAATTACTTGTTGCTATAGTGTGTGCTGTCACGAAAAAAGAAGTGTTTATTCTGTTTATGTTCAGCTTCTTTTTAGGAGAGTTGGAAAAGTGCCTTGAAGATCCAGAAAAGCTGGGATCCCTGTTTGTTAAACATGTAAGTGCAAATGTCTATTTTGGCAAACTGTATTGCTGCTACTGACCAGCATGTTTGACTATTAAGGACAATACAGTTAAGAAAGTGCTGTACAATGTTATTCACCTGTAAGATGTGGAGAGATAGCGATTAAAAGCTTATAAAAAGGAGAAGTAAATGCTCTAGTCTTTGTCCTCAATACCTTTCTGTGGAGAGGGAACATGAATGTGAGCCCCATTTCTCTATTCACACTTCAGTGCAAGGGAATCGTTATTTCATATGACACCTGCCTTCTAATCTCAGGTATCCATGCAATAGCATGGAATATAAGAACTAAAAATAGGAAAGAGGATCATTCGTCCAGTTTGAGCATGTTCTAGTTCTGTATCCTTTCCCTTTCTGAGAATTTATTGCTGGCATAGTGGGAAACCTGAAGGAAGTAGCTATCCCCATTTCTGATTGCTGTTTTACTTTCTCCTGATATTTGTAATTGAATTGTCTTTGAAAGGCACCTTTACCACTCCAGATGGAAAAGCAAGCTGTGATGCTATTACAACATCCTCTAACAGAACCCTATCAGCTAGAACACAATGATTCAGTTCCTGTTCTTATCTGTGTCCTGTGTCCTTTCCAATCTCCATCTTATTTTTTCATTTCTTTCTTACCATTTATCTTCACTGGTCAGTACTCTGTAAGTCTCTGGGAAGCAAAGCCTCTAACAGCAAGCAAATCCTAGCAAAGTGATAGGAAAGATTTTGGAGTAGGTATGTCTGTACTTCTTAACCAGAAATGTCAGTATTCAAGAATCAATCTTAAAGACAGAAGTTATTCCCTCTCTCTTTTTCTGTTGCTTTGGTGTTAAAAGCCCATGCAAAAGATAAAGAATCAGAGTTAAAAAATGCTAGTGCCTCCATTTCCAGGCTTCATCACCTATACCCCACCCAAACTCCAGTAGGAGGACAGCAAATAGTAAATAAAAGACTATTTTATTTAAAAAGCAAATAGTAAATGAAAGTTTTCTCACAACTGTTCTGTACATGTAATCAGGAGGAGATATATAAATTATTCTAATAAATTTCAATAATAATCAGATTATTAAAATAGAATAAAAAATACTATATTTCAAAGGCTCCATTACAGAATCACAGAATGGTTAAGGTTGGAAGGGATCACTGTGGAGTCATCTTGTTGAACCTTCCATGGCTCTTAGTAAAAGAAAAATATAACCATTTTCATGCTTAACTTTATTGTGGGACCTGCTGAGCTATAATCTCTGAACACCTGTCATTCAGGAGGATTTATAGCTGTGGGATTTTTTTTCACTACTGTTGCCTTTCTAAAATCATAATGATGTTCCCAAATAAATGTGTTTTCAGATCTGTAATTTCTGTATCTATAACTGCTTCTTTTCCTTGAAGGGGGGTCTTTTTAAGTTCATACACTGGAACTGCTGTACATCTTCAAATAATACTCCATTTCAATCTGGCATATGTTTTTCTTGATAATGATGTATCATTTTGTGTCTTTGTTCCTCTAGGAAAGAAGGTTGCACATGTACATAGTTTACTGCCAAAACAAACCAAAGTCTGAGCACATTGTCTCAGAATACATTGATACGTTTTTTGAGGTAAGTTCCTGAGAGAGGATATGTGAGGTGAAGGATTATCAAATCTGTTGCTCAAACTAGAAAAAAAAAACCAAAAAACAACAACAAAAGAAAATTCGGCAAATAGTGTTGTTAATGTTTTAAATTACAATTTCTTGCCATTTCTATTCTGATTTCTCAAATCTGATACAGACTCCTAGGGATGAAAACTAAAGGTTAGGTATAAGATATTAATTATTCAGTAGAGTCTTATCCTTAGTAGCCTTAGCCCAGACAGTTACCAGTGCATTTTATTGGCAATTCTGGATAAGCAGAGATCACTGTTGAAAATAAGCAGGATACAACCTGTGACTGAAAAATTACATTTTACTCTGAAACCTTGTCCAAAAAGAGATGAAAGATGCTTGCAGAAGGGAATACCTTAGGAGCCAGGGTGATAAGGGAAAGGACTCCAGCTTCTGCTAACTGAAGATATTATTTTCTGACTTTTGACAGTTTCTGGTGTGATAACAGTTTATATTGATATATCCTTGTTTAAATATATATATATATATCTTCATATACTGATATGTATGCTCTGTTTCTAACTCAACAAAACAAAGGTCTTTCTAACTGAACAAACAAAATTTTTTTTACAACTCTCAGGATCTAAAGCAACGTCTGGGCCACAGACTTCAGCTCACGGACTTGCTAATAAAACCTGTGCAGAGAATTATGAAATACCAGCTGTTACTAAAGGTAAAGTGGTGTTGAGATGAATGAGTTGTGTTATTAGAAATGTTATAGATGTGTTAGCAGATAGGTTTTCTTTTTTAATTAATGCTGATGTTTTTGCACCCCTTTCCCTAACAGAACCCAGATTTGTAATCAGTGCTATATGATTATTTTCTGAGCACATCCAGATAGTTATAAAAATTGCAGTATATGGCTTGGGTAGAAATTTGTTTTTTCTTTTAACAGTTAAAGACCAAGTGTTTAGGCCATGGAAATGTTTAAAATTTGTACCAGTGTCACAGGAATGGGAGAAGGGACTCCCAACTGTTTTCAGATGTAAACGTGATACAAGTTGTTGGGATTCATCACAGCTTCAGCTACACCTGCAATCATTTTAATATGACATAAGTTTTTACTGAAGAACAACCCTGTGTAGTACAGAGGTCATTGCCTTAGCATATGTTTTTCTATGAGCTAAATCCAAATGGTTGTCTTCTGCATTCTGTCATATTCTGACAGAGGATATCAAATTCAGATTTTCTAAGATTTCTTGTTGATGATTAATGAGAAAAGAAATATTACTTGATTTTTTTTTCTTTTTCAGGACTTCCTCAAGTATTCTAAAAAAGCTAATCTTGACACAACAGAACTAGAGGTACTTGAGACATTTTCTCTTAGTGATATGAATTCTTTAACTCTGAACTTCTCTTGTTTTGGCAGTCACTTTTTCTGATCTTCCTGAGAAAGTGATTATAAGTGTTTACTTCTTGCATTTCTGTTCTAAAACAACCATATCAAACGAAACAAAATTTTATGCTGCTAACTCATTTGGAAAATAAAGCTTTGACTTTTTATTTGTCTTGAACAGAAAGCTGTAGAGGTCATGTGTATAGTACCAAAACGGTGTAATGACATGATGAATGTTGGCCGCCTGCAAGGATTTGATGTAAGTTGGCTGGAATTTTGCTTAGAGATTTTGTCAGGTTCTCTAGAAATTAACCATTAATATTGTGGGGAGAAATGGGCACAGTGCTTCTTCACTATCTGGTTAGCTGGTGCAAAAAAGCAGTAAATGAAAAATCAAGTCTTAGCCCTGCCAAGGACGTTTTCCTGGGAAACATTACCTGCTGTGTCAGTCACACCAGGTAAACCCTTCTGCAAAATCAAGAAAGGGCCAGTCTTACTACAGTTCCCTTGTTGGCTAAAGGCTTGAAAAATAGTGAACTAATCAGTTACCAGCAGTACTATCATGTACTTACGGCAACAGCAGCACTCCTTGTTGTGCTAAGTCTAGAAGAGATGGAAATCAGCTACTCAAGCAGGATGCGTGAGCCAGGCCACAGTCACATGTTCTACTTGCAGAGCTCTTTATTAACTGTGATGCAGACATGAACTTGAATTCTGCCCTTATTCAGCACCCTGGAAGAATATATGAGTAACTGTTGGAGTTATTCAGAATAGAGAAATGAAAGCCTTAGTGTTCCAAGCCTCAAACTGCAGTATGAATTGAAAAGGGTAGAGTGGATTTTTGGGGTTCGGTCTGGCTTTTTGTTTTGGTTTTGGGGTTGGATTTTTTTTGTTGGTGTTTTTTTTTTTTCTTTTTGATGTTTGGATTTTTTTGAGAAAGAGCACAAGAATATCTTGTATATAGGAGGAGAAGTGAATATATAATGGCCAATGACAGTTGGAAGGTGGGAAATACACAAAGCTATTTGTCATGAACAGGTGCTCAAAAAGTTTGACTGGGGATAGAAGCAAAGAACTTCACTAAATGGGTTTTTTCTTGCCTCTGTGTTTAGGGTAAAATTGTAGCCCAGGGTAAGCTCCTGCTCCAGGACACATTCTTGGTTACAGACCAGGATGCAGGACTTCTGCCACGCTGCAAGGAGAGACGGGTCTTCCTGTTTGAGCAGATTGTCATTTTCAGTGAGCTGCTAGATAAAAAGAAAGGTTTCTCCATGCCCGGATTCTTGTTTAAAAACAGTATCAAGGTAACTGTTGTGTGTGTGTCTTTTGTGTCCCCTGCACAAACTCTGCTAAGGTAACAGTTTTTCATTCTGTGGGCAGTCACTAGTGACATCTAGATCTGCAATCGTGGAGTAGAATGAGGTGTCAATCATTTCCTGAAATTACTTCCTAGCAAATTTGTTCTCATTCTGATGTTAAGTGGAGATCTTTGGATCTGATGCTTCCTGCATGAAGCATATCAAAACAGGTGTTCTGGCACAAAGTTCTGCACAAGTATTCACAAAGTTTAGTTTTCAGCTCTGTGCTATAGGTACACCACATTGCAAAGTCATTCCAAGTAGAGATAATAACACTTTTTGTATCCTTTCTGATACCCAAATATGTAGATAACATTTGTAAGTAGTGCAGCCTTCATAGATATGTCAGCTCTTCCTCAAACAAAAAAAGTTTCCCCACTTCAAGTTTTTCCTGAAAAAAACTGATAATATTAGGGCTCAGCAGCCCTCATGAAGTGTTTTGGGTGGACCTTGCTTCCCCTAATTCACCTTGGTGCTCTGCCTGCCACTGCTGTTAATAGCTCTGGCTGAGCAGCCAGGTCCAAGGCATTGCTGTACCTGCAGCTGAAGCCTTTGTTGGGGCCAGTAGAAGAGAGAGCTCCATAGCAGGCTCAGCATTTTAGCTAATCTGAAAGGAAAGTGAGGGATGGAGAATATTGGGCCATGCTGACCTGCTGGAGATTGTTCAGGCACAGTGTGTCAGTAAACTGTACATTAATTCTTAGTTTACTCGAATTAAGCAACTTCATTTCATGGTATTGTTTTACTAAAGGAATAAGTGGTTATCATTTGAAGATCTGACTCTAAACTCCTAAGAAAGGGATTTTAAAGGTATGTTCCCATAAAATACATGTTGGGTTTTTTTTTCATGAAGGTGAGTTGCCTTTCCCTGGAGGAAAATGTGGACAGCGATCCATGTAAATTTGCACTAACATCAAGAACGGGCGATGTCACGGAGACCTTTATTTTGCATTCTGCCAGTCCAGGAGTCCGCCAGTTATGGATCCATGAAATTAACCAAATTTTGGAAAACCAGCGCAACTTTTTAAATGGTATGTTATTTTCTTTTACTGAAAGTTTGTAATTGGATGACTTTTCTCTCATCTCTTTTTTCTTGGCTTTGAAATGTTTTGCAAGTTGCCTTTTTCCTGAGCTGATACAGAACAGTTGGGGGATATGTGCCACATTTCTGCTTCAGAACAGATGCTTGCATTTATTATAAGAGTGGTAGTCTGAATTTACATGGTGTTCTCTTGGTGAAATTTTCCAAATGTTTTGTAGGAGTGAATCAAGATAGGTGCCATCCGTTGAGAGCTTGTGTACCCCTTTTAAGCAACTGCAAACCTTTAAAGGCTAAACTCAAGTGGAATTCTAAGCATCTATTCAGAATATATTTTGCTTCTGTTATGTTGGTGGCCGTTGTTGTCGCATCTTACTGTGACAACAACATTCAGATTCACCAGGAGAAAAGCAGAAGATGGTGTTATCTGCTGTGACACTAGAAGGTTCTTGTTCTAGTTTTATATGTTGGTTATTGTCCCAACCTAGATTTTTTTAAACAGTTGTAATGAGTAACAAAACACAGAGAATGTGGAGTTACACCTGTTTTTTTCCAACTTGGCTGCTGACTGATAAGTGTGGTTCTAGAGGAGAACATTTCTTCTTAGTTTCAGATGTTTAATCTTTAATATAGGTAGATACAGCAGGTCATGAAGGTTAGATACAGAAAAGTGACTTGAAGTCCTTCCACTGCTAAGGAAATGTATTTGAACAGCACTCCCCTTTTTGCCAGTAGGCATGTCTGTTTTAAACTGTTCCTGTTCCCTTTCCTGCCCCCTTTCCCCTGACTGCCCCCCTCACCCCCACTGCAGCCTTGACGTCCCCGATCGAGTACCAGAGGAACCACAGCAGTGGTGGAGGCGGCGGCGGGAGCAGCAGCGGTAACAGCGGCGGCCCCAGCAGCTGTAGTGGCATCCCCAGCTCCAGCCGTAGCCGGCCATCCCGGATCCCCCAGCCTGTCAGACACCATTCCCCAGTCCTGGTCTCCTCTGCAGCCTCGGCCCAAGCAGAGGCAGACAAGATGTCAGGTATGTCCATTCACAATCACTCCCTGCCACACTACAACACCTCCTTAGAAACTAGCCTGAGCCAGCCAGACAGGCACCCTCCCAGTGCAGAGCCGGATGGTCCTCAGAGAGAAGCTGAACAAATTCCCAAGATGAAAGTTATTGAAAGTCCCAGGAAGACAGCAGGAAACATTTCTGGCTCAGCTGATGGAGCTCAGAAAGACTCACGTGGAATCTCAGAGGACAACCGAACAAGAAACAGCATAGGATCGCTGACACTTGAGAAGCCAAGGCCAGGAGCCATCTCTCCAATGAACTCTCCTCTGTCCACGACTTTCCCTTCTCCTTTTGGCAAGGAAACCTTTCCACCCAGCAGCCCCCTGCAGAAGGGCTCCTTTTGGAGCTCCATCCCAGCATCCCCTGCCAGCCGCCCTGGCTCCTTCACTTTCCCTGGGGACAATGACTCCCTCCAGCGGCAGGTCCACCGCCACTCTTCACACAGCAAGGACACAGACCGCATGAGCACATGCTCCTCGACCAGCGAGCAGTCAGTTCACTCCACACAGAGTAATGGGGTAAGAGCGGAGCACTTCTGTCCTGCGAGCTCTTCTAAAACCTTCCATGCTCCCTTTCTGTGCGTTGCCATCATTCTCCGTACTAACTTCCGGCTCTCCGGTGCTGTACTGCTCTGAAATAATCAACTGTTCCGGTACCTTCTGCGCATTAAAAAACCAAGAGTGTGCATTAAAAAACCTGTGTGTGTGTATACATGCGAACGTGGCTATGTATACAGACACGAAAGCAACTGCTAACATTAGATGCAATTTCTGCCTCTGCTGAAAATACAGATCACTAGGCTGATACCTACTAACTTGCTGTCCTTGCTTTTTTTGTCTCTAATTTGAAGGCACATAATTAACATGCTGAAGCGTGGCAGCCAGAGCACCTTGGGGTATGCATTGCACCAGCACTTAAATCTGACTTCAGGATTTTGGCAGACTGCCTTGGGGCTTTTTTCCCTTTCACGCACAAATTTGCCACCATTGTCCTGTTGAGTTTTAACTTCGTGGAGACATCTACGTTCCCTGGGCTGCTTGATTTTTATTTTTTTATTAATTTATTTTCCGCCCCCCCTCTCCTTTCAGCCTTAGTTGTTGTACATCAATCTCTTTTTAAATCCTGTGTTTGATCAAGGAAGCTTTCTTCAATCCACTCAAAATGGGCCAACAAAACCTAGCAACAATAATCCTGCTTTCTACTACAACCAAAATGATTACCCGCTCCACTTGTCTTTTCTCCTTTGTAAGAAGAACTGGTTTCAGTTTTCTGGAGATTCAGCCTCTTAGTGTGCACTTGGTGTGTTTGTGCAGAAATCCGGGCTATCAACAGAATCTACGTTATCTCTAATAACATCTACCAGGAAAACAACACAGGAATCAAGGGGGCATGTGCAAATATAAAGCAAAAATGTTGAGGCATTTGCCATGGATGTGGTAGGCAGGTTATGGTGCCTTTCTTTTTAAACTCATATTTGATTTTTCTCTCACTAAGCATTGTGTTCATGAATGTTTGTTTTTCTTCTCTCTCACAAATGATATGCAATACCAGTTTTGCAAATCACCTAACTTGCTGGACCTTTTTTAAATGCATGTGTTTCTTTATAGAACTGTTTAACACACAAAGCTTTCTTGACTTCTTAGTTCCTACACTTACTTTTATAATAGCTTCAGAGGAAAAAAATTTATGCTTTGCATGTTTTTGTATTTTTGTCCTGATCTTCCTTCAGCTTTTTATTTGGTTTAGCTCTGTCTTGTGTTTATCTTCAGTCTAGCAAAATGTGGTGTGATGTAATGTTTTGCAAAATATGGGGTCATTTGAGTATTTTGCATTTACTGGATAGTATGTGAATCAAGGTGGTAGTACTTGCATAATACTAGCTCAGGTTGTTGCATTAAAAAAACAGAAAGGGAATGATCGGATGGCACTGAGTTTCCAAAACATTTGGATTTTGATACTATCTCAGCAAAGACACCATTGCTTGTTTTTATCTCACTGTAAAACGTAGTGTTGGAATGCATGCCTTCTGCTTCACAGCTTTATGTTCACAGCTATATAACTCTTTTATTTGGTAATTGAGATGGGCCCTAAGTCCTCATTTCCAACCTCATTTCTAGGCTAATCAGCAGGACTTCACATCACACTGAACAAGTTGGAGAAAATGGATTGTGAAGGTTTATTTTAATTTAACCATTTGTGTATGTATATTCACATGCACATATGGCTATGGTTGATTACTTACAGTAAAAATTACTTCTAAGAAAAAAAATGAGCTAGTTAAAGAATATGGGAGGAATTTTTTATATTTTGTTTGTAGATCCTCCTCTAATCCCATAGTTGAGGTCAGTGACGACCAGAAGTACTTTCAGTAAGAAAACATTGCTGTGCAAGAATAATTACTTCCTTGGAAGGCAAAAGGAAAGGCTATCTTTCTGTGGTGAGAATGAATTCTGGTATAAACACATTCTCGAGAACATTTGTCACTTAGTAGTTACCAGACAGTTGTTTATTTAACAGATTTAACTGTCCCTGTTGAACATAAGAAATATTCAAAGTTTATTATGATCCTTCAAGACTTAAATGTCAGGAAGAAATGTTATATTATAGAAAGGTCAGTCTTGCCATTACACAAATTCTGCTGCATGCTAAGAAACACTATGTTCAGGAATATGTGTGAGGCAAGGTTTGCGGCTTAGGTTGATACTGCAACTTCCCTTCATCTTCTAAGTCTTAAAAGGAGGAATCAACAAAAGCTGCTTTTTCTAAATAGAGTTGGTTTTCATCTAGGTAAAAGAATGTAGCAAGTTGTCATCCTAATTTAAATAATTACTGAAAATGAAACTTAATTTCTTTGGTTCAGCTGTTCCCAGTTTGCCTGAATCATAGAAAGGACTTACTAATACAAAAGGCCATGCAGGCCATCGTCTCAACTAGAAAATGAGTTCTCCCAGTGGAAATACAGCATCTGAAATGAACGTAAATATCCTTTTAGTAGAGGTACAATCCACAATGAGAGCTTTCTCACTGAGGTAGCATATGCTTCATCATTCTAATATGGCAAAAAGATTTGAGTCACTGAATATAATTTGAATATAACAGTCCAGCTAGAATAAAATGTACAGAGTCACTGGCACTCCAAGCATCAGGGTGTTAAATATGCTATGAATTAGTAATCTGAGACAGTTCCATTCCAAATGTCTTAGTTTCTCAGCCAGAGTCCTCAGGGAAGCACAGGCACAGAGGGATGGAGTGACTTGTTCAAGGCTTTTAGCAGATTGCAAGAGAACGCAGTGTTCAGGGCTCCCAGTGCACCATGCTGTCCACTGACCCCTGCTGCATCTCCTCAATATCTGAGAAATATTTGACAGTTCTGAGAAAAAAAAAAAAGATGCTGCTTTAATCCTGTGTGCCAAGCTTTCCACTGGCTGCTAGCACATGAGTGGTACTAATATGGTTCTGCTCTATAAGCAATAGGAGTATCCAGGACATGGGTGCTCATTTCCTCCTTCAGCTCAGCTTCTACTGAGCCATAGTGAGCCCTCACTGGTACTGAGTGACCTGAAACAGTTTGAAGTAAGAACAGAGACAAAAGACAGGCACACACGCTTCATGCCACACCATTAACAGGCCAATCACCTTGATTTTAACTTGTTTCAAGAAAGAAATTACTAAAGGAGTAGGTTGTGTAATCTGATAATAGTTTTCACACTTCCATTTATTAAACCTCATATAAGGAATAGATGTAAATGAACAAAGTAAGTCATACTTTTAAAAAAATAATAATTTCCAGTAGGTTCATGGTCAGAAGAATGCTTTTTGTTCTGAAAATAATATGATTTTGAACGTACACCTTTTCAGCCATAATTAGCTTTCCACAAATGCTTGGTGGGGAAATGAACAAAATCATGAACAGTAGTTGAAAGTGTACAATAAACAGGTAACAACACTCAGCTGTCTTGGTCACTAATTAATTAGAAGGGATTCTTACAGTTTTGTAGGTCTATTTTGACCATCAAATTAATAGTTTCTTATTTCAGTAATTTGCTCCATCCTCTGCATTTAAAGGAATAAACCTGATCATACAGATACAACCAGAGATATGTCTCGTGGTTTTAAGAGATGCTGTCAAAGCCCTGTTTTGTTCTTTTGTAGCTTGTCAAGTTTTGTGTGCAGAAGGCCGGTGTCTGAGATCTGACAGGTAGTGCTAGGAAAGACTACATATATATTTTTTATTGTTGAAGTTTCCAGTGATTATGAGCTATAGGAGCTAAGGACTATGATTTTGAAACTGAACTTGCAAAACTGTGAAAAAATGTCTTAGATGCTTGTACTGTAGTTCTGATGCCTGATGAAGATGCAATGTTCAGTGTCAGCTTGAAAGGAAGATGAGTTGAGATTTATGAATAAACTGACTCCTAGTTAAAGGAAATTATATTGAGTAACTGTATTGGGAATAAATTTGTACAGCAGGAATACATTAAGATGTTCAAATATCAGATTAATGCACAAGAGAAACACACAGGCAGCTTTAAAAGAGAAAACATTGCTCTTTTCTTTGTCTACAGTTTAAACCAAATGGATTCGGTAGGTAATGTAGCAGGCCAAGAACATCCTGTCTTCTTCATGAGTTTTAAACTTGATTCTCTTTTTTCCCCCCTGCTCTCTGTGCTTCTGATTGATGCTTGCAGAGTGAAAGTAGCAGCAGTAGCAATATCTCCACCATGCTGGTGACACACGATTACACGGCAGTGAAGGAGGATGAGATAAATGTCTACCAAGGAGAGGTCGTGCAGATTCTAGCCAGCAACCAACAGAACATGTTTTTGGTGTTCAGAGCCGCCACCGATCAGTGCCCCGCAGCCGAGGGCTGGATTCCCGGCTATGTCTTGGGGCATACCAGTGCAATCATCATTGACAACCCTGATGGAACCATCAAGTGAGTGCCTGGGTGTGCATGGAAGGGGAGGAAGGACGAAAGCTTCCAATTTAGAGAAGGCTTTGACCCTTTAAGGCCAAAAGTTGATGTGATCGTGGAGAAATAAACGAACAAGCAGAACAAGTACTGGAGAGGTCCCTTAGCAAATGTCAAAATATAAGCTAGTAAGAAAGATCCCAGAAGCACATATTCTGTATTAAAAAGTTGCAATAGCTTAATCTTCTGGGAAAAGAATGCTTTATCTAAGAGCAGAAATAATCTGTTTTAACTTGTTTATTTAATATAATGAGTTACCAGTCTAGACACCTTTGTCTAGGAAAACAGAGAATGTTTGTTCAATATTTCAGAGTTCCTAGATATCTCCTTTAAGCCACAAACCTATTGAAAATGACTATATGCTATGAACAATTCTCTAATATCTGCAATGGAAGAAATTGTATCAAAGTTCAAAGTTTGAATTTTGTGTAAAGCTTTTGTAAGTCTGCATTTGGTATGGGTTTCATACTGGTTGTTGCTCGGTTTGCATTTTCATATAGAAACTTCACCATTCAAGCAGTGATTTCAAGGAATACTGAGCTTCTGACTACATTACAAGCTGGTTCACAGTTTTAGCCAAGGGTGTCATCCTTTATGGAATACTTAACGTATTACGTAGAAATAACATTTTGGCATACTTTTCCAATGCCACATGAAAGTAGATGGTATAGGACATAACAGGGAGTTGAAAAGAACTGATCAGAGTTTCATGTCCTGTGTTCAGGAAGTCAACGTCTTGGCACACAGCACTCCGATTAAGGAAGAAATCTGAGAAAAAAGATAAAGACGGCAAAAGGGAAGGCAAGCTAGAAAATGGTTATCGCAAATCCCGAGAAGGACTTGCCAACAAGGTTTCTGTAAAAGTAAGTGTTCAAAGATGTAGTTTCCAAAAGAAGTTGGGTTGGGATTTCTTTAAAAGTAGCTTCTGTCAGAACTTCACAGGAAGGAATCAAAGACAGAAGTGACTTTAGTGGGCAGTTTTTTCCAAATGTGAAAACAGGAAGTTATAACCTTAGAACCTGAAAGCATCATACAAAAAAAGAGATACTGCAAAAAAAATAGAGTGTTGCAGAAATTGTAGTATTCAGCCGTTTCTTGGATTTTGTGGGTACAGTTAACTTTGGTCCATCTCTGTGCTTGGTTTTCTACCATTCTGTAAGTTATTATAAGATTATCAGGACATTAATTCTTTAAATTCTCTTTTCCAGCTTCTCAACCCCAATTACATTTATGATGGTAAGTTGCTTTAATATTTAGATGTTTCAGTAAATAAATTCGATTAAAACATTATTTGCTTGATATTAATTATGTCAGGAACTGAGTGCTTTCTACAGAAAAATAGACAAGCTCTTTTTAGGTAAGGTAGAATGAAATATGTTCTGTTTCTTTTTTAAGATGCAAGAAATGCTTTTTTGTTCACAAATCCAAAACAACATAAAACACAAGGACCATATGATGTGCTCTGTATGGAAGTGGGGCCCTGCTGAATTTGCAAAGTAACAAGGCGAGGAATTGGAGCTGCTTTATTTTTAATCTTGCATCCTAGGTAACATTCAGCACCTCTCCAGTGCAGAGGCAGATCAGGACAAAGATAGTGGTGCATTAGGGTCAGAGCCAAACTGGGGTTTTAGCTTGATAGATGGAAACAAAGTTTCTGAGTTTGACCTGTGGAAAAGGGAAAGCACTATGGTGCTTCAGTGGATGAAGTGTTTTGTGCTCTCTTTTGCAAACTTGGCTGGATATAAAGATAGCCTAGCTGAGCACATCCGTAAATAGTTTTCAGTGTAGATTTTGCTCACTTACCATAAACTAGGTGTTTGGTTCACCATGGTAGGCTTCAGGGTTACCTGTGGCACAGCAGTAGTGTTTGTGTCCAAGTTCACATCGTGAAAAATTCACTAGCTTTGTAGAGCACCAGCAAGGGGCCTAACCATGGATGTGCTCCAAGGGCAGGGGATATATATATACACCTTGGGAATCTAAAGTACTACTTCATCTAATAGAAAACAGTGCAAGGAATAGAAATTAAATGTGTTTGCTTCAGTTTACCTAATGCCATTAATTCTCTTTCTCCAGTTCCCCCAGAGTTTATAATTCCATTGAGTGAGGTAACATGTGAGACAGGAGAGACCATCGTGCTTAGGTGTAAAGTCTGTGGTCGCCCCAAGGCTTCAGTTACTTGGAAAGGTCCTGATCATAATACACTGAGCAATGACGGTCATCACAGCATTTCATACAGGTAATTGGTGTCATGTGCAACAGGAACTGCTGAAACTGTTATATTTTTAATTTGCACCCCTGGTGCAGGACAGCGTTTGGCTTTGATGCGTGAGAATAGGGTTGCTCTCAGACAGAAATATGTCACTGAGATTTTCTAGAAATGTTGTGTAACCTCTGTATGTGATTAGGGTAACAAAATGTTATAATCAGTGTATTTTTAAAAACAAAATAAAATTAATCTTCTCTTTCTGATTAGCTATTGCAGAAGGCATTGTGGTTCTATCACACTGGCCTGGTCCTTGAAACAGACCAGTGTGTCATGACATTCCAGTACAGTGACAGATCCTGCCAGTCATTTATTTCCATTAGTGGCTTTCAGATCACACTGCAGTGTTTTGCAAAGAAGCCTCTGCTTCCTTCTGATGTGACATCACTCTTCATTGTTGAAGTATGGATATTAACACTTTTGTCTGGTTTTAGCTTTGCTATGATAGAACATAACAGAATAACTGCTAACTCAAATAGCAGGAGAAATTTTTCAGGAGAAATCGTTATTTTGAAATGGGAAGCTGCAGGTTAAAAAAGAATTTTTTTTTCTGAAAACGCATCTTATATACAGAAAATGTAGTTTAATGGTAACTTCAGTGTGAGGAAATGCCTTATTTATGAATTACACTCTTAATTCAGAATGAAGGGCTCTTTTGTTAAAATTGATGGCATGTTATACTGTTCTTTACTGCCTGCTGCCCCTGCTTTTTCTTTTCATTGGGTTTTTTGTTTGTTTTTAATGGGAAGACAAAGGCAGCGTGGCAGCTTTGCTACTGCATCCAGGTCTGTTGTGAGATGTGTAAGAGCTGAATTTGCTAGGTTTAATTCACTGTTACTCATTACAGAATTTTGTCCACTAAATTATGTTGGCTGTGGCTGACAGATTTTCAGAAATAATCCTGAAATGTTCTTTGAGCTAGGGAAGGCTGTCATCTTCCTATATTCCTAAAACTTGCCTTCTTTTTTTCCCCCTGAAATTGTGTGGTGAAGACCATTGCAAATAGTTTTTAGGTCAGTCAGTAAAATTACTTGTAGCAGCTGAGATGAATCCAAAAGGAAAGCACTAAGTATGATAGAAGATCTTGAAAGTATGCATTATTGTGAAAAAAACAATACAATGTTAGGATTGGTTTGAGCCTAGAGGTGAAAAGTGTAGGGAGGACTTGCCAAGTATTCACATTTGTAAGAGACTTGCAAATTAAATTACCTGTTGTCCATGTCCATGGCAGATAATCAAAAGAGTACTAGAAATTTATTGCACAGAGGAAAATTTAAGCAGACATTTAAAGACAAACCATCAAACAAAAAGGGTGGTTGAACAGTGAGAAAGATTAAGGAAGAGCCTGCAGAGTCTTTCTGCTCTGGTATTACTTAGCTTAATGCTGTCACTGCCCTGGAGCAGAGAGTAAACTTAAGTCCTTTCTGGTTTCCCTCCATCCTCATTCTCCCAGATTCTGAGGTCTCCAGAGTTGTGGTGAAGTGTTAGTTTTTTATTGAAGGGCAAGCCCTCTCTTACAGGGGTTGAATGCTCTGAAAGCACAAATGATTGATCAGCTGACATTTCCTGGGAGTCATGGATGGAAACGAACCTTTCAGAAAGAACAAGGATGGATATCTGTCTCGATATGGCTTCCAAAAATTTAAAGTAGGTAAAGGAAGCAGGAAGGAACAGGAGAAGCACTTGATTTTTCCCAGAGTAGAGCCTAAGACATGGTGAGACAGAGTGTCAGTCAGGATGTTTTTCTAGTAATCTGTAGTACTTTCCAAGATACTGATGAACACAAAGTGCTCGGGTTCTGGTAGGGCAGGGCAGGGTCGGTAATGATCGTCCAGAGAGAGATAAGGGCTGGAGAATAAGAAGCATAAACAATATCAACCTGACTTTGTGTGATTTTCATAGCTTAAGGTCAGTGAAGTTAGTGTAAAGTTAAGGGGTGCCGTTGTGTCCCGCAGTGACCTGGGCGAGGCGTCGCTGAAGATCGTTGGCGTCACTGCGGAAGACGATGGTGTCTACACGTGCATAGCTGCAAACGACATGGGTTCGGTTTCATCCTCCGCCAGTCTACGAGTTTTAGGTAGGCCTGTCTCTGCCTCCTTCTAAAGCCTGCTCACAGTTGAAGTGCCTGGTACCTATAGACCAGTAAAAAAAATCAGCGCTCAGCTCCTGTACACCCCTTTGTTAAAGAAGTATTGATAACGAGCCTTTTTACCTGTAATACATTGCCTGTTTTAGGAGGAATAGATGTGGGTTTAGGATGTAACTGATTAGAGGTCCGTACACACATTCCACAGTACTGTCAACATGCATTCAGTTTGCCTGTACTAGTTACAACACACTGATAAAATCATATTTTATCATCAGCATTCTTAGTTTAGTCTCAATGAATGGTACAATGCTAACATAATTTCTAAACCGTACTGATAAGAGTAGCATTACTTTGTAATTTATATTTTTTACTTTCTCCTTTGCTTGAATTTTAAAGCTACAATGTTTAGGAGAATGTAGAACTAGTTCTTGTCTCTGCATCATTGATATAAAGTTAAACTATTTCAGTACCTGAAGCAAGGCAATGTGAATGTGAGGAATGAAAAGGAAATGTGCAAAGATGAAAAAATGCCTGTGTTCTGCGGGCAGAGAGCAAAGGGGAAAAAAAGATTTTTACTTGTTGTGTGTAATGACATAGTGATAAGTTTTGGTGTGTGTTCATAATTCTCCATTTTTATAAATAGGGAAAATATAGACAGCAGGATCACAGATTTTCTTACAAGGCAGTTCATAACAATTGATGCCATCTGGGTCCTTTAGTCTATTGTGAAGCCCATATATTTTTCCATAGGTGAGAATTAATTCATAGATTTTAGCACAATGGCTCTGTCTCAAATTGACTTGCATAAAAAGACCCAAGACATGAAGTGCCTCTGCTGATATGGGGATTTCTGCAGTTGTCCCAAACCTCTTTGAAATAGTCTTTCTTGCCTTTTTTTCAAAGAGCTTTGCTGTTTTCCTGGAATTCTAAACCAGACTGTGAAAGATGTGTCCCTTCCAAATCTCATCTGAAATTTTTGGAGGTTTATATTCAGTAGTGCCACTTTGAGCTCCATCTATTGGTAGCCACAGTAAGTGCCTGACTGACAACATATCGACGTGATGATTATTTCAGGCACTTCCTGCTCACTGACACAAGACAGACAGTAGTTAAGCCCTCGGATGAGTGTGTGGCAATATATAAGAGACTAGAAGGAAAATGTTGGTCTTTATACAGGTGTTTCCTGAAAAATAAGAGTTGCTCTCTAAGGTAGCTGCTACACTGCCTCGCCACTTTTTGTTTTCAATGGCAGGTGTATTATGGATTATGAGATATAATGTAATAATGTACGATCTTTTCTTTTTACTGTTTCCCTCAGCTTGCTAAGATAACTCATTCCTGTACAGACATTTCCCACTATAGAATTTGTTCTACTACATTGGCTGGGATTCCTTGGTGTATAATCCAGTTTGTCCTGCTGCCACCCTGTCACATAGGGATTAATAAAATGGGGTGATTCCCCTCATAGCCAAGGAATCTGAGTATATTAAATCTTGGACATACTACCCTTTTCTTTTTTGTTTGTTTAGGTCCTGGAAGTGATGGGATCATGGTAATCTGGAAAGACAACTTTGATTCCCACTATAGTGAAGTGGCTGAGCTTGGCAGGTGAGTACTGTATGCTAATCTCCAAAGCTGTCTGTGTCAAAATACTGACTTCACTTTGAAAAATTAAATTCTCCTTGATGAATACTTAATGAGCCTAAAAGGCCAGAATTTTTTTGGATTTAATAGAAGTGAGGAAGCGAAAATTTTACCAGCACTAGATGGCACTACATAAACAGAATGCAATTAGGCTGAAGTGGTATCACAGATGAAGGGATATTTTTTTATATAAAAAATAAATTGCCTTACAGTGACTGACACTGCTTCTGTAGTGAAGTTTTCCTAAACCTTCTTATTTAGGGAATGAAAACTACAGACAGAAGTCTGAAAATGGGCAAAATAAGTAATGTAGAATATAGAGTTGTCCAACCTAATGATGACCTTTGAAAGCTGGTTATTACTCTTGACAAGTTGTCTGCAAGGGAGATATAACAGAGCTCTGTCAAGTTTCTACAGACACAATTTGTAGTTGATGCATGCACTGAAAATTCTCATGCCCAGAACCTTCTCTGTAAGGAGAACTTACTAGAGATCTAAAATTAGATCTCTTGGAGTATATATCTCAAGTAAAAGTATGTCCTTATTGCATCTCTTGGTTGATTCTTTCCTTTCATTGTTGTGTTCCAGGGGCAGATTTTCTGTCGTTAAGAAGTGTGACCAGAAGGGAACCAAGCGAGCAGTAGCCACTAAGTTTGTGAATAAGAAGTTGATGAAGCGAGACCAGGTTACCCATGAACTTGGAGTCATGCAGAATCTCCAGCATCCCCAGCTCATTGGCCTTCTTGATACCTTTGAGACCTCCACCAACTACATACTAGTGTTAGAAATGTGTGTGGATTCTAAATTATTTGTAAAATGCCATTTTACAGCTGACTTTCTGGGGCATTTATGGTAGTTTATGAATAAGGAGTTCTAAAATTTCATAGCAGGTTGAAAGCACCTAAGTAAAATACTGCAGTTGTCTAATGCTGTTATTAAAATGTTGAGTTTAATACTTAGAAGGGAACAACTAGAGATATTAAATTGACATGTGGATGATTGTCTTAGTCTTAAGATTCAACAGTATTTTTGTATCAAATGGCCGCAAAAGTGAATTAGGAATGTTGTGATCTGGTAGCTTGATGTGAAATCTCCTCACCATACCCTAGTCCTCTGTTTTGTAAGCTCTGCAGGCTACAGTTACTGCTGGAGTCTGTAGCCTCTTAAGTTTTTTCTCAGTTCTGATGCATGGCTTAATCCAAAATACAATCCTTGTAATTCTAACAGGGCTGACCAGGGTCGCCTTCTAGACTACGTCGTGCGATGGGGAAACCTCACAGAAGGGAAGATCAGACTCTACCTGGGAGAGATTCTGGAAGCTGTGCAGTATCTTCATAACTGCAGAATAGCACATTTGGACCTAAAGGTGAGGTGTTAATGAGATTCTGGACAGTGTGCATCATTCCAGGCATAAAAATCTCCCTCTTCTAGAAGAACAGGAACATAGAACTGTGAAATGCTTTGAGAGTCATGAAGGATATGGCTTGGGGCTCCATTCCCAAATACCTTAGATCACTCACAGCCAGAAAAGCAGAAACTCTCAATTGCCTATGCTTTCTCCTTATAGCTAGCTTGCCCTATATGGCTCTTTGTGTTGGAAATATTTTCTGACAGGAAGTTTTGCTTGATTATTCATTTATTCATATATTTATTTACTTTCTGATAAACTTGCAGCAGAAATCTATTTCTTTCACAAGAAGCATAGAGTGAAAGAGACTTCTTTTCCTCTTGCTGCAAAAATGTTTCTCTTCTTTACTCTTTGAGGGCTGTGATATCTACATGAATGGTGCCTCTTTGGGTCTTTGTTCTTCCCTTTGGGTGTTACTTGAGCCACAAGGATTTGATGCATTCTAGTAAAAAAAACTATGTGAGAAGGTCTTAATGTAAACCTTAATTAAAAACTTACTCTTTACACTTTTTTTTTCACTTGTATATGAATAATAATTTTAGCATTGACAAGTCATCTTTGTAGGCAGGGTCTCTTCAGCCAAATGGGGTCATGGTGAGAAAAAGCAAAAAGCTTGAGTCTTTTCCCTCCATGTACTTTTGTCTTCCAAGCAGAAGCTGTTTTCCATCTTGCTACCATTAAATTTTTTTCTAGTGTGCTATACAGAGTTCACCAGTACTTTTTCTGGTCTCACATACAGATGAACTAATTAAAAACTAGTTGTAGGTAAGTTGCTCTTACTTTGCAGAGATTACAGCTACAGCAGCAGTAGCTTAAGAAATAAAACCGTAGAAATAATTCCACTTTCGGCTCACCAATAATGGGGCAGTTCTCTTGAAGTCATGTGCATCCAACAGGATCTTCTGCTGCCATAGTCTCCCAACAGGGCTTGTCTTCCATCTGTACAGCTGCATTTCATGAAAGAATTGCCAAATAAAACTGGATTCTGTTGAAAGCATCATGCAAATATCTACAAAGTATTCCAGTCTTTAAATGCAAGGGTTTTGTTGTCTCTGTTGTAAAACAAATGGAGCAGTTGATTTATTCATCCTCTATTTGTAATCACTGTTCCTTAAGCTTAAGTTTTGAAACACATTTCCTGTGAAGTTTTGCAAAGCTGCTGTCACAAACAACTGAAGTATTAACTGGCAGAACTATATTTCCTGCAAAAAATACAGTGCCAGAAGCTAAAGCACATTCATTGTATGTTACAATAGACAAGAACCCACCTGCTGGTTGGTCTAGGGAAGCCTTGTTAAGACTGCCCCAGAGCTTTGCAGAGCTGGCCTTCTGCAGTGGTCCTTATAGAGTGCAGCTATTTATGTTCTAGAGCTGACCACACTGGCTGGGAAGCAGTTAAGTTGGAGCATTAAATGTGTGTTTGACTTGAAAAAAGATATTTTAATTTTTGCTTTTATGTTTTCTAGCCTGAAAATATTTTGGTGGACCAGAGTTCCACTAAGCCAACAATAAAACTGGCTGACTTTGGAGATGCAGTCCAGCTCAATACCACGTATTATATCCACCAGTTACTTGGAAACCCAGAGTTTGCAGCTCCTGAAATTATTCTTGGAAATCCTGTTTCACTCACTTCAGATGTTTGGAGCATTGGAGTGCTCACTTATGTCCTTCTTAGTGGCGTCTCTCCTTTCCTGGATGAAAGTGTAGAGGAAACTTGCCTGAATATTTGCCGCTTAGACTTTAGTTTCCCAGATGACTACTTCAAAGGAGTTAGCCAGAAGGCCAAAGATTTTGTATGCTTCCTACTTCAGGATGACCCAGCTAAGCGTCCCTCGGCTGCACTGGCCCTCCAGGAGCAATGGCTGCAGCTGGGAAATAGCAAAAGTGCTGACAGCATTGATATATCCAGACTGACTTCGTTCATTGAGCGGCGAAAACACCAGAATGATGTTCGACCCATCCGTAGCATTAAAAACTTCTTACAGAGCAGGCTCTTGCCAAGAGTTTGACCTTGCTTGAAGTTCTCTCTCATTCTCTTTCACCTGCCAACCAATCAGACTGGAGATGGACTCCTCCTGCCAATCAATCAGACTGGAGATAGACTCCTTCTGCCAATCAGCTGTTGACTTGAATTTTGAGGAAAGCAAACCCCAAGCCAACCAGCTGCTAGTGAATGTTCGTGTGCAAATGCATTCCACAGGGACCCGCGCGGGGCGGCGCGGGGGACTGGAGATGCAGACTTCACGGGGGTGGAGGACAATAGCACTGTACTCTGCAAAAAGCAGTCACAAGCGATACAGCAACAGTATTTTATTCAGGTTTCTGCAAAAAAATAGTTTTTTTAATAAACAAGAGTTGAATTTTGCAAGTGAACTTAGCTACCGTTTTCAAGATTTATTCAAGGAAGAAATGCCTATGTTTAAAGCACTGGTGTTAAACAAAAATCAGATCATGCCTGGAGAAGACTCACCAAAATGGCTGCCCATTGGTACGGCCTCCATTTATAACATCTGGTTTTCACTTGGTCCTAGAGCTTTCCAGTTGCCTCGCCTGTATGTATCTCACGTAGCAGTGCACTGAGATCAGACTCTGCTTTTAAGTGCATCCAACCTCAAAAGATTTTGCATACAAATAGAATGAATTGTTTTGCTCTGATAAAATGTAGGCCTTACTTGTATATAGACTGTTACCTGCCTTCAGTCTGTAATTTTTTTCCCCCTCCTCTTATCCTTTTTTCCCCCCTCCTTCCTAAATGGTGGTATACCACTGTGCGGGTCTTCAGTTTGGGTCAGTACTCACTGTCCCCCTAGAAAAGAACTTTGGGTTGGTGCCCAGCTTGCTGACCCAATTGTCAAGCAGTATACAGCAGGATGAAATACTGTAAATGCACTCATTTGGGATTTTGTTTTCTTTCATATCATGTGCAATGTTGTGGCTTTAACATTTTATGCAACTATTTATGAGGACCTCTGTTGTAACTGTAATAAATATATAGAAAAAGCACATACTTAGTACGGCGAGCTTTATGGTTTTGTTTGTGTGATTGGGGGTTCTGGGTGGGCTTGGGCGGATGTGTTGTACCACACTGTCATTATTAGTTTAAGATGAAGGTTAGCATAGAATTTAGTCAAGACTAGTCAATTTTAAGGATTGCTAAAAGGAAAAAAATGGAAGAGAGAGAGAGAGAGAGAGATTCGTATCCCAAATGTCAAACTGGTTAAGAAGTAGAGTGACAGTTTTTAAAATTTATTATTATATTTAAAATGCCAAAGTCTGACTTTCCCCAAATCAGTCTCAACACTTAACTACTTTTTAGAATTTTCAAATCTGTTTTTTTACTTCTTTCTGTGAAATGAATAAATTAATCTCGTGGTCTTTGGTGAAGAATACGTTTGGAAAGTAGCAGTCAGATGAGGAGAATTGGACATGTAATGTAATTGTCTTAGTAATTGTTTTTAAGGTTGAAGTAATATTAGCGTGAGATATTTAAAAAGACAGAGATGGTTTTCTGTGCATCACTGAGTTCACGTGGGTGTGTTGTCATCTATGTTTGTGTGAAATGCCATGTTTAAGGAAACCAAGCTGACATCCCACAAGAGTTAGATATATGGGTGTTAAGCCATAACCTAGCTTGGGTTAGTTTTGAGCTTTGTGGCTTCCACTGTATCCTATTTATTCTATTTTTTTCTCTTTTTTTCTTTTTTTTTTTTTTTATTTTTGGGGTTTTTTTGTAAAGTTGTACAGAAACTTTTTAAAAGAAAACAACTGACTTCGAAACTGGATGCGTATTCGTACCAATCTCATATCATTATGTTTGTGTATTATTTTCTTTTATTGTTTTAGTTAAATTTTTGCTTTATTTTGCATGTATATTTCTTTGTACAGTGATGTTACATGTTTACACGGTATGACATGATGTAAATATTTTATTTTGCCATCAGTTATTTTGAAAAAAATTAAACATATTTGACATAATTGTCTGATCTCTTGCTTTTAAGGAGTTGACAGTTTAGGTTTGGCTGCATTTTAATTTGGCTCTGTATTTTTTAAAAAAGTATGTTACTTTATTGCCATAAACTTCATTTTAAATTGCAATGATGTATCTTTCCTTCATGCCTTACAAAATAATATTTGCCTTTGCTCTAAGTGTTGAGTGCTTTGTAGTGTCATGAATGCTTTTATATAAAACATGCATAACTGTCTAACTGTGGAAATGTATTATGGTCTTTATTAGCTAGTAAATTTTTACCAGTAGAATTTTCTACCAGATGTTCCCAGTTAAAGACCAAAGGATAATATTTCAGTTTAGTATTAAGCCAAGGAACAGATTTCCCACAACTTTTAGGCATTCCAGATTCATTATGAAGAAAAGGTACTTTCAAGCATCAAGATTTGGGATTTGCAACTAAACTCATAAAGCAAAAAAGTTTCTCATTGTGTGTATTTATCTTCCTCCCTTTTCTGCTATCAGTAGCTGTTTATAATTCAAATTTAAGTGAAAGGTCAGGGAACAATACAGAGTGTTTGTTGCTGCACTGTAAACAGGAATTTTTCCCTGCTCTTTTCTGCTATTCCCTGTCAGATTATTAAACAGTCCCTCTATTACTTACTAGGAGAGACAACTGAGAGAGACGTTTTACATATAGAAAGACAGAGGATATTCAGGAAGTGGCTGTTCACAAGGATGAACCACTGGAAGCTTTTTCCATGACAGGGAAGTAGATGGCCTCATGCTTTGTGGAATGATCCTTTCCTGAAGATGTACTAAGTTAGAGACAAGTTACCAAAGTGTTTTACAGACAAATAATGCACTTGTAGGGGTTTCAAGTAGCAGAGATGGATTCTTGACTCACATGTAAACAGGAGTGTGCTCTTTCTGGTCTTCTCCATGAGCCCCTTAATTGGGACAGCCAACATATTTCAACAGAGTGGAGTTTTGCACAAAAACCTGCAGTTTGGTGCAAGAGCTTCCAGCTGCACAAAGCTTGAATGATGATCTTGAGCTTCACATCTTCTGCTTGTAAGTCTGTTGAAGTGCTTTGAAGAGATAATATAAGGTCCTTTTGTTTCACCAGATTGTGTAGTTGAGGCTGCGAATGCCATTTGGACTCAGTTGGGTGCAGCTGTTGACTGTCCTGCACCCCACAAAGCAGCACTGCAGGCTGATAGAGAGTGGAGACCAAAAACATGGTCAGAGAAGCTGATGTCAGGCCCTGATGAGGCAATGTTGTAGAGCATAGGCAATGGCAGTCAATGTCACAGCTGAAAGGGGAGAGGAATAGCCAGGGAGATTTAAGAGAAGGCTCTTAAGTGTTTCTTCTTGATAACATACCCCAATCACTTCTTACTGATAGTTTGGGAAGAAAAGAGGTTGCCAGACTTTAAAGTCGGTGCATGAGATAGTACTTTTGAAGTTGAGTTTGGGAGCCCCGTTCTTCCTTGCATGTGTAATGAGCACTGATTAACCTGAAGGCCATTGTGCAACTGCTAAATATAAAACCTGATTAGATAACACAATTTCCATGATCAGGGAAGCAACCTACATTGTCTTCCTAATGGGCAGAGGCCTAACAGATACCTGCCTATGTTCCTGTTGACTGTAAGTCATTCTCAGATGGGACTATTAATGTGTTGATAAATAGAAGAAAAAAGAATTGTTCTTTTCTTACTCCAAATCCAAAAGTATGATCAGGCCAGGGCACAACAGAGATCCTCCAGAATGACACAGCAAAGGCATCTGGCTTCTTGAAAATATTTCAGTAACCATGCAGACCTGACTGGTAGTAGAAGGTGCCTGAAAACATAATGGGATGTTCTTTGCATGTAACTTACTGCATGACATTGTCAGGAAGCATTAAAACCCCACCACAGAGGGTGTCAGTGTAGGACGCCATTTGAAAGGTGGGCCGGTGAGTAAGAAATGAATATTACCAAGGATGGCTGACTTGAGGTTAAGCTCCATGGTTCCCAAAGATGTTGAGAGAAATGAAGACAGGAATATACTGAAATGCCAGCTGTGAGCAGTGAAATCTCTGAGTAGTTGGTATTTGGTGAAGTATTTGGTGAAGATCTTTGCTGCATACAGCAGTGTATCCATGTGCTAGGGATTAGTGTAGGGAGTGTTACCACGTCAGCTCCAGTCCAGAAAATTATATACCTTTTCCATGTATAAATAGACTCAGTGTGGAGGTGTTACTAATGTCTCTGCTATGGGCATTCAGGTGCATGTGGAGGTAGGTAGAACCAAGGAAGACCAAGTTTCTATATTTGTTAAAATGAGCTCCAGGTATTGTGGTGCTTTTGTCAGAACCACTGCTTTATCCCTCAGGCAAACAACTTCTGAATTTCTTTCTTTGCTAAAATTAAATCTTGATGAAGGTTATATTGGAGAGTAACAGACAGGTTTTCCATCTGCAGAGTTTCTGCTTCCAGTATTTTTTGCACATTCATATCACCTCATGCTGTCAAAAGACAAAAGGCTCTTTTTGTCTGCATTATAATGCAGGAGCATGATGATGTCTCTGTTCTCTCTCCTTCCTGGCAAGTTGATACACAACACCCTGCTTCACATGCCTGGTGGTGACCTCAGCATTTCCCAGGTAACTGCACTCAGTGGTCCTCAGGGCCATGCTGTAGCATTGAGCATCAGCACAGGAATGGCATCTCTCATTTCACTGACCTGCCACAGGGACTAGGAGCCCAAAGTGTACGAGAGGAGAATATACTTCTCTCATTATGTTGTCCTCAAAACAGGAACGTTTCTCATTTCCTCTAAGTCACTGCCCTTAGCCCTATCCAGAAGTCTTTGGTAGAATGGGACTGGAGGGGCAGTTGGAGATACTGAGTAGAGCAATCTGCTCTGCCCCTCAGTAATGTAAGGAGAGCCAGCACCCTGCCTGCTAATCATAAACTCCCACCAGCCAATCTGTGCTTTCCAATAAAAGAAAAAGCCTTTGTCAACCAACCCTAGTATATGAGGAGAGCACAAGCTTCCAGTTTTCTCCACTAGTTGTAGGTTAAAATGATGAAACAGGCTAGAGATATATTGAGGTTTAATACATAGATCCTTTGAGCTCTGTACTGAAAAGATCCTTTCATTGTGTGATTTCATGAGCAGTAATCTGAATGCTGCTTTTTAAATTAGTTTTTATCTTAATGTGCATTTTCTTGACTGCTGGAGGGAATTTTTTACTTTGTTGTTCAAGGAAATGTGAAGATGAGGTACTTGAGACTGCATCAGTTGCTGCTGCTGAAGCTTCAGATTACGTCATTATGCCTGTGGTAATATATTGGTTCTCAAGGTTCACATTTTCTGAAGGAAAATGTCTTCTATCCAAAGAGGAGAAATAGCTATAGAAAGGATGAAATCTCAACACCAGAGCAACACTTCAGGCTGAATTTTCAGCTCCCCAAAACATTTTCTCCATTACCACCCCAGTGTATTCTCATCTGTTATACTCAATGGTCTTCCTACAAAACTATGACTTTGTATCTTGTGGAAGAAAAGTCCATTGAGATTTACTTAACATGTAATTGTTGGTTTAGAACAGCAGTTAAGCTCTGGTAGCTGCCATTTTGTGTAGCAACAGGTTATGAAGTTGAGTTATATATTGTGCCAAGAACCCACTGATACCTTCCTTTGCTATCTCTGAAGCTTTTAATGGACAGTTCACCCCCCCAACTTTTGTGTCTTACCTTTGCTTTTATGATCTGCTACTTATTTTTCATTTGGTCATCTGTTTGCCAAGCTGAAGAGTACCAGTCTGTTTATTCCTCATGGGGATGCTGTTTCTCATCTTAATTGCCCTTCTCTGAACCTTCCCTAGTTCAAAGTTGTAAATTTTCTGTGATGGGAGGAGGCAAACCTCGTACAGTATTTATGATACAGGTGCATCTTAACTTACACACCTGGAAAATGGCATTTTGTTCTCTATTCCTTTACTAAAAATTGCAAGTGTTTGACTTCTTTTGAGCTGATACTTTGTAGAATAATAAATCCTGAGATCACGTTGCCAAGTTGAGCTTCAATGGTTCATTTACAGTCCATGACCATACATGCAAATCTTGAATTCCCCCTTCAGTACATCCCCCATGAATAATAATTTTCTTTTGTTGAGCCACTTTATTTCCTAGACAAAGCTGAGGTATTACAATTGCCTTAGGGAGCAGTTGTTCTGATGGAACAGAGTATAGAAATCTCTTATATTAAACAAATAGAAGCTGACTACTGCTGGCTTTCTTTTTACCACTCAGATAGCCAGCCTAGCTTCTCTGACTTTTTCCAAGTACTCCTTTTGCAGGACTTTTTTTGCCAGCTTCTGGAGCCATTTTTTCTTGTCCTGAGTGAGGGAAATGTAACCTGCCTTGGACTTGATTAATCTGAAACTCTGCCCCTTTCACATTAAATGTCCAACACTGATTTTAGGGACACTAGCGCCTCAATTCAACAAAAACTTTCATTTGGAGGAATGCAGGAGGCTTGTTTCTCCAGTGAACTCACACATCAGGAGTATCTACAAATATTACTTGCAGGAATTTCACATTAAGCTTCCTGAAGACTCCACTGGCAGTAGTCAGCACCAGGAATTCACTTAGCACACCCTGAACTCAATCTCTGTGAGGGCTTGCAATCCCAAGGGTTACTCTCAAGGCTGAGGAAGAGCTGGCAGCAGCTGAAAGCTTGCCTTGTTATACCTCTGGGAATCTGTCTAATCACTTCTGGTCAATTTACATCACGTATCTTGTCTGTTTTTACATGTCTTGCCTGTGTGTTGCTGAAGACCATGTGATCCCTTGAGATGGATGGTTCTTCAAGCTCTCAGACTTTCCCTTCAGTGATGCCAAGATCCACTGAGTATTTGCAGAATGATGTAATTTAATTTGCCATCTCTCAAGACTGATGGTGAAAGAGTGCTTCCTTCTTTGGTGATGGAGTGTTCTCCTGGGCTTTGCAGGGTTCCGGACTCTTTGCTTGCCAGGAAAACTCAAATCTGGGAATCTGTGCTAGTCCCAGTTAGTGCAGTGTGTTCTGATTTTGTTGCTGTTGTTGGGAGCTTCAGATGCTAGTAGACAGTGCTGGCTGATTCACACATGATAAAAGAATGTCATGATATATCATGAAAGATTAAGGGGAAACTTTTAGGAAGGGGCATCCTGAAGGTACCTTGATCGCCACCAAAAAGTGCCTGAATTACAAAATTTCTCACTGCTCATGGAGTTTCATGGAGGCCTAAACTCATTTTTCCCAAGGATCCTTCACAAAGAAAGGCAGGGTGTAAATGTGGTGATGATGCTGCCTTTACCCTGGCTGCTGATTGTGAGTGACAGCTTGGAATTGTACATTTCAGTCCTGCTTGCAATGAACATGAAACCTTGTTACTGTACTTCATCCCATAGCTCAGGTGGGTAATGGTTCTCCAGTATAAAGTGAGTCTAGTTATTTGTCTTTTTGGATTAAGTGCTGATTTTTGTAAGGGGACCTGATTTTTCACTTAATATCCAGCCATCCATTTCCTTTTCAAGATCTCTACCTGTTTAATAGTCTATTGTTTTTTAAAAAGTAAATATGATATTCTCTATTTAATGAAGTCTAGGTATAATATAAGTAATTTGATATGTGATACAGTACAAGGTACTGCAATGTAGGGGTCAGCATCTCTACTGGGGAATTAATCTGATTGTGGTAAGAGGATCTGTTTTCTCTCATCCCACTCTCTAGGGAATTTTAAAGTGTGAAAATCCTACCTGAATTCCTGTTACACTGGTAGTCATATGGATGAGGCCATCATCTGTAACAGCTTCACTTTTTCTCAAACATTTTTTTTCCAGGAGGATGAGAGAGATTCCAGTCTATTAAACGTTCCTTCTAATGTTTTCTTCTTCCAGCTAACTTATCAAGGGGATTTTAAGTGCTTATGTTGGGACAATACTGTGTATTCTGTCTGCCAGGACTCTAGAAATTACTGTAATTGTTTTCCATCTAGCACATTTTGTGGCTGAGGGCTTGCTACATAACTCACATAAAATGTTATGCTGAAAATCAAACCTTTCAGGGCAGTCTTCATATGTGGTGATTGCCAAAACTAAATGATCTGGTCGTGTGACCCCGGAGAAGTAGTCTCACTGGTTATCTGGTGGTTCCATAGCTTGCAGCAAGACTGTCAAGGTAGATCCACAACCTTTGTTGAGAGCATTCTTTGCTGCAGCTCAGGCAACAGCAGTGAAACATGTCCTTGAGCTTGTGATTTGCAAAGTCACTACTGGGGAGCTGCATTTTCACAAAAGCACTACTGTGTTCCTTGTTTTCCATGTCTGATGGGTCTGTTGCTGCTCAGTAAAAATCTGATATGCATTCAGTCACTCTGTGAATGTGTGTGGTGTTGCCTGGATTCATCACGCAGCATGGGGCAGCTGTGGGAGCACCCAGAGGAGAAAAGAAAACTGGCTGCTCTTCACTTCCACACTTTGAGACGTGTTCTCTTGTTCTCTGGCTGTTTCTCCAGCTCTCCTCCTTCTGACAGATCATCATACGTGAGATAAGAAAGGATATAATGGCCACAGTGCCAAAATACTTCAGCACACATGGATAATGATGTGCTTTCAGAAACGGTGGCAGCTGCAATGGAGTGCATGCATGCTGCAAAGATTTTAAAAATGTGTATATGTGTGAAAAAGTGTATGAATTTCTTCAATATATGTAGACTGCCCATATAATCCTTGGTGTTTTTCTGAATTTGAGGGGTTGAAAACTAATGTCATGCATAAAATGCTATTTTCCCTTCCTTTATTTTCTCTGTAAGTAGATATATAGCAGTGATGAAAAGAGGCATAGGTGGTTATTTATAAGCACAAAGAAATCCTCATTTCTTAGGATGTGCCTATGAGTTCAATTATGTGGTGTTTCATGGGAAAGAAATTAAAAGCTTTTCCACAATCTGAGTTAGTCATGATAACAGCAAGACATGGGAACAGTATGACCTTCTTCTGCAAGATCTCTTGGAGAAGCCAAGAGTGCTACCTCCAATTCACAACATCTGGCAATTCAGAAAGTGCTCAAGAAGACCAAGACAGATGGAGACTGGGGAGAAATAAATGAAAGACAGCAGGCAAGCACAGAAAGGAGGTGAGTGCACGTCTTTCTAGGATGACACTAGGAGTAGGAGTAGGCATGGACAACACTGGACATTAACTGTGCATCTGATGCCTGCCACTGCCTCAATATCTGACCAATGGAAGAACGGTGCACCTACAGAAACCATGGCAGAGTTGCCTGCACATTGTCTCCTTTTGATATGGAACTTGGCAGCAAATATCTAGCAAATATCTAATTTACTTACTCTCTTTTCCTCTGCATTGCTGTTTGCTACCGCATTGTACTGGCTGTAAGTTATTTGTTACTAGGTCACCACTGGCTTTAGAGAGTGCACTACCATCCAGCAGTTCAACCACGAGCAATACATTGCAGACAACTTTCAACATCTTTGGAGCAGGATGAGAGAAATGCTGAAGAGGATGGTAAGCCCTGGAGAAAGGAAAGAGGAGAATTGGCTTGGAAAACTATCCAAATATGCAAAATAGTTATCAATATTTTTACTCTAAAAGGTATTTCCAGTCATTTCTGATAAGCTAATAGGTCTAGTGGAGGAGAGATTAAGAGTTTACTGAAAGTTGATGGCATCCCTTCAAAACATCTCCCTGTGCAAGTTAAAAGCATTTCCCTAGAAGTATCTGCTGCTTGGCTTGGAAGATACTATCCCAAAGAGACTGCAGAGATAAAGTTCAGAGGGAGGAAAATATCTTTATTTGGAATTTAATAGAGATACTATATTTGAGTAAGAATGCTTTGGGATAGGCAATACATGGCTGATAAGCCTATGATTCCCTTTCATCCTCCATATGCCTGGGTAAGGATGGCATTTGTTTGTGAAAGCCAACATCTGTTTCTGTTTGCCTGTTGTCACTTTTCCAGTCCTGCATGGTTAGGTGAGTAGTACAAGTATTTGATCAAAGTTGAATCTTCCTCTTGAGTTGGTAATGTTTAGCTTGACTTTTTTATGTTAGTCAGTTGCAAGGGTTGAGAGGGGTAACATTTTACAAAGCCTAAACTCCATCTGCTAGTTTGAAAAAAAAATTATGAGGCAATGTTAATGCTCTTTTCTATTAGTTCAGATGTCAGCTGTTCTCAAGTGCTTCGCACAAGCTTTACAAATCTATTCCCAAATAATCTGAGTATTTTTTTCTAATAATCTCATTTGTCTAGTTTATAATTTCTATCCCGCATCAGTCCCTATATTAGCAAGTAACCATTGTGATTTTAAAAAAGTATTGAAATTACATGTATATGCTGTGGAGTCTAACGGTGTGGAAGCTGCAGCCAAAGTTGTAAAGTTTTTCAGATCCTTGGTATTACTGCCCTGTGTAAGGCAGAGTTTTATTTTCCATAGTTAAATTTGCTTGGTGTCAAACCCTGACTTTTTGTCCAAGTCAGAGAAACACCAGCTTCTACCATGTTACTTGAGCCTCCCCCTCTGTTGTATTTTAGAGGTGCAAGAAAAAGCTTTCCCATCGGATAAAAGGGCATTAGATGAAGAATACATCTCTATGTAAATACTGGAGGTCTTCTGCAACAAAGTAGTAAAAGGGTGGATTGTCATAAATATCAACAACTATTGTACTTCTCTTTTATGCTGTAGTGCTATCATGGGGCATCTGCCATCCTGCCTTATTGCAGCTATTTCTTGTCAACAAGGTGGTTTGGGGTTTTTTCCTGTACATTTCTGCATTTTTCCAGCTAATGGAAGTGAAAATTATGTTATTCCGTGTAGAGAAGTGTTAATCTGAAAGATGTTACAGGAACTGCTGTTCTAGTCTTTCTGCAGGAGAACACAATTCCCAGAACTTTGTACCACTCTAGGGAGCTCTGCTGAAGCTACTCTCCAAAGCTGTCTTGTATTTCTCCAGCTTCATCCCTTCTGTCCATATTTACAGATTTCCTAAATCCAGCACTCTGTGAGAGGGAAAGTGAAAGGGCTCTTTGCCAATTATGGAACAGTTAAAAATATTTTTCTGAGCTGCTTTTGGCAGAGAGGGTGTCGAAATGCTTGTGTCAGGGGAAAAAATGAAGAGGTACAAATGGCAAATCATGAGAACTGGGTGGGAATTCCTGCTTTTCTGCTGACTTGTTATCCACAGTTATGGTGGTGAACATCCAGCAGACAGGAGGGGTGTATGGCCCAGAGGGACAGAGGGAAACACATGCCAGGGGGACACAGCTTTATGCCCAAAGTACCCTGTCCTAGAAACGAAGAGCTCAGGTGTAAAACAGTTTTTTTGGGAAAAAATTTATGCAGATATATATATAAGAGATCAAGCACTTAAGTTATCTATAAACATTTGTATGTAACAACGTTATTGCCTTGCAGTGTTTTGATGCACGCAGCATGTCCTGGGCTCCCTTTGAGGAGCAGGAATAACATCCTAAATCTGTCACTGTGACGAGCTCACCTCAGCTTCCTGTTCCCAGCAAGACAGCTGACCCACAACTCCTACGTAAAAAGTCAAAACTGCTTTAGCTGTTTGTGACAGTGGTGCTTGGCAGAGCAAACCTATCACAGCAGTCAGGCAGTGGAGGGAGAGTGGTAGCAGAGATCTTTGTTTGCACTGCACTGTGAAGTCCCATCTTTGGTTCTGATGAGAAAAATACAAGGTATGGCATCTGTCTAGCATGTACTTGCCATTCCCTCAGCCACACTTAAACTGCTTTTAAAAAATATTTTGGTTTATTCCCTAAATAGGGCAAATCTAATGTTATATTTAGGCATGGAGAGGGGGATGGGAAGGAGGGGGGAAAGCTCTCAAAAGCTATAGGTCCATGCCTGGAGACCCAGTGTATTCAGTTTAAAAGCCTACTACCATCTGCAGCCTTAACTTTGGCATTTTAGGCTCCTACTAGTTTGGCTATACAAATGTCTCGGCTTCTCTCATATTGCTCATTTGCAGCTGACATATTGCCACTTAAAAGCAGTGGCTCAGCTCTGGCTAAGCTCCATGTTGGACTTTAGAACATCTCTCAGTATTTGTTTATTCAGCATAAATTATTTTACTACTGGGTGTAGCTCTTTATGAAGCCTGTCTCTTGGAGATACTGCCAGAGGAAGGAAGTATAACTATATGGTATTTACCTTACCATGATGCTGTTGTAGTCACACTATTTGACTCATGCTAATACATTCTGCGTTAGAGTAATACTTGAAGGTCAGTGGAGGAAGGACTGTTCCTACACTCACTTGGAAAAAAAAACGGAGCAAAACACAAAGAATCATCTGCTTGGGGAGGTTGTTTTTCACTTTAAGTACACAATTGGTGGCAGAATGCAGCCATTTCAGAATTCTCCTAGACCTTGTAAAAAAGACTTTAAAAAAAAAAGATGAAGAAAGAAAAAAAAAGAAAGAGTCAAAGAATCCAGCAACATTATGCTTGTATCACCTGTAGAAATGTGCTCCAGCACCTTCTGGAACTACTCATAGAAGATAAAGAAAATGGCAGAATACCCTCATCTGATTCAATTTTTGTCCTGAATATGAGGTGTTTTGAGGACATGAGACACCTGCTAGCTGAAGAGACCCCAAGAGCAAAGCTCTGCACTGCCTCAGAACTGAGGATCTATATTTAACAGCAGCGATGGCTGTACATTCTGTTCCTCATTGGTTTCCTGCTGTGCCCCCAACATGTCAGATTCCTTCCCTCACAAAAAGGAAAGTTTAGATGGTCTCCCTTTCATTTCTCCTCCAAGGCAATTTGTCACACATTTGTGCTCTCAGTGCTAAAATAAGTTTATTAACATACGTAGACACCATTTGAGCTTTCAAACAAAACCTGTAACATAAGGATCCAATTATGGGATTGTATAGTTAATGATCCTTTTAAATGTAAAACTCCCTATAAAAATTTGCTGGCAGCTTCAGGAGTCTTCAAACTGTCATCCTGAATTGCCACAGAAAGTAGCATTTTTCTGCCGTAATGTAAATCCAGATTGTTCATAGGAGATGATTAAATCTAGTAGTAATTTTGAGGAAATAAAAGCAGAATCCAAGACACAGTTCTCCTAATCATAGGAGAAAGACCTCTGCTTGGTTCTCCTGGAACTACTCAAAATCCCCACCTTCTTTGGTAAATGGATGCAAGAAGCTGAAATGAAGCACCAACCCCTGTATGGATCACGCTTGGAGCCCAACATCCCAAGCATGGATCAGACCTCCTGAACTATGCTGTGCTGTCTGCTTAGTGCACACCCGGGGTGGCATTTGGGATGTCTGCATGCCTGACATGATGAGGGAGCAATTCCTGCAGGGCCCTGGGGTCTACAGAATTCCTATAAACATCTCAAGGCAAACTTCACTCAGGCAAAATTTTCGTGGTGGAAGACGGGTCCAGGAAAATTTGCATGTTCATATATATTTGAGAAGAAGCCATATGAGAACAGCCAGGAAATTTCACTCTTACATTCTCAACACAGGGAATTTTTAAAAGAAAATATATATCATTTATTTGCCAGAAAATTAGAAATTCTAATACTTGCTGTCTAAATAGCAAAATGTCAAAAAGGGTAAGATCCATAAAAAAATTACAGCAAGAGAAATCATTGAATCCTTTGTCAGGAAGGTACTGACATCCCTTGCAAGTAGAATTCTATCTTCATTGTCACTGACTGCAGAGGGAGATGAGAGTGCTGCTTGTTATCACAGCGGGGGCCGTATATTCAGCTGAAGAGTCTCCATCACCATGGTATTTTCAGCAGCTCTCAATTTTAATCATCAAGCTTCACTTTACAGATGGAGAAAGCTTTTTAGTTCCCTTCCCCCTTTTTAACAGGTGTTAAAGGATTTGCTGAAGATACGTAAAATTCTGGCAACTGCAAAAATAGATGTTCATCCTCTGAATTCCTGTCCCGTATCCTAATTAAAAGAAATTGATGTCATATTTCCTTCTGTGTTGTGAAATACATACTTAAGTATAGCCTGTATTAGTTTAGCAGCAGGTTGTTTTTCTGACAAATGAAGAAGTACATATATTAATTTCAGCTGTCAGCATGGATGGGGATTGTTGGGGGATAGGGGAAACGAAATGGCAAATAGAACCAGGATGTTTATCTTTGCAATTCTGAATAAGCAACCAGCTGCACCAAGTGTCTTTCAGAAAGGAACATCTTCTGTTGCTGTTTCTGTTAATCTAAAAGACGTGTAGATCAATAAGCTGCATTATGAAGGGAGATGTGTGTATGCTCAAGCCCTCATCTCTCCATGACTTTTCCATTGTTGTTCCGATGTGTATAGGCTACTGCTTTCCTTTAGTTTTTACATGGTTTTTATGTGTATTTTATTTTCCTGCTTGTTACTTAGCCTCCATCTGAAGAAAGTTTGCTCTTTTCACTGTTGGCATTTGAATGACTCCTTCCTCTGAAGAGAATGAGCTCCTTTCTTCCCCTCAGTGACCTTGTTTTGCTGTTCCAGTACACAACAAGCCATTGCTGGTGACTGCTGTGGTTCTTAGGGGGTGGCAGAAAGCAGCTGCTCCTCCTGCTTCAGAGGAGAGCCCCAGGGAAGGGGGTGCTCACATCTTTAGTCCCAGTGAGTCACTCATAGCACTCAGGTCTTAAAAGCTAGCTTTGGTTTGCTGCTATGCACTTTTGGCAATGAAACATAAATATTTAGTCACTGTTGCAAAGCCAGGGATTGACACTTGACAGAAAAAAAGGAAAAAAAAAAAGAAAAAAGAAAAAAGTGCCTACAAATAGGCTGTATGTTGTTTCTTGTGGCAGTAACATCTTTCAGCATGAAGGAGAAACAGCTGAGCCTTTGCATGTTGAATAAGTAATAATATGGAGTAAAATGTACTTATTTCAAGTATTTGATTTTAAAAGAATTGTTGAAAAGCAATGTCCATCACAGATTTTGTAATATGGATTTTTCTTCTCCAGGAAATTGATATTCTGTGCCCAAACCCAGGCACTAGGAGGCAATTCTGCACTCACAATGCATTTCATGCTTCTAAAATCCAGAAAGTAGACTGTATTGATGCCCTTACTAGTCTTCAGAAAGAAAAGGCTACCTGTTGAACCACTAAGTAACCAACTGAGCACCTGCCTAGGACAGCACCTCTCCTTGCCCCCACCTATCCAGCTGCAGCAGAAAGTTGTCAGCAATAGGAATAATTGTTCTGAAAAGGGTAATTTTTCTTCCAGGTAGCAGATGAGATGTTTTGTTCTGTTACAGCAGAACAAAAGTGACTACATGCAACTGGAGGTTGGGGATATTTGTCTCTGTAACCTTAATCAGTTCCATAGAAAGAGAGAAAGCGGGAAGAAAGTAAGTAGTTTGCTCTAGGGCTCAACAATGGAGATGGAAGTGCCTGCAACTCCAGGACAAACTCAGGTGGCCATCTTGTGTTCACAGCTTTCAGAGAGCTGGGTGACGTTGTGCCATGTCATGTTTGGGTTTCCCAGCTGCTGCTGAAAACCAAGAGCTCTCCTATCACTGGTGAGCAGGGAAACAACCACACTGAGCTGTGGTGAAGCCAAGTGCAGAGCTCATTTTCTGCATCTCACAGAAACACAAGGGAATGGCAGGGGTAGGAGAGGCCATCTGATAACACCCGCCACACAAGTGTGGGGGTGGACAAAGGAAATTTCCTTGTCAGCTTGTGAATGTGATAAAGAGTGCAAATAGGCAGGCATGCAAACAAACACTAACTATTTAGTAAAACACAGCTATTCTTAGTTTGTGGATTCTGTCAGCCCAGGTGCCTCCAGCATACCAAACTCATCATCTCTCTAAGGTTTGTCTTTCTCTTTTCCCCATAACCTTGCATAGACCACATAGCTGTTTCTAATCTAAAAATAAGATTCATGGTGTATATGGGGAATTAATTCTGCATGTCTCGTAACTTAGTCCAGTTCCAAAGCTCAGCTGGGGCTTTCCTGCAAGGAAGGAGTGCAGAAGGTCCTGGTTTTTCTTCTCCTTCCTGGAGCCTTTCTTTGTCTGTCACCTAATACTGTTGTAGCAAAGACAACATCACTTTCCAGAACTCTCTCAAGTTCCCTGCCACATAGAGAGTTCAAATGTCCCAGCATTCTCACCATGCCCTAAAGATGTTCTCTGTAGTACAGAAGAAATTCAGACCTTGGGCAAATATTATGCCCCAGCACAGCAGGAAAGGGAGGTAATCCATGCTTTTCCTACTTGTATAAAGCCTAAGGAGAAATAAAAGAGTTATCCAGGTTGAAACAGCTATGCTTGTTTGGGAATTATGGTATATGGGTAAAAGAATGTGGAAACTGCAAGAAGAGACGAAGAGTAGGAAGTGCTAAATATCCAGAACTGTTTATGGCCAGAGCAAACTAAACTACCAAAGTAAAGTAAGAAGTATAACAGATGAATTTAAGGTGACTAAAGGGACTTGAGTGCAGAAAAGAGAGTCAATTTTCACTGTAAAATTTAAACTAGGCAGCTTCCTTTATTTGCTTTATTAAAAAAAAAAACCTCAAAAAAACCTCCAATGTACCAAACACCCAGCGCTAAACAAGGGAGGCAAAAGAGGACACATACAGTGTTTCTTTCTTCCATCCTACTAATTTTCTTTCCAGATCTTCCCTTGGAAATGCACTGGTCCTGTAGCCAGTCCACAGATTTTCTGCTCTCAGAACTATCTTGATCTGCTAATGGGAACAGAACACAGACAAAAAAAATACACCTATATACATATATATAACGTGTGTGTGTGTATATACACACATTTAAACACTGTTTTTTAGTTCACTTGCTGCCTTTGGATGCTCACTGGCATGTAGCATGAATAGCATGAGAGCACTTAAAGCTAGCAAGTGAACACTTTAGGAAAGAAAATTCTCTGTTGTTTCTCTCCTCTCCTCCTTCCTCCACAGTAAATGGTGAAATAAGAAGTGTTAGCAGGCCTGAAGTCACGGGACCCAAGGCTTGGATTGGAGCAGGGAGAGCAGATTTCACCTTCACCTACTGAGGTGCCATCAAATAAAAAGAATAATGTAATATAGGTAACAGTTATATCCCCAACATCACTTTTCAATTTTTTTTTTTAAATAAACGTTCCTGATGCTAGGCGATTATTGAAAAATAGCATTTTAGAACTAAATTGAAAAAAATACTGTAATAAAAGGGGTAGAAAGGGAAGCTGACATTCTAGGGAAAGTAAAATGTGAGTCAGTAATTGTACTGTTTTTTTTTAAATGCATGTGAAATGTGAAACAATTGTTAACAGAGTAGGAATCTCTGGGAGGCAAGGGCAAGTGGCTGCTTCACCCTCTGAAACAAGAACTTGTGGGTATTTTCAGAGTGGGAGACTAGATTTAGTAAACTTACAAGCTGTGGTATTGTGATATGTCTTCCAACAGCATAATTAAGAAGGAATTAATAGTCTTAGACTGTAAGAAACCACTTTTCTCATTTAACTTAAAACCATGAGTGAGGAGGGAAAAGGAAAGACTGTCTCGAAGAGCTCTTTGCTTACTCCAGTTTAAAACCCCATATCTATGAAGTGATTTAACCATATCTGTGCAAAGTTTGCTTTTACACAGCGTGGTCCATAACCATGGGAAGGGATGTTTGTGTGGACCACCTGTTTCCTCTTCATGGTCTGACTGTTTCTACAGGAGGCACATTAATTGCATGATAACTAATGTTAAGAGCTTAGCAATCAAATGTGACATTGGAGCTGAAAAGGAGAAGCTGTGACTCTGTGGACTACCACTGAGATAGAGACCATGCATGGGTACTGCATCACAGTCTGAAAAACACCCCACAACCTCCATCCCTCCAACAACTTGGGAGACACAGAGGGAGACAGCAATGTGACCTTTCTAAATAGCTGAGTTATGCTTAATTTTTTTCTTGTGGCTTGGATATGGAGAAGCATAGACAGCTTGTGGGACTCTGTAAACTTCAACGGAAATGAAACAGGAAGCTAGATCCTTTCATAGCTTGTTGATCTGTGAAGACGAGCTGAGTCTGTAGAGACTCATTTTCTAACCCCAGAAAAAAAGCAGTCAGGGGAGAGAAATCCAACGGGGGGTGATACTCTGGAGAGGAGATGCAGAGGAAACACGACAGAAGGGCCAGAAAGAACAGAGACCACCACTTCACTGAAGAAGGAAAGCGAAGCAGAATTAGCTCAGAAAGAAGTGTTGGTAAGTTCATACTACTGTGCTATAAATTTTGGCGTGTCAACAAGCTGGTGATCAGCTAGCGAAAAATCCTGTGCTGCTGATTATAGCTGCATGGGTGCTACTTTTACCCATGTCAGACTACCTGACCTTGACAGTAGTAATAAGTTATGATAAACAAGGAAATGGTTCTTCACTGTTAAAAAATGGGCTTGAAAAACTGAAGGAGGAAGCTGTCACCAGTTCTGCACCTAGGCTTCCTACTTTTACTGGGTTGGATGCTGTTGCCTTTGTCTCAGCATTTGTTTGGAATTGTTTACGTTCTTTGTGCCATGATTATGATCCTGCTGCTCACCTGCAGATGAGCATAGCAGTTGCCTTGGCTTCTGATTTGTGGGTTTAAACAGACATGGTTTAAATGTCTTCACACTTGCTTAGCAATGGCTTTCAGTATAAGCTTTTGCTGTAATTGCTGTGCACTCTCACATGGGTGCAAGCAGAGGGAGGTAGTCACAGTCATGGCTGCAGCTTGGAAATGCCATAACCTGCAGAAGAACCTGGAGGTTCATGTTGTGGGAAAATTCATAATACTCCCCTAATGAAAGAAAATGTCATAAATATCCCTAAGCAGTAGAACTTTGCCATCAGCACATAGCCTTGTTTGAGTATCAGAAACATATGCAAAATGCCATGACCAGGAAGTCTGGAGGGAGAGAATCCTATTTAGGCTGCCTCCAGTCTGAGCTCCCTGGAGCTGTCCCCTTGTCCCTGCAGAGCTGCTGCCTACTCAGAGTCAAAGCAGAGAATGCATTATTTCTGCTGAAACCTGTTGAATGCATGGGCTGTGTAAGGCGTTCTCTGTCTCCCTACATTGTTCTTTTGGAGCACAGCCAGAGAAGGACTATGAAGTTGATAAGAGCACTGGAGCACCTCCAGGAAGACAGATTGAGAAAGTTGGGGCTGTTCAGCCTGGAGAAGGGGAGATTGTGTGCAGACCTCATAGCAACCTTCCAGAATCTGAAGGGAGCTTACAGCTAAGCTGGAGAGGGACTCTTTGTCAGGAACTACAGTGATAGGACAAGGAGTTGAAATTGATAGAGGGGAAATTTAAGTTAGACATTAGGAAGAAATTCTTTACTGTGAGGGTGGTGAGACACTGGAACAGGTTGCCCAGGATGGCTGTGGATGCCCCATCCCTGGCAGGGGGAGTGGGACTAGATGATTTTCAAGGTCCCTTCCAGCCCTTAACATTCTATGATTCTCTGAAGTATTTTGGAGAAGTTGACATTTTCTGAAGCTTTCTGAACTTTTGTAGCAGTGTGTTTCCAATTTTGCAGAGTCTATGAAAAAAACTGCCTTCCACTTAGCCGCTATTTCTGCTGTTGATCCCAGCTCAGACCTGGATCTTGCTTGCTCTCTCCAGGATTATCCTAACCCACATTCAGCTAACAGGAACAGCACACACAGAGCAGTCCAATGGTGTAGGAGGGATGTGTGTTACCTGGCTCAGTCTTACAGTGGTGTGTGCATCCAACATCAAGGAGGGAGGCAGGTAGAGGCTGTCCCATCTCACTCACAAAGAGTTTCCTGCCAAAGCCTGCAAATGGAAAAAGGTCCTAGAGAGCTCTTAGTGACTCAGGGAAGAGGTCCAGAAAGAGCTTAAGGAGAAAGAAAGGCACTATAGACAGCAGTAGTTTTAAAAAGTCTCTCAAGAAGTTTCAGGTACGTGATCTCTGATTGATTGATTGATTGATTGATTGATTGATTGATTGACCCAGGCTTATTCCCACACATAGAGGCTCAAGACCACACTTCAGATTGCACTGAAGTGCTCAATAAATGCACAGAGGAGAGAGCAGAGAGTCATGAAGTGGGAAGGACTCACTGATACAGGGGTTGATCTGCAGCATTTGTACTATACATTTCATTTCTCTCCTCTGATGAGTCAGCAGCCAGGTAAACATTCACTTTCAAGCCTGCCTGCACAAAGAAATTACCAATTAAATCTGAAGATCTTAACACAGGTTAAGCGAAGGCAGAAGGATGCAAACCTGGATTTAGCTGCAATGCTAAACCATCTGCTGCCACCAACACTGGCCTGGCCAAGGCAAGAAAAAGGCTGGAAAGGGAAACTGAAGTATGTGATAACTGCAGACAAGATGTGGAAATAAAATAATTAAATTCCAACCACCTTTGAGCCTTTGCAAGTGGAGGCCATGTGAGCTATATATGCTATATCCAGCATCTTTCTCAGCTGCAGCTCCTGAGACACAGCTACATTAAACACAACCTGTGAGTCCAGATGGAAAGCACCAGGTAACTGATGCTGTGGAGAGGCACAGAGGTGGCACTTAGGAATTTTTTTTTTTCAAATGGATTTTTTGATGGAGCAGCACACAGTACTGCTTACACAACTGACAGCTTTAGGCCTCTTAAGTCAACTATTTACTCTTGCTATTTTTAGCTGTGTTTTAAGCGTAGATTTTCTTTAACTTGGATAAATATGTCTATGGGTTTCTGTGAGTGCACCTAAGTGAATGCTTGGCACACCAATATTTAGCAGGTTTTTCCTATTTTGTTCCTTGCTTAGATTAACTGAGATGGAGGGAGAAACAATCTGATATTCATGCCAGGCAACACAAATCTCTTCGCTGTTTCATGAGAGGTCTTGATCTTCAATGATTTTAATATCTTGTGATATTTTAGAGAAAAAAAACCAAACAATCAAACCCAAACAAAATCCAATAACAGAAGACTGTGTAAGTTTGTCTTGGCTCTGTACTGGTGTAAACTGTTTGCAACTCTGTAAAAGATATAAGTCTTTGTTAGGACCATCACAATTCCTTTCTGTTTTTCCTGCAAAGTCCTTAACAAGATGGAAGAAAACTGTTCTTTAATGTGTAACCAGAAAAGAAAGTACATCAGTCTATGCAAATGCTCTACATACCTCTGGGAGAAATGACACATACAAGTATTATAAGGGAAGGTACTTGGCAAAGGGCAATTTCTTTTTGGATGAATGCACACCATCTTGTTAGAGAGCGAATTGGTGAGGAAATCAACATTAATGATAGGGAAAAAACAAAAACCAGCCAATAGCTTCAAAGTTACTGTGTTTACATTTAATGGCTATATTTCAAACAGACGATGATGGTGTTGGTCTCCACTCATGGAACGGGAATCCCTAGAAGTGTTTCAGGCATCCCCGTCCCTGGAAGAGTTCAGTGCCAGGCTGGATGGGGCTTTCAGAAAGCCTGGTCTGGGGGAAGGTGTCCCTGCCCATGGCACAGGGTTGGAGCTAGATGATCTTTAAGGCCCCTTCCAGGCCAAACCATTGCACGATTTACGCTGCCATAAAATGTAAAGCAGAGTAGTGTGACAGCCAGGCACACACTGTTATGTCCCCGGCGGAGGAGCGGCTAGGGTTGCCGGGGCAATGGAGAACTCCTCTGGGAGACAGCCGGGCCGGGAGCCGGCGGCAGGGGTTATCCCTCCTCCCCGGCTCCCGGGAGCGGGGCGGCCCCGCGGGATCCCCGCCCCGGGCGGTGCCTTTGTAGCCGGGCTGGATGCTGGCGGGGCGCAGCAGGAGAGCGGCGTGAGGAGCGGGTGAGGCTGCGGGCGCTTCGCAGGGTCCCCCAAGTCGCGGCGAGGGTTTGCCTTTACTTGCTGTTTCTTTCTTTTTCTCCGTTTTGTTTTCCACTTGACTCTTTGGGAGCCGTTTTCCAGAAGTGGCGATTCCCGGAGAGCTGCTCCTGAGGCCATCCCGGCGGGCCGGCCCGGGGGTGTCCCGGCCGTGAGGGGCAGAGCCGGGAGCGGCGCCGGGGGAGCTGCTGTGCCCTGAGCGCGGGATTAGCGCCCACCTGCCTGGGGATCGCGGCTGTGACACAGCTCGGGGCTTCAGCCGGGCTTTGCTCTTTGTTTCGGGGACGGTACTTTTTTTGTTTTGTTTTGTTTTGTTTTGTTTTGTTTTTCCTTACTGTGTGCAGTATGAATGTACGTGTTGCAGACTAACTTGTATTCCCGTCAGAAAGGTGAAGGTTCAGGAAAAAGGGGCTCACAAATGCAGGTGCGACTCAGGAGGACCCAGGAAGGGCCAGCTGCAGGTGGTCCTCGGTGTCAGGCATGGCTGAACAGGAGCCAGCAGGTGCCCAGGTGGCCAAGAAGGCCAAGGGCATCCTGGCTTGGATCATCCTGGCGTGGCCAGCAGGAGCAGAGCAGTGACTGTCCCTCAGCACTGCTGAGGCCACCCCTCAAATCCTGTGTGCAGCTCTGGGTACGCTGAGGTGCTGGAGCGTGTCCAGGGAAGAGCAGCAGAGCTGATGAAGGGTCTGGAGCACAAGTCCCATGGGAGCAGCAGAGGGAACTGGAGTTGTTTAGCCTGGAGAAAAGGAGGGTTAGGGGTGACATTTTTGCTCTCTACAACTCCCTAAAGGAAGTTGTAGCCACGTAGGAGTCAGTCTGCTCTCCCAAGTACCAAGTCATACCGGGAGAGATTTAGATTAGATACCAGGAAAACTTTCTTCTCTGAAATGGTGTTCAGGCATCAGAACAGGCTGCCCAGGGAAGTGGTTGAGTCGCCATCTCTGGAGATATTTATTAGACATGTGGATGTAGCACTTGGGAAAATGGTTAGTGCTGGGCTTGGTAGTGCTGGGTTGACACTTAGGCTTGATTCTAAAGGCCTTTTTCAACCTAAATGATCCTGTGATCTCTTATGTCACTGAGAAGTGGTCTTTTAGGCTGAGGATGTGTGCCCCAACAGCTTCCTTTTCTGCTGTACATTCTGCGATACATTTCTGCTTTGATGGTTACTCACTGAGCTCTCACTTTGCACTGCCTTTCTTACTAAACCAGTTTGTTTTCTCTTTGGAGGAGCTGTACAAATTGTATGCAGCTTATACTTTCATTTTTGCAGTGGAGAAAGACCCAGATTTCTGTGGTATTTAGCAAGTGAGTTTAAGCTAGCACGGTGCTACCTGCTCCATTGGTAATATGTGCAAGTACCGTTATTCCCACTTCCGTCCTCTGGCCCGCTCCAGTTTCAGCAAGTGGTGAAACAAAGAGGCAAAATACGTGTAACAGGAAGAAATGATAGGCTAAGAAAGCTTCTTTGTAGTCACTGAAGTGTGCTTCTTTAAGAATTTCATTTCTTTGCTAGCAGACAAATAATTTGATTAGAAACTGAGGGGGTCTCCTTATGGTAGGAGGAAAAGATGCCATTTTTCTATCACTATAAAACACTACCAGGTGAAGGGTGTTAGAATTTATTTTGAAGGGAAGAAACAGCATGAAAATACTGGTCAACATTTAAATCTAAGTGTTTTTATAGGTAAGTATCTGTATTTGCATTTTTAAAAAGTTAAACATTTGTAGTTCTGAGATTTTTTTCCAGTTTTGGATGTAAGGGGTTTTTTTTTCTCTGTTTAGCTGTTTGGAACATGTTGCCTGCCTAGGTGGTATTTGTTTCCCATTCAGCATCAAGACTTTCTGTTCACCTTGTTTCTTAGGTACAGTTTCCAGTTGAATCTTCACATCTTATCTATCAAGGATCAGACAACAAACATTAAAGGGTTTTTCAGAAATGTATGCAGTTTTTCTTGAGCTCAGTGTTTGAAAATGTTTGATCTTGCATGACTATCCAGGCAAATGAGTTTGAGATTTCAGAAATACCTCTGCTGAACCTCCTGACCCCACACAGCTGAACTGTAGGAGTCACTGTGCCAAACTGTCATAGGGAGATGATTATGGTTATAATTTACTTGTTTTAAAAACACAGGGAATAACCAGTGCTCAGGAATCGAAAGGTAATATAATTATACTGCTCTCATTACACATGCATAACTAAATTTGGGTGTGATTAGAATGGCATAAGGTTTACCTTAAGGAGCTTCTTAATCTCCTCTTGTTTTAGGCTGTGAAATTATTATTTTTTTAAATTACCTTTAGGCTGCCTAAGTCATATTCTAATGGCATTTTTATGGCAGTCTGACTTCTAAAAGAGTTATAATACTCTTTAAAGTGAAACACTACTCTTGAGTTGCTGCCTGACGTCTGGCCCTGAATCACTTCAGGATCTGTTTTCTGCTTTGATGGAATTTGGGAAGGCCTGGTGAACACAGGGCATCCTTTCCACACTCCTGGGGTGATGCAGGTGGCTTGGTGCCAGCATGTCACAGCAGCCGCAGGGAACTTTGCCCATGTGCTCCATTGCTGGGATTTCCAGGATAGCAGATGCCACTTACTCAGTGCATGGTTGCAGTGCTCTGGATCAGACAACGATGCTGTACCTTTCAGAAAGACAGAGAAACAGCTACTTATTAGTGAAAAAGTCAGAGTTTAGTGATAGAGAACACAAGTTCCACTTCTTCAGCTGCAGCAATGTAAAAGTAGTCACTGGCAGTTTTAAGAGAGGACTTTGTTGCTAGGCATCTTGTACCAATTCTGAGGTGTTAGAGTTTAGTTTGTATATTACAAAATTTGGCTTGATGAAAAGTTTGATTTTTTTTTCCAATGAGCAGTATAATTAATGGTTGGACTATCTGTTGCCTGGTAACATAAAAGCATTAAAAAAACCATAAAAGCTGTGTTCCAGCATAAATGAGGACAAAAAGAAAATAAAGAGAATACTGTCCACTTCTTGAGAGGGCTCCATTGAAGGCAAACATTGTAAAATACTTCAAGCCTTCTGCAGCTTTCTTCATTAACCTTCTGAGAAATTTTGAAGTCAGCATATTTTGGTTTCTTTTCAGCCTTATGCTGTGCTTGTAGCTTCTTCCCATTTTTTCACTGCTCTACACAATATACATTTTTGGCATCTTCCAGATCCAGTCCCAAATGCTTGGGATTTCTCTGTAGCCTATGGGGACATGCTGGAAGCTTCTGCCAGAGAGAGGAAGTGTGTCTCCAGCTCCTGTTCCCATATCATCAGTGAGGGCAGATGCCACAGGTACCTGTGCAGAGGGATGTGTCAAGCCAGGCAACTTGTACTGCCCACACTTTTCTTTCAACAAACATTTTTCTGAGGAGAATGTAGGCTGAGCAGAAGACGTGTATTGTCTTGTTTGAGCCATATTCTGTGATGGTGGAGGGTTAAAGGTGTGGCAAGATGAGGCTGTATGTGCTCAGTCTCTAGTCCTTTTGCCAGTTCTGCTCGTCGTCTTCAGCAGGACCCCGTCTCAGGTGCCTTGTCCATACATGATATATTGCTGAGGCTTTCCACATATTTCAAGTGTTTAGCGTTTATGCTTCCAGGGCAGGGTAGTCACTTTGGGTAAATAAATCTATGAAAGTGAGAAATGTGTACCTTAGCATCAAACTAGTGCCTTGATGTGACGTAGTATCCGTGAGGCTTTGACCGTCATCAAGTCTGCCCTTGTATCTGTGCAGCAAAGCAGCATCAAGGCAAGCTGCTTGGCACTGCCCAAAGCTCAGCTGCCACCAGGGAAACCACAGAATGGCTTGGGTTGGAAGGGACCTTACAGACCATCTGTTTCCAACCCCCTGCCATGCACAGGGACATCTTTCACTAGACCAGGTTGCTCAGAACTCCCTCCAACCTGGCCTTCAACACTTTCAGGGATCAGTCCATAGCTTCTTGGGGCAGCCTGTCCCAGTGCCTCACCAGCCTCACAGTGAAGAATTTCTACCTAATATCTTACCCAAGCCTACTCTCTTTCAATCTAAAGCCATCATCCCTTGTTATGTCACTAAATTCCTTTGTAAAACGTTTCGCTCCATCTTTTTTGTAGACCCCTTTAGGTACTGGAAGGTGCTATAAGGCCTTCTAGGAGCCTTCCAGGCTGAACAGCCTCAGCTCTTTTAGTCTGTTCTCATAAGAGAGGGCATACTCCTGATCATCTTCATGGCCTCCTCCATGAACCTTGCACTGTTGGGTCCACATCCTTCTTATGCTGGGGCTCCCAGAGCTGGATGCAATAGTGCAGGTGAGGTCTCATGACAGTGAGGGCAGAATCTCCTCCCTCAAATGGTCAGTAAGGTTTTAATTGCCAAGTTCGTGCAAAATCAGTCTTTTGCAAACTTAAATACTTGGTTCAGGTCTACCTATACAACAAAGATAAGCCTTACCCATTTTCCCCAGTTTTGCTCTGAGCACAGCACCACACCAGGAGCTTGTTTGTGAGCAGCTTGGAGATATATTTATTGTCCTTCAATTCTGGTTTCATTTTGGGTCATTTCCTGCATATGAAATTTCAGCTGTCATGTTCTTGCCAAAGGCCAAGGCCTTAAAAATAGGGGGTTTTATATATATGAAGAATTTTAAAAATTGTACTGCTGGGTTCCATGTCAGAAACTATCCAGTAACCTGTATTTCATTTTCTCACTTTACAAGTGAAAGTAAATTGTGCCTCTGCCAAGTGCCAACCCCTCAAAAAGAGCTCAATATGCAAGGTCACACTTAACTATATTTTTCAGGGGTGCATGATTTGTATGTTATTTAGTCCTTGCATCATAACTGTCCGGTTTTGAGGCAGTTTGTGCAAATGCAGAAGTGTCAGGGAGCTGTGGTCTCTTGATTCCTGCAACTGATGTCTGGAGTGCTTTGCTTGAAACTTCTCTTACCATCCAAATGTCTGTAAAAATACCAACTGTGCATTAGCAATGACAGTAATGACAGTGATATTATTATGCATAATACTACTACTACTAATAATAATGTGCTTTTAGAAGTAGAAAGCTCTCGCAGAGAATATTCTGACTTCTTGGATCACATTTTTATGAAGTGTTTCTGTTAGCTATGACTTTGGTATTACACTGAGAAATAAGTTAAATTTCAGTTACTATCTTGATGCAGTCAGTTTTACCTTTCAGGGTTTTTTTTCTTGCTTTTTTTTTGGTGTAATATTTTAGGCCAGAAGTGTCTGGTAATGCACTCTCACTAAAAGGCAGAGGACTCCTGTGTGCTTGAGCTAATTAAAATATGCCAGTTTGAAAGTGCTGCCCTTGAAATGATGAAGAGAGAGCGGGGTTTAAACACTCCAGCTGCTTCCATACAAATACCATGAGCTTTGCAGAATAAAGCTGAAGTTTTGTCTTTCTTCAGACTGACACTGAGAGGCAGAGGGGAAGACATGCAAGACCAATTTCTGCCATTTGCATTCAGAGTGATGGCTTTGATATTTTGCTTCCTTTGGCCTTGTTTTGTGCTTCTAATCTGTCTTGAAAAGAGAACAAGACACAAGTTAAACTCTCTAGCAAACAGATAACATTGCTGAATAAACCTCTACATATACCTGCTGAGGAAGCACAGGCTTTGTGCTTTGGTGCTCCACCAGGAGGTATGAATAATTTGTGATTATTAATCATAAATGATATGTAATTACTAATTCACGTGAAAAATGCACAGCTCTGCACTGTCTGCACACACAGTCAGGTACACTCAGGAGAGGGCCATGCTCTGAAGACAGACACAAAATCTGTGTGGGTGCAGCAGTCAGGCCCTGTACAGAGATAGGAATGATGAGCAACATGGATGTAGTTTGGTGAGACAGGGCTGACTTTCTCCTTGGACAGTAAACAGGCTCAGAAGAGTTGATTTTTTTGTTTGTCATGGGTTACCTGATCCTGCTGTTGTCCTGGATATCAGTTGGGATAACTTTTTATCAACAGGTAGCTTAAAATTCCTTGGACTGTCCTGTGTTGTGCACTTAGAAAGCATCCAGGCGGAGCCAGGGGCACTTCCTGCACCAGGGAACCCCAGGAGTGGGGCAGCTGCCACTGCACAGACCAGGGGGATGCTGCCTGTGGTATCCCCAGCTTCCTGAGCACCTAATGACTGTGCATCCTTGGAGGGTGGGTTGGTTGCTGCAAACAAGATTTAAAAACCAGGAGGAGGACAATTACTGTTATTGCTAAGTACGACTTCTTTTTTCCTCCTAACCAGGTTTCAGTTATCTAGACATATCAACATAAAAACCCAAGGTATTTGTACTTGTCAGCTACACTTAAGATGTTCAGGAGGAAAGTATTTCCTTTATTCTATCAGTTTGGATTCAGCATGGCAAAAAAAAAAAAAAAAAAAGAAAAGCATTTTGAGAATTGTGAACCAATGTGAGTGGTATTAGGGATGACTCAACATGCAACTCTGCAGCAGGCAGAATAAGAATTCTTAGAGTGGGCTTCTTTTAAATAATAGATTTAGTGCATTTACGTAAGTTCTGCTTGAAGTGTACAGGCATTAAATAGCACATCTGAATGGGAACAGATTTTTTTTCCACATTAAGAAAAAAAACAGTAGCAGAGATTTCAGAGGCTCCTCCTTTAAAAGGAGGTTATTTTATGTTTTCATTTTTTAAAATTAGGAATAAGACTTTTAGAGAGATTCATGTTTTTTTAATGGCATGAAATGTTTTTCATGTGTTTCTCATCCAATATTCTGGACTGTAAATTCTCAGAAGGCTTCTGTCATGTTTTTTCTTACTTAAATGGAAGTGGGGCTAAGCATTATTCATCTAAAGGTCTTGGATGAAGTACCCTGTGCCTTAAAAAGGAAGCTGAATTGTACAGGAAATGAAGAACTGAACTTTCCTTTTGTTCTCGTAGGCGTTTGTAGAGAGAAAATGGTATGTGCAGGCTAAGGCGCTCATTAATATCTTGATTATATAGCTGAAATTGGTTTTGTAAAGGTAATTCTAGTAGGGTATATTTTAGATAATCACCCGGTAGGTAAGAACACATTATGGTTGTTGCTGCACTGTAGGAATAAGTATGTGTCACAACTGCATAGATACATTAACACCAGCAGTTCCAGCTGATGATCAGGGAGTCTGAAGAAGGCTGCCAGCTCTATATTTTCTATATTTTTCTGAAGAAAACAGTGGGGGAGCTAAGAGGGCACTTGGGACAGCCCTATGCAGAAGAGTTGTGTAAGTAAACCCTTTGTTGCAACCTTTGTTGCAACTGACGGGCCTCAGTGTTACCAAAACTATTCTGTTTTCTAGGTAATTGTGTGATTTTACGTATGGTTTGGGGCTGGGATTCTCATTTGTTTTTGGGTTTGTTTTTTTTTATTAGAAGATATCAGCAGACATGGTTGAACTTTTGATAAGTCACTGACGATTACCATCTTTATAAATTATTTTCTTACTATACCAAGAAGAGATCCTCATCTCTCCTGTTTGTTAGAACAGGTGAATGTTGCTTAACAAGTTGTCATTGCGTTACTCTGTAAAGGAAGAGTTTTGTAATGAAACAGTTATTGAATTAAGCAGTGCTTCTCACATATCTTGGTATGTGTTTGATCTGTTTTCAGTATTGTTTATTTTTTTGGTGCGGTGATGATAATACACTGGGAAATCAAAGAATTTGTGATCTCATGACACCACTTAAAAACGCATATTTCTCTCTTCTAAACTTTGATGGGATGTAATATTTTGTAGGTATTGAATTTGTGTAATTAATAATTTTTCTGTGTCTCCCTCTTGGCTCATTCAATTGAGGTCTGTGTACACATGTGCATCATGCTTGTGCCTGCTCTGTAGGGGTAAGTTTGTTTTTCCTTAAAACTTTTCTGTAACATACCTTTGGTGCTGATGGTGTGTTATCTGGAAAACAGCAATGTGCAACAATGTGAAGAGAACTCTGTGTGCACACCTTGAACACAGGCAGACTTGGATCTCCATGCCAAGCTTTGTGTGTCTCAGTTGAGGGTCTCCCTTCCCAGCTTTGCATCCAACAGAGGAGGGAGATGTAGTGGTACAGGTGGGACAGCATAAAGGTTCTAACAGAAGAGTCCCACATTTTGCCTCCCTCTTTGAATGAAGAGGGTATATCTGCTTTTTGGGAACTAGGAACATAATTTTGTGTGATGGGAGTATGAAACCTGGCCACTTTATGGTGACAAGTGCTATGTCTTGCTTTCAGTACCAAAAAGACAGTGAAGAGAATTTCCCAAAAAGAAATCATTCTGTCAGGTTTTAATTTGGGAAGATGCTGTGTTATCTTTCTGATGGCCTTGTTAATGGTATGGAGAAAAACAGTAAAGGGTGATTGCGCCATCAGGCATGCTGGAATATTCAGTAATGCATGCAGTGCTGTCTGCTAGTTCCCTAGCTGAGCTCTGACATTTTGCATTTCATCAATTATGCGTATTGAAAGGTGGCAGCCTCCAAAAAAGTTGCAAGGGACTCAAATGTGAAGCAAATCCTTTAGACATTCTTCATGAGTTACTTGGGAATGAAACAGATGTTGCAGACCTCTCTTACTTACTTTTTTCTGGCCTTTTTTGTTGTTTTTTTTTTTTTTCTGTGTGTCTCTCCTGCTGACTTTGCAGGGGGTAAAAGCTTAAGGCTTGGCACTAGCAGGAAGCTGATGTGGCATGAAAAGAAAATACGGTGTACTACTTGCTCTGTAAAATAAACACTGCTATCAGCTTCTACTCCAGCATTGTTCAGCCTCTGTTCTTCCAAATTTCTGCATGGCAGAAGAGTCAGGCCTCCCAGTCATGCTGATGCTCGCAGTCAGTCTTCAAGAAGATGGGAGCCCAGCAGCTGGTCACAGCACCAACTGCTCCTGTCACTGCCTCCTGAGGAACAGGATGAATTGAGCCAATATCCCAGGGAATGGATTTGATTTAAAAATCTGTGGGTTTATTTTACTCCCCCCACTTATGTGTTATTAATTTAATTGCTCGTTGGTTTTTGAAGACTTTTGGAAGGTGCAGGGAGGGGGGTGGCAGGATCTATTTTAAGCTGCTGCCTTCTTTAATTTACACTCATGATGTATTTTTACCAGCAGCACTTTGCAATCCAACTGCTACTTCTAAATGTCATTTACTTGAAAAAAAAAAAAGGTAATTAATTTCTGAGTGTGACATAAGCACTGAAAGTATTATCTGAATCACAAAGTGCTGTTTGAACAGCAGCTTTCCCATGACAGGAGAGAAAGTTCATGAAGTCTAAGGTATGCTGCAAATACAAGTATATAAAAAATAGTCAAAATCACTGGTTTGCAGGTTTTTCCATCACCCATCTGGCTTTCTACCATGGAAATACCCATTTATAAATCCCCCATATTAAATAAAAATGGGTGAGCACTCTTTGGTTATCTTGTATTCTGTGACACTGATTTGTGTTTCTGATGGAAATCAATAAACCTGTGCTTCCCAGCACTCCTTGAGGAGCAGTTGCTCAAGCACCTGGGCATTGAAAGAGTTTGTTGAACTCCAGTAGCCTGAGGTTTTTTTCGGGATTATTACCATCAAAAACTTTTTCAAAAGATTGCTTGATTCAGTTTAAAAACTGATGTGGAGCTCTCATCTTTCTGCCAGTAAAAGGGGTAAGGGAAGAAATTTTGCATTCACATGTATTTCTTGGTACTCCATAAAGCAAAGTATGTCATTTTAACAGATGGACCAGCTCTCGATTTTTTTTTATAGAGCCAGTTTGTTCAAAATCAAATGTGGGAGTGGACCATACGGTCCTTTTAAGTAATGAAATGAAAGTCTGCTGCAACTTACCTTTGATACTGTATATTTAAATTGGTGTTAATTTTAATCATCATTGGTTTGCATACAACAGTATAAATCCCACTGATCCATGGGCTGAACATCTGTGAGCCATCAGGTTCCGTTCTAGTGGACAGAAGGTTCAGTTATTCACAGTCCGTTGAGGTTTTTTTCAATGCTTATGCCTTTATCCTAAAGAAGAGAAAAAAAATTGCAATTGCTTGATTCTGCTGGGATTGTTATTTCTCTAGATAGAAGTTTGTGTGCTTATTGAGAATGTGCCTACCAGTGTCCCTCAGGAGGAAGTGGGAGTGTGTTTTTTTGTGCGTGTGAGCTGTATGTGGGAGTGTCTGGTTTTTCTATGAAGTTTTCCATTTCCAAACCTTAGAGCTGATGTTTACTTTTCTGTTTCTTGGCATCAGTAATAAACATTTTCTGAAGCTTCAGAGCTAGCAGCCCAACCCCACCTCTGATTACTTAAAATTTGCTGACACCTTTTCACATACAGCTCTTAACCTGCCTTTAGCTCACAGGAGAGGCAAAGTCTCACCACCAGATGACTTGCATACAACATCTTGTAATAAAACTTCTTCAAACAACAGAATATTGGGAAAGGCCAAGTATCAGCAGTGCTCTGTATATATGCAACAGTGCTCATAAAAATGAGTGCATCACTGTTGATCTTGTTGCTAAGGTTGGAATTGATATGTAATTCTTTGACTGGATTGTCGTCCACAGTGCATGGGCTTAACTTATTTGGAAAAATTAAGCCCCTCTTAAACTTCCTGTTAAAGCCAAGAGGGGCAGAAGTTCAGCTGACATAAAACTATGTGGAATGAGTAATCCCCTCTGTAGGCTCCCTGGAGAAGGATCCTTTCAGCTTTCTCTGTAGATATGTTCATAAAAAGTTTAGCTCTTTTAAGGTTTTGTACTAAATCAGTAAGTTAATAACAGAACAGCTGTTCATCATAAACTCTGGGAATTTCCTATATTCAAATTTCTTCAAGAGGGCGAATTTCTCACTTAGGGAGCAGATACTGCCTTTGTCAACTGTTCAGTCTCCAGGCCCTCTCTCTCTTGAAGGTCTTCTTATCAATGATAGACAACCATAACCTCCCCTGTAATGCCAGGGGAATGACAGAATTTTGTCCTTGTTTATGTCTATGAAGAACAGTGAGTGTGCACCCCCTCTGTGATGATCTCCTGAGCTTTCTACCAAATACCTGGAGAGGATCTTTCTCTGGAGTTTTAAATTGACCCTAAACTTACCTAGATTGAGGCAGGAACATTCCTTTAATTCCCCAGGCAGTCATATGATGCTTAGTCAGCTAATACTGCCTTATATGGCCCGTCTGTTGACTACAACTAAGTCCTACAAACTGCTGGTCTTTAAAACCAGTACTTAGAGACAAAAGAATGACAGTATAGGTCTCTAGATCAGGACATCCTGAAGTTTAAAAAAAAAAAAATTTGGGTTTTTTTTTGTTACTGAGCAGTGTGTTTGATACCAGTTTTCTCTTGACTCCATTGTAACTGTATATGTAGCCTTCACTGTGTGCAGGAAAGTGTGGAAGTGTGAACTATGTGCACCCAAGCCCCTAGAAACCTGAAAAACTAAGTATATAAACAATGTGTATTAAGTAAAATATATTAACCTTTTGCATGTCATGTTTTGTCTTTCATTTGAAGTGGTACCATGTTCGGATGATCTTTCTTTTTGCAAGAAAACAAGCAGGAAAAGTACTTCAAAATAGTGATAAGATTTTTCCCTCTCTCTTTTGATCCCTATTTTAGGAAGGCATGAGGTGTGGTCCTGGAAAACAGCCAGTAAGGAATCCCTGTGTCTCATGTGGCAAAAAGTGAAAGTGCAGCTAATGTTAAGCATGTCCTTCCTCACTGCTCTGTTTTGGTATTGTAGAAGGCTATACAGCTTTTTAGCACAGCTGCTGAAACGGTAGGTTTTTATTAAGCAAACTTGAATCTTCCACACTGTTGCTTATTTCAGTAAATACTGACCTTCAACACCTCCTCGTTGACACCTGTTCTATCATTTATATTTCAGGTGGAACAACTACCTTCAGAGGCAACTCATAAGTAAGGTTTTTGTTTTCACTCCACATTCATTAATCACCCTTGGAAGTTCCCTTTAGATGCAGAACAGCAGAACATAACTAATCTGTGAATCAATCTCAATTTAGGGAATCTCAGTGTGCTGCCAGAAGTTGATCTGCTTGGTTATAGTGCAAGAGAATGGAAAGGAGAAACAAAGCAGGCCAAACAGATGAGGGAGGTAAGAGTTAAATTTTAATCTCTGCATGAGGACAGGGGAGAACCAGCACCTGGGAAAGGAATAGCACTCAGTGCAAACAGCTGCAGCAGCTATCAAAGCCTGCTACACTAGCTAGTCAAATGAAAAGCAAAAGGGATAGCATGAACATGGGTCTAAATTAAGAGTGCAGCAGTGCAGGTCAAAATGTAGATCAAGTTTTAGTCTTGTATATATATTCTGAATTCCCTCTTCTAGCATTAGTGACCCACATAGTGACCTTAACAGGAAAAATCATCCCCAGTGCTAAAGCCCAAATAATTTGGTCTTAGGTGCTGTCACTTGGCCAGCCTTTGATTTAAGGTAAAAACTCTTATTCTAGGGAGGAAGGAAGCACTGCATCCATCTCTTTTCCAAGCTCTGAAGGTCCATGCTTGGCAGCCTTCCCTTCTCCAGCATCATCAGCTGCAGCTGGCAGCAGGCAGGGCAGGAGCTGGCATCTAACTTGTGCCAGCTTGGGTGCTGCCCAGCAGGCAGGGAGCTGGGGTGCTGGATGGTGGCCATCCCATGCCTTTGGGCACAGTGCTTCTGCTCCAGCTCTGCACCCCAGCCCAGGTGCTTCTCTGCTTCTGTCTTCCCCTGCACTGGGCACTGTTGGCAAGACAGGCAGTTTATCTGCATCAGTGTATTTGACAGGTATTGGCTTTAGGTCATGGTATTGGAATCTCAGAGCAAATGCACACCAAGAAGTACTTAAAGGGTAGAAAGAAGCTAGTAACGATAAACAGTAGCATAGGGGGGTTATAGAAAAAAGAAGATGGTTTTCAAAAAGCTGGAGTTGCATTCAATTGATGAACAAAGAAAAGATCCAGTTTTGCCACGTTAAATGCAAGAACACAGCAGTGTCAGAAGTTCACAGAACAACACACAAGGCCAAAAATTACTCGGAGGAGCAAGTAACAAAAGATAGCAAAACTTACAATAAATTTGTAAGCTCATACTGGGCAAAATACCTTCCAGAAAATCTATGAGCTTTCTGGATTTCCAGACCTGAAAAAGAGACTCCTGTATATGGAGCAGTCAGTAGATACCTGCCATGTAGATATCTGCCAGGTAGAAGTTGCCATGGTAAGGAGGACATTTTAGGATGACGTCTTGTGAGATCCAGCATAACATGCTTGCTGTCCCCAAAAGGAACAATCCCTTGTTTGTCTTGTCTCTCCCTCTTTCTCGCCTTGTCCTAGCTAAGCAGTCCCTCTCCCTCTTCTGTGCTGGCTCTCCTCTTTTTGATGTGGTCCACCTAGATAGTGAGCTGATACAGCAGGTCATCCACAAAGAGCTTCTCTGAAGCCCTGAAGCAGCAGGAAACTCCCTCAGCAGAAAGAGTTTAATAGGCTTACTATCTCAGCTGATAGAGTAAGGGGAGAAGAGTACAGCTGAGAAGTTGTGTGATGGGGTGACGGAATAACCAAGATAAACGGGGCATGAGGAATTGAGACCGTCCTGCTGCCCCCTTCAGGAAGCAAATTGGAAGTGATGGGGCAGCCTGTGGAACTGTAGAGTTCTCTCCCTAATTCTCTGCCAGTTTATTACTCAGAATTGTCTCAACAAGGGCTCAAATGGCAGCCAGTGGTAATGCAGAGTGTGTAGCTGGACCAAGGGCTCTCTGCTGCAGCACAGACCTACCAGATCTGCCTCAGGTCAGTGCTGGACGATGCATTCAGGTCAATGTAAGGAGATGTTTTTGCCAAAAACGTTTTCTCCAGATACTCGTTCCTGCTCTTTTGCTGCTGCATCTCATATATCAATGCAAATTGTAAAGCGATTGAGGTTAATGCTGTTACAGCACAGAAATCTGTGCTGATCTGCACTAATTTGGTTGACCAAGTGAATGTTTACAGTAGCAACAGTGCAGAGACTTGAACGAGTTGCTGGGTTTGGAAGGAATGCAGAATCACTGTTAAGGGGCAGCACCAGTCGAAGGTGTTTACAAAAACATGGTGTTTAACATTTTTGTGTATATAAATCTTAAAAATATATTCTCTTGTTCCCCTAGCTCCCTCTTACGAGTAATTTGGAATTGGACTTCAAACAACATGTTTTTTTTCTCAAGATTTAATATTTCTCATTGCTAATTTTTCTTGATCTCTTTCTAGGCATATGAAGAATTGTTTAGGAGCTGTCATATCAAATACCTGAGACAAGTCAGGAGGGACAACTATAGTGTAGTAAGAGCGGTGCTTTTTCAGATATTCAGCCAAGGCATTCATTTTCCTTCGTGGATGAAGGAAAGAGATATATTGAAGGTAAAACTCATTTCCTAAATGAACACATTTTAGCTATCCATGCACAGCAGAAGAAAGCCTTGTTCAGTATGAAAAGTGGTATGTTGGCTGTTGAAGTAGAGAATAATTATCAGAATTCAAAGAGAAGTTTTTCAAACCCATTGGACTACATTTAATTGAAAAACTGTCCCTGATCTAAATATACCAATGTGAACATGAGTCTAAATGATGTAAAAAAGAAACAAAAAACCCAAAAAAAGTGGATGAATGACTGTTATTGCCATCCTGCTAGATGTCACTCCCTTAACACAACAGGTTATTTGAATCCTCCACATCCATGCAAAGTTTAGTGGCTCACTTGGGAGCTGCTGTGTTGCTGGAGCAGCGGGAATCCTGCCCTGGGCACCAGGGGCTATGGCAGGAGATTGTGGCAGGGAGGTGGGATCTATAGCTTCTGCTTGTAGAGAAGCATGTGCAGACTGCAAGGTGTCTGTAATCCTAAATACCTCACAGAATTTGGAAGTATCCAGCTTTTCCAGAATGTGGGTTATATATTTTGCTGAGAGCATATTTTCATCTTTTTTTTTGGCTGGCCCTGTTTTAAAAGTTTCTTAAGGACTTGGCAGTTAAGTGGATCCTCCTTCATAGCATTTGAATTGTGAGGTCCATTTACTTTGTTGTTTGAACTGCACAAACAGTTGATAGAATCACATCATAAATTGTATGTAGACAAGTTTATATAACCTTATACTCTGCTTCTTGTTATGGTTATGATTAGCTTGCCTTTTGTTTTTTTCCCAGCTCCCTGAAAAGCTTTTGTATTCTCAAGGTTGTAACTGGATTCAGCAATACAGTTTTGGGCCAGAAAGATACACGGGTCCCCATACCTTTGGGAAGTTGCGCAAATGTATGGAGGCGTTAAAGACAAATGTGAGTATCTAGGAAATGGTTGGAAGGAATAAAAGCCTGGAGAAATGGGCTCAGACTGAGCTAAGGAACTGCTCCTTGTTACATATTTGTGGGGCAGTCAGCCTCCCTCCCAGGTTCAAACTGCTGAGTTGCTGGGAAGGCCCTCACCTCTCCTGCAGGGGAATCCAGCTTTTGGTGATACACTAGGCCAAGTACTCAGGAGTCCCCTGCAAATTAGGGAGGCCACCGTCCCCACAGCTAGTCTGTGCCATCAAGTGGCTGCTGCAGTATCTCATCATTTCAGTTAAAAATAAACATGCTGTATGAGAGGCTTCTGGATTCCCTCCCCAGCTGGAAAGGAGCAAGCAAACAGTGCACTTTCTTCTGAAACTATGGTATTTTCTTTGCTTCTATCCCCAATAAATGTTTTAATTATCCATTTTTGCTATAATTTCTCTCTGTAAGCTTGCACTTGATTGCAAAGACCTGTCAGCCTCACCGCCTCCTCTGCTCAGCATTGCCAGATTGCATCATTCCCAACCCAGGACTATAAATCTTACTTTCATACTTAAAACTTGGGGAGATTTAGTAGCCCCAAAGCCTTCTGAAAGAGAGATAAAGAGTTGGCTTGTCAAGACCTTGCACCTTTCTTGAGTTCCTCTGGGTTTCTGTGCACCTGCAGTGTTAGTAATTGTTAATTAAAAAAACCCAAACAACCCAAACAGAATAATCTAAGCTCTAGAAACAAAGCATTAGAAAGAAAAAGAGGGAATTAAAATAGATGATTTGGTCCTTCACCTGCACCCCAAAGTGACAGCTACATCTTTTTGAGATGGGCCTGGTAGTTATGTGCAGTTTTCATTTTGTTCTGGTTGCTCCTTGCATTTCCTAGTGTTGGCTTATTTGGCTTCCATTTTTAGTTTGCAGTTCTTTTACCTGATGTTAGTGCACAAAGCATTTAATCTGCATTTAATCTTTTTGTTAAGAGAAAAAGTTTCAAGTCGAATGAATAAATCCTTACAATTAACAAATTTTTTCAAAGCAACTCTGTGATGCATTATACGATTATTGGGCATGAGGTGTAGCTGCCAACTTCAGTATTTTTTAAAATTAAGATGGTGTTCAGCTAGTGAGATGGATTTTTGCCTATTTATACTAACAGGATTCTTTACTGCCTTTCCCAGCTCCATTGTCATAGAATCATTTAGTTTGGAAAAGACTTTCAAGATCATCAAGTCCAGCCCAGCACTAAACTGTGTCCACAAGTGCTACATTTACACTTTTAAATATCTCCAGTGACAGTGACTCAACCACTTCCCTGGACTGCCTGTTCCCATGCTTGACAACACTTTTGATGAAGAATTTTCTCCTAGTATCCAATCTAAATCCCCCCTGGCAAAATTTCAAACCTTTTCCTCTTGTTCTATGACATGTTAGCTGGGAGAAAAGACCAACCCCCCACCCGGCTACACCCTCCTTTTAGGTAGTTGTAGAGTGTGTTCCCCTTCAGCCTTGTTTTCTCCAGGATAAACAATCTCAGCTCCTTCTACTGCTTCTCAACAGACTTGTGCTCCAGATCCTTCACCAGCTCCACTGCCCTTCTCTGGACACACTCCAGCCCCTTAAGATCCTTCTCATAGTGAGGGACAAAAACTGAACACTGGATTTGAGTTGTGACCTCCCCAGTGCTGAGTACAGAGGGACAATCACTGCCCCGGTCCTGTTGGCCACACTATTTCTGGTACAGGCCAGGATGCCATTGGCCTTCTTGGCCATCTGGGCACAAGCTGGCTCATGTTCAACTGCTGTTGACCAGCACCCCTACTTTCCCACTCTTTTCCACCAAGCCACTTTCCAGCCACTCTGCTCCCAGCCTGGGGTTGTTGTCACTCAAGTGCAGGACCTGGCACTTGGCCTTGTTGTAGCTCAAACCATTGGCCTTGATCAGATTGGGGGCTGCTGTCTCCAAATGCTATTGTGCCTGGGCTGTTTCAATTAATAGCTGCTTTATACTTAGACCAGGCTTCTGTTCCTGTTATGCAATCTTTCATGTTAAATAGAATTCTTAATAATTCTAATAATATTCTTTCTCTGTGTGCTTTTCAGTGGGCTGAAATAAGTGCTACAAGAGATCATGAAGAAAGAGGAAGCCTGTGTAATACGCTGTTTTCTGATGAAAGTAAGGAATACAAACTGTATGAGGCCATAAAATTCATCATGCTCTATGAAGTTGTCGAAGCCTATGAGCAGATAAAGAGCAGGGACGAACCCGTACACAACCTTTTTAGCCTTCTCTTTGCTCGTGACTCTTCATCTGACCCTCTGAGTTTCATGATGAATCATCTGAACTCCATAGGTGACTCTGTTTGCCTAGATCAGGTAAGGATTCAGATGAAAAACTAATCACAAAACTTATTCCATCTTTGTAGTGATTAGGTGATTGTATCATCTATCATCCATGATAGCTGGCCCTTTTGTTTTTTTTTTGCGATGTGGGGAAGTGGACTGAGGACAGCCATTTATCTTCCAGGAAAAAAAACTGTAGTAAGAGTGAACCAAAAATAAATGCTGCAGGCTATCAGTAAGATATAGTTTAGAACAATAATAACTTTGATATGCAAAATAGTTATAGATGATGCTGTTTTGACCAGCTTTGCTTTCCCTATCTGTTCCACTATGCTAAGCCCTGTAGCATCACTCTTTTCTTCCCACCCTTGCTTCACATGAGATCTAATGTCTATTAAGAGTAGGTAATGAGAACTCTACTAATCACCTTTATATGTTAAGGTTTTTGTTCCTGGTTTTATAATTAGTGAGAAGTTCAGTCCTGACATCTAAAGTTCACACTGCCACCCTGCAAATGGTTTCACTCTCCAATGGCTGAAATTATTTTTATAATTAATTTCAGTTATCAAGTCAATTGTTACGTGATGCAGTCAGATTTAGGAGCAGTTTGATTATAACTGGACAAGTTCTGCTCTGTATGACTATGCCCAAGGATATGAACTTTTCCAAAACCTTTTTTCCTGATTAAGCAGTCATTCCATTGCAAGAAATATCAATGAAGATGCCAGTTCTCCAGTTTCGTTTATGTGAAGTACCAAGAAACTTTTTCCTTTCACTGTTACGTTTTCCATATGTAGCAAGTGATCACAAGGTGGCAGGCTTCCCATTTTTTCTAGGTGTACCCATCTTGGTAACAGCAATTCCTTTCTTGCTCCCCAGTCAGCTTTGTGATCTGGCTTGGGAACAGGTTATGTATGGTGTCAGGTGCGGGAATGTTTCTCTTTACATGCAAAAGAGAAGTGGAAGGGCTGTTGGAAATGCCCTCAAGCTTTTAATGTTCTTATTCCTCTAGCAAAATGGCCCCTTTATTCCTTGTCTACTGTTTTGGAGCTAAATTATTTGCCTTAACTTGGATTATCTTCAGTTTAGTTTTCGAAGTCTAGAAATAAATATCTTACAGATTTCTTTAATTTTTAGGTTGAACTGTTTCTTCTTGGATACTTACTTGAAGTAAAGATACGAGTTTACAGACTGCATAGGTTTAATACTGAGGAATTTCAAGTAACCTATCCGAATGAATACCGAAGGGAATGGAATGAGATTTCTCTCCTGACTGAGGATGACCGCTACTATCACATCCCCCTTTTCAGAACGTGAAGGACCAGTGACTTTTTTTTTTTTCCTTTGTATAGTACAGTGAGTGACCAATTCCAGTGAATTAGGTTTCTAATCAGCAGCAGTAAAACCTCGAGAACACTCATTAATGATTACAAAATGATTTATGGGTTTATTGTGTAAACATTTTGCTTTCCCACTGCAGCTCATTTCACCATCAGTCAGCCATAAAAACCATTAAATATATTGCTGTAATGTCTGGGGGGAAAAAATGTGACATTTTAGGGGTTTCAGACAAAAATAATTGGACTGCATGACACGGAAGGCAAAGGTTGTACTGGGGTTTCCATTGCTAGCCTAAGGGTTTAACTCTGACATCCATGGATGGGTTAAACTCAAGTGCCTGAAGCAATGACTGCCTTTCCCTACTCCTGTCTGTCTTTAGCTAGGGAGGATGAATCACAGAGGATGGAAATCCTGAGGTCCCACAGTTTATATTCCATGCTATTTAACTTGCATTGACTTGGGATGGGAGGATATAAACTGAGGCCTCTGCATGGCTGCTTCAAATCCACTTGGCTTCCCTTGTTGCTGGAACACCTCTCTCCAGGGATGGGCAGAGCAAGCAGCTGCAGGCTGTACTTAACTTTACACATGAGAAATTGAGCTGTCTGCACACAGCAGTGATCCCTGAAGGTGAAGAACTGTTACACAGGAGGAAAAACTCAACACACAAGAATACTGTGCCAGATGAATGGAAGATCTCCTGTGTAAGTGAGGAAAGCACATAGTTTTCTCCAAGGTAAGAAGGGCAGCGTTAATAGGTCACACCACCAGAGTCACCCCCAGTAGCTACATATGGCTTTGGTCAACTTGTAAATCCTTTAAGGGCTATTTCAACATTACCTGCCAAGATTTCCTTTGCAATTCATCTGAGAAAGCTATGCATGGAATACAGGCTGAAACACTGCATCTTTTAGAAAATACTAATTTTCTGTGCATTACGTGAATTCAGCAGTGTTGTATACGTATTTTATCTTCTGGTTATGTATCAGTCTCCTTGCCTGAGATTGCTGTCTTTAATTTAGATCTCTGTGTTTGAAGAAGTCTGTCCAGGAGAAGTAAATTAGATTTGCCCTCCTACATGGAACATTTTGCTCAGTTCTGTTTTCTAAAAGAATCAATGTGTTTTGGTTATTTCAAAATAAGGAAGCTTAACTTGAAGAAGTATTAGATCTCACAAAATATTTACGAAAAGCTTACAATGCCACAGGCTAATGGTTGTACTGAAGAGGGTGGGATTTATTAAGACACAAAGCCTCTCCTTATCGTAGAGGTATGGGGACAGGCAGGTTTGGTTTTTTAAACCTGCAGAATAAATTGCAAGCCAGTAGCAAAAATGGGAACAGGGCCTGCAGGAGCTAAAGCAGTTGAATGAGGTATCTTCATGGTAATGCTTGGAGTTGGTGGAGAGTGCTCAGTTCCTTTGTGTAAAAGAAAGCTATTTTATCCCTTATGCTCCTTTTATTTGTGTGTATATGTGTATATATATATATTTATAAATACAAACACCTGAGTTCTGTATTGTAGCTGGTTTGTTTCCTGAAAGTTTGAGTTCAGTTTTATTGAATGATTTGTAGATTTTAATTAAGAAGGCTTGATAACTGTAATAATTTCATCTCATCAAAACCTGTATAGCAAGTAGTTTTATTTATTAAAAGAAATTTTCTCACGGAATGAAATAATTCTTATTTTAGATTTGGTTCTGCTCTGCATGGAGAAAAGTTATACCTAAGTGAAGAATATTGTTACCTATCTTGCATCAACAGTAACATTTACAATTATCAATAAACTTGTCTATATTTTATTCTTGTTTCGGTACAAACAGACATAACATAAAAAGTATGTAATTTTCTAGTGGACTTTTTAATGATTTGCATATTATTTGTGTTTAGGGATACAAAAGCATTACAGCTGAAAGTGATAAATTGTGAAAACGTATGTTTTTGTGATCTTGAGCATATTAATAGCAGGGAATGAATAAAAGTTTTAAACAGACAGTGGAATTTACCTCGCCAATTTGGATGTTTGCATCTGAACCAGGTCACCTGAGCCAGGGCTCTCTGCCTTGTCAGTGGAAGGCAATGGCACATGGACAGCCAGAGGGGTAGGTCTCCAGAAGGGACTGGTTCTCTTCACTGACTGTAGAGGGATCTGGCAGTGATCAACATAAATCTCTCTGCCCTAGGTATTTGAAGTTAGGTGAGATTAATGTTATCCCAAGAATCTGGAAAGGACGTACAGAAACAGACCTGATGGCTTATCAGGTGTCAGAGCCAGCCAAATCATACCAGGAACAGAAATGGGAGGTGAAAACAGAGGAGCTTCAGGTGAAGATAAGTCTTAGAGATAAATGCAGAAAGGATCGTAAGAAACACTGAGACAGGTTTGGGGCTGCACCGAGTTTCAACCAGGTTCTCTGAGAATATGTTTTACATATGTATAAAGCAAAAAATAAATACCTGTTTACATACAAATAAATACATGTATATACATATATGTGTGGAGATGTGTGTATAGAAGAAAAATCCATAGAAAAGAAAATAATCCTCAATAAAGTGCATCTGAAACAAACTGGTAGCTATGTGACAGGTGCTGCAGAATATTTTCCAGTCCGTGGCAGAGACAAATTTTCTGTTCAAATCCAGAACCACACAGTCATTACGAATATTTATAAAGCCAGTGTTGTAGGCGGCTAAAGTAAAGATGTGTTTATTATTTACTATTTTTAGTTTAGCAAGAAGAAACCATACTGCAGCCTCGGTGCTGGGTTTGGATTTTCCCCCAAACTTGAAAATGTCTTAAGAATTTAACAGAACAGCTGAAGCGAAGTGTATCTTTTATTGTAATGGAGTAAGTCTTGCTATTTGAATGTCATCTTTTTTAAAAACTGCATTGCGAAAAATGTATGAACCACATTCAATATTTCATTTTAAATCCAAAATCAATACTGTCAGTCTTCATTCTTCAGCTCTAACGCTGAAATTGCTTCTTGTCTAGTTGGTGCCTACTAAGTTGAAGCTAATTAAAAATTGCTTAATGTAGTTGTTTTGTTGCGGGTAACTTCACCTGCTTAGGCTCAGGGTGTTGAGTTCAATGTCAAGGACATAGTTTCCAAATGCAATTTTAAACTTGTGTAAAGCACAGATTTAAGGCATGTGTATGATTTCAAAATAGTTCAGTTGTCCAGAATAAAGATTTTTCCAGTCAAAGCATAGGAAAGACCTGCCTTTTGGTGGGGGGGGGGGTTTGTTTTTTTGGGGGTTTGTTTTTGGTTTTGTTTTTGTTTTGTTTTGGGGTTTTTTTGTTTGTTTTGGTTTTTTGTTGTTGTTTGGTTTTTTTGTTTTTGTTGGGTTTTTGTGGTTTTTTTGTTTTGTTTTTATTTGGGGTTTTTGTTTTGTTTGGGTTCTTTGTTTTGGTTTTTTTTGTTGTTGTTGGGTTTTTTTGGTTTTTTGTTTGTTTGGGGGTTTTTTTGTGGTTTTTTTGTTTTTCTTTTTTCCTGGGATTTGGATTACACTGTTTCTTTACATTTCGTCAATATTACAGCAGTCCCACCTCTAACCCTTTTATGTTAGTCCCATTACAGCACAAATGTATTTTGGAGGCTTCATTTTTATGAAAAGCTCATGATTTTGAAGAAAAGGTAAAGCTGGAATTTTAGTGCCACAGAAGACCTGGTCTCTCCCTCTTCTTTTGTGAGGGTTTCAGGGTGCTTGAAGGCTTCCTTGGCACGAGAAAAACTTTTATTTTGGGCCTGGTTTTGTGAGAGGGCAGGATATAACTATGTGATGGTCCCTTGAAATTATTTTGTAGAGGAGCCTGGCGTGGTTGCTGGGCTCTAGGGGTGCTGCTGCCTCACTAAATGACATTTATTTGTGTTCACAGCAGCCCTTGTGTTAGTTCAACCCTGATTTTGGCCAGGGATGGAGCAGGGAGAATTTTTAAAAGCAGGGAGGATTTTTAAAAGATTTGTCAGAAAATACCCAAGGAGACCCACGTGCCTCAGAGGCAGGAGGTGATGTACCTAGGAGGGACGGGAGATAAATGCAGGAAACTTCTTTTCCCCTGTATCAGCCATGGCCAGTGAGTGAGAAGGGTGGCTAGAGCATTGCTGGAAGCTGTGTGTGCTGGGAGGGAAAAACGAAAAGCATGAAAGAAATAGAATGGATCCCAGATGCTTTCATCTTCTGACATACCCCAGTTTTGCATAATTCTGAGGTTAAATGCCTTGGGAGGCCAATTAACCAAAACATCTTCCTCTCTTACTGAAGCTTTTGGCCATAGTTCAACGCTTTATTGAAATCAGCAGGCAACTAAGTTGAATAAACTGGTGCAACCCAAACCATTCTGTGATTCTGTGATCTTATAAATATTGAAAATTATAATATTTTTAATTTCAGATGACAAATACAGCATTTAGTTATGAAGGATTTTTTTAGCTATCTTTTAGATGGCTTCCAGGCATTAGAAAATGCAGTTCAATAAGCTCTGTTCTCCTGGCAATTCTTTGATCGTCACAGTTACCTTGGAGTGGGTTCCCCCCAGCCAACAGCCAAGTACTCACTCACTCACTCACTCACTCACTCACTCACTCACTCTCCCATACCTGCAGGATGGGGGTAAAACCAGGAAGAAGAGGACCAAGAAAGCTTTTAGACTATGATAAGGAAAGGGAAATAATTTCTCATGCACTGTCATGGGCAAAACTTTAATTTACTTTAATTGGGCAATTTAACTTAATTTATTGGCAATTAGCATTAGTATTTAATTACAGATTTAGGTATTGGAAAATGTAAAAAAAGACAAACATTAGAATGCTTATAGAAAAAACACTCCTCCCCTTTTCCAGGCTCAACTTCAGACTCCTATCCCTTGTTATCACCACAGGTCATGTTCAGTGCCATCAGTGAGGCAATGAACAGACTGGGAGGTTGTGCAGTCAGAATCTGGTGATTTCTCTCTGCCTCTCTATGCTTCAGTGGAAATCCTTCACTGGCTGCAGTCTACCACTTCTAGGGTGTACCAGCTACAATGCTAGCTTGGAACAAATAAGTTCTAAGACACTTGGTATGTTACATGTTAATTACCAATTTTATTAACATCTGTTCAGCTTCATATAGCTTCTATCCATGCTACTGGAAGGGGAGAAAAAAGGGAAAAAATTAAAGCTATGTTTTTGTTGTCTTCCCTCTTTGGTGCTTTAATGTGCTATCACACATGGTTGTATTTCTACAGGACATGGATTAGAACAGAGTGAAAGTGTCTGAAGGAAGAGGCTCAGGAGGTAAGGGATTAAAATCAATCCTGGAATGATTCTGGACCTCACACAGGAGATAGGTGGGAGCTCAACCAATGACCTAAGGGCAATAGGAGGTATGGAAAGGACATGGCTAAGGAGAAGTAAGCAAATTCGTGGAGGAAGACTTAGCAAGTCCATAGATACTTTTTATTCTGAACTGCCAGTCTATGACTAGAGATGTGAAAATTTCCCAGGGTAATATCCACAGAAAGTGCACTTGCAGCTCTTCTTCCCTGCAGCCTAAAACATGACATGTGGATAATCCATGACTACTGCAATGGAAGCTGCTCTCAGCTGCCCCTTCAAAATAGAGGACTTCACCACTGTGAGGGTTCTCCAGAAGAGCAGAGGTGTTTCTTGCCTTTCCTGTATTGATGGTTTCCTTAAGGCTTCCTCTTGTTTGTTGGTTGGGTCCCCGCATTTGGCATTTTCAGTGCTTCTGTTGCTGCTGTAGCAGGGATGATACAGCCAAGAAACACTTCAGTCACCTTCTGTTCAAGTTCTGAACAGGACAGGAATGAAGCCACATGGTTTTGTTTTACAGGCTGTGAAAAGCCCATCATGATCAAATTGGACCACATTTCTGTCTTCAGGGTCCCCAGAGGTATATTCAGAGAAATTTTTAACCCCCTCATTAGTCTTCGCAGCTTAGCTTTGGGCATGGAGCTTGAGAATTCTCAATGACAGACATCCAAACCTCAACACATTTTCTAAGTAAGGAGAAAAGTGGGAATCAAACTTACAGGCTGATAATTTTTCAAACCCGACAAGGTGAATTTTTTCACATCACAACAGGTGGTGTGAGCACAACTCAGGAAAGCTGCAGGTAGAGATATCTGAAACACAGACATTCCTTTGAGCTTCTACCAAAGTCATGGGAACACAAGCAAAACTGTTCATAGCCACCATGGGTGCTCTATTCAGTTTAGTAGCACAATGCATCCATGAGCGTTGGACAAAAGATGTGAGCAGATCCTGCTAGTTTGGTTTTTTTTCAAGAACCTGTGCAAACTAAACAAGGTTTTAGTTCTGTTCTGGGCAGCTCCAGAGGTCCTACCTTTCTACATAGAATTTTTTAAAATTACTTTGAGTTGCTCAAAGGCGGGAAGGAAAAAAAAGATGTGATAGTTCAAATTGTAGAAATGTTACTACAAGCATATCTGTAAAAGGGATGAAAGACATTTTTTTCAGACTGTAGGAGTGGCTTAATAAATGCAATTCTTAGCAGCTTTAGTCAGAAAAGCTAGTTATAACATTTGGTCCAGCAAGTGTAACTCATCTAGAGCTCCTGACTATACTGCACAGAATAAGTATGATACATTTAGGATCAAATTGGGGCTGTTTGAGTTACTGCTGCTGAGAGCCCAGCACTTTGGAAATGCAAGAAGAGGGGAAGGAAGTAAGATTATGATTTAAATAAAAAGAAAGGAGAACATAATTTGTGTGGAAAGCCACCAGCCTACTTATCTTATTGTCCTTTTCAAAAAAAGACATAAACCTGAACAAAATTCCAGTACAATTAAGTGCATAAAATACTGGTTTTGATGAAGAGTTTATTACATAAATTAATATCAGTATGTTGACTGTACCTTTGTGAGTCACAAATGTGAACTATTAATAGAAAGATACATGGATATTAACAGAGTGGTTTCATGACAGCTATATTTTTGAAGCTGTTAAAAAAAAAAGAATTATAGTTGAAGATGATTTTAGTGCCCTAGATGCATGTAATTTAGTAACAAAGCAAATGTTTCCTCTGAAATGCTGCCAGCAATTAGAAATTCCCTGTTTCTTGCCAAGCATTAAAACCTGCAGCCTTTTAGTGGAATCCCTTCTTCTCCTGCACTTCTAATTTCAGTCAAGACTATAGAGTTGACTCTTTCATTTTTTTTTCTTTAACAGTTTTTGGGGAAACTTAGGGGGAAACTTTTAAAAGCATATCACTTTTTTCAGCTATCTGGCTACTTCTACATGTCAGTGAATCCTAATGCACTCTTTTTGTTTGACTAAAAGGCCAGATAGCATGTATTGATTTTCCTAACAGAACATGATCAAATCACCCTTAACTTTTTCCTGGGTAAACCGAACAGATACCACTCACTCATTTAAGCTTCATCTTCAGTCTTCTAATTTCTCCCGTAATGTGATTATCAATTCCTCCTTGTATTACAAATATTAGCACAAGGCTTAGCATTGCAAGAGCACTTTGTAAAGAGAAAATGATAAAAATCCTCCATTACTGCCTGGCATTCCTCTGTCTCTACACCCAACAACTGCAACGAGATCTATCCCTTTATTCTCAAAAGTCCTGGGTTTTAGCTGAAATGTAAATGAGCATTTTCCACACTCCAAGGCAAAATCTATCCCTAAGTGCAAGGTTGGTCTGAGATGCAGAAGATAGATTTCACAAGCAGTGTTGTCAGCCAGTAAGATGGGTAGGGGAGCACCAAAAACTGACAGTATTTTAGGTCTGGGATACCCCAAATCCTTTGACCACTTCTCTGTATGTGTCTGGCTACAAATCATCAGGGACTATGGCAGTTCTTAAGCCTGACAGCAGCACATATACAGCCATCTTATGTATTTGGTGTGTTTGATATCTCCAGATAATTTGTGTTACCATGTAAATACTTACAGAAACTTGGACCGGATAAATTAAGGTCAGCTAACGGAAACCACATTTGCATGTTCTTGATGTGATAACACAAATCAGGACGATAAATGTTGTTTAGCTTATTCTATGATCTGGGCAAGGAGATCACAGATTAGGTTTGGATCTGGGTTTTTATGATTGAATGATTCCAATAAAGATAAGCCTTAGATAGAAAAATTATCTGACACTGGTAGTGAAAAAAAAAAAACCTGAAAATTCAGAGAGACAAATGAAGAATATAGAAATTAAAAAAAACCATCAAAACCAAACACACACAAAAAGTACCCTCAAAACCACAGCAAAAGAACCCAAAACCAATAAACATCAGAAGAATAATGCAAAAAAGAACAACAGGTTAATTACTTGTTGCCAAAACAGATGACTATTTTTCCCAAAGGCAAACAGAAACAGAAGCCCACTATTACTGCACCACTCATCCTAGGCATAAAAAATGTACCATGACGAGGGATGGAAAGGATTTGCTCCAGTGTTACAGAACTACCAGCATTTTTCATGTCTTTGCATTCCCTACATTTCAAATACTGCAGGCTCCTGGACCTCTACGCTGTTCAGGCTCAGTCTGATGAATCATTCTCAAGTAGACTCCTTACCTGGAAGATTTAAGAAAGTAATAAAAAGGTGTAAATTGGAAAAGCTTCTCAGGAAGCGTAGAGATCAAAAAGTTTTCTAAGTTTTTCTACAAGACCCTGCAAGCCTTGTTCCAGAGCAATTTGTGAGTACTGAACATTGTAGCTGTGATGTGAGGATAGTGCTGTGACCAGACTGAACTCCTTGTTGTGAGCTGGTGTTCAACAAGAAGCAGGCGTTTAAGACCTGTGAACAGATGATCACATAAGAGCACCTGAGTCTGGCAGCTCCAAATGTTTGCAGATAATGACAGTAAACAAATGGCAGAAACATCCTGAAGCTTCTTCCTTTCATAAAGTTTTTCTATCTGAACAGGCTTTGGACATTTGTTTCAGAAGGATCTAGAAATATCAGCTGCATGTAGAAATGAGAATTTTGTCTTTAGAAATTGTCCACACATTTATTCACATGATGTACAAACACCCATAGTGAAGACCTTCTGGAAAAGTATTTGTGGAACCATAATACGTTTATTATTTTTATTATTTTTTATTATTTTGACGTAATTTCTTTTGTTTGATGCAGCTTATCCCAATAACCTAACAGCTTTTAAATTAAACTTGTTTCATAGGGAATGTTTCCTTATTATTTGGTCATGGTACCTGCCTCTCTTCTACCCATAAAAGTTTGCAGCAACTTCTGAACCTAAAGTGAGAGATGGCACAGGGTACAGTAACTATTTGCTAGGTAAATATATATGCTCATTATCTTTTAGATGAGAATGATAAGCCCAGAAATCTGTAACTGTAAAAAAAAAAAACCCAAAAACCAAAAACAACAAAAACTCAGAAGAGACATTAATGTTTGAGATAGAATTGTGGAACATTTTGGTTTTATGTGGAGAATGATAAGGCCTGCAGAAAATGTCAAATTAGGAAAAAGTGAGTTTCACTGCCCACAGCAAATTGTGTCTGTAAATAAAATCTTTGTTCAGACACTACATGGATCCCCTGGAGCACAACAACTTTATGTAAAGGAACTGAAGGTATTTCCTGGGTTATCTTTGCCTTTATGCTTGATCCTTTGGCAGTTTGATGACAGAATGGGAGGAAAATTTCCCCTAAAGACAGCAGTAAGATTAATTTACCCCCTTCCTCAGTACAGGATGAAGAGCTCCAGAAAAGGAAATATTATGTCTTGTTTTCTGCTGTGTTGAGTTTCCAGAAGATTCACTTCTTAGATAGACTCCCCCTTCAGAGAGAGAGACAACTTCAGAACTTTTCCCATCACAAAAGCTCCAAAATCAAGCAGGCCATTATGCTTCAGATCCAGCTGCTAAGTGGATCAGAACTGGGTAAGGCCATAGTGTTTCCAGTACTGTTATGCTCCTTTTCATACTCAGTAATGTGAGCTATATGTACTTTATTTTTAAAATTTTTTTAAGGAAGTAAGCTGCTGCCCAGAGACTAAATCCTAGTGCTACAGCCCTCCAAAGGATCTCTGCTTTAGGAATTTCTCTGCTTTATTCTAGTTCAATATATCTTATGGATCAGTTCAGCCTTCCTATTGATTCTTTTTTATTTAACTGAAGATTTTCTCTATGTATTGAGAAGGTTTAAGAACAGTACCACGGTTAAGAGTTTATGCTGTGGCTGAGGCCGAAGGTCTCCTTCTTGGTGGAAGCCAGTGTACATTGCCAGCTGCACTCTGAGAAGGCAGCAGCTTATACCATCCCCAAAAACAATTCAAGTGCCACAGCTGGCAGAGGGGTGATGGATGAGAGCTTCAGTAGATGGGCCTTGCCTGTTGAGCAAGGTCAGGCTGGAAATGGAGATCTGCTTCTTGTCAGGGAACAAGGACCAAAGGCAGCTGACAGGAGCTACCATCAACAAGTGGGAGTCTGAGGAGCTGGTCAGCTGGAGAGTAGCTGCATAGCAGGCATGAACACGTTCCTTGCTCCAAGCAGGTATGTGCAAGGCCAGCCACATCCAAGCAACTCCAAAGGCTTGTTCATTAGGTAGACTTATGAACATCAGCTGAGATGGATTTGGTCCAAATGAGTGGATTGAGTTCACTTGATTAATGAACTGAAAAAGATCTTGAGGCTGATCTGTTGACTTATTAGCACAAAATGCCAGTTCTAGTCTGTTTTGGAAAACAGTGACACAAACAAATGAATTGGAACACTGTAATAAAAAACCCTCAGCTTCTTGATTTTTGATACTAAAAATACAATTTTATCATGGTGCTGAGATGTTCTTTGGAATGTTTCATTAGTTCAGTAACCCAACATAATGTTGCTTTTCTTAATGTCTTGCCCTCAATGGCACACTACCTCACAGAGTACATCTGACTGCAAAAGACACTTCTCATTAGATTTTAACCTGAATTTCCACTTGTATAACTGATGAGAGTGGTCTCTCTATGCTCCTTGGTGAGTGTGCAGCAGATGAGCTTTTATCACATGACCTGGCAAATGTGATGGATGCAGACAAGTAAGAGTCCCTAGGCAGAACGTGACAACTCACCACTTGACTTCACCTTGATCTCTTCTCCAGTCAGGCCATATGGTGGGCTTGCTTCTTACAAAGTTCATATCTTTCATCTTCTTTGTTACAGTCAGGATGTTAAGTAGATTCATGACCATAAAAATGCAAGCAACTTTGGCAGATTAATGTAAAAAATTGAGCAGTAACTCTAATTCTGAACTTTCTTTTTAAACTTAAAGAAAAATGAATATTCAAGAAATCAATCAATCAAGGAAATACATGCTTGATACTATGGGTGGGGAAGATGAGCCCACCCACATTTGTATGTTTCTTAAGTTTCTGTCTCCTAAAGCCTGCTAGAATTTTGCATTAGTATCACTATTTGCCTTCTGGATACGTTATATCCTGTCTTTTTTTTTTTTTTTTTTTTAATGCAGAAACTGGAAAGGAAAAAAAGGTATAAAATACATAAAATGTATTCAGGTTTAGGTTTAGTTAATTGAATGAACCACTAAGGGTGTCCTTGGTCTAGGCAATAGTCAGGACATACTGCTGGCTTACTCTGACATAATAATTGCTGAGAATGTTGGTTTACTGAGAAAACTCTAAAAAAACCTTTCTGTAATTATTTTTCAATTAGAGCATGTGGGGTACTCTTCCTTTAATAATGAAGAAAATAGCTGCTTCATAATGTAACTCCTTTTAATAAATATTTTTATCCAATTCATAGGCAATTTGCCCATTTTAAGAATGTTTTTTCATATATGCAAACAACTTGTTAGAAAGAAGAAGTGAAGCTGGTTTTTAAATATGCCTTTGTTTTTTCTTTTTGTGAAAGCTTCTAACTTTAATTGTTTAGACTGGTGCATGTGAAAAAATAATAACAGGTTTTTAACTTGCAACCAGCCATAATTTTAAGCAGTGATGTATAGTTTATACTGATATGACTCACACATTCTCCACTTTTGGTTTGAGGGACTGAAAAAACCCCATTCACTGCACCAAAGCCAAAACCTACATATTTTTCTCAGTCATTTAAAATAGGAATATAGGGTGCTGGAAAAACCTTTCTGCTTAATGGTCAGCAGCATGCCAATTTAGAGCTCACTCTAGGGATGTATAAAACTGGAAACTATAAAATTGGAAAGCAGCATTTCTATATACCCAGTTTTATGTACCAGGGAGATGTATGTTCTTAGGAATACATATCCAAAACCTCTAACAAATTCAGGGATGCTACAGGGAAGAAAATACTCATGGATAATACAGAATTACACAAGTATGTAATGGATATGGTATTGCCCATTTGGCTCTTACTGGTGGGTTTTCCCCATCTACTTTTCTTCTGAACAGTATTCCCCTATAGTCAAAAGAATTGATCACACAAAGGTTTCTAATTATAATCCTGAAAAATGTGGAGCAATTTTCAAGTAGTGCAGTGTTATTAGCTTAGCAAAAAAAGGTAACAACTGCTGGCAATTAAGATGCATTAAATAAGGTTAAAAAAAAAGGATATTTTCTCATGGTGTTTGATAGATTCCTTTTGTATCAAGATCTGAGCTGCTAGTGTCCTTTACCAGAAAGTACCAAGTACAGAAATATTTCAGACTTACAAAACATGATCCCCTGAATTGCACTGAATATCTTTGTTGTGTATTTTCATGAACTTTGTTAGTTAGCTTAGTGGTTGTACCTTACACTTAGTAAAAGATATAGGGAATTTACCGTAGGAAGTAAACTGCTCAACCTATTCCAGGTGGGATCAGCAATGCAGAGATGCGTCCTTGCAAAACTCTGAGTTATTCTTATAACACAGAATTGCATTAGACTAGAACTAGTGCTTGCTGATCTTCATTCAGATTTATATGATCATGGTGTTGATCTTAGTACCTTGGGGTTGAGAACTGAAATCTCAATTTTATTTTCAGCTAGGAGGCTGAACCTCACCTCTCCCATAGGCATAGGAGCTGTCCAGACACTCCACTGGAAATCATGACAACAGAAGAATTAAGACTTCTAAGTGAAATAGTCTGAGCTACTAATAGATCACATACAGGACAACAAACATGGCTTGTGGTTTTTACTGTAGACTTTAGTGATACCTAGTTCACTGTCTACTTTGAAGATACAAGTTTGAAAACACAAGTTTTAGGTGTTTTAGAAATAATAAAAATATCTTGGGCTTACATGTCTAAATTTTGCTTAAGCCCCATTCTCAAGAAAAATCATAAAGAGTAGCATGAGTATTTTAATATCTTCAAGAGGAGCAAACAGCTGCTCCATTTTTTTCTGAATAGAGGTATCTGTCTTGCTTGATCTTAATCTACAGTGACTTGTTAATGAATAAGTCAACATTGTTCTCTCAAACTAAGCAGAAACTCAACAGAATCCTGTGGACAATCTTCTTATGATTGGTAATTCCTTGTAGTTTATTCTTTATTATATTTATTATATTTATTATATTTATTATATTTATTGTATTTATTATTCTTATATTTTTCTTAAGTATTTTTCTTATTTTTTTGCACACATTTATTATTTACCAATACTGAAAAGCAAGATTCTACCTCTGCCCTGAAGACTTTGAAGAGGCCAACTGGTTCTATTGGAAAGTACAGCATTATCAATGGATAGGATCGATTATGTAGGGGCCAAACTCTAAATTGAAGTAAATATGACTAACATTCTGCACCATCCATGCAAAACACTAGAAGCAGCTGTGTGTAAACAAAGTAAGCACTGTATAGTTCTTTTATCCAATGCACTGAGTAGTTTAGGTAAACCTGTTGTTCAGAAATGTTACATAATTTGAGAAAATGAGCCTCTCCTTTTTTAAAGAAGCATATCTATTACAATATGAAACTGAGTATACAAATCACAAAGGTTTCTGTTTGTTTTGAGAGGTCTGTTTGCTCAAAAATAAATAATCTCAGTAAAAAGAAGTGTTCATCACTTCCACGGTCTTTAGAAAGCAAACTTCAAGACTTTATGCTGAAATCCTTTTGTCTTTTCTGCTTGCTTGTACTTGTAGCACAAAAAGAAAGATGCTTTGTTTAACCTGCATTAGTGGGGACATATTTGTGCACTATAAATAGTGCACTTTCATGATCCCTGTTTCTTTTCATTTAGTGTTAATTTTTGTATTGTTGTTGCACGTTCTTAAACTGCTACTGCCTTCAGTCCCTAAGACACTGGTTTTAGTTTGCAAGCTAAAACTATTCATGGAATTTCTGCAACCTGAAGGCAGTGACTAATACACAACTCTTTTGCCACACTTGATCTTGTGAAACGTGTCATGGAACTTATCCAGTATTTCCAGATATCATATATCTGGCATATCTACTACATGTCAACACTAAACACACAAATACTTTGCTGAGAAAATAAATGTCAAATATGCTTGCAGTATATTGTTTACAAGAGGGAGAGAGAAACCTTATTTTTAGAAGCAGTTTACATAAAGGCAAAACTGATGAATAGTCCCTTGAATAACCTTTCTCAATTCAACTATGGCATATATCCAATTTGAAGATTATTAAATTTTTTTCCATTTTTTTTTGAGGGCAGAGCATTGGATGAAGAGAGCAGAACTTTTCTGTTAAATTTATGTGTTCAGCTGATGACTTTTAGGATACTTTATTTTTGTTAATGCAAACACAAAGTTTCACCAGGAAAATACCTTCTTTGGGTGTTTAATTTTCATCTTTTTGTGATGCAGAGAAAAAAAAATTAATCTTGTGATTAAAATAAGCCCCATCTGTAAGCAGCTAAATACCAAATGACAGAGACTACACCCATTCTCTCAAGTTCACAAGGCTAGCACTACTGTAGTGCGGCCTGAAATACGTTATCATGGCATGGTTTTCATCTAATACTTCTTGAGAAAGGAAATACAATTTGCTGTTCAGGAACTTTTTGTTACAAGGAAACAAGTTCCAAATAGAACACAGACAGAACCTGAAATTTCATTTCATAACTCATGCATAGTTCAACTATTTTTCAGGGTCATTTTGTAACTCTCTATTGTGCTCCTCACGATGAAACAGATCTAGGCTGCTGCTTCACCTATTCTGCTCTGTAATTCTCTGAAGGGTAATAAAATGATCAGCCAAAACATCTCTGCCTCAAAGTTGCTGAGAGAACGGCAAAGGTGGGTAAATAAAAAAACAAAGTACCTAATCTTAAGAAGAAGGCAACTGTAATGGCTCTTAAATGCTACTAAATCTCAATTATTTAAATGATGGGAACATGGGAAACAGGTAGGTATATTTCAAGTGGACTAGATGTTTGATAGTAATTCTGATTGAGTAATTCTGGAATGGCCAGTGGGAAACAAGAATGCATGTTGAGACAAACGTGTCATTCAAACAGGTGTTCAAACAAAGAGATTATTTCAAAGATGTCACTGTTAAGAACAATCCAACATGAATTTGATTCACGAGAAGCGCAGTGATTAAGAGACCTAAGGTAATGCGGTTTTTTTTTTCACTTTTCTTCAAACATTCATACTTTCACACATTTCAAGGACAAAAGAAACAGAAAAAGCTTGTTTACAAAAATGTCAGTTTTACATTAAATGTCATGATGTTGCAAATTACTTATCATTGCCAATTTAACCTTTTAGAGGTTTTAATACCTGACCTCCACCTTTAAAATGTTCTCCCAATAATGTTTGGTACTCTAATACATGTTAGTTCAAATTCCTTTGCTGAAAAGTACATTTGTAGTAGTTATTTGCTTCCAGTCTCAGCATCAGTTGTCATACTCAGAGAAAACATATTCTTATGAGGGAAATTTTGGAAAGAAGACAAATAGTTCTTCATTTTCAGGCCCAATTAAAATGTGAAGTTGCCCCCAAACGCCTGAACTGCAGCAGATTTTTCTATCACGGTACAGATTTTACTGGTCTGAGTTTTGGGGGGAGTTGTTTGTTTTGGGGGGTTTTGTTTGTTTTGTGTGGGGTTTTTTGGTTGTTGTGGCGGTGGGTGGTTTCGCTTGGTTTTGGATTTTTGGAGGTTTTTTTTGTTTGGCTGTTTTTGGGGGTTTTTTGTTCGTTTGTTTGTTTTGTTTTGTTTTTAATAATGGGTATGTTTCAGTAGTATATAATTTTTAAAGGCTTCTCATCTTCGTGTGCGCGTCTCTTCTGTCTGGAGTTTCATAAAGGTGTATCAGAATGTGGTCATGTATTTCTTTGCGCCCAGAAGAGACTTCCAGCCTCTGACAAGCTCCATACGAGCTCCAAACAGACGCACAAATACACACACAGACTCGGCAGTCGGAGAGCGCTTCCTTGTACACGGAGCATCGGGCAGCCGGGAAGCAGCTCTTATACCCACCCTCTCCTGTGTTTACGAGAAGTTGTTGTCACCTCCCACCTCGCAGGGGGGTAGTTTCACTGCGGTGCTTTCATTCCCCGCGAGTGGGTGCGTGTCCCGCCCGCCGCGGGCTGAGGGCCCGGCGGAAAGGGCGGCCCCGCCGGGCCCGGGCGGAAGCTGCTGCGGGGCCGCGCAGGAGCCGGGCGGGCGCTCGGGCAGCGCCGGGGCCGGGACTGGTGCTGGCATTGGCGGCCGGGCCCGGGGCCCCGCCGGCATGAGCGGCGAGCGGCGACGGCCGGGCCGAGCTCCGCGGCCTCCCCTCGGGCCCGGCGCGGCGGCGGCCGCCGGGGCTCGGCGGGGCGTGCCGGGTTCGCGGGGCGGCGCGGAGCGGTGCCGGGCGGGCCCGAGCGCGGCGGAAAGGTGAGGCCTCCCTCGGCTGTGCCGCGCCGGGCGGGCACGGGTGGCTGTGTGCTGCGCCAAGCCTGGGCCGAACTTCCCGAGCAGCCGGGACGTGGAGTGCGACTCTGCGTCAAAAGCAGCGTGGTCAGCGGTGTCTAGGGAGGGGATTGTGCCCCTCTGCTCTGCTCTGGTGAGACCCCACCTGCAGTGCTGCATCCAGGTCTAAGGCCTCAGGACAGGAAGGGAAGGGAAGTGTTGGAGCGAGTCCCCAGTTGGGCCGCGAAGTTGATGAGGGGGGATTTCGTCCTATGAGGAAATGCTGAGATAGTTGGGGCTGCTCAGATTGCAGAATAGAAGGCTTTGGAGTGATCTGACTTTGGCCTTCCAGTACCTGAAGAGAGCCTACGAGAAAAATGGAGAGGAGCTTTTTACAAGGGCACGTAGTGACAGGACAAAGGGGAATGATTCCAGCTGAAACAGAGTAGGTCTGGATTAGATACTGCGAAGAAATTCTTTACTATGAGAGTGGTGAGGCATTGGAACAAGATTGCCAGATAAGTTGTGAATGCTCCATCCTGGGAAGTTCAAGGCCAGGCTGGATGGGGCTCTGAGCAGCCTGGTCTAGTGGAAGGTGTCCGTGCCCACAGCAGGGGACTGGAACTAAGTGACTTTTAAAGTCCTTTCCAGCCCAGACCACTCTGATCTTTTGTGAACTCTAGTCCTGAGCTCTGTGCTATGGGACAGCTTGGTACATGTCAGGGCTCGGGTGCCAGAGGGCTGTAATGTCAGTAAACATAGATATGTTGCGGGTGGGAGGCTTTCACATAGAGATGTGTTGTGCAGTTTTAAGTTTTGATAGAGTGGATATTAAGTCTGTGAGCTCTGACATGACCAGTCTGGGTAGCCACCGATTGTCTCATGTGACAACTGCCAAGAAGCCCATAACTTCTGGGCAGGATTATGTGTCAACTTAAGATAAATATCCCTGAAAATTTGCTGTATGGGCACATCCTAAACCTTTGGAGAGCTTGCTAGAATGGATTGTAGACATCCTGTCTTGATACCTTGATCAGATTGGAAATTCTTGCACTAAGCAATGGTCCTGGTGCAGTGGATGTTTCACAGAGTACCAGGTGAGTTTGTAAAAACTGTTTTCTTGCAGGACTGAAATTAATTTCTTTAGAATTTCCATTAATCCTTGTGGTTTAAGGTGATAATGCACCCCAAGGATAGCAGATGGTTAGTCAGGGCAGGTTGTGTTTGAGGAACTGGCACAGGTTTGCCTTGGTAAGAAATGATGGTCAGGGGAGTGACTTAAAAAGTAGCTTGGATGCTGTCTTATTTTACCGAACTGTTCTGGATTTTCTTCCTGTTTTTGACTAATTTATATATCCTCTGAATTCTCAAAATATAACGTAGCTCTTAAAATACTGTAATTTTCCTGAAACGTGCTTTTGTTCTGGGAGAGAAACTCTTCATATATTTTTTCATTCTTCAAAGCCAGGATAATCTTCAAGGGTGGATGACAGAACCAACCAGCTTTTCTGCAGGTGCAGAAGAGAAAAGAGAGAGTGTTCCCACACAGCTGATGAAGCATAAAAATGAAGTTGGTGTTGCTTCTGAGGAACTTGGCTTACCAAATGCAGCTGCAGACCTGAAAGATCAACCTACATCAGAAATAAGACAAGACTGTCCATACAGAAGTAGTGGGAGACCTGAGAAGACCAGTATGATTAAGTCTCCTGTGATGGATCAGGATGCATCTAGAAACTGTGAACTATACTTACCTGTGTCTAGTAATCGTTCAGCAATGGAGTCATCTGAGGAGAGGTAAGGATTTATTTTTTAAATATATTAACGGTTTTCTGATAGAAAGGGAGGGTACATTCAGTTCATGAAGGTAAATTTAAGATTTTATTCCTTGGTATCTTTGGTTCAGGAAAAATCTCATTAATTAAATCCCATCAGTTCAACAGTTTAAGTATTTACATGCAACTTGCACTTTTTTTTGTGCATGCATGTTTTCATTAATAGTTCTTTTCCATTCTTGCTTTATTTTCACTATATTTGTCAAATATTTATCTGAACATTAATGGGGAAAGGCTTTAGTTTCCACATTCTTGTTTCCACAGATTTACTTAACAATTGCTGTGCTACAACAGTGTTATGGTGCACTCTCATCTCTGGAATGAGAGTGCCTGTGCAGCTCTTGCCTACCTGGATTTCCAAACAGCTCTCTTCAATTGCAGTACCTTGTTTACTGTGGATGTTAATCTGACATGTTCTCAGTCTGTGGCTGCTTCTGTTTTGTCAACTCCCAGAGAGAAGGTGGTTTAATAATATCTGCAGAAGGGGCATGACACTGCTTCCTTTATACCAAACTTCCTCTTTCTTGAGTAATCTCACTGGCTTAGTCAGTTGAGCACTTCTTCTCTTTCTACATCTTATGCTGAATTTATTCAAGGCTGTATTGCAAAGGAGCAATTTCCCTGCCCTGACACAATTTCTCTCCCTGTGGCATCCCTTGTAGCAACAGGTTTCTTCATGCTCAGAGGCGGAGGTTGTTGCTTTGTATTTTGGATACCTGGCTTACACAGAAGATAAGCTAGAGATTGCTGCTGTCCGATACCAAGCTGTATGGTTTTTTCCAGAGTGTTTTCAAGTTTATTAAGTATTCTTTAAAGTCTTCACGAACCTTAATGGACTTTAAACTCTGCTGAGAAATTAGGCCTTGTCCAGTATCACAGTGTAACACGAATATGGCCTTGAAACAAATATTTCTATATTTCTTCTCACCAGATAGTACTGTGTTTGATACCTACTATATCTATTGTTTCTCCTTATTTAATGTTGTTAAAAATGAAATTTCATGCAGCAACTTCAGCACTTTACTAAAGACACCCCAGTAGATGAGTTTCCTAGTATTAACCTACATTGCTCTTTATACTAAATATTTTTTGTTCTGAAGGGACATATATGCAGATGGTTTGAGTAAGCTGGTTTGGATATAAAGAAAAAGAAATACAGAGCCATCATTTAATAGTCTGTCCTTTGGAGTTTAATGAGAGTAATCCAATTACCATCTGGCTACATTGAACTCTTTTTCACCGTCTTCCTAATTGCTTGTCCTCTCTTAGTGGTGTAAGATGTGTCTTGATTTCTTCCTAGTCTTTTGGAGGTAGGCTGTGGTTTGGATTTGGGGTGTTAGTGAGGAGTAGATTAGAAGCTACTAATAGTAGTGGGCAGTAAGAAATGACCTTGCAGCCTTTTTCTACTTATGTATTTTATTCGAAAAACAGACGTTCAATGTAAACTTCTTTTAGTGCTACACCTAAATGATACTAATATGGCTGGTGATATATGCTTTTTAAAATATTTTAATTGTGAAGCTGTGATTATTTTTTAGAAATTTATTTGCTAGATGTAATTATATGACAAATGCCTCTCAGTAATGAAATATGTAATATGCAGTCAGTTTTTGAACATTGTATGGACCTCCATTTTCAGCATTAATGTTCCCATCCAAGCTGCAGACACTGGTCTGTGCAGTATTCTTGTAGGGCATAATTTCCTCTCTCATGGTCATAACTTGACTTCAGAAGGTTGTATATGTGCTTAGATGCAGGTACTTGACAATGTACCTTGGCCAAAAAGCCCGTATTACTTGAGGAAGAAATGTTTCTCTGGATTTCAGCTAGCCTGTAAGCTGCAGTTTGAGTCATGGTGGAAATTCTCCTTTGAGTTAGTAACATTCAAACTAAATGCAGGTAGTTGGCCACTTTTCAATGTATTCTGCTCAGCACGAGGCAGGTTGAGTCAGTCCCAGTGGTGTGTAGATACAAAGCCCTGTTGACTAATGTCTTCTTAGCTACATGCTTAGGGTGCATTATTCATATATGCAGCATATAGACGTGTTGGCTTGTTTATTTTGCAAATTTATATTGTAAAATGTAGAAATATGAAGGGACTGTAGCATCCATTCAACCACAGAAGAGAAATTCAGGCAATGGTTTATTACCAACCTAGTGACAGATACTGAAGGGGAGCAGTTGAGAGGGTTTTCTAAACTTTTCTCTGTTTTTGAGAGCTAATGTTGGTTCTATGAAAATGGGTAAGGTGGAAAGCAAATTGAGTTAAAAAGAAAAAGGCAGAAAGACTTAAATACTTTCCTGAGTTGTAAAAAGGGGGAGAGGTTAAAAAAGAGAGTAGGATTTGTGTTGTTACATGAGGTATGTGTTGATTTTTATTGCAGCGAGGAGGACATGTATCGTGATGAAGAAGAAATAGAGAGAGAGAAAATACTACTTTGTGAAACAAACTCATCAGGTACAATCAAACTTTATGTGAAGTTTCAAATATAGTATTGCAACTCACTGTAGCACTGATGTGTGATGTCCTGACACCTGCTCTTCCGGGGACTTCTGAGCAGAGATGTGCGTGTTCAACAGCAGTTACTTATGACTGGGTACATTGTACAGTTTGATTCATAAAAAGATCGATTCTCTGTAAAATTAGTTGCTCTTAATATATCATTCCCCGTGTTTCTGTAGTTACTTTATGAGTGAATGTGGATTCTTTGGAAAGCAGTCACGTAGTCTATGTTACAAATATCATGCTTGGAAATTACTCAGTCATAATCATCATAGCAGCATCTGTTGCTGGCATGCCTTGATAACCTCGGCACTACCTGGTTTTGGGATGAAGGCTGTTGGGATTCCAAGGCAAAACTGTATCTCTTTCTGTTATTGTTACTCACTTACTCAGAATGATCTGTCCTCTTTCTCCCTTATAGTCTGGCTGCTGTATGAAGAAGAGAAACTTCTGTCAAATATTTTTCTGCTTGCTAAGAAAATTAAGACTACTTTACTAATTTGTCTTCTTTGCCAATTAATTTTTGCAGAAGAGAGGAGCAGAGCGTTCCCTGTCTTGTTGAACTACATCATAACTTTTCTTCACACGTAGTTTTCAGAACAAACTGATTTTATCCCCTCCCACAGCAATAATAAGCAGGTTGTGCTGCCAGTTTCATTTGGCACTAAAGTTATTTTAATATGATAGTGTACTTAGAAATTTGATTTGCTTTCTACCTTCTTCTGTTTCTTTATAATGTTGCATGTTCTGTTTTGACAGAATATAAATTGAGTGTTTCACCTGAAATGGACATCATGGAATATTGCAGAAAGGAATGGAGAGGAAATACGCCAGCAGCAAAAAGGATGAGAAAGGTAGCAGTTCTGTTTTGGTTAAATTTCATTAGGCTCTTTGATTTTGTTTCCTATATGATCTCCTATGCAGTCAGTCTTTTAAGATAGGAAGTGCAGTAGCAGTGTTTTACACTGTGAGGCCTTGTGAGCAGTTTACAGTTGGCAGAGGCTTTTCTTTGTGCTCATTTCAATTAATGTTTTTAGTAAAGCTACTTGCTGATAATTTAGATAATTAGATAATTTTGATTAATACTGTCCTTTGTTATTATTTTCAATTGAAGTTTTGTATTTTGTTTATGGACATAAAATGCTAATTTTGTGGACTGTTGAAGTGCAGAGCAGATTACCAAGTTTTTGCGTGTAGGCAGGTACCTGAAAGTGGTGAGTTGCATGGGTTTTTAAAAATTTTTCCTGAGATTTTTTTACCAGTTTTTGGATTAATTTTTTTACATTAATCTTGATCTAAAGTGGTAGAAAATAAAGAATAGGTCTTTTGTTGCTTGAAAAGTTTAATGATATGTATGAGTAAACATAAACATACCTTACAAAAGTCAACAACTCCCCATGCCTCCCTCAAGAGATTACTGTGAGAAATAAGGAGACAGGGTAGCTGAGCTGCAGAAGCTGCATTTCAACATTGTGGCTTCTGCTACAACTATGAGTATGGGAACAGGAGGGAGGGAACAAATGTGCTGAGGCAAGTGTCAAGATATTTCAGTATAAACACAAACTTGCCCCGAGGCAGAAACAAACTACATGTGACATATGTTGGTAAGTAGCATCAACTAGTGCTGAAATTTATTTTAAGCATGATTTGTAGTCTTATGTGTGTATGTTGGACATTTCTTGGAAATCTAGGCAAGTCAGCTACCCATATTTCAATGATGTTTATGTTCTGTCATGAAACAAATACCTTTAACAGTTATCTGTTAGATTTCTTCAGTTTCTTGTTTGTTTTTCAGCAGAACTAATTTTTTTTTTCAGAGCATAAAAGCAATCGAACATCCGAAAGGGGTAGTGAGTCAAGCTTTTTTTTTTTTTAATACAATTAGCATTTGGATGATAATATTCCAATATCTCGTATGTTACCAGTGTATGACCTTAAAATGCTTTATTAATGATTTCATGTTCTTTGGATTTTGTGTTTTTCTAGGGATATGAAGCAGTTGCTCAGAAGTTTGCATCTATAAGGAGAATACGAGGTGATAACTATTGTGCTTTCAGAGCAACTCTTTTCCAGGCATTAAGCCAAGCTACCCAGTTACCCAGGTGGCTGCAGAGTGAAGACTTTACTACGGTATGTGTCAAACTGATGTTCAGTAGAAGATCAGTAACAGAACAGTAGAGCAATACTGGGTCTAACCTATTTGATAATCTTATGTTCTCATTTCTCTGTTATGTAATGTATATGCTCACTTGTCAATATCCCCTGAGCTGTGAAGTTGTAGTGTTCAAGACTGTTGTTTGTGCACAGTGATTCTTTCAACCTGGAATTGAGGCCAGATGCCCTTGGTTTCCAGTTTATAATGAATATAAATGTTACTGTTGTGCTTACTGGAATGTCACTTGTCAGTTTTAATGTTGCTCTCTTGGTTTCTTCTCACTGCATATAATGTGGCAATAAGAGATTTTCCACAAGACAGCTGGCAATAACAAAAAATACAATTTATTCTAACATTTGAGAAACACTCAGCTTCTCAAAATTCAAATATCTATTCTTGTGTGCCATATATGGTTTCTCTAGAAAGTGGAATAACAAACTGGATGCTGTAGACTTTGCAGGATGTATGTAATTATCTGTGTCTTAAATGTTGCTTAAAATAAGTGTAAGAGCAACTCCAACCCGACACAAAGAACAGTTGTTGTGGAGCACTGATGTATTATAAAAGCAAGGTATTCCCCTACAAGTAGAAAAAGAATATTCCAGAAATTTTCTTGTGTCAACAAATTCGATTTGATGGTATTGGTGAACATGGAAAAAACCTGTAAAAAGCTGCCTATACAAAAGTGAACTACTTGAGAAGACTAAGGTTCCAGTTGTCAGGATGCCGCTGGGAATGTAAATCGTGAATGTCTGAGGCAGACTGTGTGTAGGATGGCAGTCCAAGTAGAATCACACTGTCCTTACTACCTTTTGCATCACTTTGGAGGACATCTGAAAATTTTTCATTCTGACCACTGTCATTTTAAAGTAAACATCTTGTGATTTTATTTTTGTAATTACTGATGAATATTGTTCTGTGAGGTGATTTACAGCAAGGACATTGCAAAATGGTTTCCTTTTTGTAAAAATCACATTCTTTCAGCTCTCAACCATTTCCACATTATCAGACTAAAGAACCTAGTTTCCCACTGATCCTTTGAAGAGCATGCAAACTTTTTAAAAATTTTGTACTTTGAAGTTTTTGATGATGTTCATCTTTTTTTCTATTTTTTGCTACTGATTCATAGAGGAAAATGTCATATGATAATTAACTTTTTTTTGAAAAGGGTGTACACCTACAAAACAAACTGAAATGATAAATTGTTATGCATCAAAGCAGAAGGCACATAAGAAAAATGCACATGGTGACAGCTGGCAGTACAAATATAACAGGTTTTTTTGGTGTTTTTCTCGTTTTTAATTTAAAATGATGATTACATGCGCATTTGTAGTTGTAGAAGTTACTGGCATGTAATTTTTTATTATTTAGTTCTGTGTGCACAGGATGCCAGGCTGGGGTGGGCGAAGATCTGTGCCTCTCTCACACATACTTGGTTGCCACTAAAGAGAACACATTACTAGTCTGGAGTCTTAATAAACTGCAAATGGGCTGGTGGTGGCTGATGGCATAAGTGCTGCTCTAGCCAAGTGTTTACTCCATTGTGAGACACAAGTTGCTCTTCCAGTTCTAGCAGTAAGATGGGTTAATAGATGGAGTACAAAACTGGACATGCAACTGCCAGGATGTCCTTCAAGGGAAGTGTGAAAACTCTGAACTGAACAAATGTAGCACATGAGCAGTAAAGGAGACAGTTCTGAGGCTAAGGCATGATTTGATGCAGCAGCGAATTCCCAAGTTGTTTTCTTCTTTAATAAAAAAACCTTTCCCAGAGTGCTTGAATTGTGTTCCTTGAAAAGGAAACAGTTTGTGTGTTCTGGACAAAGTAGTTTGCAGTCCACCAGGACTTCGGGGTGATCTGATGGATGTCATTTTATCTTCTGCTGGTTCAGGAACAGTTTAAAACACAGTCACTGCCATCTATCTGCTGTTGGGAGAGTGTTTTAATTTAAAAAAACCAAAAACCTCAAAATAACAAAAAAGAAGGCATGAGTAACTTGGTGATTAATTTTTCCAGTGCTTATGTGTTTGTTAGATCTGGAAATAGTAATAGACCAGTATTCTGATGCTTACCCAGCAAATACTACAAATATCCAGTTGTTTTTGGTTATGGTTCTATTAGTATGATATCTGTTGAGAAGGGTATGTGAAGTATTGTTTTAAGGTGCAAAATGTTAAAAAAATAAAATATGCAAGTTGGTGACTTTACCTTTGCAGACTTTTAACTTAAGCTGCCTTTTCCTTTCTCAACTTCCAGCTTCCTGAAAACTTGCTGAGCAAGTATGACTGGATCAAGCAGTGGCAGCTCAGACAGAAACCTGGCAAGAGGATGGGAGAAATAAGTGATGAAATAAAAGAGTATTTAATACTTCTAAGGAAAAAGGTAGGAAAAGTATTTGTATATTCTTTGATCACTTGCAAATAAGAAAAGTGACAAAGATTTTTGAATGTGGAGAATTTAGCATAAGGATGCTTTCAATAGTGAAAGTCCCTTTTCTGTATGTATACTGCAAAAAAATCAAAATAAGTAAAGAATGTCTATTCAGATAGAGGCATCTGGTCATTCAGTACTTGCAATAGCCTGATGCTGGAATTAATTTGCAAGCAGCTCTGCAGAAAACTATTAATTAGACAGATTTCAGTGAAGACATTAATGTAACAGAGTAGCTTTCTGTCCCTATTATTTCTTGTGTTTATTTGAAGGAATGATGTACACTGGACAAATCCTTTTGCTATCTGGACAAGGTTAAGGAAAGAAAAACACAACAATACTGAAGTAATTTCAGAAGAGTAGATTTGTTCCATTTTTATACATTTATTCTAGGTCATAGGAGCATGACTGTGCCCTTAAGTGTTCATACTATATTACCTAGCCCCATGCTTTCTCCCTCTTGGAGCTCTGTAACCTTTTAAAAAACTCTTCAGTTGTTCCTGTCTTACTGTGAATGCAAATTCTCTTCTTGTGAAGGCTTTTAAGAGTATTTGGAATATTGCATTCACCGGTTTGAGGGGTGAAATGAAATACACATTTTGAATAACAGAAATGTAAAGAATATGAAGTATGTAGGCTTTATGGTGCAGGAAACAAAAAGATTTTTACCTTAATGCATATTGTCCCACAGCAATATTTGTTCTGCCACTTTGCCGCAATTTCTAGCATCCCTTCCTTTTGCTTTGCTTATGGATTAATTTAAGCAAAATCAGACTAAGTCAGCCTGACCATGATTAGGGTACAGTTGTGGAAGTATTCTGGATTGTTTTTAAAAAGGCACAAAGCCCTTCATAAGTTGAATTGCGGGTACCTGTGCTGAGCATCTGACAACTCACCAGTAGCTTTTTACAGCTCTTGCAGGGTGATGACTGTTGATTTGTGTTGTGTGTGACGGTTTGTTTCTTGGTTTGTTTTTTTCCAGTGGAAGAATATAAGTGAAATAAAGGGTCCCCTTGAGAAACAAGAAGCTTGTGATAAATTGTTTAAAAATGAAGAGGAGGAGTATAGTCTCTATGAAGCGCTGAAATTTTTGATGCTTAACACTGCCATTGAATTATACAATGCCGATAAAAGTGGAAGAAGAGTGCCTGTCTTCTCCTGGCTCTTGTTTGCACGGGATACATCCAGCAACCCTTGTCAGTTAATGCATAATCACTTGAATCATATTGGTCACAGTGGAGGCCTTGAACAAGTAAGGAGAGATTGTTCTTAAAGTGTTATTTTCCTGTTTTGGAGTTTTTAGTTTCAAGTGGTTTAAGAAATTTCCCAGCTTTTGTTGGGCTGACTGAAGCATCTGGTCTTCCTTTGGGAAGAATATATTAGAACTGCTTGCTTGCAGTGAGAGTCTGTAAAGCCCCTCCTCTGAAACACCAGGTTTTGCCTGGTGGCTGGTGGATAGCATTCTTTAGAAATAGGGGTTGCTATTAGAACACTTGTATTGGTCTCTGAGTTGTTACGTTTTTGAAAAATAACATGATAAAAGCTAATACTCAAATTAGGAAAACCATGTGTAGCACATACACAGATAAATTCTGATTAGCTTATGAAAGTTACTGTTTTACACATGGCATTAATGGCACACATATTACAAAAAAGCCCCAAACCAAGATGAGGAGTAGTTAATGAGCTGAATAGACTGAAAGATTTTGGAAACATAATTTTAAAAAATCCCATTGAATTCATTACAAGCAGGACACTGCAATTAAGTTCACAACTTAATTGTAGCTACTAGAAACATGGAAGTATTATGTTTTGGTTTTGTTGCTTACCTTAAAAATCTGACAGCTGCAGTATAGATGGGACAGTTTGCTGTTTCTGTGAAAACAGGTGATTCATTGGTGATTTTTTGCTGCTTTTTAGTCAAGAAGTTTGAGTTGCCAGTTTTTTGTGCTGACTGTATTTATTTATTTCAGTAAGATTCTTTGTAAATTGTTATTTAGAACAGGATATGCTTGGCACTGTAGTAGACAAAGTAGAAGCTTTTTACAGCTTTTTCTCAATTCCTTCTCCTGTCAACAGGCTTTGTAAGAGCTTTCCATTTACTTTTTGTTTGGCTGGAAAGTTCAGAGTACTCTGTAAGAGTGAAAGGATCATTGCCTGAAACCTGCTCTTGTCTGGTTTTAAGTGACTTAGCAGGATGAACACTGATGCAAGAGAATGTCTTTCCTACCTGCTTGTGGCAGTAGGATACTCTCTGTAAAGTAGTTTTTCTTTAGGGTTATTTTACTATGTCATTGTGGATTTGAAGACTTTGTTGTTAAATGCATGGTATCATAGAGGAGTATGATGGAGATACTGAATGAGAGGTGCTCAGGTATAGGACTTCTCACTTCATAATTTTTGTCTTTGAAAAATTACATCTGATGGGTATTAGTGTAATATTTTTATGAGGAAAATCTTGTGGAAGGTATATTGAATTTTACACAAATATTTGTTTTTTCCAATGCAGGTGGAAATGTTTCTTCTTGCTTATGCTCTGCAGTATACCATCCAAGTGTACCGACTCTATAAGTACAGCACTGATGAGTTCATCACACTTTACCCCAATGACCCAGAGGAGGACTGGCCTGTGGTGACTCTCATAACTGAAGATGACAGACATTATAATATTCCAGTAAGAATGTGCCAAGAGACGATGCTGTGAACAAGTAATTTTTGGTAGACAAACCCGTGCTGCTTATGGAGGTTTCCCATACTATTTTGAAACAAGACAACGACAAAATCCATGTGATTAAATCAACACCTTGAAATCTGTGTTTTGGAAGTTGACATCTGAAATAAAGTATCAAATAGGTACTATCTTAAATAGTAAAAGTTTGGCAAGCATGGCTTTGTTTTCCATTAAAAAAAGGAAGCTTCTGCAGTCCTTTTTTAGAAGGACTTACTCTGAATAAAATTGCCAAAACTATAGATTTATTCCTTTTATTTCTTTTAGTGAGGCTCTGTGGTAAGACATGAGCTAACCTTTTGCTCCCCAAAATAATAATTGAAATTTCTGGGAAAGTAAGGTGGCAGTGTCTTGGCAGATGTTTGTAATAGTGCTTAGAAGCCATTTATACAAAATTGGGTCGTGGGAAGTAATAAAACTCTTTTGCAGTTGGAATTCAATGCCTGCTGTGGTTTATGCTATAAGAGAGATATTACTTAAGGTTTTCTAATGCTTTGGGTTGTTTTTTCCTACATAAGTGTCTCTTACTTAGAAGCCAGTTATCTGTTACACTGAAAATGAGCTGCTCTTCCCCTTTCAACCTGTGGAGAGGGATGTGGCAAATACAATAAGGGAGTATAAAAGTTGTTTGATAGTCAGTCACAAAGTCAAAGACTACACAGAATTCCCACTTAAATTATGACAGCTGATAGGAGATAGACACATGTCTCTTAACTTCCATGTCTGTTCATGTTATTGTTCCTGTAGTGTTAATCCTCTCTGGCAGCTGCTCTGGAGAACATGAGGATTTTAATTTGTCCAGGGAGTGCAGTAGATGGGAATAAACTTTTGGTGCAGCTTACTCCTCCCAAGAGTGGAGATACGAGAGGTTTTCTGTTCCTGCTTAGTTATTCATTATGCTTTAAAACTGAAAGAATACAGAATGTATCAGATGCTGGAAGTGCTGTCAGATCTTTAAAACGTAATTAAATAAAGAAGCATTCAGCTTTTAGGTTCAAGTAGAAGTATGTCCTACAGATGACTTTTGGAACAAGAGAGTGAAAACTGATTTAACTGAAATGCTGGTCATACACGAGTCACTTAGAGGGCCTTTGTATGTAAATGGGGTAAGTTTATAAAAACTTCTCATTTGAATATTCTGGACAAAGTGGCATGCAAAATTCTTCTGTTCGAGTTGAAATTAATTTGTTAACTATTATTGTGAGAGGTGATATACACAATGAAACTGTATTCACAATGTTCTAAAGCCTTTTAAACACACTAATGAGGCTTATCATGTACTCTGTTATATTTGTCATGTTTTCATTGCCTTCTAAATCAATTCGTTTGTTACTGAAAATTTCTGGGAGCTATAAGGGAATAAAAATAAGTTTAATAAATTTATCGGCAGCATTTTGTTTCTTGCTTTATGGCCTATACTTTATATTTTTAATGTTTCAATTTTTGAAATCTACGTTGAAGTTATTTTGTTCGTGAAAGCTGTGAAATAAAGTAACCTGTGTAAAAGAAGTAATTATTGGCTGCTTACACAAGGGCAGTGCAACCAAGTAATTCCCTGAATTGCTGTTATCCAAGAAAAGCTGAAGAGGAGGAAAAATAAATTAACTTTTTCAACTTGCAACTCTCAGCTCTGATAGAAAAGTTGAAGTTATGATTTAATTAACTGAAATTATCTAATTGTGATACATTATTGAGACTTAACACCTCTTTGAAAAAGAGGTGCAAACATGTAGAGTGGTAGTTCTGAACCTATGACAAAAACCTCTAAAGCAGAGGCTTTTCAGGGGCTGAGTTTGTAGCCATTAGGGCTGGAAACAACTCACATAATTGGCTTATGTATTGAACTGGAAAAGTGGACTGGGCACAAGATGGATTGGACTTCTGCTGTCTACACAAAGCTTTTATTTTGCCTTTATTCTGTTTCCTAGTAAGTTTTAAAGGATGCCTGGTGCTGCAGCAGACAATCTATCCAAGCTCAGCCTGGGTGCAGCTCAGAGAAGCCTGATGGTGTCCTGTGGGAGCTCACCAAGACCTGCTGTGTTTGGTTCAGGACTGCGCCTTTGTTCTGACAGCTGAGCCAAAGCTTGGCCAGCTCTTGGCCAAGTGTATTTTTGTGTGACAGCAACAGTCCTCTCATCCAGAACTAGTGAAGGAGGCTGGAGATCCACGTGGGAACTTCTGTCTCACTTGGGTGGCAGATGTGCTCAGAGAACCATGTAGATGTTGAAGGAAGTGGGGAGAAGGGAGCTCTTGCACTGTGTATTGAGTGCAGGGCTCGGCTTGTCATCTTGTGTCCCTGGTATATAAATAGCGTTGGTTGTGCAGCTCCTGCGTCTTGTTTTCTTCTGGACATAACTGCCATTTGTTTTCCCACTATGCTAGCTGACAGGACAGGACCGAGAATGTCTGAAGATGACCAAATGTACTTCATAAATGCTCCCTTCTTTGCTTAATGCTGGAAGGTGATAGGAGCCATGTTCTCAAGCTGGCTGCAATAAATATTTGTGCTATGACATCGACTAATGTGCTCCAAGCCAGACACATTCAAAGAATATGTCCATTTTTTTATTTCTTGAGGAGAACTTCAGGCTCTTGGAAAATAAATGTTATTAATTCCACAGAGCTGAAAGGGAAGCAGGGAAATTCAGCATTGTAGAAGCCTCCCAAAGAAGGCGTCCCTCTAGTCCTCTTTCCCCAGAGCACTCATTTCTGCCTGGATGCTGATGAAATTCTCTTCTATTCACAGCTCCTGTGTAAGTCATTGGGTTGGGGAAAAAAACCCACCCTGAAATGTACTGAACCTTTGAAGAACTGGTCAGTACTGAGTGAAAATTGGTTTATCAGGGCTCTTGGGAGGATACTGCGGCATGCTGAGGAAGGAGGGGCACACTGTGATCACCAGCTGAATAGTTTGCCCAATTTGCCTTTTTTTGGAGTTGTGGGGTTTGGGGTGGTGGTTTTAGACACCTGCCCACAAGGTCTTTGACTGGATACATTTCCTTGGGCAGTGGCAGCAGTCAGCTGCTGCAGGGGCTATAATAAGTGGTCTATGCATGTGCTCTTGGGTGTCAGGCTTTCAGTCTGAAAAATACAGTACTTTAATTGAAAAAAAAACAATTCCTCGTTTTATTGAATTAATTTTTTTTTATGTAGGCTTAACACGGTGAGTACCTTTCTCCTCGCATCTCTTTTACCCTTTTAGAATCTCATACTTCTGCAACCACTTGTGGCTTGCTGGGATGGGATAGAATTCAGACACTGCCCTTGTTACATCTGTTGTGCACCATACAACTTAGATTGAAAAAGCAAAACAAACAAAAAACCCACAAACAAAAAAAAAAAAACCAAAACAACCAAAACCTGGCTACAATGAATATGAAACAAGTACCATCCTTCTGAAACAGTCTTACAACACTTCACAGACCATTCTCTGGAAATGTTCACTCCTGCCTTGGAGAGGAGCCCCTCACCCGGGTCCATCCTCCCTCCAGGTCTGTCACCAGGTGTCCCTGCAGGCCAGGGGACAGCCCAGGCTCCCACACCGCCCAGCTGGTGGCACCCGCAGCCCTTCCTTGCTTTCCCTCCCAAGGCACAGCCAGGGCTCCTGCTGGCTTGTCACTTCACCGTGGTTCTCCCGCAAATTCGGAGGTGATGATGCACAAATACCGACCGTGCTGAGGAAATATGGTATGGCCAAAATGCTTTGCCTTGTGACCTAGTGATCTGCTGACCTTTGCCTTGTCATCCAGTGATCTCAAAAGACCACGGTTCAGCAGCATCAGCCTTATCTTGTGTGACAGGATATGTTAGTTGAAGTTCTTAGTGTATAGGTGGGTGAAAGACATTTCGAAGATGTGGAACACTGTGAAATGAAGTGATATTTTTCCTGCCTTTACGTTTTTAGCTTTTTGAATATCAAGTAGTTCATCTGTTTTACACCTTGAATAAGAATCTGCTAGTAGGAGCTGAAATTTGTGGCTCGCCCTCTCTTTGGCTGCTGAATATCTGGTTTTGTTTATGTATTCGTCCAAACCTTCAGGTGATGTATTGAGGCATGTGAGTCTTCACAGGCAGAATCATTCTGTAACAGTGAATCCTGAGCAATGCTTCTGGGATAACTTACTCCTGCTTCACAAACATGAGGCTTCATAGTGTCAAAAATAATGTATGGTGAGAATCTGAGGCTGGATTCTCACATTGTCCAAGAGTAAATCAAATAACTTTTAAAGTGTATAAACCTGTTAGTTTCCAACTGCAGTTGAAGGCACACAAAGCATATTTTATTTTTACTGTGCTTATTATATTGAGGAAAAAAACAGTTGTAGTCGAGATACTTATGAAGATTTAAAGTATCTTGAAAAACAGAATATTATTGCCTGTACTGCTTTTAATGAGATGATAAAAATTATTTCTAGCTGAAAGGAAAAGGAAAAAGGGATTGGAGCAGTGCTTAGGGATGTTTAAAGCAAATCTGTGATAGCTTCAACAATCACATGGTTTGTAAGGCACATGTATGAAAGGCCCGGGTATAAATACAATGCCCCAACACCCCATGCCATGGATGCTCATTCTGGTGTGTCTGCCTTCCCAAAAATACATAAAACAACAGCATGGAAAATTCAAAGGAAATAACTGTGTGAAGTTTCCTTAAGGAGCTAGGAGGGAAGGTGTAAGGTCTGCAGGGGAGGCATCATGTTGTACTGCAGGGACTGTTATGATCGGTGGGGCTTGCCACCAAAACCCCTGGCTCTTTAAAGAAATGCTGCACTGGAGGATGTGGGAATTAACCACCTGTGCATGATAGGTGAGCTCAGCACAGAGCAATCTGTTTTGGCTGTAAGTTTGGGAGCACCAGTTCCAGCTGCTGGGAAAATGTCTGCTCATGAGACAGGTTTTATATCAGGTAGAGGAAGGAGGCCCATTTTTCACAGCTGCAGAACAGCCAGTGTAGAGAGTAAATAACTGCTACTTGACTTTCCTGGGTAGTCAAGCAGTACTCAGGCTTTGGTTTTCCTCCCTGTGGGTGTCCATGCATGTCGCAGGGACTGGGAGAGGGTTTGCTGTGGTCATCCAACACATCCTCATTCCCAAGTGTCGCTTACAGGCAATGGTGAGGCTTCTGCTCCGCTAGTGCCGTACCTCTGTTAGTGTCAGTACTTTTTCACCTGTCTGCAGTAAGAAGCCCTTTTCCTTGGCACAGAATAGGTCTTCCCCCAGCAGCACGGATCCTGTAGACCTCCAGCAGAGCTCATTCTGCTACTTTGTCACTGATTTTTGGACACAAAAGTAAATGCTGTGCAGAACCACCCACGAGTAAGAGGGTTTCTGCCTGGAGTTGGGCACTTTCTCATCTGCGTGCCCTTTGGGGGAATAAAATGGATAATATTTCAATATATACCATTAAGGAAGAGCTAATTGCCATCATTAGCGATGGAGGTCAGAGGAGGGGCTGCTGATGAGTGTGAGGGAGAGGAGACTTTCAAGACTACAAGCTAAGAAGGTGAAATAATAATGCTTATTTGCCCTCAAATTGCATATCTCACTTTTTACCTGCTTCAGATCAGGCCCTTTCTTTCTTGGGAAGAGTGAAATAAAGCCTACAAAGTCTCTGAAAGAGAAAGCTTAGTTTGGGAAGTGTCAGACTGGCCATGATGTGACTCTGTTTGGCTTTGCTCAGTCAGCTCAAAGCAAAGCAGTGTGGCAGTAATTCTCAAACCTAAACAGGCTCTGGTCTTCCAAGCCCTGGGATGCTGACTCCCGTGGCCTGGCCTCATGGGCAGGTGCAGAGAACCAGAAAGCACAAGGGCAGTGTCTTTTTCTGAGCCCTACCCAAGCTCTATTTTTTTTCCCTATTTTTTTTAGCATAGCCTCCTGCCAGGGCAGTGCTCTGGGCAGGGAGGGCTCAGGCAGGTCAGGGACTGCTCCGTGCATGGGACAGCCGTGCCAGCAGGTGCCAGCAGCCAGAGAGTGCACGCCTTGAGTGGGGCAGAGATGGAGCATTTGCTGGTGTAGACACCCTGATTATGTTCTCTGCTCTGCTCAGCCCTCCTGCTCTCTGACAGGACCTGGATATAAGCCAGTCCTCTCTGCAGCCATGGCTGGAGAGTGGGATGGGGGAGCTGGACAAGGCGAGAGCCAGTTCAGGGTTCTCTGAAAGTCCCCTGGACAGCCCTGCACCAAGGTCCAGGAGAAACAGAGCTGTTGTTCCCAGCCTTTGACAGATGCCAGGGGCATGAGAGGGTGGTCAGAGGGTGGTCGTGGAGCCCCACAGGGAGGAGACAAGAAGAAACAGGCAGGAACTGAAGGGCTGGCAAGGTGCAGGAGACCCTAAGGCTGCATCTCTCTGCTGTGGGCCAGTGTAAGGAGAGCTGAGGCACCGGGATCCCAAGGGGTCTTAAGCAAAGTCTTACCATGGTACCTCTCCAAGACTATTTAAAGCCAGTGGCTGCTCAAGTGTCAAAACACTAAAAGCCAATCTTCTCACTGGCTCTGGGTGGCTCACATTTTGTCATTTGGGAGTACTTAAGGAATGTGTTCAAAATATAAAAAACCCGTTGATTAAGAATGCTTTTGTAGCTTCATAAGAACAGCTTTGGTGACTTGCCAGATGGATCAATCTTCTCCTGGCACTTGAATTTGCCTCAGCCTGATGAGAATAATGCTCTCCTTTCAAATACTGTCTGTTTAACAGGAATGATAAAAATATTTGATCTGGTATAGAAAATGTATTCTGACCATGGTATTTCCATATCAACAACACTTGGAGGCTTTGTAGAAATGAAGAATTTGTCTTGCATCATTTTATGGATACTTTTGGATTTCATTAACTTCAAGTTAAGACCTTGCAGTGGGTAGCATCATGCTCATAATTCAAAAACAATCTGAGTGTTGGATTAATTTCTCACCAGGAGGTATATTTTGCTTTTTCCAAATGAGAGGAGCATTTTAGACAATGTCAGATTATCAGAATTAATAAAAAAGAAGAAATCAGAATCATGAATCATATGCAAACTGTTAGAACTTTAATTAAAGTAATTAGAATATGAAAGCTATTGGACAATGTTGGAGCACAGATCCCCCTCAAAGAAAGCATGGATCATTCTTTTTAACAATGCAAAAACGTACATCTATGTTAAATACATAAACAGCACTTAATTTTAATGCAACAGATACTTTTACACTTCTGACCTTAGCAGTCATTTTAAAAATGTACAAAGTTTTAACCTTCATTTTTTGTTTAAAGAAAACCCACGTGTTTAAAGCAAAGCAAAATATCCATTAAAAAAACAAACCAGCAGCTTTAGTATGTGTACAAATTACAGAAAACAACATTTATTTTGAGATAAACAAACTGGAATTCTATAAGTATGATAGAAAATGATGCATGAGGTAACATTTAATTTAAAATCTAGGATCCCTGTACTGTAGTTCCAAACAGTGTTCTGGCTTGACACCTACAGTCCTTACAAAATTGACTTGTTTAAGTAGTCGAGGATGGCTATTAGGCACACTGCTTTGCATAAAGACAGCTTTATCCTAAGAAAGAATCTGATGTTGATGCTGAAAGATATTGTGAAAGAAATGAAAACCCACTGATATCTCTCAGTTGAAATATACATTTGCCTAGTTCTCAGATTTACCTTCAAATTATAGGAACAAACTGAAAAATGGGACCTTTTTTCTACATTAATGTGTTGACAGAGAATTGACCTTAATCCCAGGGCAACTTTGGCAAAGTGTGGCTAGCTACTACTTTTTGCCTCTTTCAGCACTGCTGTTAGCCTGCTGAGAACAGAACAAAATGTTGTCCTGCAGAATAATCCATGGTCAGAAGGCCAGGCTGGGAAAAAAGGAGGCTCCCAAACTTCCTTTCCCCTCTTTCCTGAGCAAGAGTCTTCAGATTTTGGGTTGCTTTTTTTTTAGGATGCTGCTTCCAAACACTACTTCTCAGTCTCAATTCTAAAAGTATTCCTGTTAAAACTAAAACCAAGTCAATTTTAGAGAACCCAAAGGCACAATTAGAACATGCAAATATGAATTCAGTTTTTAGGCATTTCAGTGACACTGTTCCCTGTAGTATCCAAACACCTTTCACGAGCATTAGTGAATGTTATCCTTATAGCACCCCTCTGAGACTGGAGAACCTTGTCCTTGCAGTATCATGTTACAAATGGTGCAGTCTGACCTTGCCTGATCTGGTCAGAGGTATATTTATTACGAAACTGCAACAGAACTGAGACTTCCTGGGAGTCACTGCTACACAGTTTGGTTCTCCTCCATGATGACTTCTTGCTGTGAAGACAGAACAGTTCTCAGCTGCTGCTTCTCTACTTTAGGCTTTGCTCAACGTTTGTAGTTTCCTTCTAGAGTGACCTTGTGGCTGGCCCTGCTCAAGTATGCAAAGGTGGAGAGGGTGGGCTGTGTGACACTGGCTTGTCTACTGCAAAAGGCACAACAAAGTTTGCTGTCTGTTGTGCTCCTAGCACTACAAAGTTTGTGTTTCTCTGTGTTTCAAAGTTTGTGTTTCTAGGATCTACTGAGATGCCCAGTAGCCTTTAAATGCCAGAGAACCTTTCACTAAAGATGATAAATGAAGGGCTTGTGGCTCTCTCTGCCCACCAGTGTGGTCCTTGCAGGGTAACACAGTGCAGGGTTTTGCAAAAGACACTTCAGCTCATTCATTTGCAGCCGCCTGTCCGTCTGTCCACATACACACACTCACTCCTCTACACTCACATGTGCTCCTCCTCAGAAGCTTTCTGTCCCATGCAGGTGAAACAAGTCTTTCTCAGAGGGAATGCTGCTGAGCTGGGCTGCCCAAACCCCATGAAATCCATTTCAGCTGTTTCACCAGAGAGAGTCAAGTCCACTTTGAATTTCTGTGGCCTGTGGTGGCAAAATGCCCTGCCAAACAGCACAAGCAGAGCAGGGGGCTTTCACACTACCTGCGATCCCAACTTCAGGTCTCTTATCACAAACCCTCCATAGGTGCTTGGCTTCACAAAACTAAGGCGGAGGCAGTAACACCACAAAATAATCTAAATTATCTAAAATAAGGGAGCAGACAGAGCAATGTTCTGAAAGATCAAAACCTGACATGATTTGAGCTTGATTGCCTTTATGATTCTGGGGGCTGTTTCTGCCATTTGAAAACACAGGTTAAGCCTTTCATCCTGTGAATATGCTTTTAAAAAATATACAAAGTCATTGCAAATAATTTTATTAAACCAAGTGAAAAACTTGTTGATGTTAATAAGCAAGGAAATGTCATCTACAAAAATAGGTATCTTTAACTTTTTTCGAGATTTTGCTTTTGCAGTTTTGTGGTGCTTGCAAACACGGTGGATAAAATCTGTTGATCTAAGTAACCAGTTAATTTAGTGCCTGTAGCCTTCCAATTGTTTCATTATAGCTTAAGAGGGAGTTTTTGTTCATCATAATAGACACAAAAGCAGAGTTACCTTTGCTTTGAAGAGCAAACTACAAAATTGAGCAATTAACACTAGTTCCAGGCTCTGCTGTTTTCTGCATGTGTACATACACCTTACGTGCCACCCAGTCAGTAGTCTCCTTAAAAGTTAATGAAATATTTTTTTTCAGTTCTGCAATTTTTTATTTGCATTTCTGTTGTGGGTTTTTTTGCTGAATTATGGATAAAACTGCTGTTCCAATTTTTACATCCTTTCCTAAGAGGGGATTTATATGCTCTCATTTGCAGATAGGCCAAGCCATTCTATTACATAAATGTAAGTATTTACCTTGCATTACCTTGATTACAAAGGGGAGTTATGAGAAAGGGTAGCTTTTTTTAAACGCTGAATGATGCACATGAAGAGAGGTGGGAGGAAGCAGGTAATAAGTGCATTTGCTTGCTGTTTCCAGGCAGTTTTGCTTAGACAGTTAATGGGAGAAGTGCAGTACAGTACTCAAATACTTTATCTGCAGATACAATAGCTTGTTTTTGCTTTGCTCTCGTTGTGGGCTCCCAGAGGGTGGGAGGGTACTGTAAAGCTGGCTCTGCAATACCAAAGTTTTGTCATCAGCAAAAGAATCTGTGCAGCTCAACATTTTTGCTCACATACCTAAATTGTAGACCCCTATTAGGCACTGTCTCTCAATCCTGAACCAAAAGCCTAAAAAGAGCCAAGCAATCTTAAATCCTTTAAGATGAATGGACCTCTCTAGGTTCCTGGTTGAGAGAACAATTTATGTTGTAAGGGGATTGCAGTTTTCTTGCTAAGTCCCCCTCCATTCAAAGCAGGGCCACCTTTGATACTGGACCAGGCTGCTCAAGTCCAGATGAATTTTAAACCTAATGGATTGCCCCTGTTAATCAAGCTTTTCAGCTCATTGTTATACATTCAGTTGTGAAATCTACAAAGCCTGCATGCCTCAAACTATTCTGTGCTGCTTTGGGGTGCACTAACTTTGCTGGAAAAGTCTGGGTAAAGGTTTTCACTACTAAGTCACACGGTGGCTAGACTTAAGAAATTAACTCGAATTAACTAATTTAATTATTGATTTTAGATAAAGATACCCCCCCAATTCCTTCTAATTCTTGACTCTTCTTTTCAGCTTAGCAAATGTGAAGTAAAGAACAGTCCATCAAAGAAGAGTTTTGTTGTAAGCTACTTTTTAATCACACCGTTAGTTGACATTCAGTCAGCATGATGATTACATTTTCCTTCTCAAAATGCCAACAGACAAAATAAGCCTAGCAGGAACCTCCAGAAGAAAATGAGGAGATGTCTGAAGACACTGAACTCGGAATGACAGAAAATAATGAGGTAAAAGTAATAAATTTATTTGAGCAGTGACAAGGTTTGGTAAAACTAAGGAAAAGTTTCCCCTCAGGATTACAGTCAAAAGAGCGCCTAGAAATATACTGCCATTCTTCTGTTTTACTGAGATGGATTGGATGTCATGGTTATGAAATGCTGAGACTGAAGCTTACTCCCTAACCCTACAATTAATTTGCAAGAGCTGCAGCCAAAATGCCCTTCTGTGCAAGTCTGTGCTCGAAGCTGAGCCTAAAGCTCGATCTCTCTGCCCCCGTATTTTGTCTTTAGCCTTTTTGTTCAGAAGGTGCCAATTACTGAGAAGTCTGGCAGTGGTTTTGCTGAGGATTGCATCTCTGCACTGACAATTGAACTTGGCTCTCCAAAGCAAATCCACAGAAGCTGCCTGAGCCCGAGCTTGGAGCCAGGGCTACCCTGCATCCCAAGCCCTCCCACTGCTCTGCAGGGCTGCTGCAGTTTGTGACCACGCTTGGACCCAGTTTGCTGCTAAGCTGACAATTCTGCCTTGTTTCACCATGCTGCCAGGCTGCTATACAGGGTGCTGCAGGGCACAGAATAAATTCAGAGCTCCTCTTTCTAACTGGGACTCTACCACAAGCCTCCACACCCTGTTCTGCACTGCAACCTTTCCACAGGACCTTATTCCCTTCAAAATAGATGGTTTGCTGTACTGTAGTAGAAAGCCAAACATGAACGAGGGAAGGGAATCCTAATATTTTATGGTTAAGCTGGTATTTGGAACATGCCAATTTACTACTAAAATAGTGATAATTTTGTCATGTTTAATTAATACTTAAGTGACATTTCCCCAGTGCAGCCCTGTCAGCTACTCAGAAACTGGAAGACACATCATGCCTCCTTACTGCACATTATAAAACCTGCACACTGGTTTATTTCTGCTTGAATCATTGCCAAAGATATTTCACACTCCTGTCTCTGAAGGCTCCTCCACTGGGAAACCAACATTCTTAGAAGTGATGTTATATGGACACACTGCTCCTCATCCTTCAGTCCCTTTCCAGGGCAGATGAAGGGGAAATGGTGTTTTCTGCCCTCTGTTTCCCTCACCTCCACACCATGCTGCTGTTTTTAGGAGGGATATACTGTATCTGTATGATTTTCAACATGCCCTCTTTCTCTCCCAGCCCACTAATCTAAGTCATGTTTTAGCTTAATAGTATAGGGTCTGCTGCTTCATTGACACTTTTTTGTAGCTTAAATTGCAATTTTAAAAAATGGCTTAGTATTAGTCCCACACTGAGATCATGTTTAGACTTGAACCCTTGTTCCAAGGGACTATTCAAAGGCCACAACAAACTTGCCTGCTCAACACTTTCCTATACACACCCGTACACGTGTGCATGGCTTTCCAAGGGTTGCTGCCACTCTCTGTGTAACAACCAGCTGCACTCCAGGCTCTGCCAGCCATGCCACAACCACACGACCTGGGTGAGAGGCGGAGCCCATCCTGCCATTCCCGCACTGTCCTGCACTCCAGCAGCAGGGGGGCTGGGATGCTGAAACTGCAGGATGCTCCCTCCCCTTGCCACCTTGCAGCCCAACACAAAACCCTGCCCGACGCCTCTGGCTGCCCGGGTCTGAAACATCCTTTCTCCCTTCTTTTTGAGCCCGAGGCGCCATCCCACAAAAGAAGGCGCTCCTGCCTTCAAAAGGTTTCTGTTCGTGGGCCGTGGCCCGCCCTGAATCAGCTGCATTCATCAGCCAGCCCTCCGTCTGGGGCTGCTTCTCTCTGGCTGCAGATTCGGCAAACACCGAGCAAGAGCCAGATATAAATCTCCTGCTCAAAGGAAATATTTAGCAGCAGAATGAGCAGGAAACAAAAAGACTTCTCTGTTACTTACCCAATCCTCTGACTTAGGGCGGCTCTATCTAAACAAGCAGGGATCTGAGCCCTCCTGCCCGGAGCGGCGGTGCCAGAGGGGATGGGGAGCGGGAGTGCCCCGCGCCTGGGAACGGCGCTGCACCCGCAGGACTGCGGGCACTGCCTGGGAAACGCAGAGCTCTGTCCATCGAGTCCCGTGCTTGGTGAGCGTGACAGCCTGCTCAGGGCAGTGAGGGGGAAAACTGCAGGGTTTTCTCTTAGTTCTGAAAAAGGAAAGCTCAAGACACATTAACATATCTTTATGTACTTATTAAAAGCCGAGGAACATTAATCCACAGCTTATGGGTGTTCTGCTCTTATTTTCCACTATGTGAGCTGCTCTGCAATACAAGACGTAAGATGCAGATCAATTTCTTTCTCTTTTTATTGTAACTTCGATTGTGTAATTCAGTCTTGGAAAGGCCAGGTCTCCACATGAATTCATTCAGATGATAGTGCTGCAGCTCTCCGATACAGAAACAGGATGGGTTTCTATTGCAAAATAATTACCACAGAGAGAGATAGCCACTTCATAAGCAACGGCACAAGAGAGACACAGCTAAGCCATTTTACTAGAACTCAAGGAAGCACTTTTGGAAAGGAAGAAGTGCAGGACAGGGCACGTACCAGCATCTACCTGACAAGACCTCACACTATCGGTGATGCTCTGACTGGGGCCTTGGCCACAAAGGATGTCTGTCCCCTCCCAGCCTGTAGCCCATCACACTGACTGCTCCACCAGCCCAGCTCAATTTTCCACTGAAACGGAGCAGTGAGGTTTCAGGAGGCTGCTGAAGCTCCTGTCAGCAGTCCCAGTAGCAGGCCCAGTGTCTGGAAGGGACAGAGGGAGAGCTCGCTCCTGGCTGAGCACCCTGCCCGGCTGGCTGGGACCCCCTCCCTGCAGAAATGCCATCACGTTTTGTTAATCCAGCAATGTAAAGAAATACATGACCTGCAGGAAGCAGAAAGAGATGCAATGCACATGTCCTTATGTCACTGCTTCAATTCTTGCCCAAATCCCATCACTCCTGTGCTCATTCAGTATCTTGCAAAGTAAAGGACTAGGAAGTATTACACACACAACTGAAAATTTATCTTTTACAGTGCCATTTGTTTAGCTCTGTCTGACCAATTAATTTTTTTATATTTGTTCATCTTTTATCTAAAGTACAAGCCTCAGAGTTACCAGTTGTTTTCAGATTTTTATTTTTGGGTGCAATCATTATCTTAAAAACACTGGTAATGCTCAAAATTCTTCAAAAATACTGCTGTTTGAATTTTACTCATGTATCAAAAGAAATATTACACAAAAATATTTTCCTGCTTCATCTCTACAGTTCCTGAAAAACTGCATCTTGTGGACTTGGAGACAAATGTACTGGAGAAACCAAAACTACATGAATAGAGGAGACCTCAAATGGCCACTGTGATCTGTAACTGTCTATATACACATTATATACATATGACCTGTATTCATGTGTGCAGTCTACATCCTGCACACATTAATTTGTCTGAGGGTTTTTAAAAAAGAATATCTTTAAAACTACTGTCAAAAAGTATTTACCCTGTGGTGACACAGCAAATGTGGTTTTAGTCTTACCCTTCTAATGCCACTGCTCATTAACTGTAAACTGATTTTGCAAATCTATAAGTTAACACAGTAATTTCTAATTTTTTTTCTTATTGTATTTGCAAATGTAACAAATTGGTACAAATCTTTCCAATAAAATGTAAAGTTCATTGATACAATGCCTTTCATGATGGCCATAACTGGTTACTAGTCAACTCAGTAGTTTTGTAGAGACATTTTTAGCTGAGCTTGGAAAAATAGGAAACGTATTGTAGTTTAAAATAAATGTACATAATATACAATATATATATTTATACACGTGTATGTCTACATACACATATACTGATAAAACATTTAAAGTAATGTTTAGTTTTGATCAGTTCTCTGACTGCTGGGACTACCTGGCAAATAAATCTAGGAACAGAATTTGTCCACAATTAAATAATAATTTCCACAACTTAGAAAAATATACTTTTACTAAATAAGGTTTAAATTAACTGATTTATGGATATAGGATGGAGGATAATGGTCTCCAGACTCTGACATGATTAAATCTGAAAGGACCCAAGCTACTACAGACCGGTCACAAGCGCTGCCCCGCAGCCAAACACAGAAGAGCACAAAAACACAAGCTGCTGCCACAGCAGCATCGGTGGCACCCAAAACCTCTCTGCTTCCCTCACCTCTTACACAGGCTTCTTTTCCACCCAACCTGAGTCTCCCACCCGACCTCACGCTGTTATTTAAGGTGCACTCCAGCCACATTCACACGGAGCACACAGCTCCACAGGCTGATGTGAACGGCTCCTTGCGCCCACACAACGCTGCCCTGAGAGACAACAGATCCATCAAAATCCCTCATTTTCTGCTTGGAGGACCATCACTACTTGAGCTTCACCATATGGATTTTGATCTACTGCATAGGTAAATACATTATAGCAAAACATACATTTGTGTGTGTGTGTGCATGTGTATAGAAGGATCTGTACTCATGCACACACACCTGAGTGTGTGTACATCTCTATATAAAAAATTCCATGGAACTATGCGTAGTAATGTTATCTAGAATGGTATCCTGCATACATCATCTGATTTTGTTCTTTTTCAATATAGAGGCACCAGAAATAATTGTAGAGAACAAATCAACCTTTAAAAATTAAAGTTAGATCAGTGGACAAGAACTTTGGTAAAGCTTGTCAATATTTATTTTTGTTTTATTCAAATACAGTCAAAGTCTATCAGTTGCCATCACCCTCTTCACAAGAGGAAAGTGCATGATTTTTTTTCCTAAAGAAAATTATATGTAAGGTGGGACTTAATGATTCAAGAAAATTCTGAATTAAATGTTTATATTTTTCAAAAGATTACTATCTTTCTGATGGAATGAAAGCTAAATAGAGTTCTTGTCCTGTGTGTATTTTATTTATCATATGCATATATATATATAAATATATATATATAGGTATGTCTCTGTTCATGTACCTGTGTGTGTATATACACATCCACACACTTTCAACATGAGAGAGGAACCTGTTTTTCTCCAGTTTTTATGGGGAGACTCCCACATTCCTCCCTGTCTTGTACCCTGTGCAGTATAAGCTCTAGTGATGAGGCCAACCAAAAGATAAAGTTCACCATAGTATATTAGTTTATGTAGCAAAGTCATTTTCAAGCAAGTAAAATAAAGCTCTGTATTCCAAACTTCTTTTCCATTTCTCATAAAGAAAAGGAAGGAAAAGGAGAGAGGGGAGGGAGTGGGGTTATGGCAGTAGCACTGAGCCAGTGGCACGTGGCGGTGTGCGAGCGCGGGTCCGCACACACACACAGGTGCGCAGGAGCACGGCTTTGGTTGACAAATGCAGATTGTCCAGAGAAGGTGGATGCATAAGTAAGGAAGACTCTACAGTGATGCAATTGTATCTTTTATGCTTGCATGGAGTGAAAAAAAAATTCAATTGGGAAAAAAACAAAAAAAAAGAAGCAAAGACCTCTTTTTAGGTCCCTCATCAGTGAGAGCATACTCAGTATGCTAGAGAATTTATCTGAAACCTTTTAAATCAAGGCCTCTTTATTACAAAAATAAAAACGAACAAACAAAAAAGTATGAGAGACGACAAGATGCTGAAGCGTCACTCCAATCGTCCCTGCAGAGAACAATTGCATCCCATTTATTATTCATTCTCTTCTCTCATTTCTACGATGTCTGTCATTTCCTCCGTGTGAGGCATGTCAGTCATGGCAGAGTCTTCACCTTCTGCAGCTGTCTCATTCTCATTCCTCTTCTTTTTCTAGATTGAAACAAGCATCCAGAAACCTATCAGTAAGTTGTGCATGAACACACTCCCACCAACTTTGGACACTGGGAGAAGCGAGGTGACAACATGGTTTGTTTAGAGTATGTTATTAAAAACTAGAATATTTTTGCCATATCTGTGGCTTGCCACTAATAACTTGGCTTAACTTAGGAGATTTCCATGCCCCTTCTGGGGCTCAGTTTTCTCCTTTCTAACATAAATGCAATCAGGCATTTCTTATGCTAAGCAACATCCAAAACAGGCTTCACCATGACTGGAGGGAAGAGAGCATCTGGAATCTTTTACATCACAGACTTTTTATTAAAAAAAAAGAAGGAAGGAAAACAAAATGTGAGAGAATAAAAGCTTCTCTAGGGAGGGAGGTGAGGTGGCAACCTAATTTCTCAAAGGTCAAACTTCAGGAATTTTACAAGATGTGAGCATTCTGGCCTTTCTTAATGTTGCTAATGTGATCCCTTGCCTCACCGAGGCCAAGTAATATTAGAGTATTTTTGGCTAGCAGGAGCAGGAGGTCATTCAAGAGTCCTATGATTCATCCAGGATGTCCTGGATTAGTAAAGCTAAGAAGAGTTCAGACCCCTACAAAACAAGTTGAAGCATCTGTTCCTTATTACCCATTTCTCAGCAGGCTGACTAATTTTACTGAAAATAATTGTACAGCTGACAAAATATCCCCCACAGGTATTACTGATTCAGCCGAGACGGGTGTCTCAGAGCTCCAGAATTCCAGAGGTATCTACACAACATTTGATCTGCAGCTCTCCAGCTTCAGGTGAGAACAACCTGGTGTTTAGCACTACTTGTTGGCTCTGCCACTTTCACACTGAATAAAGAATAAATTAGGTTGGCACAGTTATTGATCCTACTGCCTGCACTCATCACTGAGAAAAATTAAGCACAATGTCCCTGTGAGCTACTACGGTAACAAACTAGCAATGAGGATGTTGTGAAACCACACGTCAAGACAAGACATTTCAGTGTCTAAAAGTGTTATTCTTTGGTTCTCAAGGCAAACATGACAAATTAATCATGACAGAGATTATGGTGCTTCTATTGTCTTATGAACCTTGTACACTTTGATCTCTTGCCATGGCCTGCACTGTCATGTCAACACATATCAAAACTGATTTTAGGTTGTTCCAATATAAGGCTTTTAGATATTCCATCTTCTGTAGTTTTTTGGCTTTTTTTTTTCAAAAATAAAAGTGGTGGGTATTTCCCCTTGGCACTTAGTAAGAAGTCTAATTAAATCATCATATTTTCTGTTCCCATCCACAGAATCCTTCTGTACTACAGAATGACGTAGACACCTTGCTGGTTCTGCTTGGAGTTGGACCTAGTGCCCTACACTGTATTTTAAACACATAACTGGAAGGGAACAACATGTAGGTACTGCAATGTACTCAGTCACCCAGCCAATATTTATCCCGTGTTTGATTTAATTTAGTGGTATCTTCTTCAACATCCATGTATCAGTACTACTCCACACATGCAGGACTGTAGTGTTTAAAATATGTAAAAAAGCACCTGTTTAATTATATAAGCTCTTACTGTCAACTGCTGCAGCAGTATGTCTTGTTTTAAGCCACTCCTCTAGTGTTCAGCAGAAAATCAACAAAAAGTACAGGTCCTTATGGTTTTATACAGAAATAAAAGTATTTTGTGGTTTTATACAGAAATAAAAGTATATATACAGAGATATATGTACTACATAGTGTATACATACAGATGTAAATGTATACATTATGTAACACTACATAACACCTTCCATGGGAGGGAACTTCTTGTATCTTTAAGGTTTCTTCCAACCCAAACTGCTCTATCACTCTGTTATTCTATGATTCTATATACATATAGATACACATACTGTAAGCTCGGATGAGTAGCTCCCATGCCTATATAAAGATGCTATGTTGTACAGCAGTAGCAAAATATAGCACAAAACTGCTGGTGGTAAGGACAGGATATCCATGATACACGTGTCTTGAGAAGCAAGAAGCTCTCTGACTGCAGACCAGCATGTCCCATGGCCTGGATGCCCATTAGCAGCTGGAGGGCACCTTTTGGTTCTATTTCAAACCAAAGACCTTCCAAGATGCACTCTCCTGAGACTTAACAAGGAAGCCAACCGAAGTGAAGATTCTAAGGAGTTACATTGCTAGAGCGCAACTTAATCTGAACTAAAATCCACTATATTCATCACCAGATCCCACAGAGACTAATTCTTACCTGTTTCCTATAGACGTAACAGGCTGCTATTGCAACCATGGTGGATTCTCCTACAAAACCAGCAAGAAGGGATCCTACTCCAAGAGTGGCTCCATGAACTCTGTTGGGAGGTACAGAAAGAAAGCAGTCATTGTTGTGTGAGAATGCATGATTGATTCATGGTTACATTATCACTGGCATATATAACCAATCTGCTGCTAGAAATATTTTCTTCAAAGACACAATACACTGCCTAAGAGAACAACTGGTATTTTAAAGGACTCGTTTTTTTTTTTTTTTTTTTAATGGATACATTGTTTAGTAAAATCAAATTATGGACCAAGAATTTAAAGTCTTGTACTTTGTACTTGTCCGAGTGCTGTAGAATAGATTATTAAACTTATAAACAAGATATTCTTCCATTAGCTTTCTTAACAGTGTGTTTAAAAATATGGAAATAAATTCCCCTTAGGACACATTTTTGCCTCTCTGACATTTGTGTATTTTTTCCAAAGGGACATCACTATTGTGCCTGTCTAGAGAGTCACGCTTGTAAATTTGTAAATGTTTCTTTTCCAGATAGTGACACTATTTAGGCTTTGTATCATAGTTAGTATTTGGAGAAAATGGTCTGAGCTATGCAAATTCAGCTATCAAGTGACAGGGAAGAGGAATGAAGAGGAAAGCAAACCCATGGGTTCTGTTAGGCATAAGGATTTACCCTAAGTAAGGCAGCACGATGAGACTGGTGATGAGGACAATAATCCGCAGCACTGAGCTGGGTGCCAACACAAATGTCTTCTTCAGAGTCATCAGCCAACCAGTCAAGTGTGCTCTGACAGTCACTGTTCATGAACAAGGGAGAAAAAGAGGCATAATAGTAAAAAAAATCAGTCATCTCATATGCAGCTTTCCTATGCAGAGAGAACTGTTCAGAAATAACCATTGTGAAACTTACTGCTGGTAACTTTGCACCCTACTAGAAAGGAAGTAGATCTTATGTTCAAATTGCTTTAATACACTGATTTGAGAAAATGAGGAAACAAAAAATTATGGACAGCATTTGTTCCTAGGGGCTGCTCTCTTAAAACCAATTTATTAGAGAATCCATTCTGTTTCCTTCATTAAAAAACCCCCAAACTCTCTCCTTCCTTAAAGAGAAGTCATACCATGGAAAATTTTCCACGTGGCTCCTGTGTGTAACAGTCAAGCACATATCTGTAGTTTACCTTTATTATGAAACTGTGTTGTCATATAAACAGAAAATACTAAAAGATGTTGCAGGGCTGTTACACTGCTTAATTACAGAGCTAGAAATTTGAAACATTTTGGTTATTGCTGTCCAGCTTGTCTTGCTCTTTGATAGAAGTATTAACTTATATTACATAAAGCTTATGCTCTGAAAAAGCCACTGAGGTTACAAAACTTTTGTTTTCCTTTTATTTTTTTACCTGGAAGTGGAAAAAAGGAGAAGATGCGCAAAGGAACGACACAGAGCTCTGCAAAAGCGAAGTCTACTCCAATTATGTCAACTAAAATCTTCTCTGACACGTTTGGCGTCCAAAACATCACAAAACAGAGCTAGAAAGAACAAAATTTTAAAAACGTTTATATTTCAGAAGGGAAGCACAAGAAAAGGTAGGCCCTCCTGGATTAAAATATTTGTTTACTGAGGAGTAGATAACTCTACTAATTGTAAATAGACATACTATACATTTAGATTTAGCTTGCATTCTAATACACATGTATGTAAGAGAGATACCTTAACTTCAGAAGCCATTACTACTCTTAATTTTCCTCACATACCAAGCGTGATGCACAAAGAAAAAAAATTTATTTAGGTTTCCGCAAGTGGTTGTACTTGAATGGTCTGTTGTTACACAAACAGTAAAACACCATATTTTTACAGCACTTGATCTGGTTAAAACACTTACACTTCTAAACATTATCAAATTTTTTAGTAACTAAAGATTTTAAATCCTCCAAGACCCAGAGATCTGACCTGAATCTAAGACTAGGGGTTTAAATTTGCTGCTGGAAAGAGTACTGGTATGCTGGTATGCAGTAAGTCTGATAGTAAGGAAAAGCAAAGTCCTGCAGACGTGGTGTTTTCATCCACTAAGTCTGTGTGCCATTTAGTCTTTACAGGAAAGGAAGATTTCCATGAAAAACCCATGACAATTGATGCAGTGGTAGTACAGTAGTTTTGGTCAGTCCTGAGGCTGAAGGGGCTGTTGGCAGCTGCAGGTCTGGATTCAGTTCAAGGCATGCACTGAAGAACAGTCCTGACAGTCCTCACAAAGAAAGTGCACCTTCAAGTATAACTACTTGGTTATTAATTTGATTTTGTGATTTTAAAAAACGACTTCTTATTGTTATTCTTGTAACAATTATTCTTGTTATTCTTATATTGTTATTTATTGTAAAGTGAATATTAAGGAAGTGAGCTGACTGTATGATGCAAAACTGAGGACCTTAAATGCTCTGGCACTCCTCTTGCCAGGTTACAAATCTGTGTACCCTGTAAATTATGCACATTGGCTGTACAATAGAGTCTGTAAGACTCTGTAACAACTGTTATAATTTAGCCTACCACCTAGTATCATAGCAGCTAGCTCTTTTCTTTTTATCCAGCTGTCACACCCCTACATGTTCAGATGGTTTTTCAAACTAGTCTTTGAAGACCTACCACCTCTAAGACACTTGAGATTTCACTCTTATTCTTTGGTAGGGTGTCAGAAATTGTCCTTTCTGTTTTGCCTCCAAGCACCCAGACAGCAAAAGCTTCCCAAGGTCTGTCACTGTGTGGCCTTTGGGAGGTCCTGTGTTCCAACCCTCTGTATGGTGAACAAAACATTTCACATTCCTGCATCTTCAGTTTTCTTCTCCGCTTCTTAGGGTAGGAACTACTATTTATTTGTTACAACTGCACCTTTTACTTGACTAATTTGATGCTGTCTGGCAGTGTATCTCCATCAGCTCTACAGAGAACAGCAAGTGGAGGACTGGGAAAAATAGAAGACAAAAGAACTGAGCACTTCTGGTGCAATCTACTTGTGCGGGGTATGACTGAAGCAGAGGGGACAATCTAGAGCAGAGGGGGTTGTGTGGTTGAGCATTCAATTATTAAAAAGTAACTACAACAACAGAGAGAATTTTTTCATTGCTGGAGACACTCTTAGGCAGACTGCAGTCATTTGTACTCTCACTGCAAATGACCCATAAAGCAGTCATACAGGGAATATTTTGTCAAATCTTTCTTCAAAGTCCAATAAATAAAGTAAGATACAAAGATGCCCACTCTTCATTTATAGTTTGCTGTTTTCATGAAAGAAGGACCTTTACACTGCTTGCACTTCACAATGCCATTTAGTGTCCTAGAGAGCAGTATAGCTGCTGCTGCTGCCAGATTCCATACATGTATGCTAACAGCAGAGCCTGCCCACTGCCAGTAAAAGGCAAACAGAACAGTCTTTCCCTCTTCAACAGCCACTTGAAAAAGTGTTGAACATGGTTAGACAGGCAAGCAAATGAGTGACCAAAGACACTGTACTCAATTCTGCTCTCTAAAGGTTTCCTTCTGGCCCTAATAAGAACAGCCTCAATCTCCCCCCAGCTCCCACAGGAGTAAGGCCAGTTTGCCAATCAGGGATAATGACTTACACCCAGGAGGTATGCGCCCATTCCTCCTCAGCTGCTGCAAACTGCAGCCTTCCCCACCCCCGAGTAGCAGAGTTGTGCTGGTAAATGGCTTCAAAGTGCACTTCTACAGCAGCTGGTGGGTAAAGACTGCTAAGCTCAAGAATAAACAGTTTAAGGAGGTGAGGCACGGCAGCAGAAGGACCTTCTATTTCTGTCTCAGCATCCTTCTGTCTTTTTGGTTGTAATTTTGCTAAGAGAGCCCTCTCCATCATCTTATGAGATGATATTCTTAATGCCCACAGGGAACAAAGCCTCAGGAAAATAAATTAATGCTTTGCATCTTTCAAGCCCTCTGCAATTTAAATCCTAGAGTGCTTGCAACTTTACTATTTCAAAGGCAAAATGTAGTGGAAAAAACCCAGGCTCTACTTCAGGCGAAGAATAACACTAAACATGCAAAGGAGAAAGGTATTTCAGCTGCTGATTTTGTTACAGATGGTGTATTCTGAAAATAGGATGAAGTCAGCTTTTTTGTGATTCTGAGGGGTCTTTAGAATGTTTGTCATTACCTTGGTAAAAGGTGAAGACTGGAGAAAAAGGTAACAGTAGTCCAGGAAAATGTGGCACAGACTAAATTAGAGATTGGCTCTACTGGAATAAGCAGTGCAAATTTCCTGTGACTCAGATCAGAAAAGATTTTAGGAAGTGGATTTACCAATAGAATGTTTCCTATCTTTCTCCTCATTTAACACTGTTTTGTCCCCTCACTTGCCTTTCTGGGCACATCTGCAAGGTTAAAAATAGAATAAATGGCTTGGTTAGAGTTACAGCTATACCTTCATTTAACCTAATCAAGAGATGAAGACTAAACAGTGAAAGCTTCTGCAGAGGCAAGCAATGTGCATGCAGAGTGGCACTGCAACTTCAGGCTGCAATTGCAGCTGGCTGTTGAGTGCAGTACCTGGCAACTCTGCTGAGGACAAAGCATTTCAGTGTTTTGGGAGTAAGGATTTGTCTTGTAGAATTCTAGCAACAGAGCTTATTTGATTTTCTGTTGCCTTATGGTATGAGTGCAGCAAGATACTAAAGAATAGTTTTGATAAAGCCTTTGATCATTTAACTAGAACTTCAACTGACCAGCAATGACTGCTTTAATGTAAAAATACAGGAAGAAATGAAGGTGTAAATAGCAGAGTGGAATGCTACAAAGAATAAGCAGTTCTGCATAAAGATAGTAGTATGTATTATCAATTGTATCCACAACAGTAACCTAACCATTTCTGGAGATGTTTTAGTAATTTCAAATTATCTGAAGGGTTTTGGTATGGTGCCTTTCATTGTTCTACACTAGTAAAATTTGAAAAACCTTACTAAATATGTCAACAACTCACAGCACCATAAGAAAACTAGTGCAGCTGTACTAGCTCAGATCAAAGCTCCAGCTAGATTAGTACTGTCTCCCTGCTAAAGGTCACTGGGAGTTGCCGTAGGGAAGGACATAAAAAGCAGGGCAAGTGTAGTGTAAGAGACGACTTTCTCAGTCTGCAGGAGAGTTAAGGCTTCAGGAGTTCAGTAATCCTGGTGCACCTTCATCCCATTCAGGTTATGCTCTATTATCTAATATTAGTGATTTTTTATTTTCAATACAGTTGTGTATTAAAAGTAAGTAAAAACAGTCTCACTTGTGGCTTAGACACCCTCCTCAAAGAGGTGTGCCTATTTTGATTTGGAACCTGGCTCTGGCTATTTTCAGCTAACAAATTCATTGTCTAAGCATATTCAAAAGTTAAAATTAAAAACTTCTGCTGTCACCAAGCCTAAGAGAATGTACCAAATCTTTTTTTTTTTTTTCAATAGGGAAAGTACAGAACGCTAGTGTTCAGTTCAATTTCTCTTTATTCTTTCAAGTACAATTATGGCATTTGACTTTCACAAATGATTGTGATGAAAGATTGTTCATGAGATTTTGTTTCAAGGGCTGCATGTGTGAGTCTGAATGCTTCTAGTTCTTGAAAAATAACAGTCTTTTCATAGGCCTTGCATCTCCTGGAAGCTATTTCCATTTATTCTGGTTGCTGACAGGGATTACTAAACCTCAGAGACCCACTACATAATACATTACAATACATTATGCTAACAAAGTCTATTGTCGTGTGTATAGTAATCTGCAGGGTGCTAGACTGATTTGCTTTTCAGCACTTGTAGAAAACTGCCTGTCTTTTGAGACATTCATTGATAAATATAAAGCACACAATGTTATGCCAGTGAGCTATGAACAACCACACAGCTTTTCTAGACTTCGTGCAGTCTTCAGTAAGAAGAAACACTGGCAGATGACAGAGACATAGTATGGCTCTATGTTCTTCAGAGAGAAATTAGAGAATTTAAAATGGATGTTTTTAAAAATAGGTTATACATATGCCAACCTGGAATGAGTCTGGAATAACAGATTTTATTGTGGAAGATGGTTAACATGGTAAAGGTTATTCTGTGATGAAATGCAGTTCCTATTTTTCTCCTGCAAAAATCCTCTCAGCAGATGTTTTATATCATTCGTTGAACCTGATACATTTACAGAAGTATGGCTGTCCAAGTGAAGTGTTTTACCCTAAAAATATTGTTCTATGTGTGTATTGAGGATTGTACCCTAATTTAACCCATGCCTTGTTCATTTCCTATTACCATTTATGTTACATGGTGCCCAGTGAAGGCAGAGGAAGCCTACTTTGAAAATCTTTACACATCTCAGCTTTCAATTGCACCTCGGGTCTTTGGGATAGTATCAGCTAACTTTTATTACTATGGAAGAATATAAATCACATAATTTAGCCTTTTGAACTGTGCAATAAACAAATAAAAAAGCAGTCTGAGTCTTATATGGCTGTGTCTCCTGATTTGCCAAACGCCTCCATGGTTTCTCTCTCTCTGACATAAACAGAACTTCCATAATTCTGCCTCCTTTCAGAGCTTGTATCACACAAGATGAGCAGATTTCACAGCTATATTTTTGAAGTCAAGATAATATCTTGTTCTAACTAGTATCCATGTCAAATGCTGGGTTTCTCTCCTCTATTCAATAATCTATTTTGTAAGATGTTGGAAAAAAAGTTGTTCAATTTGTTAGTGCTGTTTTTATGGCTATTTCAAATCCATACCTTCATCGACCTTGAAAATTCAGTTCTCTAAATGACCACATAGTACTGGAGCTTTTCACTCAAAATCTTACTCTAGCATCTTATTGTTAAAAGAAACTGCCCTTCTGTATTTTTATGAAGAATAAAAGTAACAACAGCTTGTTACTATTAACTGCTTATTGGTACTGAGACAACAGAAAAGTTAATAGTTATCCCCCTTTTCATATTCCCTTTGAGGTGTACTTCCGTGTTGAATAGAGGTGTGGCACAGAATACAAAGTCCTAATACCTCCTGAAGCTACCATGCACCTCTCAGGTAGTTGAAAAATATAGAAAGAATTTAACAGGGCTCTTAGGAAGGAAGGTGATGCAGCTACTAATTGATTTACACAAATAAGGGCTTTTGTGTTTTATTATGGGCCAAGAAATCATAAATTCTGGGTTTATCATAAAGGCATTCCCTGTGGATGGGAAATTGTATCTAACTTATCATGAAAATAATCAAGTAAAAACCTTGTTGTCTTTAAAAACTTAAGGGCTTTGGGTTTTTTTTTCCAGTTAGGTTGGTTGTTGCTTTCTTCTCTTTTCTTTTTTTTAAGCACAGCTCTATAAACAATCATAAAGTTCTTCGGAATCTGTGGAGGAATTTCTGGGTTTCATACAACACTAGAGGCCAGCATCACTGCCTCGCTACAGAAATTGCTGCATACCATAACCTGGTCCTTGCCAGAATGAGCCTGCAGACTCACACTATCTTTTCTGTATTTCATGTCAGAGAGCAGTCTTTGCAGAGCCACACCTGCAGTTTTGAGGAATTTTTCATACACAGCAAACAACCTAAATTCATCATCCCTAATTGTTTGAGATTCTGAGGCGTTAAGTGACAGATCACAGAATATTCTGAGTTGTAAGGGACCCACAAGGATTGTCAAGCCCAACTCTTAAGTGAATGGCCCACACAGGGATTGACCCCACAACCTTGGTGTTATCAGCACCATGCTCGGACCAACTGAGCAAATCTCAGGGTCAAGGTTGCTGCAGTCTGATGCTCTGTTGAGACAAATTATGATGTGTGTTTATGTGGCCTGTAACTCAGAAGAGGTCAGGAAGTGGGTCCTTTTCTTGTGTTGGAAATGTAAAGTTTTCAGGAATAGACTGTCCAAAGACCCAGGGAACTTCTGACTTCACAGCAGACACTGCTTTGTGCAAAGGATGGACCTGATGAACTCCTGAGGCCTTTCCAACCTGAACAATTGTGCGATCCCATGAAACAAAAAGCCCTGGATCTGTGAGCAGTAAAAATGTCAGACCGCAGTCACATTTGAAAATTATTTATGATAATGCTGATGACTTGAATCACAAGGACATTCTCTTACAACGATGCTCCCTCAGGCACATGCAAGTCAGTCTAGATTTCTGTGAACTTTGTGTTCTGTGCAAGGCGTGTAAAGCTGAAATCAGCCATCATAAAATTTTTCAAGCAGCAGGGGAAGCAGAAACTGCTTGGGGGAACATCCCCTTTCTATCTCCTCCTAAATAATTGATTTATACATATCTAAATCTCCCCCCACTTCCCCCAGCTTTCCAGAGTGACAGAGCACTGTCACTCTATGTTCTTTAGACATAAAGGCACGTCCAGCAGCTGCACAATTCACTGATGGTCTGATAGCATTAACACAATGCCACATCTGCTTTCTCCCCAGCTGCTGCTGAAAATACTTAGGTGGTATTTTCCAGGCTAGGCTGAGTCACTACATTGTTTAAGGTAGTCATTATATCATCCCAATGAATTATGCTGCTTAATTATTTTACAGAAAGAAGAACATTTTACTTCACTTCTAAAAAGCTTCAATAAACCAAAGATGACAGATATCTGGTCTCTTTTTGAAAACTGTCCATCTCCCAACTTAGTACCTTTTTCTGTCCCAAGTCTTCTGTGCCCCCTTGCTGCTCTTCCTACTGTGAACATGGAGTATGAGCAGAAACTGCTGCAGGGACAATTTTTGATGCTTCCTTTTCTGCCTGCTCCTGCCACTCATGCAGAACAGACCCTTTGTGTGAAACCTGAACAATCATGAAGGAGACATTAATCTCCACCTCACTGGAGCAAACAAAAAAACCTTTGTTCCAGGACAAAGGCTCAATGCAGTACCATGGATAGGACAAGGCCCTTGTGAGGATTTTATAAAGTCTGCCTCTGGTGGTCCAGCATCTTCCTGTGCAGACAGGAATGCTTCCAGTCATGTCTGAAACAATTTTTTACTGAAACGGGAACTAAACCTGACCTTGAAAAGGTGAAGAGCTTCTTGAGGAACTATCTGCCAATATGCCATTTTCCAACTGCTATTTTTCGTGCCAGTAGCCTGAAGATTAAAAAACCAATCTTGGAGTTAAGAGATGGGCAAAATCAAAGCAGTCAAAACAAATTGCTCCACTGGATGAGTGGTATTACTCTAAAAGCTGTCCTTGACCTTCATATGGTCTACAACAGTAAAGTCAAAATAAAATGGATTTAGTCTTAAAAGTTAATGCTACTTTTTAAAAGTATGGATATTCTAGATAAGACTTGTGAGATCTTTTTAATACAATAAGGCTGTAATGCGACCATTGGTGAAGCAAAGTTTGAGAGAGTTGGGGAAGTTTGGAGAGTTGTCGGTGTTTTTTACATTCTTTCTTTGTATACCCACAAGAGATAAGGACACTGAACTCTGTCACCAAGGGAATTTCAAACACTGGCATGGTCAGCAGCTGGGGTTGTGTCCTCTGAGAAGGACTAGATTCTTGTTTTGACATTTATTCTTGTGGATTTTACTGTCTCTCAGTCCAAATTTGCCATGACTTTAGTAAAGCCAGGTTGTAACCTTTGAAAATAAAGCAATGCAGAGATGCAAAACAAAGACAGCCAACAAAAGATAGGAAAAAATGAAACACATATCTGTTGCATTTCCTAGATACATTGTAAATGGTACATTCTGTGACCCCTGCTGTACCCTGTATCTTGGTCCCTCTCCCCTCCTGGCCATACAGGGCTGGCTGGGATCCAATTTCTCCCCGCCCCCCTTTCCAGACTCTAGAAAAAGTCAGTACTCCCTGGCCTCTGTCTCTTTCCCCCTCTTTTCCCCTCCTTTTTCCCCTCCCTCTTTCCCTCAATACCCACGAGAAATAAATCCTGTAATTTTATCCAGGAAAGAGCCTCTTTTGATATCTTATCTACGTCCATGAGGCAAGGGCCCGGGGAGACTTCACCCTAACACCTGAGCTAGACCAGAGGAAGGGTGAAAAACCCCATTTTAGGGTCCAATAAAAGCCACACATATCCAGTTGCCTCTGCAATGGCTCCAACTTCTGACACTGAATGCCACAGGTAGATATGGTGGCAGCAAAATATGGTTCCTATATACATTTCACAGAATCACACAATATTCTTAGTGGAAGGGGCCCACAAGGATCATTGAGTCCAGCTCTAAAGTGAATGACCCATACAGGGGTTGAACCCACAACCTTGGCATTATTAGCACTCTGATCAACTGAGCTCATTTTCTTTCATTTATCTTTAAACTCAGGAGGAAGAACTACAGAGAAGGCTAAATAAAGCTATACAGGACTTCAGTTCTGACGAAAATATGCTTTGTACTATTTCTTAAAGCCAGTTGCTAGCCATGACTAAACTCTTTGTTATAAATAGGTATTCCTGAAAGTAAGCAACAAGTATCAGGAATGGAGATACAACGCAGTAGCTACTCTGAGCTAGAAGGTCTTCAGGGGTAATTGATTACTCTCACAAGCAGAAAAGGAGAAAAAAAATCAATTATTATTAAAACTCCAAAGTTTTGCAGTCAGACTTAACTTCCACACACCCTAGTTTCCCCCCCCCCAAAAAAGTCATATAACCTTGGTCAACCTTAAAAAGCAGCAAAGGCTCACCCTAGTTAATGCAGTAACACAAGGTGCTTTAAGAAAGTTGGCTCTTATGTAACCTTCCATTTATAACTACTAGTGCAGTGGTTGGTAACTGACCTTTTGGAACTACAACACCACGAAACCTAGTCCCACGCCATGACTGTTAACACACAAGCATTTCAAACACTGAAAAGCATTACTGCCATCAGAAACTTTCTGCTCCAGAATTAAAATTTGTGATTTCTACAGAGTAACTTCATATGTGCAATGTTTTAGTTTGAGCACATGAACACTGATAAATCCACAGGCTTCCTTGTTCACACAAAAGAAATCATCATGATCCTGTTTTTCCATGGTGTGGCACAGCTGTTTTTTCTAGTAACGCAGAAATGCTACAGCAGCCAAATCCTCAAGACAGAACAGATTAATGAGGTTTCTAACTGGATGCCATATTTCATTCCCGATTTGCAGGGAAGATGTTCAGTATCTGAAATGCCAACGAACTTAAACGTATAGCTTGTCTTCTTCAGACCACGATGCTATTCCCTAGATCAAGATTTGTGAAAAAATGAGACTTTGTGAACTTCAGTTCATTTTTACCCAGTTGTCCAGCTGCTCTTCTGCACCATCAAGGCACAAAGACTGTATCTTTGGCTCTCTCTTTAGTATTAAAAATGCTCATATTTCACCATACACCCCTCCAATACTGCCCCTTTTCTGAATTCAGACTTTGGTCCTTGTGGGTCATTTCTGTAAGATTTGAGATGGGGAAGTGGAGAGGTTTCAGCATTGCATGCAGGTTAGATGTAAAGCAGAGAGAATGCCTGAATTAAGGGTCTCAGAAATCCCCACTTTGTTCAGATTTCAGCTTGTGAACTAAGAATGGTATTATCAGCCTGGAGTGCTTACAGCTACCAAAGCTATCCAAGTTGCAGTTACTGGATGATTTTTTCTGGTAGCAACCCTCTCAATACACTAAGGAAATACATGGCATCAGTCACAGGGAAAAATTATTTTTTAATTTTTTCTTGTTCCCTTTTTCAGCATCTGGATCACTTGAAAGCATGGGGACGAGGCAGCAGGTACTTCGCTAAAGGGCTTGTGAGAGTGTAAGAGGAATAATGGAGTAAAAGCCTCAACAGTTTCTTGCATGGGTCAGAATTGCAAATCACTTTGCTTCTCTCTAGGCTGATCCCTACTAAACTGAATCAAATGAGCACACACAATTCTTCTCCCGTTTGCTCAAGTGCATGAAGGTGAGGGGATAAATTCAAGTATTTCTACATTTTCTTGCTACCTAAGAGTCTAATACAGGTTCCACAGTAGTAATGGTAACTGACATTATTTTCTTTGGGAAAGGAGAAGAACACTATCTATGTTTCTGTGAAAACATGTTCACATGTACTGATTGTGGCAAACCCTATTTTAAAACACTTCTTTGTATACCCTCTGGCTTCAGTGAAGCTGCCTAAGGCATCTAAAAATTAATCTCTGGTCCGGCTCTGAATGCAATTTTCTGTCTCTTGGCCTTCTAGGTATTTCATCTCCAAAGTTCTAAAGAAAGCAGAGCGCGTGACACTTCTCTAGCTACTGCAGCCCAGGAAGTGCATTCATGGTGGCTACATGCCATGGGACTCCTGGGACCCAGTGACAGCTGTGCACTGCAGGGACCTGCCACGCAATTATTTCATGCTATGGACACTCCTCCTCTACCTTCAAAAGATTTCAATGAAATGGGAACACGTTCCTTGGCATTTTTCAACATGCAAGCCTAATTCATGTTATCCTGAGTGCAAACTAAGGGTGGCTAGCAGGCCAGCAGTCAGGTTTGCTGCAGAGATGCAATGAATTCTTTAACTTTTCTCCTTTAACTTCTTCCTTTAACTTCTGTCAAGAGTTGCATGATGTCTCATTATTTAGCAGACAGCATAGTTGAAAACATCAAATACATCAGTCTAATGCATGTAAGAGCTTCACACAGGATAGTTTATTAGGTGGAAAATGAACTTATTAGTAAGTCCAGAAAGGGATATGAAATGGTGTATTTATTACACTACAGGCTGAATATTTGAGAACAAATGGACCTACGAAAACTGTACAGTCTTTGGTGTCCCTCATGGGAAAAAAGAGCTGCCAGACGTAAGGCTGGGAAATATGATTTGCTAAGTTCAACTGGGAATTAAACAACTATTGAGTATAGAGTGTTTACACAGCATCAGGGAATAAGTCAATAAGGCAATGCTATTGCAATAATACAATACAATGCAATAATACTGAGTTGGTATGAATATTGTGTCTTTATTCATTCTGACTCCTGTATTATCTGCCAGAGCTACACTTCATTGGCTGGTGAAGCCTTGCTGATCAACTGGACAGCAAAGTCAGCAGCCAGTACCTACTTGGCAGTTCCTAGTCTGGCATAACCAAATCCAAATCAGAGAACTAAAGCTCAGGCATCTCAAGTTGTCTTTTAAACAGACAAGGCTTTTCAGACTGGATGAAACACAGCTGCTACTCTTCCACATTGTTTGACTCTTGCTCTGACAGAATTAAGTAGGAAGCAGCAACTACTGAGTCTTGTTTTCTGTGCTTCTCATTTTTTCATATAGGGAATTTTCCCTGTAACACTGGCTTCCCTGTTCTTGATCAGGGTTTCTTATCTCCTAGGTGCTTGATGATTAATTACAGAACATAACCAAGCAGATGATGACTGAGAATTAGGAAAATGATGGGATGGCTTGCAGTAAACTGCTGTCAGATGGAACAAAGACTCTCCTCCTCCTCTCTCCAGGCTGAAACTGATCCCATCACAGAGATCCAGCAAGAGAAACCCTGTGACTCTGAATCTCACCCTGCTGTTTTCAGACGGAGATGGGGTCTCTCTATTGAATCTTGCAAGTTTATGGTTCCCAGCATCTGTCCCTCTTTTTTGCCCATGGTTGGGGGAAAATAAAAGATACACAAGCAAACATATCAAATGCTGCAGCTTAAACGTTCTGATGGTTATAATATACTATAAAAGCCTTCACTTAGAGTGATACTGAATATGATTACATGCTTATCAGATACATACATTATACATTAATCTGTGAGATGAATATAACTGCCAAGTGATGGTAGTTTATGCTGCTGTGCTACAAAGTATAATCACTGGGGAGCTGACAAAATGTCTATGTGCTACTCATCCTAAGAGACTGATAACTACCAGCAAATGAAAGAAACAACACTTGCCAGAAGTAACTCCTCAAACTACAGATGCTCATCAGCAGGAGTCTGTAGAAATCACTATTTTTTAATCCTCTGTCAAAAGCACAAGTTATGAATCTAAGTACTACATTGTATTTACAAAAAAAGTAGCTTTTAATTTATAGGATCTAAGTGATTACTTAAAAAATAAAATAGAAAATAATTTTGCTAGAAACATTTAAAAGTTATCATTAGACTCCTCAATTATAAGCGACATAATTGAGAAGTCAATAAACCAACCCTAACTGTAAGTAGGTGACATTTTGACCTGTATTGACACACACATACTCAACTCTCAAGGTTAAGCATATAAGCCAGTAAACTGACCAGCTGTCTGCTCCTAAGTACATTACATTTAAATTTTCACTGAGATTTAAATCTAATGCAGGTGACCTGGGATTTGAATTTGGTTACCACAACACAGTGCACATTAATCTGTTCAGCTTAAGCGCCTGAACCTTCACTTTCATTGAAACTTAATGGTGATGTTCTTTTTCTTTTTTTAAGAGATTTAAAGTTTTCATAGTACGTTTGTAACAAATAAATATGAAATTTCTAAATCTTGCATAAATCACACACACACACATATAAGTGAAAACATCAATACTTTCTCTCCACTCTATCTTTTAGTTTTTTGGAATAGAAAGGAATGAAAAATCACAGGACAAAACTGAACATCCGGATTTTGTTTCTTAAACAGTGTTTACTAATTAAATACAAAACAGCATTCTATGCAATTAGCTTCTCCCCTTAATCAGTCTGTTTATTCATGAAAACTGCTACCTTCCCCAATTGTCCATAACCATGTGTTCATTTAAAAAAAACAAAAAACAAAGCAGCATTGAAATTCCTTTTAAATAGCTGGAAAGAGCTTTGAGCTGTTTCTAATAGAACACATGTTAAAACTCAGAGGTACTGTGCAGCTCTCCTGCTGTATATTAGCTTGGTGACAGATGGCTGAACATGGTGTGGTGCACAAAGCATGTCACCCTGGCACCTTGAGCCTGAATTATTGGGAAGGGAAAAACCTCCTGTAATACATAGAACACTAAAGAATATGAAGATAACTGGCCACGTGTCATGCTGACACTTCACCTAACCTGAACCAGGCAGCAGCAGGAGCTGGTGTTTGGAACTGTATCCCAAAACCACTGTGGCCTGTCCCAGCTGAGGCTGCTGGAAGACAAAGCTGAACCAAATTGCACAGTTCTCGAACGACTGCTCTAAGAACTGATTGCTCCTTCCCTGCTATAGATGAATAAGTAAGTACAGACTATTCAGGGCCACTTTCAGTGATGGGAGCTTTCACAGTACAATCTCAGAAATTGCTGTCTCTGACCAGCATCCTGTATGTTCCTCATGCAGTGATCTGGTGCCAGCCAGGCTGAGCTGGCCATGCTTTTATCCCAGCAGCAGCTACTTAAATGAGGATGCTCAGACCTCAGTTAACTAAGACATCACTTGCCTTCCAGCATGATTCTGAGATGTGAATGCTACTATTGCCAGTGCCCTGAGCGAGCTGGCTGTCCCACTTTCTCTAGTGCTGCCTCTCAGCTCAGGGCACACGGCCTCAGCACCTTGCCAGGGCTTGCACACAGACACAGACAAGGCTGCAGTGGCTGCAGAAAAGCGCCCCAAGCCCTCACAAAGGAGGCCTCTCTTACTTTTATACAGCAGCACCAACAACTGATGTGGAACCAGCCTGCAAAACCTTGCAGTTCAGAGGCAGATGACCAAACACTAATCACGTGGCTGCCAGCAGCTAACATTAGCCAGACAAGAAGGATCTTAACTGACTGCAACTTCTGTGTCACCACAGAAGACTTAAAAAAAAGCTCAGCTGGGAAATGAAGAGAAAATTGAGGAAAAAAAAAAAAAAGAAGGGAGAGAGAAAGGTAATCTGGCAGTATCTGCACCCCATCACTGGCTGCCTTGGAAAAATCCCTGAATTTTGCACTCTGGTATCCAAGCCCAGAGACACTATACTAAGAAAACCCCTTACTAAAGCACAGCCTGTTTGCTATTATTCCTTCCGTGTAGGGCAGAGTTCCTTTGAGTAGCTTGCTCCTCACAGAGCCTGCCCCTCTATGCACAGCTCATATGTGAGGGAGTGCTCTCCCACGACAGAGCAAACCTTTGCTGCAGTGGAGAAATGCAGTAATTTAGCACCCAGACAAATTACTTTGGGATTTCTGCAGTGTACTGAGGATGACATATCCCACTACCAAAGGGATATGGGCTACAGATGTACTACTTTTCTCTTGAGTCTGTGTCTTCCCTTAGTTTATAACTGTGCAGCAACCTCAGGGCTGATCTGCAGGGCCATCTAAACAGGTCTAGCATTGAGCCAAAATATTTAGCTCTTCAACAGCCTGATGGCAGTAGCACTGGCATTTGGAGCAGTATCTCTACTTACCTATAGAAAGAAGCATTTTTCCTGAAGTGCCTAATGGCAGTGAAGTAACAGATAGTGGCAAACAGCATTATGGACACCCTTTAAACTGCATGTAAATTACCAGGCATTATTTATTTTTAAAAATTATAACGGTCCTTTATTTGTATGGGAAAAATTCTACAGCTGAGTCCCTTCCCTCTGCTATACAAATTTTACATTGAGTCGCACAGTCATAAAACATGGCTTTGGAAGGAATCCCCACTTATGACAAAAACCACATCAATGTGACTAATAACAACAGCTGTCTTACCTATCAGAAGTTTAATGGCTTCCACTTATAGCCTTTAAATAAAACAGCTTGTTTACATATTTTTTACTGAGCAATACAATTAATTCCCACTTTTTGAAGAAGCATCTTTAATTCCCACCTGATGCTTCAAAGCCGTGAGGCATTACTTATGATCATACTTGACTGAACACATGTGCATGCTGCACAGTTAGCCTGGAAAGGCTCAGGTGTAGTCTTTCAGATTCCATGAAGATTTAAACAAACTATGAAGTACTGTTTCTTAACAAAACCATGCCTTTTTTTCTACTCTGATCTAATACTGTCACTACCAACAACAATGAAAAGGTGTTTCTGTTGCAGTAGTAGGATTGCAGTACTTCTTGTGCAAGCATGACAGGTCTGTGGAAAGAGGTAGGGCATTTTTCTCCCAATTCTATTGAAATAGTATGTCTTTGATGACTGAAAGTTTCCCAAGATTTTACATTGGGAAGGTACTTCCCTGCATGGCTGCTGCTTGTACTTAAAGCTTCATTGTTATTTTTTCAAGTGATTAATGGACTTCCTTTATCTTTACATCTTCTGGAATTCTATAGATCATCCAATGGAAAAATGCATTTATATGACATTCTAGGTACTGGATTTATTTTGTCTTTTCAGCCGGGAGCCTTTCCCTCTAACCTGAAAGAACAAGATGCTACCAATACTATTCTGACTGCCATTTGTTGAAGTAGAGCCCCTGAATCACACACAGCTATCACCAATGGCCACGGGTGTTCACCTGGCAACAACAGGGCCAAATTTGTATTGTACAAAGGAACTATATTGTATTTCTACTGTACTTTTGTATTTGTATTGTATAAAGGAACTGTATCTAGTTTCTTAAAGCCTGTGGCTCACATTAACGTGAATCACCCCAACATCTGCTGAGTTTGTGCACTGAAGCATTTGCAGGCTCATGCCTTTGAATCCAACTGAATCTTTAGAGCTTGTGTCTATTTTTCTGCTCTGTCTGTTGACAAGCAATCCTAAGAATCTGTCACTAGCAGGCAAAAATAGAAACAGGACAGGAAAAGCTATGGACCTCAAAAGTGTTTCTGGAATTTCAGTGCAGGCAAATCTCTCACGACGATCTCATGAAAGAACTGCCCTTGAAAGTAAAATGGAGAACTTTTGGATAAAAAAATCCTAGAAAGTCACAAAACAAAAACCTATTGAGGTGATTAAAAATTACTCTGTAGAAGATAGCAATGGTAATGTGAAAAGCTCATAATCTGTCAGAACCAGAATAAGCTGATAAATATCATGGGGGATTAATAATACAGACACTTCAGAGAAAACTCTGAGATTGAAATAGCATTCTCAGAACAATTTATAGCAATGAAAGCTTTCCCCTTTGTGGGTCTGTCAGCACTGACAGAGTTTGAGGGAGGCTCCAACTGTAGAGAACATAACTTTGGTCTAGAACAGGACACAAAAGAAAACCTCACAGAGTGTGATGGTAGATAACATGAGAGTTAGGGTCTCATGGAAAGTCTCCAGACAATGGCCAATTCAGTGGAGGCATATGTCTGTCTTCATTTCATGCTGCATGAAATACAAGTTAGAGCAAGAGCTGCTAGTCTCTAAGCCACATAAAAAGAGGTCAAGGAAATTAAGGAAATTAAAAGACAGAGGCGATGTCACATTGGTCCATGCGATTCTGTCTTTGATGGTGGCCAGTTGTAGCTGTTTAGGGAAAAAGTACAGAAAACGAAGAGCAGAAGAAAGGTAATTCAGCTATGGATGGACTGAACTGCTTCATTTTCAATTGTGAAATAACACAGAGTTCTGTATCCCACATTCTCAGGTTGTGGCAAGGGGATGGGGATGGTTACAAATCCTTCTGGCTTGTATGCTGTAACATTTCCTTTGACATATATTAGTTTCTCTTCACGCATAAGCCATTTGCAACTCAGACATAAGGGTTCTACACTAAAGTGAAAGGGAGAGAGAAATTCTGTCTGCACTCCCATGTTCAATAGTAAATTTGTGAATGCAGGGAGAAGAGAGTTCCAAAGCAGCCAGCTACCCCATGGAAAGTTTGCAATGCTGAGGGTAAACAGCAAACCTGAGGTATGAGTAGATTCAATTGTAGGACTTTGAGCATTGTATCCTAAAACAATTGCCACATTTCCCAAGTACTTTTCTAGTGTGACAGTGTGCTTTTCTATGAAAAACCTATTTTCTAGGTTCTCCTTTTCTTTTGTCCTTCCAGTGTAGGTAGTGTGTAGAGATGATGTCCTGGCCCTAAGCACTAATATAAATCCATCCTTTATAGAAACAGTGGATTTACCCTGGTCATCTGCTCCACTATTTGCTATGATCCTCACCAGCTGCAGGAGTTTTCTTCCACAACTGCCTGTTTGTTGCTAAGAAGACTGCAGAAATAGTGTTCTTAGGGAAAATGCACTGTATTTATGTGTGCAAATTCGTCCTTTTGAAACACGGCAGGCTCAGCAAAATTTCTCCCTAAACATCATACCCATGCAGTGTTTCCCAGCATGGACACGGATTTAGATCCTTTAGTCAGTGTCAGCACCATCTCCGAGATAGCCCTTTTTAGTCAATTTTGAGAGCAAACAGAGCAAATGTGCATCTAAGTACCCCCACATGAAAACCCAGGGCCAGGAGAGGCAGCAGGGCACTGCAGCTCACCCCCAGCTGCAGGGTCAATCTGTGCTCATGCTGCCTTTCTCACCATTCACAGTAAATGAAAGATGCTCAGGGACAGGCTGCCATCCCACTGCATATGACACAAATGCATTCTTTTGTTTTTCTGACACACTGCTTACCTGAAGTTCTGTTCATTTAAAAAAACAGAAGCAAAAAGAGATTAAAAGAAAAGCGGGTCTCTGATATCTTTTTGCACGGGAGGCTGATTTGAAATGTAAAGTAGTGAAAATAAAATGGAGTAACTCCAGCCTTTCAGGCATCTAGCCTGAGCTAATGACAGCTGATTTTCTTGTTACTCCAATACTATGATCAGACTCCCTTCTCCAGATAAAAGCAACAGAGCTCCACAAGACAAGACAACTCACCTTTCTTGAACTGCTAGTGCTTTTAGCATTAGGTAGAGGAGACAATTTTCTGGTTGAGATGAAAACCACTGGGTTAAACAAAGGTTTCTTACCGTTAAGGACAATGCCATGCAAACAAAAGTGAACTTCTTGATATGTGTTGCAGTGACGGTGCTGTTGGTGTTCACCAGTTTATTGCTGGGGTTATTCTAGGGCAAGAGAAAGAGATAGCGAGCATTAGCCTGGCTCCAGACTACCGGGAGCTGCTGGCACCAGGGTCATGTGCTGGACCTGGCTGTCTCTGCCTGCCCCTGTCTGACTTGGCTTATTTGCTTTATAACCTAGAGCTTTCTGAGTACTTTGTACCACTACAGAACATTTTCCGCTTAAACTGACAGCAACTGCTGCTATGGTCACTGAGGGCTGAGTAATCTTCCTACTTTTCCAAGAAGTAAGTCTTATTTAACAAATTTGACTTTAAAAAAGGTTGGTAGCTCCTTCTAAGAAAACACCACATGATTTTTTAAACCTTAGTCTGAAGTTTGTAGCATGTTTCCGCAGGAAAAACAAAATTTTATTCCCTTTTGCTACAAATTGGTACCAAATCACCAGTGCAAGCATCCTTACTGATCCAATTAGACAAGCAGGTAATATAAACAAAGCTTCTGGAACAGCTGGCTCCATTAATGCAGTTTAATGAACAGAACATAATTAGGACTATTAGATGTTTCACCTTGAACATGGGCTCTGTAGTCACATGGCAGCAAAGTTTTATTTAAAACAACAAAAGCCTTCTTCCAAATGTCTAATACAGCAAATGAAGCCGAAGATTTAAAATCGCCCTTGGGGAGCACATAAAACCAAACTAAATGGTCTGTGAAAGGAGAGGATGGAATATCAAAGCAGAGTACCACTAGGAGCCTTTAAGCAAGAGGCTGTTTAGGTCATGTACTGCATTTACGCTGGGACTGTTTGAGATACAGAAGTCTGTGCACCTGCTGATAAAACCTGCACCATGAGAGGTACATTTATACCCTTGATGTAACTTGGGTAGAACAGGAGTACCTGTCACAGAGTCAGCCTCCTTTACTGGAGTTACTCGTAGGAGAAATTGAACTACTGCAGACTCATCTTGGGAGTGGAGCACTGTGAAGAATACATCATTCCACACACATTCAGGTACTTGGTGGAATTTTGCAATTTAAGGCTTTTGATCTGATCAGTGCAGCAATTACGCCTAGATGGCCCCATGCTCCTGCCTAAATACCTGCTTGGAAGTTTGGGTGCTTAAAGATGCAGGCAACCTAGACCCTAAAGCAGGAAGCCACCCCATCTAACCTTTAAGGGAACAGGTTATGAAAACTCTCTGTAAATATTTTTTCATACATCTATTACTATCAATTGTATTTCTGAGGAAATACTTTGCTACTGCTAGTTTTTACAGATGTGAGGATAAGCCTTGCTTACATCACTCACCAGTGTTTAAATGAACTTTTTGCTGCATGGCTCAACTTTCTAACAAGCCTAAAATAACAGGAAATAAAGCACACCCAAACCAAGTCATCCAAAAGGACTGCTAAGAAAAAGCTTTCTCATTCGTTCCTATCCCACTGCTGCTATCCCTCCCCTTGCCATACTCAGTCCTTTGCTCCAACTCTTGACCACATACTCTTTGTTTGTAACTCTTACACAATATAACAAAACACTGTGGAGCAAAAAGAATTCCCATCTAGTCATCAGATTATTAGCATTCACAAATCTAACAATTGGTGTTGCTCTGAGTCAGGTGGCAGGGTCCACACAGAACTAACATATGCCTGCTCTCTTCCAAAATGTCAGTAGTAAGCCTTAACCTGAATGCAACTGCTAGGCCATAGGGTTGCTTTGGACACAAAGTCTCATAAAGGACTGAAGTAGGACCCTGCACCTCTCTTACAAATGTGGAGACAATGACTTCACTGTGAAGACAAGAATCTGAGTTCTCCAGCAGAACCACTGAAGAGGGGCATCTCAAATCCCATCAGTCAGTGTGCTGTTGATGGCCAACAGCAATGCCAGCTTCCTGAGTAAATGACCAAGGAAAATAGGAACTTGCATGCAAACACACTGTTTTGGCTTCTGAAAATCATAATGGACATCTTACAGGATCCAGAAATAAAGAAGTGTTTCTATCTGGACTCTTCTGAGAAAGACTTAGCTTCAGGAAACAAAGCTTTTGAAAGGCACAGTGACACAAGGTGATGCATGACCGAGGGAAAAGCAATTCTCACAGCAATCTTAAAAAACCCACTCTGGGTTTCAGTTTTGGTATTTATTATCTGAAAAGTACAGCAAAGGCATTTACACACATGGTTGCCAGGATGAGATACCCTTTCTACTGCTGCTACCTCATTTTTGTACACTTTATTACAAATTGCTCTTCAAACATAGAACTAAAATTCTCCTTAGTACTTTTCCAGCAGTTATATAAACTGTACCCATCTGTGCCTTGCCCTAGCATTTTCTTCCTCACATTGTCCCACAAGGGCCCTGTGAGAAGCCTTTTAACTGAAATAAACAAATGGACAAATCATCCAGGTCTAATCCTGTCACCACTACAGTTGTCAGCGTATCTTTCACCAGCTAAATGAGACCTGAATTTAGGAGTCTTAATTGCTGTTACTGTCGCTTGGCAATAGTGCATTTGATTGTGGCTTGCATCAAATGAGGTTAGCAGATCCTGAGTTTCCTGTCCCAAACTATTTTTATCTTGCAGTTCAGTGGGTTTGCATCTGCAGTTCCTTTTCAGCAGCATGGCCTCTGAGAAAGCCTACATGTGGTATTTTATCTAACAGGTCAATTTAGTTGTACGTAGGCAGGTTAGGAGGTTATGACTGATTTGACTTTGTGTAGGTTTTAAATTCTCCTTGGAAATATGGTGGATGATATTAAACAGGGCTTGTTCCAGTTAAACGCATTCCAGAGAAAACAAACATATTTTTCATGAGTATTTGGAACCAGAAAGTTCAGTTACTAATTAGTAAATAAAGAGAAGGAGAGGATCTGGCATTTGAATTCCAGAGTCACAGGACAGGACTGTTCTTTGCATAACATATGGACTAGTGAGTACCAGTTATAAATCAGAGCAAAAAAAGAGACTAAACAAAATTAATTTTTGCTCTGTGCTTAGTTCCTGGAGCAGTCCTTGCATTCTTACATGATTTACCAACAAAAATGTTCATAGCCTTGGTCAGCTAAGCCAGTATTACTAAAACAATGTCTGTTATCTGTGTTAGTGTGAGCCTATGAAACACCCTTTGCTAAATATTAACATAAGTAAACGAACCCAAACCCACTTGAGAGATACCATAAAATCCAGAGCAGAGACGTGAGCCTGCTCATTCAGTGATGACACTTTGTGAGAAATCACTTCATTACCTAAGTAGCTACCTCATGGTGAGGACTTTTTTTAGTCCTTAAAAATACAGCACCTATCTATTCAAAAGGCAGCTTAATACCTTGTAACATAGAGCTAAGGTTAAAATCATAAATCAGACAACAGCTTGAAGCCACAAAAAGCCAATTAATTTAAACTAGATTTTAAGAAAACCTATCAGTGGAACAACAAACAAAGAGGAGGATCACACAAGCAAAACCCCACAGGAGGTATTTATGACAGCCCTAACAGGGACACTCACCTTGTCAAAAGCAGGGTATACAGCTCTGATCTCTGTCAGCCAGCCATAGGGCATGTGTCCCACAGGATACGTAGCTGTCAAAATCGCCACTGCCTATGAATAGAGACAGAAACATAAACTTCAAATCTTCAAACACAACAGTTAAACTAACATAGGGTGCTAGTGCCCACCAGTATCACCACATTGAGCTTCACACAATGCAAAACCAGACAAGGGATTGGAAGATTTTTATTCCAGGAAGACCATCAAAATGATGCTGTATTGGCCTGGCATTTTAAGCTTATGAAATTTTTTTGTGCCATGAAGTTACCAAAGTCAGCTTTGTCATTTCACCATCACTCTGATACTCTGAGAAAACAGTTAAGTTGAGCTATGGTGCACACCTTACAAGCCCAATACCTTGCTCCCACATTGCTCCTGAGTTATTTTACCTACTGAAATCTGAGCAGCAGAATGCCTTGCAGCTCACAGTAATTTTGGATCATACCCCATAATTTCAATTTATATATATTTTACTTGGTTACTCATAAATAAAGCAGCTTCCAGTAAGACAGATGGACTATAAATCAGTGGACCTCAGTGGCTGACTGCGTTTGGACATCAATCTGACTGCTTGGGGGCAGAAGGCATTTATGAGACAAAAAAATACACCTCTCCCCACTCTGGTGCTCATCAATGAGCACCTGACAAAAATAATTCCAGCTGAACATTTGTATGGAAAGAAATAATTCCCTGCCTGAAGTTTTAAGACTAGGCCCTTTTACACTCCCACAAGTGCAGTCTAAGAGGTTTATCAAAGACAAGCTCCCCCACACATTAATTGAGCATGCCTGGATGCCTTTTGTCTGCAGGTTCAGATCTGTTACAATCCACGTATTCCTGATTCATTTTACATCCAGCAATGGTAGTGTTAAGAAAGACCTTCTTAAACTACTGCTATTTCTGTTTCACTCCCAAACTTTCAAAATACATTTTCTTAATTATCTGAGCCCATTTTCCCATTATAAATGTAACTGCTGTCTTTGCTTGGCTAAAAGATCTATACAAACACGGGACCATGCTAATTTGTTCCCTGTACTCTTTAAAATGAGAGTGGAACGTAGTGATATCCACAGAGAGGAAGAGACTGGCATAGATCCTTCCCTGCTAATAATAGCTTTAATAATGTTTAATGTACCTTTAAAAAGTAATTGGTTCAAATAAAACAAACTGGAATTTTAAGATAGTACCCTTTTTAATTGCACACCCTCCCATTATCGTATTTTCATCAGAATTTCCATCTGTATGAAACCTAACTAGATTAAATTGAGTAAGGAATATAAAAGCAATTTTGCTTATTTTCATCATTAAATCCAAAAAGACTGCAAAGACACAGTATCTATTAAAGGAAAAAGAATTTCACTATCATATTTTGTATGCTAGATTCCGCTTGGGTGAAAGTATTAAGTTTTTAGCAGTGTTTTTTTTCCCAGTATTTTTCCTCAATTAGTGTTATTCCAACATACATGCACGAAAGTTTTCCTAAATGTCTAGCACCTGTATTTGACAGGTGAAAAGGGCCCCTATGAAAGCCACCATCAAAGAGGTAACCCAATCACCACAACTGTGCTGGCAGTCCAAACAAAAGTAGTGGGAGTTGGACAGCGCAAGCGAATTTGTGGTGCTCATGAACTTTTTACAGCCTAGTCCTTCACAGGGACTCCCTGCCCACAGTGAAAGCTGCTGCTATGATTGAATAGGGGACCTGTAAAACTCCTGTGGATACTGGAGTATGCTCCAGACACTGATGTTATCTGTGTTGTCAGCATCTCCCTTTTCAGAAGCAATTATTTCAGAAATCAGAGAAAGCTGGAATGTTAGTGTTGGTGTAAAACTGCCAGTAAATCACCAGCTGTGACATGTATTTAGACTGATCCCTGAATCACACATGTAAAAGCATTAAGTTTCTAAGTTCACTTCTCACAGCTGTTTATTTGCAGTCTCTGGCACCTCCTGAGTGAGTGAAATACACAGCATCATGTATGACAAAATTAACAGCAGTTCTTCAAATTGATTTTTTTTTTCATTTAGTAACTTATAGCTTTGCTTATCCTATGACAATATTGCATCTAGACATCCTTGCATGAAGCTGGCAGCAGAAGTTCCCCAGACTTCTTAAGAGAATGGGTCAGCTTGTGGTGAGCATTGGTAAAGGCTCTGCATTACAATCAGAAATCTGTCTCCCAACAGCTGTAGGAGACTTATTAGACTAATCTGAAATTCCTCAAGAGAAACAAGGTGCATTTCTTATCTCAACCAGGAGACATATTTTTTTAATATGTGCTTTTTTATGTCTCTACACTGTTCTGTGTGATGCACTGACTGCTAACAGTAGTTTCACTTCAGTTTGCACAGCCATAAAATATACATGATAGGAAAGTGTAGGACATGGGACTACTGTCAACTGTCCTAAAATTTCTGGGATCTAAATGCTCCAGATTATATGTGCCTATGTGCAAAGCATGAAAACCTGGGATGCAGGCACTGTTCAGTGAAAAATTTCTTCTAGTATTGCTGAGGGTGAGGTTCCATTAGACCTGGCAGAAGGGCTCATGGTGAGAGTCCAAGCAATCTTCTTTTCAAGCATAAAAAAAAGAGCACTAAAGAGAAATGTACTTAAGACAATTTTTTCTTGTCATTTAGGCTGAGTGGTAACACCATCGAAATGATCATTTACAGTAATGGAGAGCACTGCCTTTCTTACCTCTGTGGCTGCAGAACTGCCACCTAGGTCCCGGGAGACAAAAAGGTTCACAATGGGCCTACTTATTCGTTGAGTTGCCAAAATTAATGCCAAAGGCCACCAGAAACTCAGCATCTTCCTTATTGTAGCTTCTCCCTGCAACACAGGTAAAAAAAATGAAGTGTGTTTGAAAAAAAAAATGCATCACAGGACCAAAATCATGGAGAAAGGTTTTGTGCTTTTCCCATCCATTGTCAGTTCAGTACATTCATTTCAAAAACTTTCAATATGAGGAGCCTAAAATATTTTCACTCATGATAGCATGATTCAAAAGAAGATGTGTCATGGATCTCAATAAATAATGCATAAGGTATCTATCTGCATAATTTGTTCTGACTACCAGACAAAGCTACATGAAAAACAATATGACATTTGAAGAAAAAGAGAAATTTTGATATCTTCTTCCACATGAACTAAGGTGTTCACTCAGTTCATGCTGTGCTGTCTTACAGCTCGGTCCTCAGTAGACACATCCATACCATAGAAGGCATTGTGTCACATGTGCTGTTGCTGGAATAATTTCTACCATGCCTCTTTATCTGAAAATGTTTTTTCCTGCAGGACAGAGCATTTAGGCCCTTCATGCATGGTGGTTTAATGGAGTATTGTAACACAAAAAACCCAAGTAAAATTATTACTGAATTTGAAAAAACATAAGTATGAAGACATACCCCCATTTCAGGCCCACTTCTGTCAGGAATAACATCATGTATGTTCCTGTAGTATCCGAGGCAGAGCGTGGTACATCGGACAAGTGCTCCCATGTATAAGGACAAGATTGGGATCAAGAGAGGCTCCCTGCACTCCAAGTGACTGTGAAGCAAAATGGCTACAAAAACAACCTGCAGAGAAAACAAACAGATGATTAACAATTTGTCTGTGTGCTTCTTCAGGGCCAACACATCTCCTGTCTGATTCCTACTAAGTTGATCTGAACCAACAACTTGCATGGCTACAGTGTCTATAGAAACTTTAGCCAGGATCTTTCAGTATTTGGTCATGTGCATGAGAAGAACAAGAGGTAACTTCATACTCTATGAAACAGGACTTGAAGGTTGGGCAGGTGTCAGACTAGAACCCATAAATAGGAGAAAGTTGGCATGAAAGTCTGGCAAGGTCTGGCAGCAACAGCAAGCATGTGGATGAGAGTCACCCTTCCCAGGAGAATGTGCTATTCTGATACACACTGAGGCTGGAGACATGCTTCTTGGGTCAGCTTCTAAGCCCTACTTTTTTTTTTTACTTTTTTTTTTTGGGCAGTGAGGAAGGTAGTGGCAATTAAAAACCCAAATGTTTCAAAAGATTCACTTCAACATTTAGGAGCAGGAAGTCTTATGTCAACCTAATTTTCAACTTTTTCAAGCGAAATTTCACTCTTTCATTATTTGCTTTTCAGCTGAATGCCACATTAATGTAAATTAAATGGAAACTTTTGGGCTAATGAACAATTCATAATTCAGCCTCTTAAGACTAAATGCTCAATCCATAAAATGTAAAGGAACTGATTAATATGATATTATTCTCTTTGTTAAGTACTGAGTGGATGAAATGGCTGGTAAATTCCAAATGACTCTGGATAGGGGGCACAACTGGAAAACCAACTGTGTTTGGTGCTGTGAAGAGCAGAACCAAGACAATCCCATCAGGACATGCTGGCATTCAAGTGAGTTACAAGAAATAAAATACACATTGTTCAGGTGCAGGTTGTCTCCCTCATTGCTAGAGCTGTAGAAGTAATTAAGAAAAACCATGCTCTGCAAATGATCCTGAGGCAGGCCACAGTGCTTATCAAACCTACAAAAGCATGACTTTTCAGTAAATAGAAGCAAAGTCAGTCACAAAGAATGTGCGTATGAAGCTACTCAAGAAAAAGTGGCTGCTGCCTCTGCCCCTACTCCCTGCGTAGGGCACAGATCTAGGTGTAAAATTCTGGGCTATGACAGCCACAACTTTTTATGTTCTCGATTTGCTCTTGCTCTGTGCAGTGTTCTGTTGAGAAAAGATGACAGGTGTCTTATTCTTCACAACCCTGGCACCCCACTCACCAACCGCTATGGAAAGGGCATGGCCAAAATAAGAATTTGTTTTTTCTTTATTTAGCTGCACATGACCTGACACGCACCCAGAGTCAGGAAACTTTGTGGGTCACATTGGATGAAGAGTAGACTCTGGGGGTTAAGGTCATTTACAGTAATTGGTATTATCTCTGGGGACTTAGTGCAGCACTGCAGTGGGGCAGACCTGACAAATACGAGTAGCAACTGACTGAATGGTTCAACCTGGTTTATGGATTTCTTATGTTTAGTGGAAGGAAAATGCTACGGAAAATAGAACTGAGTGCCATTGACTTCACATTTCCTTTGATGTTGTACTGTTTATCCTGTTTCTTATCCAGTCTTTACACCATTCAGCTGGCAATGGGGCAGTACAGCAACTGTTTACAGTTGCTGGGACTTTTCATTTCCTAATATTTTTATATGTTTTCAAAAGAGGGCTGTATACTGGTTCCTAAACGCTACAACACTGGCCATCATCAGTGTGTATGGATGTTGTTTTTTCAGTGTGCCTAATACAAAGCAACAGAGTAGTTAACATCTCCCTTTTGAAAGTTCAAAAAACATTTGGTCTTCTCTGAATTACTCAGGGGATATCACCACAGACCCTTCTGGAGCACTTCTGAGCCTTCACCTTTTGGAACAGTAACAAGTACTCAGAAGGCAGCTTATACTGCATTTCCTTGGATTAGACACCACGTGTAAAACTGACAGTCAGCTGGAGAATCATGCCTTGACCTCCAACTCAGCATTTCACTGGAAGTGTGTGAAGTGCTGGGGAGAATGTACAGGGAGAGAAAGATCTCTTTCAAAGCACTCTCAGCCTCAGGATTGGTAGCAGTCAGTAGTCTCTTTGCCTGACTTTTCTTTTCCTCAAATGTACAAGTGTACACACAGAACTTGTTTGTATGAAACTGGGCTGTGGAAGTGCTTCAGGACATGACCCTAAGCCAAACAGACCTGGGAACTGACTTATCTAGTCAAGTGAGACTGTCCTAAACCACAACTGCCAGCAAATAGCCTTCACATGATGAACATGATCAGAGGGCAGCACACAAGATTACTTCCTCTGGTGTCTTGCTTATGGAAGAAAGAGAAGGCACAGATAGACTCTCTGTAAAAGAGAGTTCCTGTTTAGGAAAGTATCTGGTCCACAACACAATGGGAACAGTGACTTCTATGAGGAGCCTTTACCTGAGCTATGACATCTGAGATGGAGGCACATCCCACTAGGAAACTGTACTTGTGTTTCAGCAGAATCCCAGCATGGGTCCATGCCTGAAAAAGAGCCAGAGAAAAGTTTGGGAAGTGATTATGACATTGTGAATGATTTCAGGTCCAAAAATGCTATTTTCTGGTTGTTCATTGTACACAACCTGCAGCAGTACCTGGTGCGAACCTGGGCCAATATTAAGCCATTAATGCAGAGAAAGCACTGTTGCATTGAGTTCCTCATTGCCAGGCTCATTCCCCACTGACAAGGAGAAAGAGGATAAATTTGCAGACTGTACAGAAATTTCTGAGCACATCTAGTAAGAAAGCAGCCCTTCACAAATCAGATGTTGCACAGGATAAACTATCATAGTAAATAATCTAATAAAGAATCATTCACCAGCTGGATGCACCTCTGAAGTGTAATATTCATTGGCCCACTGAGTTACACTAAGTCCTGTCTGGAAAAGAAAACCAACTTCTTTTTAATGATCCAACTTCTTTTTATTGTCAGCAACTGTTTCAAGCAGACAAAGTGATGAGAAGGTGGTGGAGGCATTGGCATGAGAAGGTTCTCCTTTACCAGTTTTACCTAGAGATAGAGGCATTAAAGAGAGTTGCCACATTTTCATGTGCAGGCCTGGTATGAGCCTGGTGATGTGGGAAGCAGCAGCTCTCCCCATGTGTGGTTCTCTTATCCAAGCATTTGAGATATACTGGAGTTAGATGTGCTTGCAAAAACTGATGGTAAGAAACATCTTTTTGACAAATTTGCTTTGAGAAAATACTGATTTTATTCCTTGTGAGCTCTGCAGGTGATTTGGGAATGCATGGCAAATCCAAATCTTCCACCACATATCAGAATGAGGTCACATAGAGACAACCAGTGCAGCTTATCACAAGATGACCAGTGCTTTCCAACATGCACATACTGTAACTGTGACAAGGCAGCTGAGGTTTTTGACATTTGTCATGATCTCTGGATATGTGAAGTCCATTCAGATGCTTTCTCCATGTAGCAGGAGATGAGTCTAGGTATATACAAAATTAATGATTGCAAAGGACACACCTTACTTCTGCACACTTCAGTTTCCCATCAGGCAACAAAGTTTGTGATCTAAGGTCACAAAAAAACATAACATTAACATTGAATTTCAGTTCTTAATCAGGCACTCACCATGGCATCCATAAAAGGGAAGGCAGCAAGATAAAGGAAGGCCCTCCGAGTTTTACTTCCCACTGATTCATCCACATGGTGCAGCTTATTAATAATGTAATACCCCAAATCACTATAGGCTGTGGAGAAACAAGATAAGAATGAAAAACAAAGGTTGCATACGGACTCTTGGGTGAGATATTCAGAAGTACCCGAAAGACTGTGATGCCTTGGAGCTCAGACACACATCCACTTAGCAAACAGCTGCAAGGGCTTCAGATATTGCAGCCTCACCAGCTGCTGTTTATGACTAAGAAGTGCTCTCATGGTTCTTTTTAAAGTAACCTTTGGCAGAGGCGTGATAACAAATGGCTAGATTGGGAGAGGAGTATAGTAAGTGCCACACCTGTTTGCCAAATGAACACACTGGTACTCCAGAAAATCTACTGCTCCTTCATTAAATCAAGGCTCTTTGTTAGAAAAGCTGTTTTCACCAGGCATTTTGTATTTCATGGGGCATAGTGCCTTTTAAATGCTGAAAACATCTATTTTCATTGCATTCTCATGACATTACCTGTAAACCTGCCCAAAGCTGTAAAAGGATACTGGGATTTGTGATGGAATGCAACAATCACATTCATTATACCTCTCCCTTACTCTGCCTAATGACCACCTCTGCCAGGACCTGTCAGGACACGGTGTGCTCTGCTGTGCAGTCCCTGGGCAGCCTCGACCAGCCTTAGTTCCTGTCCTTATCTACAGCCAGCACCTCCAGAGCCACAAGTCAGAACAGAGCCCCTCTGGAAATCAGGGGGTTCCCACTTCTGATTGCCAGCACGTTATTTCACTGTCCTGTTTCAACCCAAGACAACTTTTAGTGTTGGACCACACTCTCTTTCCCGGCCTCTCTTCACAAAGGGTTGGGTTGAAGGCTGCACAGACATGGGAAGTCCCCACATGGCTCTCTGCAGAACTGCTTACAGTTCTGTTTGTACCCATTTTATCCAGCTGTTTTAAGAACCCCAGAGTCCTCCCAATAACCAGGAATAACAAAGGCTGTGACTGGAGTCTGAACTATGGAGACAAATATAATATGCAGAGGTAAATAATCCAGATCAGTTTTAACCTTTTATAAACCGTTCTAGACCTGCACATCCTTACTTGATTTCCTCTATACACTTGCAATAGCTGTTAAAAGAATGATTAGGCTGTAAGGCTGATCTCCCCCAAGGCAAGTAATGGCAGAATTATTTGTGTTTGGGGAACCTTATTTCAGGTCTCTCCTACTTGTGTATTTTCTAAGTCAACTATTTCAAATGTGAACATCTATCTAATTTTCCATTTATAACAACCTTATTATCTTTGCACAGATCTTCATATAGGGTATTTCATGAAACTAATCCTTTTCATGCATGCAGGTCTCATAACTGGATTGACAAATGCTAACATTAGTCATCAAATTCAATCTTCTTAGCCTAAAACTGCCTCATAACTTGTAAACAGTCTTTAGAAGCAATTAAAGAGGAGTTTAAGTTGTCATTGTTTTGTGATGGCTTAGAGATACAGCAGTTAAATGATTAACAGAACTGAAAATACTATTTGAGCCCAAATAAGATGGTGTAAACAAGATAGTAAAATAAAAGAAGGTGGTATTACAGCACTGTGAACAAGCACAAGCCTCATTCCAGATAACCAGGACTGCCCAAATGATGCTAAAAATGTTCAAAACTCCTCCTTTCCCCATGCTGGTCCTTATCTATGTACCTTTCGCCTGAACTATGACTGTTTGACTCACAGTCTCCAAATTCACTCAGTAAATCCCAAGTTGCTTAGCCACCTTCCTGAGGCACTCCCAGCCTTGTTTCCTTTTGAAGAGAGTTGAGGAAGAATTTTAAACCAGGACTCCAACTTTTCTTCAGTTTGAAGAAGGGGGTTTAGTTCCTTAAGTGTTCAGGTGCTTGTTGCAGTTCAATCAAACATCAAGCACAGCCTCTTTATATTTTTGCACGAATAGCCATGTGCCAATCTTCACTTGGTGTTTTGAAAACTCTCTGCTATGAAGGGTTTTTTGTGTAGTAAGTTCTTGTGGAAAGCTGCTTTTATGGCAGGGCAGTACATGGATGTTCCTGAATCAACTTATTTCAATGAAGGAAAGAAATCTGAAGGTCTGTGAGGCAAGCCATGTGTGAAGGCCAGATTAATTGAACTTTCTCTTAGGTTCCATTGAGTGTGCTTTACACTTCTGCACAAAAACTTAAAAACCAATGCAGGATTCAATCCTCCACATAGAGACAGAGAATCACAGTCCACCTGCTGAGGAACCTGGCTCTGTGGAGGGGCCACCTCCAGCAGGGCAGTGCTAGAAGCACAAAATGCTGCAGAAGTCCCCCTTCCCTTCTCTCCCTGCCCTTCCTCTGATTTAAATGAGACTTTTAAAGTGTTTAGAATGTGAGTAATAAGTAACTTTTTTGTCTCTAAAGGCCATCGCATGGGGCTTTTTTGGTTTGTTTTTTTCCCCCTAAAGTTTACTATCACAGAAAAATTGACAGAATCAGAAGGTCAGAAGCTAAAATACTCTCACTTGTAAGAAAAGGGTTGTAGTTTATTGGCAGGACACTCTCAAGGCACTTATACCATTACAACTCATAGCACCACATTTTTAAGATTTCTAGGGATATCAACACTGAGCTCTGTAAGCTTCAAAGATTTTTTTTTTCTCTCACCCATCAAAAAAAGTTTAACTGAACTTTTAAATGTGATTTTGGTTTTAAATTCATAATAGTTAAACTTAAAACATTATTTTAAAAATAGTCAACTATTTCATATGCCAGTGAAAGCACACAATCACTTTTGCTGATGCCCATGAATGTTTCCATCCTCACAAAGAAGGACTGAGGAAGCTGAGATTCACTGACAAACATACAGGCATGTGTCACTGAGCTGTGAATCCAGCAATTGCTGATGCAATTAGAACTTAACCTTGGCCAACCTTACAAACTTATTACGGAGAATGGTACAAAATTAATAACATAGACAGAGCCAGAGAGTATTACATGAATCTAAAGCAGATGGTGCTTCCCACTTCTTGCATCATTTCAACTAAAACAGAGAAGTCCAAGTCCAAGATGAGCTGCCTGTTTGCACTTTTCTTAATACCTCATTTGACTTGCTATGTCTAAGGATCAGATTTGATACAGAAGTTAAGCAATTTTCTTCTTAACTTAAGCATAAGTTAAGAATTCTTGCTTTCAGTTTTTCCAGTTGAGTTTTAAGCCCCAGAAGGTCAAGAAATGACATTGAAAACTGTACACCTAATTGAATCTCCTGGTCCCTACACCGATTTCTCTAGCAAGCCAATTACTACCACACAAACTTCAGACACCCTTAAAACAACACACTCTTAATGATGCCAGCAGTCTCAGACAAATAGCTGCACTGTAGTTATCCTGGACCTGACTACTACTGAGCATGTCATACTTAAATCATAAAGAAAAAACTCTTAAAGGAAGTGACACCATTTAGTTCCAGACATGGAACTACATATGTCAAAAATAATTTTACCAGAATAAAAAACTCCAAAACATGATTTTGTGTTCCAGGTGCTCTTTCTAGACACATTCAATTTACATACTTTGCTGCTAGTTTTAAAAATGAACTTGGAGACTTGAGAAGTAAAAAATCTATTCTGCTGCTTGTCAGAAAGATGATTCACATGGCCAAAACTGGTGCTTATGAGTTTCTCAATCACAGAATATTCTGAGTTGAAAAAAACAAGGACCAAAAAGTCCAGCTCTTAAGAGAATGGCCTGTATAGGAACCAAACCCACAACCTTGGTGTTACTAGCACCATGACTGATGCACTCAGCTAATTTGTTCCGCGAAGTGATTTGAGCAGATAGGAAAATACCAATGTGAAAAAACTATAGCAAATCTTCATTTGGAGATGCCACAGAGTACATAGATTTCTTTATGTCTTTGGTTAGCTTGAATTTAGAACAGAACAGAAAGCCTCTGTTTTCCTCATGTGAAAGCTCAGATGACTGGAGTGTTTAAGGTGGTGCGATTTCTTTTTCCTCGCTTATAGCAACACATGAATTAAAGAAAACCAGAACAGCTTAGGAGTATCTCAGTGAAAACTGATTACTGCAATCATATATTTCTGTGCTCGGATCTAGTCCCAAAATTGCATTAGTTGATTTTCCCAGATCTGTGAATGACTTTCAGTATCTGAAATATCTTCATATAAGCCAAAGTTTTGTTAAGTTAACATTATCCTGTTTTAAGTGAAATACAATCTCTGCTATCCAAATGTGCTTTGGTCATAGGCTTTCTTGCTTTGTCCTGAGTTCCTTGCTGAAAAGAAACCACCCTTGTCATGGGAAAAGGGTTGGGGTAGCCAGAGTAGCATGTTACTGCTTTGGCAATGACCATGCTGAAGTAGGACAGATTTTTCATGAATAACATTTCATTTTTATTTCAGGGGTCGGGGGAAGGGGAAAGCAGCAATCTCATATTATATTCTGATTCATGTTCCTGTGCTGTCTCTTTTTTCCAGGGTAAAATGTTTTGTATACCCCAGTACAGAGGTCTTGTTGGAACAAGACTGACTGAAAAAAGGAAATACCTCAGCTTGTCATAACCCACTCTGTAATTCCTAGTCTCTGGAAAATTCCAGTAGTGTTAAACTGGAATTGGTGGGATTACACCTATATCTCACTTCCTAGGAAGTTTTTTAATGTACATGCAGTGATCATGCATGTGGGAAGTTCAAACGTATCAGCAGAATTACTGGAAACTGCTGAAGTTCTCCCCTGTGCAATCTGTGGCCCATGCTCAGCAGCCTGAGAGTCATAAATGGGCACAAAACAAATCACTTGCATGTCATAGCCATCCAGTCTGCTATAGATTACTGCAAAAGTTAACCTACACTTAAGGTTACTGGTTAGTAAAGTTCCATCCTTTTTCTCCTAGTGATGACAACGATCCATCATGTAGTTTTTAATCAGTAAAAAGCAAAGAGGATGTTTCCTCAATGTAATTGCTGCCCTGTCATTTCTAGAACTACTGAGAATGGTTCTAAAGGAAATAAACTTTCTCAGTATACTAGTGAAAAGTTGAACAATGCTGTTTAACTGCCAAAGAAAATGTGCATATTCTTCATGACACTGATGTTAAAAAACTCACTTAGTATGGAGGGCTTACCAGCAATACTAAGAAATGCATTATGTTAGCATAATGTTATATAAATGACTTTTCTCCTCTTTCAAGCTGGCAATTTAGTAAGATGTCAAAAATATGCAGAGACAGGCTTAGCATCTGGAATCCCTTCTCTTACAGCCACCAAAAAGCCAATCTCTGAAATAACAAGACATTTTAGACCCTGGCTCCATAGCGAACTGCCCACCAGGGAAATCAATTGGTGGCAGTAGCTGCCCTCAAAGTAGCCCACTTTGGGGAAGGAAGGCAGAATACTATATTCTAATTCCAGAACACACCTGAAACAGCCAGTCCAGGAATACTGCACTGACAAGGTTTACAGCAGCATTGGAAGGGGGATGAGAATATAGTTTTGAATCCCTTTGGCCAACTTGGTTCTCAGTTGTTACTGCTACCTGTACAGGGGAGTGACAGGAGCTGCTGGTGAGGACTTTGCAGACCCTCATAAGGATGTGGGTGATGACTGAGGGAGCCAGAGCTTGCAGCTGTGAGTTCAAGTGGTTCAGCTCAGCCAGTCACTGGCACAGAGGACTGTGTGAGCCCCAGTGGGGAAGCCGCAGTGGAGAGGTGGTGCTGAAGCAATGAAGCATGAGTCAGGTGTGTGAAACGGTCTGGTTTGATATTTTCCATGAGTAGAGGCCACAGTTTGTGAGGAGCTGTGTGTGTAGACTGCAAATAGTCTCTATCACAGTTGGAAATGTGGTGATTCATTGTGGTCACTGTGTTTCTACCACCACTTGTTTTCCTCCTTTTGGTAATCCTTATTTCATTGGGCTTTTTGTTTTCTGTTTCTTCCTGTGCTTTGACAATCCATGGCAGACAGACATGTCATCTTCCTTAGCCCTGTATTTATGGCAGGTGGAAAAAATTCAGTCCCCTAAGTGTAACTTGTTTCTCTTTTTCATCCACCAAGCATCAGTGACCTGTATTTGTTTCTCTTGTAGATGGCTTGTGATAGGCTTGCAGCTGCTGGGGAGTACTCTCAGGTCCTAGGAGGCTGCCTGTCACTGGACTCCTTCTCTTCTTCCTGCTAGGCAGGCTGTGAATCTGTGGGTCAGAGCAAAATAATCAGGACTTGAAATAGGTTCAAAGGAAACTTGGAACACAAAATTTGGCAACATCACCCAGGCAATTGGTGCTAGAATCTGACTAACTCCATTCCCTCAGGCTCTCTGCCAGTCTCTGCTGTGGCCTTTGCATATTTTCAGGCATAGACAAGTTAAAATACCAAAAAATATTTTGCAGCCTGTCACCATAAAAAGCTGAAAGATTGTGTGCAGTCCTTTAATTCAGGACTTTAAAGTATGGTTAGCACAGCCTCCTTTTTTTCCCAGTATCTTCAGGGTGCATTTCAGAGGTTCTGAACTCAGCAGTGCTCTACTTTCAGGCAAAGGCAAGAAACTTAGCTGACAGGTTTTCCAACCGTGGTTCCAAACACCTCCTTTCAATAAGAAGTCCCACACGGAAAATCCAGTTATGTCTTTCACCTGGAAATCTGATAGTTACATTTAAAACTTTCTTAAAATCTATCCTAGCTTAAAATAAAATACTGTATGACTAGAAAATTACTTTTTATCCAGCTGGCAAAGGCAAAAACTTTGACCAGCATTGGCAGAAAAGCAAGTGAGCAACTAGAAGAGCAGCTCTGAGGGCTGAAGAAACATTCCAAGCAAAGAAATATGAGAGCCAAATGTACAAAGGGGCCAAAATTTACAACACTGACTCAATAAAACAGCCTCAAATGTAAACATGTTTAGAGAGTGGCCAATCGAAATCAGCGAATTAAATTAACTTGAATGCATGGATTCAGGTTATAAAATCAGTGACATCGTATCCCTGGAACACAGTTGGCCTGATGAGTGAGCCATTACTGTAAGAATTTTTTATGACTGTAACATGGAACAAAGCTAAATAGCACAGGGCTTGTGTATCAGTGCTGGAATAAGAGATATGATGGTCAAAACAAACTGTAGTGCTTGGGATGCACATAGAGCTGGTGAATATAGCTTGTTAAAGGGTCAGAGCAGTTCCTCAGACAGGAACTGAAATAGTTCAGTTCTATTCTATTCTATTTTATTCTATTCTATTCTATTCTATTCTATTCTATTCTATTGATGAACTGCAGCACATGTTGCTCCTGAGATACTAAGAGCCTGATAATGAATGCTGCCTCCTTTCAAGGCCACTCTGAGATTTCACAACAATTCAGGATACTGCCATTACACTTGCATTTCCCATTTTCTGTGATGGAATGACACCCTACTGGTGGTGATCCAATCCAATGCTACTGCCTGTCAACCAATACATGCCTCCATAGGCTGTCACTCCTCCCTCCCACCCCTTACAACTCTCAGCTTTTTAGGATTTTACCTGTTCAATGCAGTGCACTCTGCTTCTTCCTCCAGCATCTCCTGTTCCTTGTTGCTACAGTCCAGAGGTTTCAGCTCTGTAGAATGAGCCAGAAGGTGCAGAGAATCTCATGGAGTTCTTGGAGAGGATGAGGTTAAAAGTCTTCCAAGTTAAATGGCTTTTATTGTTGTGGCTGATGCTTGAGTTGATATCCCATTTTCTAGGCTCTCAAAAACTGGCAAATCCTGTGCCTTTTTTTTAGTATTCAGTTTGTGTCTGCTTGTGTATTTTCTTTGTTTCAGAGTACACTCAGTGAGTTGGTCTCTGCTTGGTATAAATTGCTCTTACTAACCTCTTCCTCACAGATTAATTATTCAACAGAAGTGGATGATGCCTAGCAGCAGTAGAGAGTACTACCTGATATTTTAATGAGGATGCTGGCACCTGCCTGCTGAGAGTTTTGTACTGTGAGATAAGTAGCAAAGGAATAGGTACAGAGGGAGTACACCAACAGCGCCACCAAGAACTGACAAACAGCCCTACCAAGCACATCTTGAAGTCCTGCCAAACCAACCCAGCAGATACTGCTAGCTGACCATCACTACCTAACAGCAACACTGAGCTATCAGCTTCAGGCAACCTATCAACCTCGTCAAAGTTCTCCTCACACACCTGACTGAAAGAGATCAGTAGCATGTTTTGTTTCCAGGCAGGAGAGCCCTGTGCTTGGAATCTGCTACTTAATAACCTGTTTTAAAAAGCAATAAAAATTGCGTGGATGGGCATGATACCAGCCCAAGAGAGCTCATCTCTTCTGCATCTCCTGTTGCACTTACAAATGAAATATTAAACCTACAGCTTAAGCAGTTTGAAGAATGGGTGAGGGAATCAAATTAAAAGACATTAACTAGATGTGAAGTGACCTTACCTATTAAAGTATGAAATACAGCAGCTACAGCTCCAGCCACAACCATGCACAAAACTGCTTTGGTCCTGTCTCTCTTGCTGTTCACAAACACCAGACCTACATTTTTGAAGTCACTCATCGGACCCGTGAAGAACTTCATCAGGGAGTATGCCAGCCCATAGCTGGCCAACATTTCCACAGCATCTTCCTTGACAGCAGCGATGCCCCTATTCAAGGCCTGTTGAAACACAGAAAGAGCAAATGATGTAGCACGTGTGGGAGGGTACCAAACACAATCTCCTGCATCAGCTTTCTGAAGGAGCAAGCAAATTTAGCTGTCGTTGTTTTCACCCCAAGATGGACTTTATTTCTCTGGATTCAGCAGCAGTAACTTGTGACCTGTGACACAGGCAAAATAATTTAATATAGACTAAATTCAAGTCAAGTAGACTTGAAGATAAAGTAATTATCTATTTCTGAAGTATATAATGGAACTTCTACCATACCAGAAGTCAGTCTCTATCCTTTTTAGAGTAATTTTATGACCTTCTAATAGTCATGGATAACACAAAACCATTGAAATACTGCTCTGAGGTTCCAGCCATGATTTCAACAGAGCATAGTCCTTGAAGGTCATCTTTACAGGCAAAAGCTCTGACAAACGCTCACAGCTGAGGAGCTAAAACAAGTTTTTCTGTGTAACAAGCTTTTCACAACATCCCATGTAACTGTCATGAATAGCTGATATTAGTCTGTAACTTTCATTATGAAATGAGGCCAAATATGCACGTGATTAAACATAATTGATTTCCTTTCATGTAGTTGACATATACATATTGTGCATATACAAATTTGTGTGTTTGTATTTGATACCATATTCATTTATATCCCCTTGTAGGAAATTTAAAAAGAACTACAGCACGTATCTTCCAAGACATATTCAGGTACAACTAACTTACCAATTTATTCTAGGTTTATGTTTAGGAAATGTCTGCCAATTAATCACTGAGAGTTAGATGGATTATTTTTACAGCTAAGGTGAGCTGTAAAAAAGATGTGTAACATTCCTTCAGATTCCAGCTTGAACCAAAATGCTTCTAAAGTATTGGATAAAAATGACAGAATGATAAATTTTATCTGCAGTGTGACAGCATCAATCATCTGGTACACCCAGCATACTGTTAAAACAATATTAGATTCAAAAAGCATGAAGGATGAAATATGATTTAACAAGTATTTAGTTCCTATGGGTTACAGCTGATGTGTGTTGACAGGGCTGCAGCAATGAGGCCAGCTAGGAACGTCTCACCATGCCACCACATAAACCTCACTCACACTTAAACAGTTCTAACACCACTTATACTGAATAAAAAAACAGCTAGAGGTAATTGTGGTGAAGTCCTTCCATTTCAAATGAAGCATAAGCTTTTTGTTGCAGTTATTTGAGTTTATTTCCCATTCCAAAGATCATACCAGCAAGCAACTCGTACTGACTTGAAAAGAACCTGCATCCCTGAAGTAGAAATGAGGAATTTTCCTACTGTTCTTTTCCACTCTTTCTCTAATTCTATTCTTAATTTTTGAAACTTAAGCTGCACTGTCAACATTGCAAAAAGCTGTAGAAAATACCAACTTCTCCACCTTTGATGTCTGCCAAATCTCTCTCTTTTAATATGCTCTGACCTGAATGCCTGAGACTCCAAATGTTTTCATCTGTCTTGCTCCAGTTTGTTCCTTCCTGAAAACACCATGTGTTAGATACGGAATACCTGCTGCTGTTAAGTGTAATTTTTCCTGGGACATAGATTATTCCATCTATTGCATTGATATCAGTTCAAATTATATTAAATTTGCTGATGCCAAAAGCACTAGTGTGTGCACAAAACTGTATTCAAACAATCTGTGGCCTCAACAGTCAAGTATAGTTGTCTTTTGTGATGATACTTGTGATGGTGAATTAATCAGTTTCAAGGTGTATACAGAGTTACAATCTTCTAATTTAAACTTGCTAGAAATACGCCAAGTCTCCCAATTGCTGTTGCCAGTAATAGACAAATAGCCTTAAATTATACCAAATAAAAGGTTCCTTGATCATGGCTTTTCCCCTCTTTTTTCTTCTGTCTAGAATGAAGTATTTCTGGCAGCTTCAATTTAAAGAGAAACAGCTCACCAATATCAGGCAGGCTAGTTTAAAAACTTATCACATGTAAACAGTTGAATTATTTCCAGCAAGTTTCACAAGCACAAGTGCTTGCTTCCTGCTTTGTACAACTACATAATACCAGAGTCTGTGGAGGATGATAATCCACTTCTGACAAGGTCATGGAATAAACATGGCTTTAAGAAATAACTTTTTGTCAAAAGGCATGGCACTATGATCCCTCTGCAGAGAGAGAAATCTTTGCCTAGCACAGACCTCATGCCAGTGAAAACAGCTCCATATGACTCTGGCCCCAGGGTAACTAAGTTTTTCCATCTAAGTAGGACAGACAGAAAGACTTGAGCACTCCTCTTTCTCTCCCTCTCTGGTTTTACTGATGTCTTTTGAATGAACAAATGATAGGCAAGTAGATAACTTCTGAGTAATCTTCCCTGGAGACACCCTGTGTACCAGGAAAGGTAAACTGGCAAAATCCAAAAGGGACTTTTGGAAGAGATATGTTGCCATTACTTTTTATTCCTGTGGAACACGTGGATGACATGATGAAATACTCTAGAGGCTACCCCTGAAAAAGCAATTCTTCCAAACGCTTCTTTGGAAAGATCCTTAGGAAATTAACAGTCAATAGGGCTGTGTTTAGGGATGGTTTAGCTTCTGTAGCCTTTTCCTTTTTCAGTTTAAGATGACAACATAGGACTCTTCATCTTCAGTTTTCAAACTCCCTATGAAAACTTGCACAGTTTTTCAACCCTATATAATTCCAAATATTTTTGCTGCTGAAGATGTTGATGTCATATTTCATATCCTAAAATTCACAAGAAATCCCAGATAACCGATAAAGCTGCTTTGGTGTGCAGTATGAAAGACACAGACACTTGATCTTTCATGGCATGCCAGCCGTGCAGCTGTCAATTTTCCAGTCTAATTTCCTGTTAGATTTCCAATTAAATTTGTCATAAAGGAAGGCAATATAAACCAGGGCAAGGCCTCCATTTTTTAATCTGACTTTATTTTGAACACTTTTTGTGTGAACAAAAATCAATAATGAAAGTTCATCAGCAGCCTCAGTATCGCAAGGAAGCTCATACCTCTACAAAGATTTGAGTAGATTGTGGGTGAAGTCAGAACAACAGAGAACTAGGTAGCAATAATACTAACAGCAATATTTAACACAGCACGTTAGCTTGATCACACACATTTCAGGTGTCATCCTACTTTGAACTGGTTTATTTATACCATGTTTGCTGGGATAACTAGGCAATCCAGATGCTGGAAGACAGACTGCTGGTGACATCACCTTCGCCTGAGTTCTTAATGTACCACTAATCTAATACAGTAATAGTAGGTGAAAATGTCGCAGTAAAGTGCAATTCAACAAATGTGATTAAAACAAAGCCATAGATATAGCTGACCCTTCTTCTAGAAATAACAGAAAAAACCCCACAGAACACTTCCAGCCAGAGCACAGTCTGGTAGACACATGGACAGGTTAGCTGAAGTAAGTCATATTCCTAAAGTACTTCTCAAAAAGCCAGGCACCAAGATACACAGTTACTTCTATGCAATTTCTTCTATAACACATTTGTTATCACTAGAAAAGTGAAATCTTTACTAGAGGACATGCTAACAATCCTTTGAACCTTTTTTTTTGTTTTAAATGAATAATTGCTGTATTTAATGTTCACTAAAATCAGAGAGGACTAGCATTTTTAAATTCCTATCCAAAAGATTAGAGTGAGAGGGATATCAAACACACTTAACAACATTGCAAGCCACAACTTTACAACTGAGTACTGCAACTCTTTAGCCTCCTTAGAAGGAACATATGAGACCTCTATCAGATTTCTAGTATATGCATAATGGATGAATCCAACAAAGGTTGGCATGCAAAGGCAGTGATTTGAAAAGCAACAGTTGTGAGGAAAATGTCAAAGGTCTACCTTGTCCTATTTTGCATGAACTTTTAGCACTATTCACTAACATTGGCAGAAAAGGTTTGGTTCCAGTCTAGGGCTACACACCTCTGTTGCCAAAAATTCAAAGGCTGTCTCTTAAGCTGGCTCAATAGTTTCACCATTACTCACATAATCCTCCCTTCTCAGAGCCTGCTGGATGACTGATATTTTACTTTGTATTGGTTTGGAGGTCCTAAAAATTTTAAAAATCCACTAAGACAGCAACATCTATTGTACAAGTTTTCTTCTGCTTTTAAAACTGATTATTACCTACACACTACCTACATTTCACTAGTCTGTATCTAACTATGCAACATTTTCTACTTCATTTGAAGCTAAATACTGACTCTGCAGTCACTATTGACCCTGATGCTTGTGTTTTAAACAGGAGGGCATAAAATCCAAGAAATGTAATTTTTGTCAATGCTCAATTTTGCTTATCCAAGAAAAGCAGAATATGACATACTGGAAGCTGGCATGTTCCTACGGCTTGTTTGAAACTGGGATTCTGCCTGAGATGTTTTCAAGTCTGTTTAGGCTAGTTATCTATTCACAGGTGACATCAAAAACCTGCTCAATTTGGCAGTATCTTGGCCAAATGTATGTTTGGTTCAGCAAACATTTGTAATGTGTTACCCTTCCCTGCACATATCTTTCTTCCTACCTGGTATTCCCTAAGAAAATGGAAGAGAACCAAAGTATCCGGTTAAAGAGCAAGCTGATGCAGGGGACACTCTATCTCCTGTGTCAAATAATCTCTCTCCAGATGACTCTTGGCTGAGTTTTCATTTACTACATCCTGTCACATTGAAATCTTCAGCATCAAATGTACCAGCTGGCTCTGGCTGTGGTCACCACTGCAGGAGCTGTGCAGACACCTGACAGATCTGATGCTCTGAAAGCATGGCATAAGTGGATCACCGTGTAGGTGCTACCTGAGTGCTATTGCAGCTGCATCTCTGCTTCTGGATGGGCTTCTCAAAAACACAGGAGCCTCTACAGGCAATTTGAGATAAACAGGTCGTGCTCTGACACAGGTCTGCGTAAGACTTCCATGGACAGAGGTATAGAAGTTGGGGAAAAATAACACACACACATATTTATTCGGGCTCAAGAAGATTGTCCAAACATACTGTATGAAGAGAGCCTTGCAAGGGTAGAAGGAGTCAGACCTTGTATCTTGAAAATTATGACTGAAGGGTGCTCATTCTTTTGAGTCTTTCTGGGGGGAGTTGATGTTTGGTTTGTTTTGTTCTGCAATGCTTTTACCCTAATTCAGTATCTCTAATTTTTGGGTCAGCATCTGTTGTAGCTCATGTATCAGATGTCTGAAATGCCATCTGAGGTAAATTCCTATTAGCCCACTATTAAAACACTTCACTTTCCCCCTGCTTTATTACTAAAGCTGGCTGTGGGAGAACAGGCAGTCACCCCCATCCACAGTGCTCCAAGTGCTGACATTGAAACGATCCCAGTCCTCAGCAAGACACCAGAGCTCTGAACCCCATCTGAAGGAAGACAAGATGCCTGTCCTGGGAGAGGAACACAGGAACACCTCAACAGCCCCGTGGTATGTGGTCTGTCTCTGGACAGGATATCCCTGGAAGAGCATTAGGACAGACCTGTAAAATGAGAGCTGAAATTCTTCTGTTGCTTGCTGGTTTTTAATTCACAATGCAGGGCAAGTGTCAGATTTTATTTTTAAAAAAAGTGTACATAGGAAACATCAATCCAATTTACTCTGCCTGCTTAAGTAATGAGAATATGGCCTAGAAGAAGAAAGCTCATATACCCTGCAGAACAAAAAACAAGCCATGAAAACGAGAATGCCATCAGTAGCAATGGAAACTAGAATGCCATTGGTTGCAAGTTTTTCCCCATTCACCTTCCTAAGCAGCAACAAAAAGCAAAAATGAACATTTTTGCAAGGTTCTTACTCTAAGAGAAATGCCTGTTACTCTGTGACTATGACCAGAATCTCAGTTTTACTTGTTGACATTAGCCATTTGCTGGCTAATGTCCAGACTGTGTGTCATGGGAGAAGTTTAAATAAATACCCTAAATCCAAAATAACATAGTTTTATAGCACTTGCAACTCTCACTTGACCTGGGATGCATCAGGGAACTGCACCTTTAAACAGGCATAGCCAGGAGGTGCAGGAATAACTTGAGCAGCAGTGGCAACAGTCACCTCAATGAAAATGGAAAATCTTTCCCACTGCAAAACTTAAGGCAGAGGAGGACACGTCTGGGAGCCGGAGGAGCAGCTATGGCACACTGCCCTAGGGCACCTATTGCCTGGGTACAGATTAATAAACAACAGGTAAGAGCACAGTGAGGCAGAGAATAATACACAAACCACAGATGATAGTGGTGCAGGACCACAGGAAAGAAACCAGACTCAGTGAAGCCAAGAAAGTGGCTCATTTCAAATTACATTTGACAAAGTTCCAGAATACTTTTAACAGGGAGCAATCTTGGAGAGGTGAATCAGCTGCTGCAGATGGTTGCCTCCCTGTGGGATGTGGAGAACACTGATCTCGAAGCCAAGAGAGGTATGAGCCATGACTGTGGGAAGTCCTTCAGGACACACACCCTTGTGTGGAATAGGGATGCCTGACACCAGCATGAAGGAGATCTAAACCACTGCCATTTCCACTGATGTCTGCAGAGAACCATCACTCCTAAGGTGATACCATAAGCTTTAACTTTTCCTGGTCTTCTTCTGTGGGAACAGGGCAAAAGCAATGCCAGAGATATTCCTCTGCATTGTGACTTTCCTGGTATCCTCCCACTGATGCTAATCAATTGTCCAAAATGTATTCAAGGGGAAACATGCAAGGGAATGCTTTGTTCCCAAAGCAGTGTGCAAGCTTTTAATTCAGGTTTCCCTGGAGCTAGTCTGCAAAGGTGAGAAGCATTTAGGATTATGTTGCGTAAGCATGGCAAACTCTGGGCTGAGGTTATTTGTCTTCAGATCTTCTTCATGCCAAAGACTCATTTTCCTCTCAAAAGCTGTTTCTGTTTCTAAGTCTAAGAGTACAGACAAATAAAATAGAGACGTAAATTGAGATAGAAAACTAGGAGAAGGTTGGTTCCCTGTCTCTTTAGAATGCCCAGTGGAATAGCTATCATTTCTTCACCAAATTCCATTTTGATTACTTTTAAGTGCTAGAAAACACTGGGGAGGATACAAATGCATATCATATGTATCTACACACAAAGAATATTTGCCTTTATCACAAGTGATACAGTATCTACAGCAGTGCTCCTTCTTTTGTTTTTAATTTCCCACATAAATAGGCTCTGTTCTCTTCTGCACATTATATCCCCAAAGTAAAAAGTAAGCTGATTTCCTATCAGTTGCACAGTTCATAAAATCACTTTTTCTCATGTCTATAAATTAAATCTCTGCAAGGATTGTTATAAGATGTGCTCGTACGCACACAGCAAATCTAATCCACACAGGTCCCGCACCTGTCAGTCCCTCACAACTCTGGCATATTGCCTTTTTATCAGCACTGACTCATAGTCTCTGCTGAAATTCTGCCCATGAGCTCTCTCATCCCAAAATGGAGAGTGCCACTTTCTCCATGAGTACATCTCACTAGGCTCCAGCGTGCATGGACAGCTGCATGTTGGAAGGGGTCCTGGAGGCCAGCTTAGAGTGCTGCCCCAGGCTGAACACCTGGGAGATGTTGTGGAAACCTCACACCTTCCCTAGACAACCACCAGAGAGGCCACTCTCAGCCTGAACTTTAGCATGTCACCAAAACTGGCATCTGAAGGTCCACATCTGCCTCCCTTGCACATTAAAGTTTGCTAGCATCAGCCTAACTCCACTTCCCACGTGTTCCTTTCTTTTCCTGAAAGATCTTTTGTTTCTTCATTATCTCCTCTCCTCACTTTCACCAAAGACCTTGTCTTCCACATTAACTCACCTATGTTTTTACCCCATGGCAAGAAATTATTTAGCTCCACTTGACTTCTAATTTGCACCCCTCCTGATCAGTATTTTTCAGTAATTTAGATGTCGTGTTTGTTTCTTTTGTATTTCTATGTTTATGCCTTACATATGAAGCTGGGCCTCTGTTTTCACATAAGCAACTTTCTTAAGTCATATTTTTTCACATAAAGTCATCTGACATTCACAATTACAAGATCCTGTATGCAGTGTAAATCCATTTTCCCCCTCAAAAAATACTCAAATAGAAAAAAAAAATCCAATCAAACGAACACTTACTTCAACATACCTGCAAAAGTACTTTCACCAACCAAAGGATTATGGAAAATTAATGTGGTTTGTCCCCGCCTTTGCAGATTTTTAAAGACATTTTCCTTAAATTTTTCAAGTTATAAAAAATCTTGATGCATAAAGCATTTGGCAAAAATTTCTGAAATTTGACAGAAGCTATCAAAAATGCCTTTAAACCAGATCAAAACTTGGCCAAGCACCTGCAAAGTATGAGTTGCACAGATTCAGCAAAACTTGCTAAACTACTTTAACTACATAGAAATCTTGCCTATATTTCAGCTGTGCTGTGTGCTCCTGAGCATCAAGCTTAGAGCAGTAAAGTCAAGCATCAACACCCAGCAGAGACCACCCAGGTTCAAGTCCTTAAGGAACCAGGAGACAAGAACACTACCTGTATTTGCCCAAAGTAAAAGGCAAAGAATTTCTGTTTCCACAGACTGAAGCTCCAGTGCCCTACTATAAAATCTTTCTCTCAGGAATTGTGGGGTGATTGATTCTCTAATTTTGCCTCTTTTGGAAAGGACCCTAGAGGAAAGATCAGTGAAATTTACTTTTATTGTTTAAATTCTCTTATTCTTTACTGTGATTACAAAAAAATACACATAACCATCAAACAAGGCTTCTGTGCCTGACTTTGGAAGTTGGAGCTGGACCAGCTGTCCCCAAACACGTAGTACAGCCCCACCTTTAGTGGTACTTAGTGCACCATGCAATTATTTGCTGTCCATTAGCTTACTCTTGAAGCTTTATCTGCCCATGTGGCCCAGCACAGACTTGTTACTTATGTTCCAGGGCTTTGCCCATCTTCAGCCGTGCAGAACATATTTGAGGTCTGATATTTTCCTCAGCTGTTGTGTCGGGAGTGAGGAGCGTGGCTGGTTAAGGGCTGTCATTAAGCAGCTGTTCCCTCCAGCACGCTGTCAGCTGGGCAAAGCACAGTTTGGGCTACACAAAGCTGATTTGTTAGGTGTGAGTGCCTTTGACTGCAAGTGTAGAACTGCCAGAATAGCTCATGTCTTAATTGCTTAGAAGCGACAAATAGAGGGCAGCCAGACCACCAGCCTAAATTAAACTTGGTGCTTCCTCTGCTGGAAACACCCATCATAAATAAAGTCCACAACAACAGCAGGAACACCTTTCATTTGTATCTGTTTTATTTTCCCCTTCCAATCTTATTCTTTGTAGCAGCTTTATTAGGATGAGATTAAAGTTACCCAATGGACTTGAAAACAAATTGTGGATAGCAGCTCTCGATTAATGTTAAGCTAGTGCAAAACACACTTCGATGTATTTCCAGCTCTTACAGAACTTTCCAATACTTCAGTATCTGCAGAAAGTGAAAGTCTGACTAAACCAGTAATTCTGCCTCTAGAATTTAACCTAATGTATCCATTCCAAATAAACGGAAAGGAAGTGGTAAAGACCTGTGGTGGAGGAAGACAGAAAGGAGAGAGGTAGTCTTTCCCCAAAGTAAAATTTTCCCTCAGAAAACCTGGCCTTCTCTGTCCTTAGCAAAAGATGTGAGAGCCTTGGACTCCTTGCCCAGTTCCTGCAGGTGTTGTTGACAGGATTGGCCAACATTTCCTTTTAAAAATAGCTCAGCTGGTTCTCTCAGTATCCAATGACACGAAGTCAACAAGTCAACCCACAATGAAATTATTGCACATGGGTTTTTCCAGACAGTGGCTATATGGAGCACAAATAAAAAACAAGTTTCTCTAGAAATCATTCACTCTTTGTAAAACACCCTGTCTTTTACAAGGGGAAGCACAGTAATATTTCTACACAAGCAAGGCTGAAATACCCTTCTGACCTAGAAGAGTCGGATGCCATAGGAGAACCTGATTACTGCTGCTTATGTTATCTCATGGCAGCTGAGAGCCAAATTGTTGCTCTTATAATAAATGGCTTTCTGTGACAATGGAAAGAAGGTGAAATACCAGTTCATTTGAAATGCAATCAAGCTAGATATGTTCTGTCCTTACTGGATTCAGTGAAAAAGGAGAGACAGGGAAAATGTATTGATGCTTCAAACTTTTCCTCTGTACCTCTTGGTAACATGTAAGTTTAGAAAGGGAGTCAAAAAAGGATTCTTTCTGAATATACTGGGACACACAGACTGCAGAGACAGGGTAATTACTGGAGTAATCTTTAAATTCCTGGCAATAATTAATTGCCTAATACCTTCAGCAAATCCCTGGCTAGTGCTTCTACTCAGAATTCCTTATGCCGTACCTAGGCAGTCTTCTCCACAGAGAAAGAGAGCCTTGGAAGCACCCATGGAGTTGTGACAAAGTCTTGTGACTTTGATTTCTATGTGTCCAGCAGGGGTGAGTCTTAATCAGAAGTGCAGTCACAAGTCAGTTTGTGAATGTTCTTGATAATGTCAAATACGTGTTATAGTTTGATGCTTAATCTAATTTCAAAGGTGTCTACCTCTGGGTTCACAAAACACAAATTAAACAAACAAACAAAAACAACAAACAAATTTAAAAAATTTATTACAGCTAAAGAGGTGACCAGACGTACTATGGATGGCTTCCTCCACTGAGGAACTGCTAATGTTGCCAAAGTAATTCTTACATTGCGTTTTGCTAACAGCATTTCTAGACACTCCTTCAGCAGCAGAATATTTGCCATCACAACACCCCGATAAACTCAATGCTCCCTTAGCCACCAAACTTAACTTCAAGCTTAAAACTGTCTTTACTGACATCCTTTCTTATTCTTGTATTCCTGGTACAGTGATCTCTTCTTGCTAAAAGTGATTCTTTCAATTGCAATGAACATTTTTCCACCACTGCCTTTAACTCCTGGACTTGAATTGCACAGGTAAAACTTACTAACTCATTTTCATTTGTTTTATACAGGCACGAGAGACTGACTTTTTAAGTTCAGGAAAAACATGGAGGGATTCTCAAAGCTTAAATGAAACTGATCCTGGTACACCATAATGCAACAAGTAATTTTGCCTAATAGCTTCTCTGTCTGAGTCACTGGTTTTAAATAATGGGTGTCTTTACTCAGGGATTTCAAAAGTGGTAAGAAATGCAGTGAAAGATAGACTATCTACCACGCTTTCACAGCACTACTCTACATTGTGCTGAGCTTTCATCAGGAGAAGAGCCTCCCATTACAGTCCCCCGGCCCCCAGACCAGCCTTGTTCTACTTTCTGAGTCATTTACACACAAAGACAAGTGAGATGCAATCTCTTTTCTATCTTCTCCATACGTGAGGTTTTTTGTCCTCTTGCTGATGAGCAGGGAAGTACAGAGGATGTAAAACATTAATTCAGAACAGCTATAATTTATCTCTGAGTTGCTCCAATGCAAAATACTAAATTGGCCTTGGATGGGCATCCTGCCAAGATTCCTAGGCAGGGAGAGAGAGCTAAGTGTCACACTATTGCCATTATGGGGGTTGAAAAATTGAGCTGGCTTGCTTTGATAGCATAGCACAGCCTGTAACCTGAGTGAATACTTCACTACATTTCTCTGACTACAAGAAGAACAGGTTACCATTTATCCTTTGCTGAATCTTGAATACCAAATACAAAATACAAGTTGTTGGGCTTGCTTAGTCAAGGCCTGCAGGGCAGTTGGGCAAAAGCAGTAAGTGCTCCCAAAACAGCTTCTGAAATGTGGTGATGCTAAGGCCACCAACTCGCACTGCAGTGGCATACACCCTGGGGGTAAATATAATGCTGAAGCTCGTGTAGGGGTGGTGTGCACTACCAGAATGCAAACACTGCAGAGATGTGAATGAAGCCAACAGCTCACAGTGGACCTGACAGAACTCTGCTTTTCTGCTTCCATGGTAGAAAAACTGAAATTGGGATATGCACAACCCCTGGTGGAGCACTTCTGGAACCTAAATGTCAGGAGGGCACTAAGACTACCAAATCTTCAGGTGCAGGTCAGGAACAAATTAGTCCATGCTGACCTCGATAATAAATTCTTTCTGGTATCACGGAAATGAGGTCCTGAAACAGACCTTGAAGAGTCGTAGTGGGAGCAAGCATCTGAAATACTTTGAAGCAGTCAATACTGGTTGTGTCTTACAACAAAAAACTGGAAGGAATAATTACAAAGAAAATGAAAATTTATTTGAGATAATGCCACATGATGGTTTTAGTTACCACTCCCTTTGCTAATGTTCTTGCTGATAATATATTATGTTTGTTCTGGGCAGCCTAGAAGAAACTTGCTCTTACTAGTCACAGGCCCCAAAGGAAAATTTAAAACTGGAATTTAAACGAGGTTATAGTCAGCTGGAATTCAAGCAATTATCTAGCTTAGGAACAGGAATTTAAGAGCCGTAGAAGTAATGTGGGATGATCCTCCAAAGGATTGTCATTTGGCAATTGTGATCCTGAAGAGGTGGATCTTCAAAACCAGCCTACTACAACTGCAAAAACAAAGTTTTCTGCACCAGGTATTTATAGACTTTAGTGGTGCTGCACAGCATACATATTTTCTAAACTCTCTATTTGGAACTTTTTGGTCTGAAGAGTCAAAACCATAACTGTGACAAGAGTAAAGTGAACGCAGGTGTCATGACTCCTGTCTTGAATAGTCTCACCTGGGGTTCAGGTGATCCAAAAAAGAGCCTTTCTCTCGGATCACACCAGATTTATTGCAGGCAGCAAATTCTGTGAAATTGGTGACTCTACTGTGATGACAATGTAGGGCAGAACTCATAAGCCCAGTGAGCTCTGTGGCCCAATCCCCAGGAACATGTATGTCTCTGCCTTTTGCTGGTGGGTCACTTATAAATCACAACGGGTTTGTCCCTAGTGGGTCGATCTAACAGCAACTTCAGCCTTCTTTAGGTCATCATGCACTTTATAAAGAGCAGTAAATGGCATCACAGAAAACAGCTTCTCACTGCTCACTGTCAGATGCTATCCTCCTCTCGCCTTCTTCATCCTCGCATCCATCCCTGGCAGCTCTCTCTCAGGCATGGGACAGGTCTGTACACACTCCCTGTCTGCCAGACAGACTCCAAGCCAGAACCTGGTGGGCTCCAGTTGTCCTCACATCTTGGGTCTCATCACAGATAGCTGAACTGGCTTTAAAAGCCCAGAAAATTGCCTCCCACACTGCCATAGGGTAAGACCAAATTGCCTTAAACATAAGGACTGTATTTTCATAAGCTTAGAAGAAGAGGCAATTATTGTATCTCTTTGTGAATATTTTACTGTCTATGAGGCAACTCCCTTACTACTATTGTGTTCTCTTTTTGAAAGGCCTGACTTTATGTTTTAACTTCCTTTTATAAGTGTTTGATATTGGAGAAAATCCTTTGTTGGCGTTACACTGGAGCAGAATTGTCATCACTGCAAATTTAAGCAACAGTGTGACTGATTTCTCAACTCCAGGCAAGAGTGCCAAAAACCTTATTTTATACTAGGAACTGAGAAGCAATAATTCTGTAACTCAACAATCTCTTCAAAAAATACAGTTCAAATCTGGATGAATAATTTAATTTCTTTTATTAGCTATATAACTTATTTCACTTTAAACAAATACCGGTCAGTTCAACTACATAATCAAATACTATAATTTTTTTTTTTCAGTCTGTAATACAGCTGCTGCTGTTGATCAGAAGACTTTAAGGAAAACAAGGTATTTCTTTCTATTACAGAGCTTTTGTGAAGTCTTTTCCCCTGAAGACTATCTCGATTTATTTTAATAAAGATGCCTTTGAGGAAGCAGATGCTTGTCACAGTGGTATCCAGTGGATTAAGCCTTTTCTCCTTGAAACTGGTGGGATTTATAACCAAAGAGCCTTGAATCATAGCCATTGTAAAATTAAAAGGCAATTCTACTGTGAAGCTCTGTTGCAGGCTTATCTTGAAACCCAAACAACATAAGACAAAGAAGAATAGTTTGAAACTCCCAGTCATGGCATTTATTTCACCTCCAATGTGGGGATCAACTCTTGAGCCCCAATTTGGACTAGCACAACTGTGTTCCACCTTGCCTCTCAGACTCTGGACAAGGGTTTACAGCACTAATGGATGTCCTGTCAAGAGCAGTAAAACCCAACACTTTCTGCTAAATGCCAGCCGGCGGTGGCAGGATGCAGTGGCACACTCCTCGTGCTTGTGCCACGAGACTCACAGTGCAAACACTCAGCCTAGAGCAGATCCCAGCCCTGCACAAGGCACCTCATTGACAGACAACCCCTCCTAACCAGAGACCCGGTGGAGGGACAGCCTTTAGCTGAAACTGGCAGTGGAGCTGAGGTGCAGGAAGGTGCACTCCAGCCTGCTGACTTACTGCAGCAGTCAGCATTAATTTCTTGGGAAAGGGGAGCAATAGGGCTATTAATCAGCCAGGCCCATCCCTGCTTCCTGCACTGGGAAAGCACTCTTGCAGCCAGCATCGGAAAAGCTGCCAACATCTCTGGGAAAGAAACAAGGGCATAAAGTACAAAACAAAGAGAAAAACCTCTGAAAAAGGTTAGAATTTTATAAAGAGTCACATGCCCTTTTAAGACGGGGCTTCAACCAGTACTGTGATAATATAAGTTTTTCCCAAACTCGTATTTCATGAATGATATGTATATGTATTTAAAGTGCTATTATATGCAAGTGGTTAGACCTGATCCAGTAGACTCTGAAATCAGTGCAAATCAGAAAGTGCATTGAGGAATAGCTTTCTTAGAGTGCTTCTGCTCTTCCAGGTGTATTACCAGAAGACGTGGAAGGATGCAGTGACTGTCAAGACTCCTCCTCTCATTTTGTCCACCTTCACAAACTTGAACAGGTGAAATTATACCAGCAATGGAAAGAAGGAATGGCACAGTTTTACATTAAGTGGTGCAACTAAGCTTGGCTTTGTTGTATTTAGTATTGCTTTTACTATTCCAAAGACAGTATCTTTCAAAAGGTGCTAACAACCCTCAACCTTGCTACCTGTGGTCATGACAAAAGTCACAAGTCTTGTTTTGTACAATCTGGACATGTTTCTTTTACAGCTGTTAGATGAAATAGTCTTGAAGTTTCAGTCAAGTAATACTCTTTGCTTTCTGTCCTATGTTGGATATTTGAGAGCACAAATGTGCTGTAACCTCCCATGCAAGTTTACATTCCAGGGTAATGTTTATTTGCAGTATTTCACGGTTTACACTGTGCTATGATGAAAGAATTGTATAAATTGCATTTATTTATCTGCTTGCTTATTTAATTTTTAAAATGTTGATTCAGACTAGGATTACTGTTCTTCTCTAGAGGCTGGGAGAACTGAAGCACCTTAAAGCACCCATGAGTTTAAAAATGTTTTGTACTGTTTGACTGTGCAGCATAGGAAGCAAGCCAAAGTGCCACAGCTAGAGTGAGGGGCTGCACAGAGGCTGGTGAGTGACCCACTGTCCCTGTGACCCCGGAAAACCTTACCCAAGGCCTTCCCAACTTTCTGATTTCAGGCTGGGTTGTCTGCCGACAGCAAACTAATAAACTGCAAAGCAAGCCTACAGTGGACCTTGACCAAAATACCAAAACCTCCTGCTCCTAAGTAACCTGATGTAATTATCACACATTTGTTTGTTGTTTCAGTGCCAGCATCCTGTCATGCCATAGATCAAGGTTTTCCATCAAGACAAAGTAGTTTGGAATAAATAAATGTTGAAAGAGGAAAGTGAAATCCAGGTCAGAGCAGGAAGAGATATTCTGTTTTGAAGCATTATGTACAGTCTAAATTCTTATGCTTCACAATATCTTAAACTATTTTTGGACACTAAGGTGTCCAAACTAATTTGGTGCTAAGTCAGTGAATTTTTCGGGATGTTCAGCACTGTGAATTTGGCATGCTTACCAAACTTGCCAGTGACAGAGAGGAGCAATTTCTTGGTAGCAGGAAGGCAGCAAACCATACAGAAATATAGAGGCAGCTGTGCCTGCAGTGGCAGATGTGGAACAGTGGGAGAGGCCAGGTTTTAAAGATCCTATAAGAAAAGACTCATCAGGCTTAGAGAGGAAGCAACTTGAAGATGTCAGACCAAAAAAGAGTTGCAAGGTATGGCTCAGAAATTCATCATCTTTCTCTTTTCCATTAGGACACACATCTCTACTTGTGCATCTCCTCCAAGAGTATTAACCACAGATAGATTGTGAAGTCACCTGGGAGAAACAAAGCTGCAAGCCTATTGCAAATGCTCTTTTGATAAGCCTATTTGGCTGCACACACACATTTCATTTTCTAGGCGATGGTGAATCTCATGGTGGAATGCTACCAAGTCAGTGGGAAGCAGGACTGTTGGTTTCAGCTCACAAAAAATCCCAGTCTGCTGCAGATGCCTTTGCACGGGTCTGTGGGAGTACTGCTGGCACTGCTACTCCAGTGCATTCTGACCACATTACGTACTTTGCCCTCACCAAGTAAACAACGAAACTTGCATACTGCAGCAGTGAAAATAAAACAAAAAACGAAAGCAAAAGAGAGGCCATCTTCAAGCAGTGCTAACACAAGAGAGAAAGTAATGATGAACACTTCAGAAAACAGCCAAAGAAGTAGAATATTCTCCTCCTATTATTACTTGAAATGGATCAAACTGGAATAAACATTATCGAAAATCAAAAGAATACTTCCCACTGTATCTTCAGCAAATGCAACAGTGAACACAAGCAAAGCTGAGGACCGAAGCCATACTCAGTAAGCTCTATGCAGGGCCCAGACAACAATAGCTAGACAGTCTGAACTGCAAACCTTTCAAAGAAGCGGTGCATGAAATTGCAGGGGGTTTAATTAATTTGTCATGCTGGTGTTTGTACAATCTGATTAGGTAACAGCATCTGATATGGTATCACATAGGAGAGGATTCATCAGACTGAATAATTACATGGATTAGAAGAAGACCTCTGAAATGCTTACAGGGCTGGCTCAAAGAGAAATGCAATCAGCAATGCTGAAAGGAGATGCACAGGCCTCAAAGGAATTTACTGGTGGGGCGCTGAAGATCAAGCTGATATTCTTTAGCATTTTCATTAATTTTTATTCACCACATCACAAATACTGAGAATATGCAGATTATATATCTAGTAAGCACCACAGACACAGATAGCTTTGAGACTTGTGTAATACAAAGTTGAAAGTGCCAAGCCAAATATTGGAGACTAACAACAAGAATTTCTGTCATGAGCCAGGAACTTGTCAGTTAGACTAGGTGTACGAACACAGTGCCAAATGACTGACCAGCAGGGTGATGCAGACGTGGAAAAAGGCAAATCCATTTGGAGAACTGGTGAGGCATTCCTGGTAGACACTGAGAAATATTTTTCTTGTTTCTTCTCCACAGGATCAAGGAGGCTTTCAGAGCATCCCCAATTCAGTGGAAGGTTACTAAGTTGATCCAGGGGTACAGAGAAACCTGATCAAGTGAGTTGAAACCAGAAGAGGTTGTTTTCCATAGCAAAGGGAAGGCTGAGAGGCTGCTCTGTTTCAACATAACCATGATGGAAAAAACAGGGAAGAAGTGTCATTTAATTCAGAAGACAGGGCTGGCCTTAGAATAAATGGGTATAAACAGAGCTTGCATACAATCCAGCTGAAGTTTAGAAAATGAGTCTCTAACAACAGAAACAGAAAACCACTTTCTTTCCAAAGGTAACAAGGGCAAAATGATATGTGGCATAATTCCTTTCAGCAATATATGCATCTTGTGCACTTGAAGGTAGGGAAGCACAGCCTGGAAAACAAAAGAGTGCCTACATCTTATTTTTAAATTATTATCACAGGTAGTAATGTCGCTTGGACTGCTTGTCCCATTTCACTCCCTATTTCAGTACAACATGCAGCACAAGGATGATAAAACATCCCCAAAAGCAGATTTCAAACAAGGAGGCTTCACCTCCTTTTGCAGGGGATGCTCCAAAGGACAACCTCAGCAGAGGGATCTGGCTTAAGTCCTCCAGGTCACATCTCAGGTGTTTTCCTTTAGGTCTCCAGCTGTTTTCTATCACCAAACAGCCTCTGAGGTACATGTGTGCAACAGCTCTGTTATATAAGGGCAGGTTTTGGATTTGGTTGTTGGGGGTTTTTATTATAGGCCTGTTTTTTTCACCCCACACTATGGTTACAGCTTCCTCTTTGCCTCCCCATGTCCCCCTTCTCTAACAAGTAACAGGGCAAATGCACAGTCTTTCACAAAAGCCTGTAAGGGAGGGATTGGTCACAACCATATTACCCCTACTTTCCTGTGCTCTCAACCAACATGGCACCCAGCTCTTTTCCCCTGTACACTGCACTTACATTGCACCAGCCAGAACCATTCAATATTTTTATGCTTACAGGTCTTCTTCTTTTTTTATTTTAATCAAGCTGCCTTCACCTTTTACTAGCCATGCCCAAGTTATCTCCTTCAGCATCAGTTGAACCAATATTTTATCAGTATCACTGTCTGACTTGACTACATGTGCAAAGAGAACAGATGAATATATATTAAAAGATACAATGATGATAACTGTATGTACACTGCAAGTCAAGATAATGAGAAATTTGATTAAGAGCTTTTTGTTTTTTTTTTTTTTAACATGAGCTATCTTGAGAACTTTGCATTTACTATAGTGCTTAGGCTTGTAAGGGTGCAGAGTCTGAAGACTGCTTTAGTAAGAGGTGAGACAGGACCTGCTCTTCTTCACCTGCTTACATTCAGAAAGACAGGGAAAGACAAGAGACCTCCTACACCAGCTAGGTGTAGGAGTCAGCTGCCGTGCCTCCACATGGTTTGAGCCTTGCTCAAAAACTAGGCTAGGACTGAAAAAGACCCTAGTTAGGTTGATACCTCAGTCCACTGGAAAGAAAGACTTCTTTTACATAACACCATCCCCCTTTTTGTTTTCATTACTCAGTTTTGCTTGACTTTCTTTTGTTTGCATTACACTTTTTGATCTTCCAGGACTACACAGCATCACCACATTAGACCACAGCCCCTTCCAAAGCATTTACCTGCTCTAAAGTGTGACTTTTAGAAAATGTATATACTGGGACAGACAGCCAAAATGCCTGATCATGAAAGTGGCTGCATTTGTTTTCCACAGCAGTTGCAGATGCTTGAGAGGTGAATCCTAAGCATCCTCTCTGACTCTAGAGACGTTTTCCAACAAGCTTCTGTGTGAAAAATGCAGCAGGAAGAAGCTTCAGGAAGAATTCTTCACTGCCTTCTACTTTCTATAGGTATTTGCATCTGGATAATCCGAAAAGAAGGAAGCTCTCCTCATGAGGTTATAAGATGGAGGAAAACTGAAATGGAAAATGGAATAAATCTTTCTGTTTTGACTTGTGAGTAATAACTGCTGAAGCCAACATTTCCATACAAAATTCTCCATTGGTTTATGTGGCCAGGATGTTTTGCCACCAAAATCTAGGTGGAGTCAATTGAAATCTGTCCTGTGGGTTTTGTGGTACACTAATATGTTTTCTAAATTTAATACACTTCAGGGCAGAAGGTTTGAATTCCTGAAGATAGCAACTCATGTATTTTTTTTTCCTTTTTCTTTTCTTGCCAAATAGACCTAGATGGAAAGGTTTCTACAGTTTTCTGTTCTTCCTACCACAGACAAGTCAATGAATCAAAGTTTATTCACTTTGCCCCTCTGGGAGTGGTGTTCATCTGCATGTCTGAGAGCAAATGACTGCTAAAGTGAGGATAAACATCCCGTAAATATCTGGAGAAAGGAGAAGTAAATTGGACCTCTTCTGAGTAATTATAAACTGAGTCTATCGCCTCATTTTTTTCAATCCTTTGAAGAAGTGTATGGTCAGCAGTTCACTGAGGAATCATGAACTTTATTCCCCTATATTTGCTGCTGAAAAACTCATCAGCATATGAACAGTTCAAAGAATGGCACTAAAAAGTGACAACAGGAAAGGCAGAGCTATGATTTGTCTGGCAGTGAACTTCCCGATGACTAAGTACTCACAGCACACGAGTGGAAAAATCTGATACTACACTTGAAGGCCAGAGGCCATAGTCCAAAAAACAATCTCTTATAACAAGGAAAAGGTCATCAAGACTAAGATTTCATTTAATCTATCAAAGCGTCTTCAGTTTTTCATGGGCACGAGGGCAGTCATAACTTCAAATGCCAGACCTGAAATTCTGATACAGCCAATTTGGCAGATGGTGAATGAAAACCTACCTTTCTAGTCCCCAGAGACATAAAGCATAAACAGCTTTAGAAGGTATCTGATAGAGATAAAGGAGTATTCACTCCTTCTGATTGAAGACAATATAATGTTCTAAGCAGTCACATGGGTTCCACAGAGAGAAACTGCTTTTGCCTTTGGCTAGAGTAGTTCAATGCTCCTTGTCTTCTGTTCAAAGGTGTCACTGTAATGTACTAGAGGCCAAGAGACAAAGGATGGCATTAATTTCAAAAAATAAAATAAAATCCATCCACTCACAATTCTCTTATGGATTTTAACAACACTTTTGAATCTAGGAGCCAAACCAGACAGTGGTGATTAAAACCAGTACTCTGAAGTTCTATTTAACTAAGGCTGAAATTCAACTAAACAATTTGAGCTGATCTGAAATGGAAAATGAGGTGGTTTACCTCCTTCTGTTCTGTGAACAGTCTTACCTTTACAACTTGCTAGAGGTTAACCTCTCAAACCTCTTTCCCTTATTTGCCAAAGAAGAGTGAGGATACAAGCAATTCCCTAGAAAGCTAGTAACTTTTTTCCAGATGGTGAACAGAAAATAATGCACGGACACCATATAAGTCCAAGGAACTGGAAGTCAGACCACAGTATTATTTGCAAATATTGCAGTAATGTTTTCTTCTAATCTTGCTCCTCAAGGACCAGACTTTTCAGCATAGAGCGTGCCTCCTGTATTTGCTTAGCAGTGGTGCACATATTTAGTTTTAATTAAGACATTATGATAACCGAAAATACTGTTTCCAGTCTTTTCTAATGATAGAAAGAGTGAAAATAAATTAAGGGCTGTAACACACTGACTGAAATTTTGGTGCATACCAGTGATGATCCTATAACCAGAGATATATCTTTATCATTTTGTGCGCATCAGAAGTCCTTTTCAAGTGCTACATTTAAAGAAGGTTCAACCCCAATCATGACTTTTTCAGCATGTATTATTTCCCTTGTCTTGTAATAGGAACAAAAAGCCTGCATGTAAAAAAACCCAAACAAAGTAGGACATTATAGCTTTGAAAGGTATCACCATGAACTTTTTCAAAAGAGCTTATCTAACACTTGTCTACTATCCTCTTTTACAGTGACGTGCAACAGATTACCTGATGCTTCCTTAAGACAGCAGTGAATGATTGAGGTCATTTTATTTCTCCACTGCTTCTTGGTTAAAACAAAGCACAAATAGTTGCTGTGTTTAAGGTTTGCACACTGTGAGGGAGCAGGGCTTGTGGTTCGATCCCAGACCATCAGCTAGGGTCAAGCCCACACAGCCCCTGGATCACTCCACACTCCCCCACTGGGACAGGGGAGAGAATGGGAAGGGTAAAGTGAGAGAACTCAGGGGCTAAGATAACAATTTATTCACAAAAGCAAAAGACACACACACAAGCAAAGCAGAACAAGCAATTCATTCACCACCTTCCATGGACAGGGAGGTGCTCAGCTATCCCCAGAAAATCAGGGCTCCATTAAGGCTAAAGGTAACTTGGGAAGACAAATGACATCAATCCAAATGTCCCCTCTTTCCTCAGACTTTTGTACGCTGAGCATGATGGCATTTGGTCTGGAATACCCTTTGTGTCAGCTGGAGTCACCTGTCCTGACTGTGTCCCCTCCCAGCTTCTTGTGCACCCCTAGACCCCTGCCTGGTAGGGTAAGGAGTAGAAAAGGCCTTAACTCTGGGCAAGCAGTGGTCAGCAATACCTAAAACTTCTTGAATTATCAACATTGTTTTCAGCATACAAAACATGGCCCCATACCAGTTACTATGAAGAAATTTAGCTCTATCCCAGCCAAAACCAGCACATGGAGATATCAAAACCTTCCATGTAAAGTGTTTTGACTGAATTATCAGGCACTCTGTGTTCAATGAAGAAAATTAAGTATTTGCCAATGAAACTACCCATTAATTCACTCATCCTGGACAGCTCTGCAAAAAACACTGGAGGCAGAGAAAGAGGAAATGAGGATTTCTTTATCGACAGTGTCAGCTATACATAGAAGAAATGTTTTTGCTAAGTTTTCTTTCACTTTATCTTTAAAAATCTTTCAATGAGGATTGAAAAACTTGCCATGCACAAATTAAAAAGGCAACACAGCCACCCTAGTGCTTTAGAATTCCTTCAGCAATAAGAAAAAATATCTGTATCTTATCTAAAAATTTGTTTATTGGCTTAAAAAAATAAAGGTTTGTGATTTTTTTAACCCTTTGAAACACATATTTTCAATTTTTGAAGCTGGAGATTTGTCAACTCTGAAAAACCTGAACTAATATTCAAGAATTAGCATGACAAATATAATAAAATTTGATTACACTGGATGCCCTAGAAATTTTTTTTACTGTTTACTTTGTTGTCAACAAGCCTAAGTATGGCATATGCCTGCCTGTATTTATTAATTTAATCAAATTACTTCACTATATTACTTCTCTGAAGGGCTTAAGTCTTGAGCTAGAATAATTTTAGACCTTCTTACTGTGCAAAGACATTTCACTTCTGTATTCATATTTAACTAAACTGGCTCACGTGTTCTAAGCCAAGTCGTCTCTTTCAATGTGCACATCAAAGGGAAAAGAAAGCCTGTGCTCTGATGCTGTTATTAATTCAGCAACTGGACACAGACCTGGAAGGGCACTTTTCTTCTTCACAGCCTTCTCATTCTGATGGCTCCTTACAGTGGTTCTCAGACATTTCAGATTTCAAAGCTGCCTAGCAGAGTTTAGGAAATCTGACTTAGTGTGTTTTAAGCCGACTCTTTTGATGTGTTTCTTAGCAATGTGCTCAGCTTGGATTTCCTAGTACAAAAAAAATTACTTTTTTTCCTCCTGTTCATTGCTTAGATGCTTGTTAGAGGCAGATCATTAGTAGCTAACTTGGCAGTATCATTAGTTTCAGCTGCTGGCTCACTGGGTGATTCACCTACCTTAGCAGAAGCAGCAAAACTCAAAGATATAATGACGTGATGTTAATTCCCTTCAGCAAGACAGGTAAAATGCAGAGGTTGAAGGCAAGCAGCTTTGGAGAGTGGCAGCTATCCAAACAGCTACCACTGCTGCCTTTTTCAGACTTCTTTAAAATGACTGCCTTGGCAGAAGGCAATGCCCTGAGCAATCCCTCCAAAGCTATTGTACACGCTCCACGAGGTATTGTGCCGCCTATGTCTGTATGGTGGATATAAATTTTCCTCCTGAAAGGAATAAATCTTTCACAAGTAAGGGAAAGAGAAGATATGGTTTCTAAATGAATGATTCATTGTTTGAGGGTGCAGCCTTGATTTGCTGGAGTTGCTACGATACCGCAGCAGCAATGCCAACTTATCATAGCCCTTAATGCTCTCTGGAAGCTCAGCAAGCTGAAAAGGCATTGCTGAGAGAAAATATATATTTTTAAACAGGAGATCTGTATTTACCACAAAACTACTTTCAATCTTGCACCTTTCTCCATAGGCTGGCTTTAAATTAGGCACAATTTCACCCTCCCCCCCACAACCAGTGATTTTGGGGGAGTGAAGGGCATAAACAGGAAGGCAGTGTACACTGAGAAAGATGGCAGGATGCCCCAAAATGGTAATTTAAACAACTCTCTTGCTGAGCCTGCCAAAAATTGGGTTTGGGCCTCTTTCTGATTAAAAAAAAAAAATACTGTCAACAACTTTCTGCTATATTGATAGTGTATGTGGCTTTGCTAATTCATTTTTATCCAGTAGAAGTCTGAAAGCATATAAAGCATATTCTTTGGGAAAAAGCACAACAGGGCTAGATAAGAATAAAGCCATAATTTCTTGGGAATTCTTGCATTTAAATAAAGCTATAACTGTAGTAACACCAAAACCCCTTTTGGCAGCATAAAAACTGCATGTTATCAAGTCGATAACCAGGTGTCTGCAGCAGGTTAACAGTACAAAACAGGGAACTGCCAACTAAACACCAGAGCCTCTTAGACACTACCAAAAGTGATGGGTGAAGATGGGAGTGAGGTTAAAGCCAGGGAGAAAGAAACCTCAGCATGCAAATTTGTGATGCAGAAAACTGAGGGGAAAATGGGGAACTGAATTGCTACAGTTGTTGAAGGAAACTTGGCTCCTACTCCAGAAGAGCCTGTGACTGTCTTAGGAAGAGGAAACACATATGTCATGTCCTTCCTATGGGCTGCAGGCTTTCAGACAATGCAAAACAACAAAATAATTTAATAAATAAGCAAAGCTAGCCAGCCATTGCAAAAGGATCATGATGATAAAAACATGGCAGCCTCTAGGTAAGATTACTTAAGCATGCACATCTCTTCTGTTGCAAAATCAACTAAATTTTCTGCAAAGAGTTGTAGCATGTTGCTACCTCTTTTCTTTCGATGTTCTCATTAGTTCTCCTAAATTCAAAAAACAGAGAGTACTACAAAAATAGGAAGTCAGAGAGGACTGCTGATTGCTATCAAAAAGTTTTCTGCTCCTATACCTTGCTCCTGCCAAGGCACAAAGTGCAAATAAAACAAACAGGATGGAAATCAAAGTAGGAAAATTGCTTGCAAAGAAGACATTAGATGGGGAAATGGATACCCAGCCTCTAATAACAAAATTAACTCTGATGATTTTTAGCTTACCTTTTTTTTTCTTTTGTAACCCTGAAGTTTTTATTTCACTTTTAAAAAGTGACAGATTTCTTCCCAATTTCATGACTGAACTGGCATGAGAGCTATCTTTGGGTGGTTCTTGACCAAACTGAGTACATTGTGCTTAGACACTTAGGAATATCACTCTTTTCTGATGAAGTTTGGTAAGTGGTGTTTGCTTTCCAAGTGGTGGTGTTCCCTGACTGACAAGTCCATCGTTTTTCGCTTTCAGTGCATGCTGAGAAATGACCCAGATTGGTTTTGTAGGACAAAGCTCCATTTTAGTAATGTTTTTTCTTAAATGAAATCTTATTCAAAACTGCCATTAAAGAAGAATTGTCTCTCTTCTTCATACCACAATTAAAAAGTCTCACTAAGTTACATTGCTGGGACAAGAATGACATACATCAGCTTATATATCAGAGGATATTTACTGGCATCTGAAGCGTGATTTGAGATGACTTCTGTGCACAAAAGATATTCACAAAATAATTCTATGGACCATTTCAGAGCCCTAATCTTAATGATTTAACATACCACTTGCATTACACGGAACACATACACTTCAAAAGAGACAGCTTTAATATAAATACATGGAACCTGAGGGTAATTTGGATCGTCATTTTGCAGTTTGCTTAAAAGGCTGAATAATCAGATGCTTCATCCTTGGACTGAAGAAGGATATTCTTTCTAAGTCCTATTACTTTTCAGTTTTTCTCCCTTGGTACTGTGATATGTGAAGAAACTGCTGAGATTTCCTATTCCTTTGGTCCTTGATAGTAGCAGGAAAACAAGGAGGTTAAAAGAGCAATAAGGGAATTAAAAGGATTCTTAAAAGAACTTGAAAGGAAGTACAAGCAGTGTCAGGAGGAAAGCACACTCTCTGAATGAACGCACTGCTTCCTGACAGTATCTCCAGCCTTTGATTAAGCTCAGCCCCTGGAGACTCCTGGAAGAATCCTAATGGCTAATTAGAAAAATGACATGAAGTGATGAGAGTCTCCCCAGCTGGTCTTTATTCTTTGCTCTCCTTCTGAGGGGGGAGCAAAAAAAGCAGAAGGAGCAGATACACACCAGTAACATCAGAAATTGAGCCACATTCATTATGGTAGTTATTCTATTGGATTTGTGTTGCAGTTGCAAGGATTGAGCTGCATGAAAGGAGGCCACAGGATTAAAAAAAAAGGTCATTCCTAAGAAGCCATCCCTTGGAGTGTGTGTGAAAGGCTGTAGGAATAAAATTACTCTCAGGCAAGGCTGCGCTCTTGCTGCACCTTTCTAAATACAGCCAGAGGTGGAAACGGCATGAATAATTCACCCAAGAGACCTGCTAGATTGATGTGGAAGAAAAAGTGAATTTCCTTCCTCTGCTACCAGTGTTTACAAACTGTACCTTGCTTTAATCTTTCCTGTTGGTAATTCTTACTGCTCTCCTGACACTGGATTAAATTCTAGTTTGGCACATTGTCTGAAAAACATAGCAGTGACATGGCAGAAAGAAAGAAAAAGATAAAAGAAAATCAGGAGCCAAAATTGATCTGCCTGCAGCAGCATCACAAATACAAATTATAATGGAAAAAAACAACCTTCCATGCAAGCTTCTCAGACTGTAGTTTATGCGTAAAGGTAGCTCTACCTAGAAATAGCTACTAATGTAATTTATTATGTTACAGCTTAGCTTAGCAGGAACATCCTTTGGCAACTGCGGGGATAAGAATTAATTCTCCTTGGTCAGGCATTTCTGGGCAGACAGACCACGGCTGTTAGGTAACTAAGCCTCATTACTGGGTGTGTGACAAAGGAGACAAAGTAAATAACAACAACCGTGACACAGCTGTCCTGGAGGAAGGAGCTGCACCTTTCAGCCAAGCTGAACCACTTCTGAGTAGACCACAACAGCTTAGAAGCATAATGTTACATGAAAGGCAGTGAGATGCTAGTGATGGCTGTCACAGCTAAAAGCTTAACACCACGTGGCCCAAGGTTACTGATTCAAGACCCAAATATCCCAGGGAGAACCATCATATAAACTAATTAGGCCCCATGTGCAAAAGAAGAGCTCTGTATGGAAGGGCTGATCTCCACCAGAAAATGACATTTGCTTCTCTTTAATTTAAATACTGTTTCAATAGGTGAAGGACTCCGTGGCTCTTTCACTGCTGAGAAAAACCCAAGTCTCAATTAGAGGCCACAGCCAATATGGGTGTAATAGACAGAGACATGTAGGGATGCCCACATTCCTTGTCAGTGGTAAGAAGCAAGGACTATTAAAAAGAAAGTGACAGTACTTCGCCAAAGGATGTTTAACAGAGAGAAAACATGGCCTGGAGTTCTTAAGGATGTGGTCTGAAGTGAAGGAAGTGGGTCCTGTATCTTGCCTGGCTGTGGACTTATATGACCTCAGTTGTAAAGGCATCTTTGCAATGCACATTGAGAATTTAACTATGTAGAAACCACATAACGGGAAATGCAGTAGTAGCACAGAAATAAAGAACACCCCATGCTGACCTTCTCTGTGTGGATTTAGATATCCAGTTTCTATATATATTTTCAGAGGATGACTGGAGGCTTTTCACCCTGGCAGGAGGAATACGGCACCATCATGAAGAAAGACAGTTGAATGCAGTCTACTAAAAAAAGATCCGTGCATGTCTCTGCATAATACACCTTTAGCAAAACCGTACTTCATCAAATCTAAATCTTGTGGGGTTTTTTTATTTTACTGAATAAAAGGAAGGTTTTGCTAAAAGTTTTAAACAAATAGGATGATCCTCCTGGACAATATGGGAGCATGTGATCTGCAACGTCCACTGCAGTTTCACTGCTGAAGACAGACAAAACCTCCACAGTGGACAAGTCATTCCACGAAAGTCCCTCAGCAACAGCTGTCCAAAGGACTAGATAGACATCTAAGTGGACACTGATGGACAACTAGCAGGGATGATCTGGTGTTGGTAACATAAATTTACTCCTTATTCAGACCATTTGAAATACTACTACTCTACCTCAGAAAATAGTTACTGATATCTGAGGTGTGCTTTAAATCCTATGCACAAGACATGCACCTAAATTTATGGGAAGTAATCTGTTTTCTGTGAAGGTATTTAAAAGAAGAAAACTGTATCTGGAACTATATTTGCTTGAAAACAATGCTGACAAGAAAAATAACAAGGTCATATCATTCAGCATCTGCAGGGTTAATTTGTTTTGCTAAAAATGACACTGAGTCACACTCTTATATCTCTAAGCTTTCAGATACCTTCTGAGTGTGCAAACCAAAGAATTTCTACCAAATAATAAAATGCATATAGAAATTGATAAATTGACATCAAACAAATCAAACTAATTGATCTGGTTTTGTAGTAACAAAAGTATAGTCAGGCTGACACTCCAGTTACTGGTTTTCCTTGGTGCAATTAGGAGAGAGATTTTTTTCCAAAAACTCTCCCAAGAATGAGGCACCCAGCTGCTATGGACTCTCAGCAGCAGCAGCAGGCAGTCTAAATCCCTCAGATGATGCCAGGTCAGGGTATTTATTACCTTCCCAACCTTCTCCTTCTCCTTGCACTGCTGAACCCAGGCATGGTGGGTTATTATCCATCAGCAGGCAGGAACACCAAAGTTGCTCTGGTGTTTCCTACAGTTTGCTTTTCACCTCAGGTGTGTTTCGTCATTCAGCAGCAGGAAACATCCCACCAAGGTGTTCATCACTACTTCTGCTCACCTCTCCCTTCAGTTCACAAAGTAAAACCTTAAGCAATTTCCCGTAGGAAGAACAACAGGCACACATAATAAAAATACTGCATGGACAAATAGTCCAGACAGTTCAGGGCAAGGAACCACCTGATAGCAGTAAGCTTAAAAACAATCCAGGTCCTGAGGGAAGAAGAGACATTGCACAATGTCTCTGTCCCAAAAGAGAGGCCTTTACCAGTGGATTATGTTTTGATGTGCCCCCTATTAAAACAGAGATAGAGTGTTACAAGAAACCTCACAGTAAAATAAATGTCATGTCTTGCACGATAGATTTGTTTTTGCAAATTGCAATATTGCACATTAACAACCATTGTTCTTTCTTTAAAAATGGAGACACCCCAGCACTGGTGGTGGAGATGCTGGAAGCTGCCCAGCAGAAGGCTGGCCTCACTGGCCGCAGGCACAGCAGCTGCCTATCAGCCTGTCTGGCACACCTCCTCCTCCTCCTCCTCCTTCTCCCCACAGCTAGCATCCTCTTAGCTCAATGGAAACATTTCTTTGGCTTCAGTCGATGCTGCACCAGGTCCTCTATCACTGAGTGAACTTGTTTGTTTTCTTCTGGAGTGGCTTCTACATTTGCAGAAAAAGTAATGGCAATAAACCTAAATTCAGGAGGAAAAGTAAGAGGCAGCATGCACGGCACTCATGCCCCAATGATGTTGTGGCTACAGGGAGCCACCTTCCCCAGCCCCACAGGCATGGAACTGGGGGGAGATGCTGGCCCTCTGTGCCCCTCAAGCCCCTGCAAGAGGCAGCCAAGCACAAGAACCCCGCCTGTGCGGAGGAGGGAAGGAAGCCGGCTGGGACACAACACCAGAAATGTGGACATTGTAATCAGTTTTCATCCAAACCAAGGCACTTGTATGGGGGTTAAAGAGCAGGACTGGAAAAACACATTGCAGAGCAATGCTGCAAAGAATTTGTACTAAATCAAGCACAAATCTTAAGCACTCCTCAAAAATAGTAACTCGAAAGAACTTATTTTGACTGGAGAAGTTGGGCATAAACACATATATCTCTGAATGAAGAAATGAAAAATGCTCTCAGAGGCATCCCAATAAGCTTTCTTTATTTTAGAGTTGCTAATCTTATCCTAAATTGAGTGGACATGTAGTTGCCTATTAAGACAGTTGCATGCTCCTATGGCACTTGATGAAAACTTTTTTAAAAAGATCTTTTTTAAGCATTTTCATTAATAGAAGTATCAGAATGTTTCAGGTCCTCCAGGGAGAACGTATGACTTGTTATTATGCAGCTTTAATAATTTAAATGCCAGTGTAACAATCCACGAATGGAAACAGTATGTTCCAGGAATGCTGCAGTGAATTAGTAATTGTGATCTGCTTGTAATTGCTGATTATCCCCATGAATTTTACCCAGATCCAGTAGAGTGAATGTTTTTTTACTGACGAAAAGAAACTTGGGAATAGTATCAACTTAAAAAATTTCAAATCAAAAGCAGCCTGTCTGTTTTCAACAAGGATTCAACTCTTTGTATCTTTGATCTAAATAATTGCAGAGGTTCAGCATATGGAGCAAGAGACCCACTCCAAGAGCAGGGCCGGGGCAGGAGTCATGCCCTGCAGTCCATGTAAATAGCAGATTCTGTTACCAGGCACTGCCACGGCAATGTCAACACAAACACTGTCGCTAGGGCACGGAGAGCAGCCCGTGGGCTTCAGAGGCAGGCAGCTGGGCAGAAGGCAAGGTAGCAGTGCCCTGTGTCCTGGGCAGTGTTTGCATACGCCAAGAGGCATTTAAATGAGATAATGGGATATGCTGCAAAATAATGTGTGTTCATTTTGATGTGTTGTTTCTACCAACTGTCCCACTCGGTCTCATTTCTCTTTTGACAGTATTTGTTTCGAAGAAAAATTTTGTGGTTTGGAGGGAGTAATAAATACAGCATTGGCACAGATTTGCATGAGCAGATGCTGGGTTTCTTCTGTAGCAGGCTGAGAGATCAGAAGCACAGTCATCAGGCAGTACGAATAAGAAAGCCTGTGAAACAGGTATGATTACAAAGGAAAATGTTAAAAGGAGTCCAAGATAAGAGATAGTTATGATAAAGCAGAACATGAAGAAACAAAAGTTGTGAAGGAGACTATCAAGGGACAAGGTATGCAGTGAAGAGCAGTGAAGTGCAATACAGACTCAAGGAAAAAAGAAGGCAAGAGGAAAGCCAAGTCTTTAAGCTTTGCCAGGCAGTATTCACTGTAAATTAAATTAATTGCACTGAAAGGAAAGGGATGTCAGTAGAGAACTTAAGAGATTATTCATGAATTGAAGACATTAGACAAATCAACTGTTGCAAATGAGCAGTTCAGAGGACTGTCAGGCCAGCAGCTCGTTGAACAGTTGATATACAGTGGTCATCAGGAAAATGGGAGTCACAAGGTGGCAAAGGAAAGAGCAGAGAAGCACAGATGAGTAGGAAGTACTGCAGAAAGGGCTGCACAGAAAAACAAGAAAGATGATTTCAGTAAAACTCATTCATGCTGGAAAAAAAAATTCATTTTGGCTTCCCAGGCTGTGACACAAGAAAGTGCTCACCTGAGACTGGATCCCTAAACTATGCTCAGTGCTTTTTACTATTTTACCTCTGAGCCACATGCAACACTTGATTGTTACAAAGTTTTTTCAAGCCTGCCCATGAAATAATTTCTTGAGGCATGCACAAAGCTGCTTTGAAGTCAGTAGAGCACTACAAGCATCAGTTCATATGCATCGTACCAGGACCACACTGACACTGACCATGATTACTTTGAACAATACCTGTAAGATGCCACTCAAGCACATAGAAAGCCTTTTTTGCTTTCGATTTTAAGTTAGTAAAAGACAAATCTAAACTATTTCTGAAGTTTATTGATCTTGCATAGTGTGAAAAAAGTAACGGACTTGATGGATTTAGTTATCCCATTAGAAGTATTTATGATACTTGTGAGTTAAAGGTAGAAATTTCACATAATTTACTGAACTAGACTTCACTGGCAAAGGCTGTAGCTTAATATTGTTATATTTCTACGATTTCCAGTGTTTTTCTTCACTTGAATGGAGACGCCCAAAGGTATCAAACAGAGCGGGTGGCTCTGAGGTGGGAATCAAAACACTTCACAAGTGAGAAAGCTTCCAGATTCTTGGAGGTGAAACTCTTCAGTTTATGCTGAGTGACAGAGTTTTCAGAGTCCTAAGGCAACATGTAACATCACATAACCTTGCCTGACAGACACTAATTTAGCTGTAGAGACAAACACAAAACAGGGTCTTATGAAAAGCAGGTTAAGCCAAGATGGAATAAGAATTTAGGTAAAATGAAAGAAATACTCAGACGATGTCTCTACCTCCTGAAACAAAACTTCACAAGGAGTAGAGCACATCATCCTTAACTGATGTTAACATTGCACATATCACACCATGCTAGTAATTAGTTAACTGTTAAGAATGACTTATTTGAACATGTAGGTTTACATATTAAGAAATACTAACCTAAAATCTGACTCTGAAGTCATCGCTGATAACATCAGCGTGTGAAAGGGAAAAAATGAATAAACAGGCTTTCAAATTTGGATCTGTTTGCTGCTATCCCAGAGTTCCTGTGTGCCCAGTCAACTTTTGTGTATCATTTTTTTTATTAGATGATGATACAGACTTATAAAGTTTTCAGAGTTTTATGCCAGCCACCAGAAAACTGAGTTTGTAGATGGACCCATAGTTCTTTGTTTTCCCTTGGCCTGAGGCAGGTTTACGGATGAACCTTTTCCCCTCCTTCCAGCAGCCCCAAGATGTATTTCTTTCACTCAAAAATTCAATCTGTTAACATGTAAGGAAGCAGAACCTTGTGGTCCAAGTGTCTAGTCAGAGCAATTCCTATCCCTGTCCAATCCTACATGCCTGCCTTTACCTACACACGCATCCACAACCATCCTCATTTGTTGGAGCACTATACGTTCCATTTTGATTACCTTTAGGGGAGTGTAAAGGCAAGAATAGGTATGACTGAGATACAGTGTAGAGATTTTGCAGAAGTTTCTGTTACAGTTGCACAAGAAACGAACAGAATTAGACAAAACAAAAAATGCTGTTTGTCTTTCCCAGCTTTGTAAATCTTTTCCTTTTGATCACTGTTTGCCAGGGAATTTGGGAGCCTTTAAAGTATTCAGGGACCTTCACTGACATAGCTTTGCCTTCTGCATCTCTTCTTCTCTTGAAAACAGCTGGCAAGATAAGTTCTTCCCGATAACCAAGGGTCATCAAGGTTTAGTAACCTTCTATGGACACCCTTGCAACATCCCTGCTTGCAACTGCAGCCGAATGTGGAATGTGGAGGCAATTAAGATAGCAGGAGGAGAGACTGGGCTTATAAACAAAATGGGAGCCTGGTGGACGTTAAAGGTGCTTACAGAGAGCTCACAATCTCCTCAATGCAGCTCACAAGTTGTGCTGTCCCCAGCCAGCAGCAGGTGAGATGCTCCCTGCAGCCTGCAGCAGCCGGCATTCCCACTCGCTGTGAGGAAAGCCCAGTAACAGCAATGGTGCAACACCAGCCACAGACAGCCTCAGCCCAGGCCAACCCTGCTTTCCTTTTGCTGTGGTGGGGAAATGAGGTGATTTTAATTTTAGAGAACCCCTCAACAGTATGAGCAGGTGCAGGATGATAGCTTCAGAGTGAGCTACCTCACTGAACCAGGTTGGTGTAACACATCTGCAGGCATCTCCAGAGCTCAGTCGTGCAGCTCCCAGGCTCTGCAGGAGCCTCCACATCCCCTGACACCACAGAACACTCAGGATCAAGTCCCTGCCACTGAACTACAGCATTCACAGTAGGAAATCTGTTTTCAAGGTGGCACATTTTCTCATTTGCTTTGTTTCTTCAGTTCAGCATAGGAGTGAGTTTTGGCAAATTTTCAGTGAAGGGCAGAACTGACTGTTGTTGCAAAAAGGAAGATGCGAGACTTGTCTCCCTGGGCACATTCCAAATATTTATATTTTGCCTTTTAAAGTCCACTTCTGTTGTCAGATACAGCCTCACTGTTCTACCAGCAGCCAGAAATACAAGATGGCCTAGAGTTCAAAGCAGGGGAAAAATCAATGCACAGATTTCATTTTATCACACATACACAACGGTTGGCTGAATTTGCTTCTACCTAACAGCCTTCAGCCCAAACATAGTATTTAGAGACTAATTCACATTTATTTTTAGATTGGCTAACTATTCATTGAACAGGGAGGAAATAACTGAGCAAAGGAACAAGTGACTTGCATCACAGAACTACACCTATTAGATAGGGCAGGTGAAATGTTGACAGTCATTAACAGTGAAGAAGAATCTGAACACAGAATTCTTAACTGGGACAAACATTCAAGCAATTCAAACACACAATCAGTGAATTATAATTATCATATTATTTGTTTACAGTACATCTGTTCCTAACTGTTACTTCTTCAGCTGATGACTTCAAAAGTAAGTCAATTACTTTCGGCAAAACTTAGCTTTAACACTAATGAGCTGTTTTCTAAAAGGAAGTAGCTGCAGGGGACTTTGGTGTCACTAAGTCCTCTTGTTTGCCACTGCTCCCCAGCTCACCAGTGCATTTGTGCCAAGCTTAGCTGCACTCTTATGCTGAAGTTGCCAGAGATAGCTTTGGGACCCACGTGAGTGCAAGAGTGCCAGCACTGTAAACAATCCCCAGTGGATCCTGGCTGTGGAAGTGAGGAAACTGGGTGCTGACAGAGTAAGAAGAGCTGAGACCTGAAAAGGGGATGGGGAGGTGTTTTTGGTGGAAGAAAAGGACATATTTAAGAACATATTTTTATCACTTTTTATCTTAAATGCTATTACCCATTGGGCTATGAACAACCCCACAGCTGACATTTAAGCTGAGAGCACAGCAGAACTGCTGCCATCAGCTGTACCCCAGCAGAGGAAGCGGCAAATAAGTGGCCATTCAGTACATCAGGTCAGCTCAATATTTGGAGAATTCATTCCAGAAGAAACATGACTCAGATACATGTGATCAAGAGCATCTGCATAGAAATTGGAGGCAGATGTTTGCTAGCAGGCAAAGCATACACTTTAGAAGCAATGAGCTCCATTGAAAAGATGGGTCTTTGGGTTTCTGGAGGAAATAATATTTTTTGACTACTGCTGCAACTGTAAATATGGAATTACTGTTGCAGTGTCATGCAAACTAGAAAGAACATTAGAAGAAAACAATTTGTACTTTCTGTGGTTCTTTTTAAAAAGAGTATGCTGGGTGTTCAGAATACGAAGTAACTGCAGTGTAGGTCATCTAGAATGAAACAGGGTGTTAAAATACAGAATGCTGTAACATAACTTCTTATTTGTTTGTTTGAAACATAGAAACTGTCCTTTCTTCAAGTCTAAATTCTCTGGTCACAGACACAGTAAGACAGCCAAGATATTATAATGAAAAATTCGCTTTCACTCTATAAGCACACTTAATTTTTATCTTAAGCTTTGCTCTGGTATCTTCAAGTCTGCATGTATGCTACCCATGAGATACTGAAATTCTATAGTAAAAGGCTGAAGTGAAAACCTATTGAAATGCAGATAAATCAAGTAAACCATTTGTGGGGTTTTTTTTTAGTGTAACTGTAATTTGTGCAGGGTTACATCATGTTACAATCTGTAACTTTTTTCTCTTTTTTTTTTTTTTTCCAAAATATACTACTACAAATACTACAAATGATGTTGCTTGGTCTTTATAGCTCTTGTATAGCCTCCACAATTTTGAGCTGTCTGAGCTTGTTCACCACCTGTTAGTGGATTTGGCTAGACTAATGCTTATATTTCTATTCCTGCAATTAGTTTAATAAATACAATAGACAATACAATATTGAAACATTGGTTCTTTATGTATTTTTAAAATAGGAAGATAAAATGTAGCTGTAGCTTCAGAGCAGCCTGTTCCATGGCTTTAACTAGCCCCCTGCCTTTAACTGTGTTAAGAATGGGTATAGTCAGCTATATGCATTGTTATTCTTCTGCAGGTAACATGAACATTTTTCACTAGAGAAAATTGTGCAAAATAGAACTATTCACGGAGAGTAGTTCTCAATTTCATTTCAAACAGAAGCTTGCTTGAATCACTGTCTTAAATTTCATTTTCATAGGATTAATGCTATGAGGGATCAGCTTGATCTGAGCTTTATTCTCAGAAAACATCTCACACATCTGTATAGTGAAAATCGTCTTTTTGCATGTCCAGGTCTGAACTTGTTCTTCCCAGTGGCAAAACTGGGTATACTGTTCTCTCAGTGGGCAAAAATTATGTTCAATGGAGGCATCAAAGACAGCACTCCTTGGGTATCCAGTGAAGGCAAATGCAGTGGTTTCCTTATCTCTCCTGGGAGCTCTGCATTCTACTATAGCACTACCAATTATTTCTTCACAGAAATACCCTTCAGTTACAAATAAAGACCAGGATATTGGATCATTAAAAGAAAAGAACACTCCTTGCCTTATTTCATTAAGTTTCACGAAAATTTGTGAGATTTGGCTGCTGCTTTCTGCAGTTGACATCCTGCAGCTTTGTTAAGATTATCTGGTATTAGTTCCTAAGTATTTTTGCTTTACGTTTTTCACACACCGTCTCTTCTTCTGCCAATGATGAGTGCCAGCTACCTTCTTCTTCATTGCTGTCTTCTCTGCCTATGGCAAACAAGTGATACAGAAATATTGTTGAGGAAGTAACACAATAACAAGTATTTCAGCTACTAACTTCTCTATTCTTTTCTTTCTCTTCTGAAACTACAATGGAACAGGCACTCAGCAGTGATTTCAACATTACTGGAAGCAAAAGGAGCTGAATCATGTTATATGAGTAAGCAGATACTCCTCACTTTGACAACAGCACTAACTTTTGATGACAGTTGGCTTAGATGTCACAAGAGAAACTCCAAAGGCCACAGATGGTGCCATTTCCTGTGGGTGAAAAACTGGTGGATCTTCATCTCAAACCCACATTGGTCAGATGGGTTAGCAGGCTGCTGTTTGAAGTCTTGCATTTAGTCCTCTCTCCTGATCTGTTTTTTTATTGTCTGAGTAAAGGGAGGTTTGATTATTGGCATATCCCAGGCTCTTGAGTTTTATTCTGCTTTTTACATAATAAGTTCTTTGTCCAGAAAGCAAAGAAATGTGATGACTATAGCTTTTGTTCCAATATCTGGGCTGAGTTTTGGGCCATTAAGACTCTTTCCAATTGCAAGATCTTGTTCCCTCAGGCTTTTTTATGTAACGTGTGATAAAGGAGTTGGAAAGCAAATTTATTGCCTCTTTTTCTTAAAGGCTTTCCTTTTTATCCTCATCGGGACCTTTACTGCTGAAGCTATTGGATTTCTCTTGAGTGTCTTATTCCTTGGTGTCATTAACAAGATAAGTTATCCTTTCCTAAATCTCCTCCTCCTGTCCACTTTCAAGGGTCAAGTTTTTGCATGGCTTCAATCTTAATGTGGAGAAAGTTCCTAAGCACAGGGAAACTCTACAGGCCATCTTGGATTAAGAGTGCACTTACTGGTCATGGATCTTCATGTGTCTTTTCTGTGGATATTGGATATTACAGACAGCCAAACACTTCCAGTGAGCCAGAAAGAACTGGAGCCACTTTTATGTCATGTGACACTCCTTTCTTTTACCCTGGTTTCTGTCTCTCTATTTTCAGTTTGGAAACCCAGCATTGTGCCCAGTATTCACGTTCCCTGTGGGGACTATTTCTGATGACTTCACAGTTTCATACTGACATTGAGCAACAGCTGACATCTATCTGCACAGGCTGCAGCCATTTCTATTTCCAGACTGTCTTTATTCCGCTTAGTTAACAATGATACAGCAAATTCCTAATTCATTACCAAGAGTGAATGAAAAAGACCAGTCTTTTAAAAAAACTGGGAATTTCTTATGAAAATCCATTTTCTACTTTCTAAGGGCATTGCTACCTTCTGTTTAGAGGGATCATCATGACTATTCATGGAGTAATTCAAGGAGTAGGGAAATAACAAACCTGCACCCATTTTCCCATTGCATTAGTCTAGCAATAAGAAGTGATCATAGAGATGAAAAAGGAACAGATATGCTGCAGGGAGATTTCAACTTTCTTGAGTCTAGGATTTAAATATAAAGTAAACAGATCTGCCATTTCTTTATGGAAAAATGAACATTGTCCTGATTAAAAAAAAACATCAATAGCCTTTATAAAGGGGAGAGGATTCACCTCTTTGCATATACAGCAGTGACAGACTGAGACAAACCTTTTGCCTACCCCTCTCCCTGGCTATCCCTCCTCAGCAGGGCTGAAGAAGGTGTAGGGCCAGATGATGGCCACAGGTCAGAGCAGGTAGGACACACCTGATGGTGTGGCCTTTTGCTTCTATTTGCTGTCAGCAGAGCAACTAGACTGTGTTTCATCAGTGCTCAAACACTCGCATGTATTGGTATGTATCACAAGTATGTGGTGAAACTAAAAAGAATCCCAAAGCCTCCAAGTGAAATGAACGTCTCTCTTCCCTCAGCCTCAACTCACCCAAATGAAAATGCAGAATCTCTCAGACACAGAATTAAGACTCTCATGTTTCAGCATTTTTTCTTATATCATGCATTGTTCTACTGACAGTACAAAAACCATTTTAAAATCACATTTTTAACTTACTAGAACAACATCAATACGGCTTCTTAGTAGCCCTATCATGCAAAGGCCAACAAATTTAATGCCCACGCTTCTAAAATGCCACATTTTTGAAAGTACTGTGTCTTGTAAAACTTGTAATAGATCTTTTTTTCATTACTGTAATAATGGTTGCTTTGCTTTCAGAAGGACCAAAGCAACATAATTCAAATGGATGGAAATATACAGACTGAGATTTTCAAAGTGGCCAACAAAAGACAAGCATGACTCGTCCAGTACTCTCAATACAGCCTGGATGCTTTCGTCTTTAAAAGGATTTTCATATCACAACAGAAGCTTGCTATTTGGAATGCTGGGAGAAGACACAAGCAATGAGAAAAAGGGAAGGTATTTTTATGTTTTTAGATTTTCCTAAATCAGGGTGAATGGCAATGACAAGATGATCAGCTTTGATTTATCATTAGCACACAAAACAGAAAAAATGAACAGATAGGCTGTCCTGTGAACAACAATAAAAGGGCATTAGCAAACCCTTCCAAATTTTGTTTAACATGTATAATTAAATTAATTTCTTTTGAGCAACTTCCATCCCCAAGCTCATCCTTCTTCTGTCCCATTCCCCACCCCCTGCTCGTTCTGCTGGAGCAGAAAACGAACAGAGCTCTGTTTGTTCACCAGCAGCAGCAGCACCAGAGGCAGCACTGTCAGCCTTGCAGATGCAGCCCCCTGCCTCTGTGTCACTGGCTGACGGGACACCTTCCATTTTTAGGAATCATTCCTATGAGAGAACAGGGTTTGTGAAGGTCTCAAGTAAGCAATGACCTGTTTTAAAGAAGGTAGAAATATTGAAAAACAAGCATTTTAGAACCACAGCGTATTCAGATTAAGACATTTTTACTACCTTCCCTTCACAAAGGGAATGGAAACTACTTGCAGGGGTGTAGACTTCAGTCCTTTGTGCTGCTCCAGGCACACCTGCAATAGCATGACTTTCATTAAGGCAATCTTCAAAACAAGTTGTTCAGCTTTCCTGTCCCTGCTCTTTCCAGAGTCTCATTCTTCTGGTAGCTGGGAGGCCTCCTCATTTCCAGTTTAAAAGCACTCATTGTCTGTTCACAGTCATATGTTGCTACTCAATTTCCTATTGTTTGCAGGTAGGCTACCATCTTCCCATCAGAAAACATGATCCCATCTCCCTCACAGAAAAACACCTCAATCATGCTCTACATCTCTCTGCTGAGCTACAGAAACCAAAACCTTTCAGTTTCACCTTCTAAGATAAGATAATGGAAAAAAAAAGAGAAATTAATAGCTGGGGTTTCTTTTTCCTAATCTTTGAACAAGTTTGAACTGACCTGCCTTAAGTATGTATGGCCATAACTGTGCAAAGTATCCCAGGTGAAATCTCACTTATAGCATGCACTACCTCTACTGGAGGACAGGTCATCAGATAAACCCTCCAAGATCTTCTATCTTCTGATCTTTATGTTACCCTCCTAACTCCTCTTCCCCCCACAAGAAAACAAGGAGCCCTTTTGTGGTTATCCTTCAGGCAGTTTGCAATGCCTAGGTAGGGAAACATCCATCTGTATTAATTAGAAGACAACTCTGCTTCAGCAACATTAGAGGTTTGCAATTTGAACTTTTAAGAGTGCTAGGCAAGCCAAAACTTATATGCTACTGAAGCTGTTCTTTCTGTAACTTGTTTATGCAGAATACTTTCTCCTAGTTGCTTGTTTTGGGTCCTCCCATCATACAGTTGTCCTCCATACTTCTGCTTTATATTTTCCATACTTCTGCTTTACAGTCTTCCTCATTACCACCCTCTGTAGCAACACTATCAGGAGTATCTGTAAGGTAGAGAGATTTTCAGAAACAGTCTTAAGATCAATGCTGCCTCAGCACAAATTTCATTTAGGACATGTGATGGATCTGACCTTGTTACTCATGCCATCCATCCCTAACCTGGAACAAGCTTAGTAGTTTAGTTATGACCTGAAAATGTCTGAAGACAAATTATATATAGCATTTTAAAAATATTTATAATGTTAAAAATGGTCATGAACATCAAAGTCCCTCAAGGGATGCACAGGTTCACAATGGGGACGTTTCTGTCTGAAGCCTACAGTGAGCACCTTCTCAACACCTGGATCTCTTTGCACGTTATAATCATGCCCATGTACAACTGACTGAGCTTGACATGCTTCTCCCTGGTTTCCTCAAAGGACTGTCTTTGAAAGAATACACCAAAGAGCAGAAGTGCTCTCTGATCCAAAAGGGGCTTTGTTGAGATTAGTTCCTCTCAGCACTCCAACAACTTTATCTCTGGCCATGCAGGTAAGAAAACATTCCTGTTTTCAGGAGCAATGAGACCTAACCACAGCTACGAGACCTAACAACAGGATGAACAGGCACGTGGGGAATGCAGGCAATGTTATTCTTGTCTGTAATCCAGAAATTGGCCTTAAGACTTAGTGAGAATAATCACTCTGACCTTGGTTTGTAGGTTCTTTGAAAAAAACAACCAATGAGGACACCAGACATTTAACATGTGCCGTCAGACATCAGCATGCAGAGACAAAAATTTCACTGCTTCTCCTACATGGCATCATGTTGAGCAAGAATTCAAAACATGCCACCTGGGTGAGGACGAGAGCGAGCCACTGGTCAAGTGGTGAAGTAGTCACAGCCATGCCTCGTCAGCACTGTGCCATGCCAGTCCTAGAGAAAAAGTATCTGAACCTGACTGACCTAGACCTGGCTCTGACATGGTGGGATGAGAAAGGAGGAACACATACAGCTGGTAGCATGCTGCCTGGTGCCACAACTGCATGTCTGAAGGAAGAAGAGGCAAGCATGGATCCTTTGCTAGATAAAAGTCTCGCAGCTTTACAAAGCTCACATTCTTCATTTGAAGTCTGCTGTCTCATCTGAGATAAATTCCTGTACACCAGCTGAAGTGAGGCCTACATTTAAAGCCCACAAACATAAAGATTTCTAATGAAGCATTTTTTTTGCTGAGCCAGGCCTCTTGTTTGCAAGGACGGAATCTGTAGGGGGCAGGCAGTGGGCACCTTACTGCCATACTTACCATGGGCTGCTTGTCTGCAAACAGCAATGGGATGTGCCTTGGGGGCAGCCTGTGGGCAGACACAGAAAATGAAAAGCAGAGGAGACAGAAGAGGAGCAGGCATTTGAAGCTTACAGACTACTGTGGACTAAAAAAAGGGCAGTAAATAGGAGGTGGGATGACAAGGCGAATGGACAGGAGCTGTCCAGGGCCACCAACTAGAGCAGTGCACAAGAGGCCCTAGTCAAGAGCTGAAACGAAAAAATCCCCCGTCTTAAATAAATATGTATAAACAAAGAGCCAAAAACAGACAGTAAAAGATGAGATTGATGATGTTTGATCCTTCAGGGTTCAGCTTGGCAGGCTGCAGATGCCAGACTGTTGGTTATGGTGCTGCATCACTGCACTGCCATGCAGGGATTCAGAGGAAGACAAAAAAAGAACTGAATTGAGGGCAGCTCCCTATTTTTATATCCCGTTTCTCTCTTTCTCAATGGTTGTTTTCTTTCTTTCACAAAGGAATTGCAAAACAATGGGATATATGCAGAGGATTTGAGGTTATAGAATCTTATCTGGCTGAAACAGAAAGAAGGAAAGTCTAGAGGTATTTGATTCTAAATGTCAAGAGACTATAGAGGCACAATTCTTCATGGAAAGCAAATGAGAGACACTCATCCTTGCAGTTGCCTTTGAAACCAACTCCCAGAAGTTGCAATAGTAACCTCTTGCAAAACAGCTACTAATCCTTTCTTGTAACTGCTCCAACCTCTCTGTGCATCCCTCACCCCTATGCTGTGTCAACAGCAAAGCAGAAGAGTGTTTAGGGCTCCCTAAGTGTGTTAAGTGCCAAAAACACCTATAAGTGTGTTAAGAGCCAAAAAACCCCAAAACAACAAACTCAAGTATTCTTTGTTCTTCTGGCTGCAGACAGAACCACTTCCCTGTCCAGCCAATTTGCTTCTTTTTTGTCATAGCACTCCATACTCAGAGTTCTCAAGACTGTGTTCATATTTAATGGTTTCATGTGCCGCTACTCTTTTTTCTTGAAAAAAAGTCAAGGATATTAGTCAGTCATATTTTTTCCTCTATTTATTTTTACAGTTAAGCACAGGTTATCCTTTATCACCAGCTGGACAAGTATTGATTTAACATTCTTCTCAAGGCTGGTCTCAATAGAGAACTTAACAGCCTTCTCATTAAGCTAAACTTGCACTGACATGCCTCCTTTGTCTACTTTAGTCTTCCAGCAGAATGACGGAGAGAAAGAGTTTCTAGTTTGTTATTCTGTAAGATATTAGTGATGAAATTATGGCCCTGCAGTAGCTTTGACTGGAGCATTTCAGCCCTTCTAGTGCAGTGAAAAGCTTTCATGACCCAGGATTTCTGGGATGTGGTAGTATTTCTAAAGCCAAGGATGCCAAGCCTTTCCCTTTCAGACAGCCTGTTCTAACCCCCTTTCTTACAACCCTCCTTTCAAATCTCTGGAAGCACACAGAATACAACAGACCCCGCATCTGCAGATTACTGCAAGCGTGACAAAACCCTCGGAGCTCAAAGTCACAAATATGGAACTTCACATGAGGTTTCCTTGGCAAAGTCCCAAGGCAATGATTGTGCCTTCGTTAGCTATTTTCTCCTCAGTGATGCAACCACCCACAAAGTGGTAGGAGCTTGCAGCTGACAAAAATGGCATGCTGTGATTTGGAAAAGCTAGCCCACAATGACACTGGCCTTTTCTGGACAGCGACTCAAAACTTGCTGACAGGTCAAGCCTAGAATAAAAAAAATGCCAAACAGGATACCTGCTGTGATTTATTATGAATTTACTTAAAGAGAGAAACACTGGTCTCTGCACAGTATTAGCAGAAAAAACCCACACTACCTATATACTAGATCCAGAAGGCACTGCTGACGAAAGCTCTTCCCAAGACTGTTACAATGCTGGAGCATGTCCTGACCAGTAGACCGTTGACTGCATCTCAGAAAGCTCATATAAGAACGAGACTCTGAATGCTGAAAGGTCGTCATGCTTTCATGCTTTGAAATAAAACACTCTGAAGCAAAATGACTGCCCACAAGTATATAAAGAACAGTGGTGCAGTGATCAGGACTGCTCTCAAGGTCACATTTTGGAAAGGTAAAATCCATACACAAAACCATGGATTCAAAAACAAAACAGCATTTGCACATGCAACATGTAACCAGAGATGGCTCAAACTATAAGCCACAAATCAGGTACATGAGCAGTTAGAGTCCATCTCCTTATTTCTTTGACCATTTAGTCTTGCATAGAAGTCAGTAGTAATCAAGAGAGTATTTTAGCACCACTCGGTGTATAATTCTCCTATAAAGGCAGTCTCCTGCTCACAACACACTAAGTACATGTGCAAGTTTGTCTTAAAGAAGCATGTGAAAAATGTGGTTATCTGTGTCAAAAGAAAAGCTTTCAGTGGATCACTGCCTTTGGTGTTTTAATGTGTTGAAAAATGTTGTTCATCCTCTTTTAAAGTAAGTGAATGCTTAAGACTGCAAAATCGTTATAACCCAACATAACTACAGGGAAAGCTGACAGTGCTGTCACACTAAATTTAGAGGCTCATATTACCAGTTGTTATGTGCTACTAAGAGCAGAGAAAAATGACCAGAGATGTCAAGTACATCACCTGGCATTTTCACGTCTGTTGGGCAGAGTTGGCAGCTGGTTTGAACTCATCTTCTTAGCTGGCCTCTTGGGCTGAGTGGGTTGCAAATAATTCTAATGTTCAAAATCATTTCCAAAATGCCACAGTGGAGGAGGAAGGGGGATGGACTGATGGAATAAATTACCCAAGCCAGTAGCAGGATGAGGGCAAAATGAATGGGCTCCCTGGTATAAATCAGGAAGAGGTGCTGCACTGCAGGTCCAGCCTGGTAACAAAGCCACAGAGACGTCTGTGTAACTAATACACTCCAGCACCCATGGGACAACCAAGCAAAGCACCCGAAGAACTGAACTGGAAAGGCAGTAGAAAAGGGTGAGAAAGGTCAAGAAAGCGTACAGGGCTGTGGGCATATGGGACCACAGGACTGAAACCTCCCCTTGCTTGTCTCACCACAGCTTATGCCTTTAAAAAACTCAGCAAGCCTCCAGCTAAAAAGCAGAGTTAAGATTTCCCTTACTTCCACACTGAGGACATCTCAACACTCTACTTCTCTCATACTGGAAAGGTTCCTGCATTTTGATAAGCTTATCTTGTTTGGATTTTTCCCCTCAGCTCTGCCAGGGAGACCCTAACACAGTGTATTGCTCACTCAGGTAGCAAAGGGCACGCTGCCTCCAGCGAATGATTCTAAAGGAACAACACAAGGATTCACAGACAATACTTCTATCAGCTAGGTAGCTCTGGTTTCTCCCCCTAGGCAGTGCTCTCTGTATGCTGAATCTGGGAGTCGGCATGTGAAAAACAGAATGCTGTGAGAAAACTGTATCATGACCGCCCCGATTATTAACAAAAGAAATTCCTCACCTCTGAGTTGCAGGTTTTTCACACTTTACTCCAGTAAGAGCCCATAGCTACAGTGCCATTCTAGAGTGCACTGAATGCTGACAGCCCTTGAGGAGGATGTGGTTCTCAAGCTCAGAAAATGTGGTCTTCAGGTTTGACCCTTTATGTACAGCACTTTACAGTGATCACAGCACGTTTTTTTCTGTAACTCACTGAATTTGAGCCTATGGAAAACACCACCATCACGACCTAATGCTGTCTAAAGGTCAGTAATCTTTGTGCCACATTTTAGAAGGAAGTAAAGTGTGAGAGGGAAAAACTTCTGCTTTTTAATTGGAAAATCATCTGGAAATATTTTCAATTTAAACTGTTTACCACCGCAGTCCTTCTCACCACTCCACTCCTGCCCCCTTTCTTCTCCACAGCAGTGACCTAGCCAACCTCATCTCCCCTTTCCTCTCCTTCATGACCACACCACAATTAATACAAATGCAGATGGTTATCAAACTCCCTTTTCCATCCAAGCTATAAATGCTTCACTTCTATAATCTTTCCTCTTGCATAACTGACATTTTTTCCCCTCTCAACAGAACCAAAAATGTGAAGTGTCTTCCCACCCCTGTGATGCTGCTAACAATTCATTTTCTTTTCGAATGGCCTAAAGGTTTTTTAATTGGTAAGATGCTGACAGAGGAAATGGCAATTATGGACTTGTTCAAGTATCTGTCTTCCATCTGCAGGACAGCAGATTTGAGATCAAAGGCTGCCAAATTCTAGGAGCACATTGGTATGCTGTGGCAAGGAAAGCCTTTGCCTTGAGGAGTGAAGATGCCAGGGGTGAATCAGAGGCTACCTCACCTTAACTACCCATAGCTACAGAACAGCAGCTACTGTATACTAACACAGAGGTTACAAAAATAAGACATTGGTCATTGGTATGCAGCAGAAGGAAGGAGGGGTGAGTAGGGAGTGAACAGAAAAAGAGCCAACTAAAATCTAGACATAAACTCTGCATTTTCAGGAAAGGAGATGTCAAATACCGTCTTTAAAAAAACAAGGGAAGAACATTGGGTCATGTGGTTGCACCCCTTATACCTACACAATCCTACCTAGCCCATCTTGATAAAGGAAAAAAATCAGTCCTGGCTGACAGGCACCATTGCATTCTTCAGCCAGTATGGGCGAGAATCATGCCTGCACATTAAAGCTCAAGTGCAGCCTGCATCTGACCTCATTCACTAATTTATGTGCAGAACACAGGTAAGAAGGCCAGAAGACAGACCATCTCCCAGCCATGGTCATTTGTATTTGTATTTTCAAATGTATTTGTCAGCAAACAGACTGGTACATGCTTTGGTTCAGTGAGCTTTCAGCCCCACAGAACCCTGTACTTCCGCAAATATTTACAAGGTGTTGGAAACAAGTAATGAAGAAATATAAAAACCATGTATGCTCTCCAGCTCCTATGCATGTGAATTTTCTATGCACTCCACTGAAAATTTTCTGGACTGTAAAAATTGAAAAGGGTTGAAAAAAAACTGCCTTAACAATGCAGAAATACTAGGTGAAGCAAAACACTTGAAAATAAGTAGTGTTTTGCAGTTTATTTATTTCTCACACTGAAAGCTGAACTCTTGCTGAACCACTACATCAGTAAAGCAAACTGGACGTGTTGGGCAATAGTGACCACCCTTTCTCTAACAGTAACACTTCAGCCAAACAGGAACAGGGAATTTTTTGCATCATCTCTGGGAAAATAATTATAATGGCACTTGAGATTTCACGCCCTTGTGGCACTTATTTTTCAACAAACTTCTCCTTACTCTCCAGTATTTTTCCTTTGTCCTTTTTAGGAATGCTCTTGCAAAGGCTGTGGTAATCAACTGTGCTGTTGCAAGTAACAATGCTCTACTTCATCCCTCTTTGGAACAAAATGCCTATTTACACCTGGAATTATTCTTAGTTAATGTTTCACACAGGCTCTTTTATTCTGCATTACATTGGGAGGTAACTCATCAAGAAAAAGTGCGCACGCACGTAGAAAAGCTCTACAGCAAGGCAGTGACATCCTGTGGAAAATCTGAGAGAGGTGATACCATAAAGGAGATAGAACATGGGAAAACTGCAGAGCTTTGCTGTTTCAGACACTGAAGTGCACAGGTCATTTACATCTCTTATGGTGGTTCTTATTTAATGTTCTATCTAATGGTCATCTGAAAAGACAGTGGTGGTGCCTAAAACATAGATACAGCAATATCATGTCAGTAGAAAATCAAGCAAGCAGAAAGGAGTGCAATCTGATGATCTAATTGCATATTAACATTCCTGTTTCTCTCAGCCCAAAATCCATAGATTTCCAGGTACAAAGAGCATGAGATAGCAATGGCTGATTAAATTAGCTTGTTAAAATAAATTATAGTTACAAATTACCCATATATTTTTAAGAGAGACATGTTCTGATATGTCATTTAAACTGGAATTGAGCTCAGCAGTAATATATATTATTTAAAAACATCACAGATTTCTCAAACTAGCTGCAAAGCAAAATCTGTTTGGAATTGCTCAGTTTTATGCATAGACTTTTCTGCATGAGCTGGCAGATATATTTAAATTTTCTATTTATCCAGCAACTTACATCCATGTTTTACAAATATGAATGAATATACTTTGTAGCTGCCTTGTGAAACACATCACATTATTTTAGAACTGATGAAACTCACACAAAGAGAAATGTCTTGTCTAAGATGAAGATAGGAACAGATAGAATCTGCACTTTCAGGGCTGGAGCCTTGAGTGTACACCTTCTTTAAATACAAAAAGACACTTTAGTCATAATATTGGTCACGTCATATAAGCCTTTGTATACAACCAAAGTCATCAGGCAGCAGCAAAATGAGCAATGATTAAAAAGAAATCAGTTCAGACCAAAGCAAATGTGAAGAGAAATCAGCTTTTTTGGTTTCGGGAAAAGGCAGCAAAAAGAAATAAACAAGAAAAGCCCCAAAACAAAGCAAATGATCAGTTCAGGGATTTCTCAACATGATGCAGAATATAGTGGTTCAAATCTCTTTCAAAATTCCAGTTTTGAACCCATGTTTTAAAATTAGACGGGGTATTTTCAACTCCTGATTTCAATTCCTGATTCTGTCTTAGTCTTCTAGATTTTCACTGGCATAGGGAGGAGAAGACAATTTCTTTATCTCTGAAATAAGTATGAGAAGTATTTGGTTACCCTATGCAGCTTTTTCAGTGGATAGCCAACGATATTATGACTGGAGTATCTCCAGTGAGGGCCCTCCCTCCAGCCTAGAGACTGGGAACTGGACTGCTTGGCAAAGATGTAAATGTTCCTTGTCTCCCACTGCACGAGTTAGTCTTCTGGTAGGGAGAAGCATTTCCACCCCACAGACCTCAAAGTTTTATTTTCCAGCAACCTGGCGGGAAAATACCATCTGAACTTACAGTTTTGAGATTAATTAAATTACATTATGAAAAAATGGCTGGTTGATGCTGCATGGAATTGTTTTTCCCCTCCTCTTTCCAACCTGTCCTGGAAATAGGCTCTCTCTACAGCTCTATAGATAGTAAATTCCTTCAGACATGCTTAATGGTTATCACCAAGTATAAAACCTGCCCGTTCTTAACAGTGAAGTGTAAGAAAATCCAGAGAAGTCCTTAGAGCCGAGCTGACACAGCCACAGGAGATGGAAGGCAGGGAACTGGATGGTTTTGTGAAGGAAGGAGAGAGCAGGATAAGAAAAGGGAAGGTACTGACAAATGACACAAAACAGGTCCTAGCTCAAGATTATGTATTTTACACTATGGCAACATGGAGCACTGCAAGGAATGTACACCTCATTAATAGTGCAGGTTGATTCTCATAATTTCTAGTACCATGTGAAATCTCCAGTGGTGATAGCCCCAGTCTCTTCCCAACCTGTTTATTTTGTACCCTGCATGCTATAAAATGCAAATAGATATTGGTTTAGCTGCCAGGAGTAAGTCTTTGTCACCTTTAAGAACATTAGCGCTTTGCTGTGATTTGGCTTTTATCTGCAAATGTTTTATGAGATCTTTGACTTCTTCCCAGATCTCAGCATGCACTGCTTGCTGTGAAATGCCAGCAAAAAATGCTCTGCATGAGCGGTGAATGCAATGCCTGGTGTGTAACGCCCGCTGCACTAACACAGACTTATAAGCCTAATTAATCTCTTGGGCAGTCTCAAGAGCTGTCCATGTGGTCTAGAGCCCACCTAGCACTGGTGTGAAAACCCCCAGTGTTTGGCAGATGACCATTTAGGAGCCAGGGCTGGAGGGCTCAGGCTGCCATGTGTGGGGAAGTAAAGCTGCACTGCTTACAAAAAAAGTCTCTAGAGACAGCACTGAGGTATATATCCTGAAAGTTTCTGCTTCAGGTGTGTGTGGCTTGGTTTTTAGTCCTTCGTAGAGAATCTCACTAGGATTTGCTCACTCTAAACAGGAAAGTTAGATATATTTCAGTGGCCATTCCTAGCTATTTCCCTTGTTTCCCCAAACTATTTAGCTTGTGAATTCTGCAAGAGAAATTACTTCAAAATAATGCCATGGAAAATAATAACAACAACAAAAAAATTCTGTCAGTAGTATACTCTGTATATGTTTCCTTCTTCAAAATGATATAATCTAAATTTAATTTAAAATGCCATGTAGTTCACATTCATTTAAAATAAATAGGACATTTCCATCATTAGTAATGTAGTTGTGGTAATAACATACAGTCATGTTGTACACCAATTACAGGACTTTGTTAGCTTTCATGTTTATATGGTACTGAAGTCCAACACAATTTAAACAAGTCCTTGACCTCGTACAACATCAATAACAGGAGTACTTTGCACTCATACATCATCTCTCATCTCAGAGTGCTTCTGACACATGAATTTTCATTACATCTACATACAGGTAGGTGTCTAGGCACACTTCAAAGGCAGGGAAACTGTGCCATGGAAAGGTTACACAACTTGGCACAAGTCCCTGGTGAACAGCTGGGAATGTGAACTCTCCCATTACTTGCTTTGAATGTCCAGACAATAATGCTTACCCCAAAACCAAGCTTCATAAGGCATTAATCAAAATGTTTGACCCCCTACCAAGTTTGCAAATGGCATGGGTAGACAATAAGCTCACTAATTCTTTTTGATACATTATTCATGACTTGTTTTCCTTTTCTGGCAACTTTCATTTTTTAAGTAAAAAAACAAAAATAAAAACAAAAAAAAAAAAACCAAAAAAAACAGAACAAAAAGCCCCAATCAAATGCAAGAAAAAGCAGCAATTACTGCAAAATAATTTGGAATCCAAAACACTCAGCATTTATTTTATGGCTCATCTGTTGGATGTCAAACACTACAACATGGGCAACGTATGGCAAGTTCTCTGCAGGGACCAGAGCACCTGAGTGACCTTCAGAGAAAGTGGCAGCAGGGCTGTGCTTGTTCGGTTTTAGTTTCCAAGGGCCCACAAGCCACTGGACACCGTGTCTGCATACCTAAGTTTTGTTGGCATGCTGAACTGCCCAGCCAACAGCTACTGACAGCGACACAATGATCCGGGGCTGGCTACACGATAGCTTCAAAGTTAAAAAACCCCAAACAGAAAAACCCTCCTAGTGTTCCCATTGATAATTACGGGACTACTGCAAACAGGCCTTGAGACTGAAATACTGCTCTCTTCCTGGCTTTGCCATCCCATGAGCATCAGAGAGAGTCACCAGCCACGCTTGCAAACTGTATTCAGCGCTGCCTAGGGTTGAGTCCGCGCTTCTGACAAAGTTAGTGAATTCATGCACACCTCAGCTTTCCCCCTTTGTAAAAATGCTGATGCAAGTGCACACTTATGTCACAAGTCAGGCCACCAGAATTTATGTGAGCAGCTCTGGAACTGTGTTAAAAAGAAAACTGATGTGGGTGGTGATGGAGTTTTGAGCCCACAGGGTAGCAGTGCTGTTATTTGCTGGTTGAGTTGTTTGGGTTTGTGTTGCTCTCCATCACATGGGAGGCATTTATTTATTTATTTCTAAGCAAGTACATCCAACATTTTCCAAGAGAACCAGAATTTTTCATGTAAACTTTGCTCTCCAACGACTGAGCTCTACATAAAACAGTCATTATTGTGAATCTCAGGGTAAGGTGTTGAGAGTTGAAAGCTCCTCTCAATGGCAGAATAAGAGACCAACTCTCTCCTGATAGTGTTAAGCTCTTGCGATGAAAATGCTCTGTTGTGTATATTCATGTGTGCATGCATATACCTGGAGAAAAAAATATACATAGATGCGTGCACATGAACACACCCATTACTGACACACAGAGACGGATTTGAGTGGAGAAGGACCATTTAGACAAAATAGTTGGGACTATTTTCCTGAAGGCTGTACTCTTAGGAAGAAGGGTATGTAGTATTTAATTTCATAAAAGTCGTGTAGCACTATAAATGAACTGGAAATGGGTTGTAGAAGGAAATCAAGAAAGTAAGTTAGAAATGGTCCCTCTAATATTCTGGTAATTTACTGGGTCATATATCAGGACTACCTTTTTTAGTAGAGGAAGAAAAATCAGGTATTTGTCTGAGAGACTTTGTGAGGTGAAGAAATGAGGTCAGCTCACTAGATTGGAGTAACTCTGTAACTCTTGTCCTAAGGCACTGGTGGATTAGAGTCCAGGATCAACAGGAGGCTCTTCACTGGAAGTGACTTCAGGAGCTGAGCTTATTAGTTCTTAAGCACTACGCCAGCATTTTTTACTTCCTGTAAACTAAACAGACTTGCCATACCAAGCATCTTATATGGGGCAATGGTGACAGCCTTAATCTATGTTCTGCAAACAATCTTCAGCCTTACTGTAAATTTCCCTTAACTAGCAAGAAACCTAGAGGCAGCTGCATACCAAGGATCTGGTAATTTTCTAGTGATGTTTGCTATTGACTACAACAACTCAACACCCAGAAAAGCCTCTCAAGGTAATAGGAAAAAAAGAGATGTGATTCTGTTTCTCACTTTTCAATCTGAGGCATATAACAGTATAAAGTTTTGCTAAGAAGGCTCTGCTTTGAACACTCTACCTCTAAATACTCTCCCCACTTGAGGGAGCAATGTATGAATACCATACATCAAAAAGGTTTACGACTTACAGCATTTCTTATACATCTCTTCTTCCCTGGCCAGGCAAGGTCCATTCTCTCCTTAATTTTTTTACAGTCACCTTTTACTTCTGACCTGCAGCTCTCCCGTCTCTTTTACAGTATTGTCCAGAGCAAGTAATATTCCTTCATGCAAATTTTACTTCCCTTATCATTCTTAGAAATCTGCATTATCTGCAGGATACATTCACAGGAGGGGATACTGCAGCCTTTCCAGAGCTATCTGTTGGCACAGCTATTCTTCTACGTTGCTTCCATTCATCCCTCACATTAAAATTATTACATTTTTTGAAAACGTAAAGCAGAAAGGTGACTGGCTAAGCAAGTCAATGTACTTTCAGCCTCCCAAGTCCAACAGTAATGTCGTACAAGCGCAAAAAGTAACTTCATATATTACACAGAGGCAAATAAAATCACTGTCCTTTTGTCTGTAAGAGGAACCCTTCAGACCTGGGGTAGCTTTATCCCTGCTTCAGTTTCCTGATTTCCATGTAGGTAAGGCGGGTACAAAAACTATCTTTCCAGTTTCTGCTCCTGAAAGAAATTAAGAGTTCTAGCAGGCTGGATTTCTCCCTTTTCAATTAAATATCTCCCCAGGCAGCCATCTGAGACCCAACTCTCCTGAAAGGCCAATCCTATTACTTGGCTATCAAACAAAACACATTTTCTAAGATATTTTTGTCCCTAACACTGTCAAAAGTTGTTTAAGTGTTTACATGCATCATTCACAGATTAACATCCCTCCTGCGTCACTGGTACAGACAGAAGGACCCTCGCTTACAAAATTACCTGCAAATTTTTGAAATCCTGGTTCAGAGCACACTGAAGTCATGGGGATGTTTTTTTAGAGGCTGACATTCACCTTGAATCGAGCTGACCTTGTATGAAGTAAACTGTATGAATGCACCTGTCATACTCAGTTTGCTGAGAGCACTGCTGTCAATTTAACTTCCACTGTATGTAATTAACGTGGCATAGTTATTAGCATTTAAATCTCCTTTTCTTTTGCTATTTCTATATTTAGATTTCCCTTCCCTCTCCCCCCCTGCCCCCACTATGTTTTAAAGAAGACTGACTTAGAAAAGCACATAGTTGTTAGTCAAGGATAGAATTGTATTTTTTAATATTGTGATTTATTTAAAGGACTAGGAATCAAAATGCAATTGACACAGGCATGATAAACATATGATTAATGTTAGCTATTTTTTTCCCACTGTAGTATTTTTCCTTTCACTTTCTTCTTTACAAACGCTTGAAAGTACCCACTAATTTTCTGATATCTTTGCTCAAGAAGCACAGGAGCAAGCGTCTATTCTTCTTAGCCAAACTTAGTGACTTAGGACAAGGATAAAGCTATTTGGGGCGCAATACCGACTGTGGCTGCCCAGCTTAACACTTGCGAGTAAGTAGTAGTGTATACCATCCTATTAAAAATGTAATGACAGGTCCTATATAGGGCAGCCTAACACAAGACGGGGCCTGGATTGTCATAAATACCGAAACGCGAGAGGACAGATTCCCCCACGCCCCAGTGCAGTGGCAAACGAGCACTAGCTCGGGCAGAGGAGTGGGTACGTCAAGCACTGAACATGTTCTCGCTGCAAAGGCAGCAAGCGAGGATTGGGATGGCTGCGTATCAGGGAGATAGGCTGACGGCGGGTTCGGATACACCGGGCTATCTGCTCGGTATCCATACCGAGGTCACCAACACCGCTACAGAACCGCAGCAGTGCTGAGGCGCACAGAGCACCGGCAGGGGCAGGGGTGCAGCCGGAGGTTCACCTGCCCGGAGCCCCGCCGGGAAGTCTCCCCTCCCCGCGGGGGTACGGAGGGGCTCCCGGGGGATGCCGCGCTCCTCCCGCGGTGCCGCTGCGGAGGCTCTGGGTGGCGGGGCCGAACCGCTGCGGCAGCGGCAGCGCCTCGGGGCGGAGGGACCGCGGCTGCCCTCGGCTGCGGGCGGCAGCAGCCGGGCCACCCGCCCCGCGCCCCGCTCCAGCCGCCGCCGAGCCGCGCTGCACTGCGCTTGGGGCTGCTGCACCTGAGCGGCCGTGTCAGCGCGGGGACAAACCACTGCCAGCCCCCTGACAATGCATTATATAATTTCAGATTATATAATCCTGAAATGCGAGGGGGAAAAAATTCCCCAAAACAACCCAAACCCTGCCGTCCTTCCGCGGGCATCTCCTGGGGGTGCGGCGCAGCCCGTGCTGTCGGGCGGCCGCCGGGGCAGGCACGCCGGCACCCGGCTGCCTGTGCCCTCACCGGCGCAGGAGCCGCAGTCCCCGCCCGGCGCGATGAGCCGGGGCAGGACGGCGGGGCACGGCTCGGTACGGTTCTCCGTTCCTTCCCTTCCCGGCGGAGGCGCCGACCGCGCCAGCCCGGAGCTGCGGGAGGGAGGGAGGGTCGCTCCCCGGAGAGGCGCTGTCTTACCTGCTCCCCGAAGTCGATGGCGATGTTGGTGATGCCGAGAGGGACCAGGAACCGGATCAGGGGCCAGTAGTTAGTGAGCGCTGGAAATTTCACCATAGTCCCAGCTGCGCGGTGACCCGCGGCGCATCTGCCGCGGCAGGAGACGGCGCGGGAGGACGGCGGGGGGGGAAGGATGAAAGGGCACCGGAGGAGGGTGCGTGCGTGTCCCTGTGCGTGTGTGCGGGCGGGGAGGGGGTGGGGGGGAGATAAGGGAGAGGGAGAGGAGCAGCAGAGCCCCCTAAAAATAAAGAGCCGGGGAGCGGGCGGGGGGCCGGTCCGGTCCCTCCCTGCCCGGCGCGGCGCTGGCTGGGCGGCGGGGCGCGCTGTGCTGCCGCCTTAGCAGGAGACCCGAGAGATCAAGTCCATCCCCGCCGCCCTCCTCCCACACAACAATGATCCGCCGCCGCTGCCGCCGCCGCCGCCGCTGCCGGAAAAAAAAAGAGGAGGGACACCGCCGCCAGCCACTCGTGCGGGCAGCGCTGCCATCCTCGGGGCGCGGGGGCCAGGGGAAGGGCCGGGCCGGGCCCCCCCCCCGCCTGACGCTCGCCGGCGGCGGGGCGACGGCCGCGGCGCCGCGCAGGAAAACACCGCCCTCCTCCTCCTCCTTCTTCTCCTCCTCCTCCCTGCCGCCGCCGCGGGGACGGCGCAGGCCGCGGTGCGTGGTGGCCGCCGGCGGAGCTGCCCGTGCGGGCGGCGCGGGGCCAGCGGCGGTGCGGGCCCGGCGGCAGGGCCCGGCCGCGGGGCTGTGCTCCGGGCTGCGCGGGCTGGCGGAGAAGGTGGGTTTGACACACGCTCGCAGACGGGCGGCGGTGGCGGCGGGGGAAAGAGCGGCACCGAGCGGCTCCTCCCGACGCCGGAGCGGCCGTGCTGCGCCCCCCGCCCGCGGCCGTGGCGGGGCCGGGCCGCGCTCGGCACCTGTCCGCACCCCTTCACCCCGCCGGTGGTACCGATGGGTGCCCTGGGCTTCCCCCATCTGCGCGCCCGGCGCCCTCCCGTGCAGCGGGGGCAAGGGAAGGCGCTCCCTGGCCGCGGGCTTCGGGCCTCGGGCAGGGCACTCATGGAGCTGCAGGAAAGGTGGGAGTCCTGAACGAAGCGTCAACCAGGGTGTCTGACCCACAGCTCTTCTGGTCAAAAACCTGAAATAAATAAATCTTGAACGACTGGCAGTGTAACATCATCTTTCAAGATCTCTGCCCGAGCTCTGGGCAAGGGAATGTGCTTGTGGCCCAAGGGAGCTTGCAGGAGGGCCATCGCTGGCTGGAGAACTTGGCTGCCTTCTGAAGCGGGGCCGTGGCAAGCCACGAGGTTTTGCCAGGCTAAGGGTGGGAGAAAGACGAGAAAGCAACCCCCTTGTGAGCAACTTGCAGAATCTCAGCATTTCCAAAATTTGAGGATGGTTTCAAGGTTTCATTGTAATTGAGTTTCGCTCATTTAGGGGCATTTAGGTTTACGGTGTTATCTTCACCTGGCCCCCTTCAAGGAGAGTTGGCAAATATTTTGGGAAGGTGATAACCCTGTGAGGAGTCAGGTACCTGTATCTGATCCTCAGAGGAGCAGTGACCAGCAGAGGAGAGCTGCAAAGCCTCCCTCTCCCACAGACAACAGTATTAAATATTCCTGTGACCAAGCACCATTCCACATATTTGGAGAGTCAAGGGGGGGAGCTGTGAAGATCCTTGGTAAGCAGATGACAGGCTGTGGGGTGAAGGAGTCCCTAAGTCCTGGGGTGTTTTGGTAAAGTCAGCCCCAGTTGTGCTGGAAATTTTTTCCTCCTACAGCTGGAGTTTGTCTCAGATAGCAACCTTTGAGCTGGAGCAGCCATCGTTGTGAGCAGAGAGGAGCAAACTCAAATGCTTACAGGAGAGCAAACCTGCCTTCATCCTGTAGATCACTTACAATACCACAGGCATGGCGTCCTGGAGTGAAGCAGAGGAGAGGACCATTAACCGAGAAGAGGGAAGCAGAAATTGTTTGTGAGTGTCTAAGAATGTCTTTGGATTAATAGCACCAAATCTTCATCTTCCTACGGGAGAGCTAATCATCTCCAGATGGACCAATGGTTCATCCATCGGACATCTTCGAACCGTGCCCAGTGAGAGGGAACATTCAATCTCCAGCCAACCTGACTAAAGCTGGACTTGAAGTAGAAACTCTTAGACATGCAGGGGCCTTACGCCAGCTGCCTTGTTTTATTTGTTTGCTTGCACTGAGCTGAATTCCCTGCCAATTTAGACATAGCCTTTGTGTACACTTAGGTGTAAGTTGCAGGTCTTTTTCTTTGAAGCAAGCCTTGTGCCTTTTGAACTCAAGGCTGGATATATATTGAAGCATTAATTCAATATTATATTCTTTCTTCCTGAGAATGTGTATGGTTTTATATAACTTTATTCCCAGTAACTAATTTCTTCCTGTCAGGACTAGGTTTTATTGGCATTGAGCTCATTCCTCCCTGCCATGGGCCTGAGAACAACTTGTAGATGAAATTCTGGAAGAATATTTTTTGAACTCCATAGTTTAAAATGCTTTCTTTGCAAAGTGTTCGTCTTTTTTTTCAGTTTAGAGAGATTCTTTATTTAAGGGAAAAAAACTTTTAGTGCTGTTTTTGAGTCAGAGAAAAGTAAAAGGGAATCCCCAAAGCCACTTGTAAATATATGATTTTAACTTGCCGTTTGAAAATTCCAGATGAGCTGATGTTTGAGAACTACCTCTTCTAATTCCTGGCAAAAACAAGCCATCCCAAAATTAAAGCTTCTTGAATCAAAGCGTTTGGACACTGTGTGTCTCACAGTGCATACTATAAAAATACATAGTGATTATTTGTCCCAAAGTCATGTTCAGTCCTGGAAATACTGAGAAATCCAAGTAGTTTAATGTAGTGTAAGAGAAGTGTATCCATTTGGGGGCTTTTAATGTATTCATAAGGTAGTTGATACCTTTTCATTCCACCAGATAATGAATCCTGCCCCTTACATCTTTAATTAATTTGATCGGTCACTTGAGGGCCATGGTTAACTTTTTACCTTCCTGCTGCTCAAAGCAGTATAGTTTTATTTTAAGAGTAGTTTTACATTTTGCCTCCTCATATGTAGTAGAATGTCCTGGGCAAGTGTTAACCTAACTGATGCTTTCTTGAGTTCTATATTTTAAAATCATTAAACCTACTTAATAAACCCTTAGACAATGTTTTAGGTTTTAGGTCTCTCTGCTTCCCATTCATGTCTTCTTTTACTGGGCTGACTGTAGTTTTTGTGTGCTTCTCTTTCAGCCCAGGTCATATTTGCTCCTTGGATTCATTACAGAAACAAAATTGTGTTTGCAACCAAAGAGCAAGGATGGTTTCTCACATCTTGAAGTCAGTAGTTTGCTCAGCTGATGAGCTGAGGAAATAGGTCATTTTTGCTGTATTGGGCAAAAAGCAGTGATTAGTAATAATTTCCTTTCTAACATATTTTCTGTTACACTACATTTCTTACTCATATACCAAACACTGTCTGTTTGTTTAATGGAATAAAAAGGACAGAGAGGACAGCAGGAAGTAATTAGCCATAATCTCACTGTTTTTTATAGAAAAATCATCTGGTCCGGGGTATCTCAAATGGAGCCATCTCACTGGAGAAGTTCATATGAATAGAGTACAGTGCTGCAATGTGTTACAGTGTATAAATGATGAAAGGTATCACAAAACTCTCTTGTGCCTGGTAATGAAATGTATTTGTAATTACTGCTTAAACAACGAGGGCAAAGTCTGAAGGCATCCCCAGTAGCAGACAGAATCATTACTTTTACTCACACAGTCAGAAATCCAACAGGTAGATCAGCACATGAGATTTAACGTGTTAGAGTCCCAGTCCTGTCCTGAGCTTAAAGGAGGCCTCTTACCACAAATACATTACATTTAAAGGACCCTGCTGCAGTATTGCCTTGTTTCAGAATGGTGCCTCTTTTTTCCTTGCTGAGGCTACAAGTCTTAGGTTTGTTTTTTAAATCACTGTGCTTGGCCTTTCCATCTCTAGCTGGTTCTTTAGCTATGACCCCTGCTTTTTGGGGCTACTGGGTCTCTTTCAAAACTTTTCTTTGACACAGGATTGTTTTATTCCTATGATCTGGTGATTTAAAACCACTGATTGTATGAGAAACTCAAACCAGCAGATAACAAAATTGGTCAGCCAGTCATCGCGTAAGAGGACAGATGAGCTGGATTTCCCAGCCTAAAGAATTGCCAGTGATTGTGGTCTATGAATGGCCTTGGGCTTGGAGAGAGCAAATGATGGCTGTCTTTTCCTATCTATTATCAGATAACGTGGAAGGACATCTCCACAGTCATATTCTGCTTCTGTCTTGAGTTATTCCTCCCCCAGCAACAGCTGCCTCTTGCAAATTTAACTTTTCAGTTGGAAAGGAGTCTGATGCATATTTCCATCTCTTTACACTACAGTAATTAAAACAATAAGATAGTTATTTTAAAATGTTGACAAACTATGAATGTTACTGAAGGAATGCTCAGAATGTGGGTCTTGTGCACAAAATGGAAAAAAACTCCCATTTAGTGATGAGGAATAAAAATAAAGAAATTCTTCACACTAATTTTTCTGGATACTGAACAGACACGCAGTTGTAAGGAGTCTTCAGGACCCACTTGAAGATCCCCTTCTATCCCTGGACCTGAATTCTGCAGAAAGCCTGTTTCCAGTGAAATGTGTGCTCAGCCTCTTGTCCTGCAAGGACTAAGGACAGCTAGAGGCACAACACTTTCTCTTACCAGGGGTCAACAAAGCCGAAATCACTACAGACAATGTGAATTGTGAAGAAGGCCTTTACCTCAAAGGATAAGTGGGATTCTCCTTGTGCATCGGCCTTAGGATCAAGGGGCACTAGGTTGTTGGGTTATGTGCCTGGCCATGGCTTCTGGACTGTTGCAGTTCATGACTGGAAAGACTACAGAAATGCTGCAGGAAAAAACTGAATATTCATGTAGTATTTTATTCTGTGAATTGGTAGGGTTAAATGGAAAGATCAGAAAACAGCCAAAGGAATTGGGTTGTCAGTCAGACAAGTGTCTGACTAATACAGTTCTGATTTAGCTGCATTTCTGTGTGAAGAATAAAAGTTGTCTTTACAACTAACTTATGCCACTTCCCTGAGACCACTCTGCTCTGGATGCAGCTGGCTTGTCAAGTTAGATGATAAGGACAGTGCCCCTGCAGGAAGCCCATGTCTTTCTTTTTTGGCTGGCACAAGTGCCCTGGCAGCAGCTTCAGACAAAATTGTTTCCCAGTTGATGAAGCAGAAGAAGCTTCCTATTAATGCTTGGTAGACCAAGACAAAAATTATGTTGGGTTTCAGTGGCACAAGGAGACTTGGGTTGCTCAGAAGTGAGCAACTTATTTTTCAGATGAGACTCAAAGTTCTGTCTCTGGTCACCTGCAGTGGGGGACTCATCCAGAACGTGCCTTCTCTCACAGGGCACCCGTGAATGTTGGCTCTGTATCCCCTTCTTTACAGTGGTGTCTGTTCCATGGCTCACTCAGGCTCATGGCCTGGGGTGATCCCAGCTGTATGCATCTTGTGGCACTGGCCTTAATGGTGTTCTTTGTTCTTTGGGCTTGTGTTCTGAGTCCAAAACTGTGTCTTCTTCTGATGCAACCTGGGGCATGTGACTCTGCAGAGCTCTGACACAAGAGAGCTGGTGGGAGCAGCTGGGCTCCAGCTGCCAGTGGGGATGCTCAGGGATGCCCAGCTGCAGCCCTGCTCACTAAGGCAGTGATGCTGTGCCACTTCTTAGCTGATTAATCCAAACAGCTCCTTCCTCGGTGTTGGAGTGATATTGATGTAAATGTGGCATTGCAGAAGGCTAACTGGACCAGGTGCTGCCCAAGTTAAAGGTTTCTGTCTCTTATAAATCTTGCATGCTATAGCTGGAATTGCACTGTGCTCACATCAGGCCTGAGACTCCAGCATTGTTTCATGATGAGAGGGAGAGAAACTTTCTCCTTGTCAAAGCAAATGTGTACAAATGTTGTATTTTCTCAGCATGGAAGAAATTAAATCCTTAAACATAGGGTTCTTTGTGTGTTTTGTGTAGGTTTTTACCTTGCCTAATTTCTAAATTACAGTTTATTTAATGGTTATAACTTGGGCATTCAAAGATTTTGGAAAAAATGCAATTAATAATTTAAAATATTTTCTACAACTTACTTCTAGTTAATAAATTAAAATATATTTATGTGGATTTGCCTGGAATTCAGAACCCATTTTAAAATTTACATTTGGCATCTTTGCTTCAAGCATTAGGATGTACTTTTTGCAGCCTGTTTGATTCTCACTAAAATGTCTACATGTGATACCACTTGCTATGCTCTATATGAAATTTAATAACACGCAATGCCATCAACAGCGTACTGTTGCAACAGTCAACCTTTATGGCTTTGTGTTTTACTAAAATAGTAATCTATACTGGACTTGAGCTATTTAGAAATTATTGATGCAGCTGAATGCTATTTAACTAAAACTTGGGAGGAGGTGGTGATTTTGCATTCTAAACTCTTGTATTCAATGTTCTTTTGTGTAGAGCTCAGTTGTAAGATTAATTGTTGAGAATATGTTTAAACGTTTCAGAAATATGCACTTATAAGCTTACAATATTTCACCTTCTCCAGTTTTATTTATAAGTGCCTCAGTCCATCCTGAATATCTGCCTTGCCAAAGATGGCTTCTGTGTTACCATAGAAAACCATAAAATAGCCTATACAGAGTCTGTAGTAAACTAATGAGTAATCAGTGTATTTGTGAGAATGCAATAACATGCAAATACATAAGCATTATTTATTAGTGCATATAGGGCCAAAAATGCTACAGTATGTGCATGCCTAAAGCCAGTATTTCCTGAGTATAAATTTCAGCAGAAGTTCTCCAGTGATAAATTTCGTATTTATGCGATAGTACAAGGGGTAGTAGTTTTAAACTACAAGAGTCAATTTAGATTAGATATAACGAATATTTTTTTTTACAATGAGGGTGATGAAACACTGGAACTTGTTGCCCAGAGAGGTGGTGGATGCTACCCTTTCCCACTAGTCATGGTCAGTGCAGATGGGGCTCTGAGCAACCTGATCTTGTTGGAGATGTCCCTGCTCATTGCAGGGGGGCTGAACTAGGTGACCTTTAAAGGTCTCTTCCAACCCAAACTATTCTGTGATTCTTTGAATCTATGATATAAAGATGAATTTGAGATTTGTATAATATTCAAGTACTTCCTTGCACTTCCTTACAAGTCTGCTATGAGAGCACCTGTAAACCTGTTAAAAGAGTGTAGAAGTCTTTTATTTCATGAAGGATGATGAATGACATGGCTATTGGTATTTTCCCTTCTCCCAACAGTTTGCTGTCAATTTTTTCTCTAGTTTCAAAACAGTATTACGAAGAGACAAAAGAAACTAGGCACAGCACTAGATGTCATTTGCATGTGGACATGAAATAACTTAGGCAGGATTCTATCAAAAGCCCTCTATCTTCCATTCTGGATATTTCATTAAAGGGATTCATATTCTTCCTAGGACAAGGTAAACTAAACATTTTGAGTAAAGTTATGAAAGTTTCCAATTGTTTGCTTGGTTTTTTGGGTGCAGTGCAATGAGTTTGTTAAGCCCTTTAGACTCCAACTCACCATCTGAACCAGGTGTATTTGTATCTGGATAAAGTCAAAGAACTGTTTCTTGCATGTGGGTAGAATGAGAATATTAGCTGAACCTCATGGTGCTAAGATAAGCCTAAAAAAAGAGCATGGTACCACAGTTTTTTTGCCCATGAGAATTCAGATTAACATGTTGTTACCTTAAATTGCAAAAATGATGTGTCATATTCAATGGAATAAAACAGAATTCACTTTCTCATTTACTACTGAAAGTAAAAATTGTAGGAAAAAATGGATTTCTTACTAAAAGTAATAAGTATATTGTCTCAGTTGGTCATAAACCGCAAGGAATTTGGTGCAGACAAGCTCCAGACGCATCAATGTATTCCACAGCTGATCACCACGTTTTCCTTTCCTTTCTAGCAAAAATGCCTTCTCCTCCATCCAGCAGCCATGCCATGGACTGGAGGGAAGAGCAGGTGAAAGGAGGTAGTAGAGAAACCACATGTGACAGGGTAGGCTTGGTGTGTTTGGGAAACCTTTGCTGTTAAGGAAAGAAGCTGGGAATGCTCCTCTCTTGAACCTTGGCCACTGGATCAAGCTGACCAGATGCATCCCAACAGCAGAGACGTCTCAACGACACCAAAGAGCTGCACAGAGAGCCATTGCTGTGCTCTGGGTGCAAGGGAATGAGGGTCTGCTGGAAGTGGTGGTGAGGGAGAATGGGGAAATCAAAACGAGCCTCACACTTGGAGCAGGGCTTGTTTGGTCAGTGGCAATGACAACAATAACCCCATCTTCTGCCTGCCTGGGTGGAGCTCAGTGGTAAAACCAGTGATGCAGTGCTTTGTTGCTTCTGCTGTGAATTTATGGCATGACACCAGGGTAAATAATTGATTTTCCCCAAAGGATCTTTCCTCTGCTGGATGTAATGGCATTGCCTCTCGGGGTTTGGGAGCTGAACCTGAGTAGGTGGTGAGGTTAAAGACCTGAAACCTGGTAGGACGGGAGAGCAGCAGAATCTAATGGGGGCGCAGTAATTTTGGGCCGTCAGTCCAAGAATATGTGAAAGCATCTGCAGTGGGTCAGGATTTCATTGATGGTGGGCAATGCCTCGGTACCTTGCTGTTTAAGATCAGCCCTGCTGAGAAGAACAGATCTAAGTTTGCTGAAGGATGCTGTGTACTCGCTGTAGTCTGCAGCTTACTATGGTATTTCTGTTGGTGGTGTGGTGCTTTTTCCTTGTTTGGTAAAGGAGAGGAAGAGGCACCATGTAAAAGGTTACTTGTTTTGGAATAGAGATTCTGTGAGGATGGTATCTGCCCTCAGTCTCTCAGTGAGTCCTGCTTGGCACTGAAGCCATTGCTGTAACAAACAGCCAGCAGTGAATGCAGTTAGCAAGGACAGATGTTGATCCATACAGGTAGCAGATGTCACAGGCACCACGGTCTAGTGCCTGAATCATATGGATGTCTCTCTTCCCAGATGGATTAGAAAGTGCGATCCTCAAAACAAAATATCCATCAAAGGCAACGTGTTTACTTCCCATTCACCTGATAGCCACTGAGTCTGGTCTTCCTCAGGATGGAGGAGGAATCCCTTTCTATCTACTCAACGTAGGCAGTAGCAGGCTGGATCTGGACTTTTACCAGTGTTTTCTGAAAGTTGTCAGTCTCATCTGCTGCTATTTTTTTAGGTTTTTCCAAGTTTATATTTTCCCAGTAAAGTCTGGTTTTCTTTCAAGCAGGAAGCTATCTGTCATTTTTGAATGCCCAGAAAATAAAATTTGGTTTATTATGTGCTCTTACGATTCCCAAATGCCTAACTGCTAATCCCTGAAGAACTCAGAAGATTTTCCAAGGCTTTTTCTCCTCTAGCAAAAAATAGTTGAAGGTGGTTGGATAGCTCAAAGAATGTCAGGCAAGGATAAATGGATGAACTGGCAAACAGCAGAGTATCAGACTGCCTCCTGTGCTTAGGAAAGACTTAATCAGCTAAATATGATCTGTAACAACTGAGCCTGAAAAATTTTATTGTTCAATAAACTGAAAAAAGATTTAAAAGTGTCATTTCCCCCCCATTTTTATCAGATGTTTTCTGCCTGCTTACTAACTTATGTGAAAGCCATGGAAAAATTCAAATTAGGTTTTCATAAAGGTGTAATGGATGCCTATGAGCTTTTAGTGCAGATAAAAGGCATATAGAAAAAAACAAACCCATGAACATTGTTTGACTGACATGAAGCCCTGGGAATACAAAGTTAGACTCAATGCTATTTGCCTAAAGATGAATCTCCCTGTAAAGTTTAAGCATTCTTTGATTCACAGCATGTCAACTGCCTAAACAATTTCTTTTAACTCAGAACTTTGATAGTGGAAGATGTTACAAGTACCAAGAGGCAATTTTCCAGCCCCAGGCTCCTGCCATTTGATCTTCCAGCTCTGAGTTGAGCTCCTCAGGGTTCAGAAATCCTTTGGATAAAATGATGAGGTTTCAATACGTGCACTGAGCTGAAACTTCTTGCATAGTGCAGAGTCTTTAATTTTGTAGAGTGTTATGCTTATATATTTTGGCAAATTTAGTTGAATCTTAATTATTTATACAGCTCCAGAATGTAAAGTGATTCGTTTTTGCAAAAATAATTGCTTTTGTAGTGTGAGAGCAAACATATCACTGTGCTGCCTGCAGGTCTCTGTGACAAATTAAGACCTGTCACCAGCAAGCCAGCAATTGCTGCTTGTTCCCACTTGGGGGTACCTCCGTCTTTATGCTTACAAGTTTTAGTTTAGAAAAATAACTCTTTTAATCGTATTTTATGGTGCAATGAATGCGACATTTCAGTTATTCACTTAATAGTTACCATGCTACCGTCCTCTCTCTGTGTGAGAATTCACACCACTAGAGGAAAGGAATGCAATGCTGTGAAATTTCTCTGTCACTGAGTGTTCATGTTCCACTGCTGGTGGCTTCAGTGGAAGGATTAGCAGAGTGAGTGCTTCTTCTGATGCTTTTTTGCGTAGTCCTGCCCGGTTTTGAGTCTTTCTCCTTGGCATGAAAATATGGACTAAACTGGGCAAGGGATTTCAGCACTGTGGAATGGCAGTACCTTACTGTGTTTGAGAGCGTGACAGAAATCCCTCTGGAAGTTTTGTGCTGAAATTCGAGGTTGAGGAGAAGTAGTTATGTGTAACATTAAATTTGGGGCTGATCACTTGCTCATAGGGATCATATTCCCAAAATGTGCTTTCAGATTCTGGCTGATGATACTGATCTGTGTAGGCTAGATGAGCTATTGAGAGGGAAATCCATAATTATGAAACTCTGGTATTTGTGTGTATATGTATGATCCTCAAACAGACTTGCTGCTTGATAACAGAGCTTGACATTAACTTTTATTATTTTATTTATTTTTTAAATTATTGACCCTGAGGTCTCTATGTACAGAACATGCTATCAACGAGATAGCTGGAGATACAAGTGTACAGCTGCCCTGAGGAGAGGGAGTTGAGATTTATTTCCCAGTTTTTTTGTTTCTTACAGTCCCCCTTACCACACTAATCAGATCATTCTTCTGAAATGGATCTCTCTTTTGCTACTCTATGAAGCAATACTTTAGCATTAAAAAAAAAAGTGTTTTAACATTTCCTTTTCAAGAGCAAATCACCTGAAGCTGATAACCAGTTCCCTATTAAATGACTGCAAATTCTTGGGTTTATTTTGAGTATAGAAATATTTACTAACATATACCAAACTCCTCTGATTCCCACTTTTTCCAGATGTGGATGCAGAACTGGTTAGGTCATTCAGGGGTGCCAAATTTCATTAAAATCTTTATTAATGCTCTTTGTGAAACTTAACTAAATTATTGTATATTTTTCAATAGGTCTGACACTTCTAGTCACTGAACAAAGCTTGATACATCTTCCTAACATTTCATTATCCCTCATACACAACTGAGCATCTCTGGAATGAAGCATAAACGAACAAAACCAGAATATTCTGGTTTTATTTCTACATATGTATTGAATTTAAATTTCCGGTATATAATTATACTTATGGTATATAAGCAATAGTACAGATAAACTGTGTTAAACTGTGTTCTCTGTTTGGTTGTTAAATGAAAAAAATATAAATGAAGATGTTTTCTAGTTTGCCCCCAAGGGATGCTTTTGCTTTGTTAACATTAAGGTTTTGTTCTGCTCTGATCAGCTGTTACCTTGATTGTTTTGTCAAGGTTTTTACTGCATAATCAGGAAGAAAAATCTTAAAATTAACTTCTTTTTTCATTATCAAGTTTATCTTATGTCTAAGACAAGCTTCCTTTGTTGAAGAAGAAACACATTTTTAGCTCAGTTTGCTAATGCAGCATATGGGAAATTCTGTGATAGCTGTTCTTGGTAGTAATCTTCCAATTTTGGTTGCATCTCTGGCTATGACTGGAGGCTTGACCTCCTGTGGCTGTCTGGACCAGAGATGATAATTTTCCCAGGATATGGGTGAACATGAGAAGTGTGGTCTTTCTAGTCCATAAAATTGTTCATTCATGCAGGAAACACCATGGGCTGTTAAAACTGCCATGGGGACATTTGACCTGGAGTTGTCCTTCAAGTGCTGAAGCTGTTCCAAATTTTTCTTTCATCTAGTGGTTGCCAGCAAAATGTCAGAAGGCAATGCATTTTTGGGCATTTTTGCAGTAAAGCAAGCAAAACCTTTTGTTTGAAGATAGTGGAGTCCAGGGCATGGGACACAGAGGTGCTCCACCAAAGTGAGGGGGTTCTTTCTTGTTTCTGAAAATAGAAGCTCTTCTTCACAGTCACAAAAGGGGCCCACAAAATTTATGAGTTAGTGGAAACTTGTTCCAAGTGAGGTCTGTAAATGTTTTGTACTGTAGAAAGAGGGTCCAATGGTTTGGGTGCACACCATTTTCCAGGGCAGGCTTATGTTCTTTCCAAAGCGAACAGATATGGGATTTGGGAAACAGTATACAATACCTGCCTGGGGTTTAATGCAGATAAGAGCACTACAACTTCAGACACATAGAAAAAGGGCTGGAAGCAGCTATATTCGGGGTAGGTGGGTAAATGCAGCTGCATACTGAATACCTGGTTTTACTTCAGCCCAAGGCCATCCTGTGTGCACAGAGCTTCAGCCACTCCATCATAGTATTTATCCACTGGCTGCACTTTATGCAGCAGCAGCAGCATCTTAGCTTTCTTATTTGACTTGGGAGGATATTAGTCTGCCTGAGCCTTCTTCGAGCACCTGATTCTGGTTTGGCAGATCCCTTGTTGCCAGGCAGAATCTGCTGAGCGTAATTTATTTATTTCACATCTCGGGATAAGTGAAAATACTAATTCTTCCAGATGTAGTGTTCAATGTAAATGCATTCATTAGTGATGGACAGCCCACATTGGCCCTTAGCCTCAGGGAGCCAGACCTTCGGAAGGGGCCCCAGCACAGGGCTCTCCCCTTGATACTGCTTTATCAAAGGTAAATAATCCAAGATTTGCTAGTTACTGAACATGCTTTGTAAATATTAATTAATTGAATAGAGATTTAAATGTGATCCCCATTTTTAATCTTTTGCAAATCACTATTAATCCATGCTGTTTACATTTACATGTTCTAAGCAGGAACAGTTCTTCTTAATCAATACACCTATTTGCTGTTTTACCATTGAAGGAAGCAAGTTTTTGCTGCCTGTGTGCTTTATCCATGGGGATACCACTGCTGGGATCCTATGAGTTTGCATCAGAAGGAGTCTGGAAGCTAAAGGAGCCTCACAGTTAAGCAGATTAACAGTGATTTCTTCAGTCTGGCAGCAGGTGCTTGTAACTGACTCTATACTGTGCAAGATGATACTTCATCAAATAAATGCACTGTCAAAGTTAATTAGTTGCATTTTCATTTTGCAATTTACCTCTATGATGACATCCTGCTGGTATTGAAAAGTGCTCCAAAAATGATCGTTTGTGCTGTAGCTGGTGGATTTTATGAAAAAGTGAAAATGAGCTTTTGGAAAGCGAATAGGAAGACTAAATATTTGATTTTACTTTATTGGTTGGTGCTGACAATATAAATGCTATTTAAAGCTTCTGGAGATTTTGACCAAGCTGACAAATTTTAGGAGTTTGTCAGCTGTCTTCACTTAATAATGTGTCCTGCTCTTGAAGTGAAGACATGAATGCATGGAAACCTCTGAACTGTGATCATTAGAAGAATGACCATTGTTTCATGTATTGCTTGTGATGTTCTGTTATGTTCTGTTCCTCAGAGTGCTTATCTCTTATTCTGAGAAATTATATAAAAACATTTGGGCTAAAGCAGTGTCAGAAAATGAAGTTAAGATCCTTATCTATCTGTCAGATATGGTTTCCATCAAAAACAACACACTGAGCATTTATTTCATAGCTGCCAAAATGCTTGGCAAGGATTTAAACAGAAACATCTGCATATTCATAACGCTTTAGGCCATCTTTGTAGATATGGAGACCCTGTCAGCTCGGGGAATGAGACAGCTAGTTAATGTCTATCTATACAAAAATCCTCACCAATGAATCAGGGTGATTTTTTACTTTCTTCCCCAAATACTAGAGATAGTATTCATTGTAACACTTAACAAAAATGAAAATATATGGCGGTAATTATAAACACAATTGCAGCATTATAAGATTGCACTGTACATGGCTTGTCTCTCAGCAACAATATAAAAAATACGTTAAAAAAATAAATATTTAGAAATGTCTTCTTTTTAGATGGAGGAGATAATACAAATCTGCAGAGAGAGGATAATAGGTTCATTTTCTTAGAAGTCTGAAAGCTTATACTAATAATAAAAGCTCATACTAATAATCAGCAGCAGCTGAATTGTTGAAGAATTGTGTTGTGTTTTTATCTGCAGCTAAAATCAGATGTGCCATTTTACCATTGTGAAATCTGAATTTTATGTGTGCTGCCAAAAAAGGCTCAGATGCTGTCAGGCTGAGGGGTCATTCCTTAACAAAATAGCATCATTTTCATGCAGTTAATGTCACATGCTAATAGATTTTAGGGTCTCTTGTATGCTTTCTTTTTTTTCCCCTTCCAGAGGCAGGAAACAGCTACACTAATAAATGCCTTACTAACAGAATAAGAGGACTCATTGAAAGTTGAGCCCTGAGCTCTCTCAGGATTATTCAAATATTCTGGGCAGAAAACTTCAGCATTATTGAAGTGGGGTTTTTTTTAGACAATACTGTTCTGGAAGGCATCTATGCCAAAGTATCTCATGTGTCACTGGCATTCTCATTCAAGAGCAATAATTGGGACAAGAACCCAGACAGGGCCTGGCTGTGGCATCAACGTGGTAGATCAGTTTCTGCCCTCCAAAATGAGAGGCATGTCTTCAGATGAAAATTATTCTACTCCTCAGATGGTGGAAGGAGATAGGTAGGCAGTTCCAAAATGTGGCTGAGAGGGGCTGAATCACCTTTTTGAAGATCGTGCTTCACCCTGATGATTATCTAGAGATAAGGGAATCCAGTCTTGTTAATCATCAAGGATGCAGTCACACCTTTCCGTTTGCAATGGGGCATTCATTACACTTACATTCAAAACCTGGACTTTCTTTTTATTTCTGTTCTTGATCAGCAAGTTCTTACTGTACATGGGAGGAGATATTGGCTAGGGAGAGGGTGAGGATGGCACTGAATATCTTCCAGTTCCATGAGAGAAATAAACTCTATGGTGAATCTCAGCAGCTTGTCACTTTTTCTGAGAAGCATCCTCAGTCAGGTGGACAGCTTCGCACTGCTGTGTTTTTTAATGGGGTGACCACATCCTCCCCATCTACCCCCCAGCGCCTTCATCCCCTGCAAAACTACTGTGACAGGGTAAACCACAATTACCAAAAGCACAGACCCATCATTACATTTCCATCAGACTGTGCAAATAGTAATTTTAAAACAGGAAGTCCTTGTATTGTTGCCTAACTGCATTCTTTTGGAAGGAAACAAACAGGCATGGGTTAAAATCTAGGTGACTGATGGTACCATCTTGACAAGCTTTGTTTCTGTGCCAGTAAATTTCAAAACACTTTATGATGGTGTGTTCATGCCTTTGCATGAGGTGAGGTAACTGTCATGAAGGTCAACAATTAGTAAGAAATAATGGGGCTTTTCCAAACCAAGCTGCAAATTTTTTTTTGTAGTTTCAGTATTTAGGATTTTTAAAAAGCATTTTTAGGTCAATTTCTTTAGTTATGATTGTTATGTCCACATGCCATTGCTGTTCAGTGCTAAAATACTGAGTCAACAGCTTGCAATTAAACTGAATGCTTTCTCAGTGAAACTGAACATTTATTTATCCACTAATTTTATTTTTTTTCAAAAGTCTTCCTTTACAGATTTGTCACTCATCATCATATGGCTATAATTAGCTGTTTAGTTGAAATTGAGGGATAGCTTCAGCAAAGCTTCAGGAAACTTCAGCCTTGTAACAAGGGACAGAATCTGGATTGATATGTGGCTATTATAAGATGCATACATTTGCAGAAATCTTATAGTGGGCTAAACATGCAAGCATGAAACATGCATGCTTCACTTTCTGTGCCACAGTGGCCAGAAACAGGAGTTCCCAAAAACACCAATCTTCACACATTGGAGTATTCAAGCTGAAAAAGCAAAGCATATGTTTTAAATTGATTATTTTCTACCAGAGGAAGTGATTTTTTTTCTTTTTATACATTAAATTAAAAGTATTTAGGAATGCTATGCATCCTATCAAGTCTTTGTCATACTCAGATACTTTAGTGCCTGTGTATGCATGCTCCATACCAAACTGCTCCATAATTTGCAATAGTAATTACAGGAAAATTATGTAAGGAAACTAATGAAGGGACCAGATGGGACGGACTGGTCTTTTTTGAGCTTACCATCTGAGAAGGTGTTGTATTAAACTATAATCATGGGTCTAAACTTCGTATTGGCCTAACATATATGTTCTTTGAACATAAGTGAAAGAGAGTATTTTTCATGGGATTTTTTCAGTGATGAATTTTCTCCAAGACTAAGACCCAGCAAGGAAAGCAATCCAGAGTAGAACAATAGAATGGCTTGACCAGCTGGCAGAGCTCTGTGATCAGTAGGTAGAATATTATTTTCCTTTGTAGTGTGGGTGTGGAAAAGGGTAAACTACTTTGTTTTTCCGTTGTGATAAATTTTCGGGAAGACCTGAGCTCCTGGAACTTCTGTTTTTCACAGACACTTTTTGGGATTTATGGTAAATTTGGCAATTGGGAAGTGGAGTCATCCTTCCTGACTTATGATGATGAAGTGCAAATATCAGCTCAGTCTTATGACTTGCTGTGAATTGCTGAGAATGCTGGCTTCTCAGACCAAAAAGAATAAACAGAGTGTTTTCAACTGAGAGGCCACTAGGTTCACAGGATTTTAAAGCTCAATACAGAGTAAAAACTGCTGCAGTCATGTCATGTCTCATCTACAACTGTATGCCTCACATGGTCTCTTAATACTTTGAACACAAATAGATTTTATCAGCTCTGAGAGGCATGACGATAGTTATTTTTCTCTTATTAATATAGACAATGTAATTCCTTAGTCCTACTTATCCTCTGGTTAATTTCTTAGGTTCAAACAGAATTTCTAACTTGAAGAAAAATGGAGGAAGCTTGAAATGATGATTTGGTATCCATGCAGGGTATGAGAGAGTCACAGTCAACACTGGTATACCAGGGTATGAAACAGCCATCAAAAAGTCCTCATATATGACTCCTTCAGTTGCTCCTGATGTTTGGAATGAGAAATAAAAGCATTATATCAGCTAAGATCTGCAAGATAAACGTGGAAGTTTTAGTGCTTACTAGCACACAGCTCAAAACCTGACAACCAAACCTCTTCTACAAATCTCAAATATACAGCTCTCTTTAGTGGAGGCAGAGAGGTTCAGTGGTAGCTGATCACTGCGTAAGTGTCTGGCATTTCCTTCTATTCAAGGAAAATTGCATGGTACATATTTACTCTTGAGAATCCATCAAGAGGCTTGTGTAAGCCAAGAGTGTATGTTCATGTCAAATATTTCATCCATAATTCTTATTTTTTCATTCCAAAGCTTGCTCAAGAGTCGCATGAAGTGGATATGTGTGGGTGTATAGGCGAGAGGAAGGTTTTCCTAGCTGAGAACCACACATCTGGAGTTCTCTCTCCATAGTCATCATCTGGACAAGTAAATATCCTGTGTGGGATCCTTCAGAGAAAGACTCAAAGATCTCTTCCTTTTCTCTTTATCATGGTTTCCCTATAATTGCTGTTTTGTGTGGTTTTGATGTAAGGGGAAAAAGGGACAGTGTTTTGTCTTTGGAGTGCTTTTCAGGTGCCACTCTGAAGTCTGCTGATGTAATTATTTTTGTACTAGACAGTTTGATTAGTTGTTGATGGAAGTTCTAACCAATAGTTACTGAAGAAAGAGGAGTTTAACAAGAAAGGCTGCTGTTAACTATTTGAAGGAAACGACGATAGTCTGAACCTCAACTAAGTTTTGCATGGCCATCTCAGCAATGTCTCTCACATTCTGGCTCCCTGAAAATGTCTGGAGAGTGTCAGCTGGTCTTGTGTCATCCCCCACTTCTGCTGGCACAAACCTGAAGTCCTGTGGCTGAAGTCACTGCATGTTTGTGCAGCCTGTGCTGTTTAGATGCTTTTTGTAAACCCACCTTCTGCCTATATTTGTTTTTAATAGGAATAGAATCAGAGTAAAACCTTATTCTCCTAATGTTTTCCAGACTATTTGGTGAATTACTTGGGGTTCAACTACTGACCTAGGGGTGTCTAGGTTGTTTTCCCTCTTGTGATTAAGTGACAAGGTGAGTTCACATTGCCAGTAGCATAGCTGCAACACAGGGAATGGACTGAGACAGACTAAGAGTTTTGTTTTGCAGACAGGCCAGACTTATTTTTGGTGGCTTTGGCTTGGTCATGTTTCAGAAAACATCGTTCCATAAGGTTTTTTTCCTGCCTTCAAAACCTCAGTTGTTTTAACAATAACAATAACAAATTATAAATGTCTCCATCTGTAAGAGGAGTAACTCAATCAAATTGAAAGGCTCATGTTACCCAAGACATAGGGAACAGTGTGCTCGAGTGCTCTGCAAACATTGTCCAGAAACATTGCCCTGAGGCCCTGTGGAGATTTCTGGACTGCAGAGTACCTGTGGGTACAGAATTACACAAAATAGCTGTCTTTGCAAGTAATGCTAGAAGCAGGATTGATTCTTGGCTGGTTTTTAGGCTGCTATTCTTGGTTGTCTTGCAGGTGGATAGGTAGCTTAAATATAAACCTAACATGTCACCTGGCACTGCAAAAAGTTGACAGCACCACCATTTAGAGTTTGCCCCCAAAACCGGTGCACAACTAATTCTATAGTTCTATAGTTTCTTTTTTGCATATTGTTGTCTGGCTAGTCCCTATGTGATCCAGAGTTATATGGTATAGAATGACTTAAGCCTTTAACAGCTTAGTCTCTCTGCTTTACTTTAGCCTGCTCTGAAACCCCATTTGTATATGGGACAGAAAGATACTTACAGACATCTCCTCCACTGCTGATTTGCAGCATGTGGCTCACATACCTTAATGAACAAAACCCTTCCAGTGGCTTTAAAAACAAAGGCATTCAGGCTTAAAACCTGTCAATATGGTATTCCTTTCAAATGAAAAAAAAGACCAAACTTGATTTTGGCTATAATTGTTGTAGAAATTATAAATATAAGAAAGTAGTTGGTAGGGAAGGAAGAGAGAAAAGGTATATTTCATACCTTTTAAAAATACAGCAAAAGCTGCTTAAATTTGGAGCTCTGTTTTCATTGTATTTTACTGTCTAATGAATCAGAAATAAAATGTGTAATTTTATTGAAAATATAAAGTAATCCAGATTCAGTACTACATTCAGTAGTGTCACCAGTGTCTACAAGGAGCATGTTATCCTATTAGATTTATTCCTCTGAACAAAACCAAACAGCTCATGCTGAGTAAGTCTGGAGCTTCCGTTCAAACAGCAGTGGTAAGACTGTGGGACTGGAATCTCCTGTATGAAGGGAAAATTTTAACACTAATACACATAAAGTCTGTGAAAACATAATACAGTGGCCTCTTTGTACTCTAGAAATATGCAATGATTCTTTTTTTTTAATTTTTTTTTTTACCTTAACAATTTTGATGTGTTGCATTTGCAACTGCACTAAAAATTTATATTAACTCTATCTAAAAAGGCACTAAAACATTTAAAACATCCTCTAGAGAAAGTTCTTACTTGTGACTCTGCTTGGATGGGGTTAATTTTTGGTTTTTAACTCGGTGAGAGTCCTCAAAGCTGGAGACAACTGTCAAAAGGGAGTGGGTTCCTTACTTGTATGGGAGACTGAGATGATTGAATCTGGAGCTTCACTACAAAAATTCTCCCCGCTGTCTTGTATGGGCCAGACTTTCATTCTGTGGAAAGATATTCACCCAGAGCATGTTTGCAGTGACTGAGTTCTTTCTGTGACATATCCTGGCCATAGGCCTGACCCTGAGGAGTGGCTCTCTGGTTAGTCGAATGGCACGCCAGTTCTGAAAGGGAGAAATGAGAGTTCTGCTTCTTTGAGAGTGCTCATCCGGGGAAAGCACGGGCAGGGAAACCTGAGACAGCCTAGCATGAGTTTAAGCCTTACTGAAAATTTAATGCTTTATATTCAAACAAACTTAACACCATGTATTAAAGGAGGAATTTATCAGTAAAACAAGTTTCATAGTCCTCAGCCTCTGGGATGACTAAGTGAAGACATCCAGTATAATCCATTATTTGCAACTTTTGCTTCCTCTGACTCCTGTGATTATTTTTTTGGTATGTGTGTGTGTGAAAGTCTGTGGCAGTTAAACTGTTTGAAACATTACAGTAAGTGAGGTCATTGGGGCAGGAATAGAGGTGTGGGGATTGTTCAGACAGTCTTTTTCCATTCGTGTCAACAATTTTAGTTTGGTTCCTTGATTGTGGGCATTGATGCAATCTTCATTTAGATCATCATATCCTATTTTTCATTCTGAGGCAAAACTGAGAATCAGCCCTCCCAAGACTGCTATGATCCCAGAGTGGCTAAATACTGCTGTGTCTGATGCAGTAATGAAAACTGGATATATTTATCCTGTATAATCGACCAAATCACTATTTTGTTCATATACATTGATACATAATGTCCACAGTAAAACACTTTTCACACAGAATTCCAGTAAATCCCCCCTAAAAAATATCAACTCCCTCATTGAGGCAAGAAGTTCTTCAATAGTCAGACAAATTAAAATAACCCTGTAACAGAGGAAATAACCCTGTAAGGTATCTGAGTGTCTTGAAAGACTTTGCAAGCTCTTCTCCTCCTGTTCCTGATAGGACCTGAGTGAGGAGCTGGCATGGTGGAAGAAAGGAGACAGCTGTGTCCCCCAGTGGCCATGAGCAGATAGAAGGGTTGAGATGTTGAGGTGTGTCTGAGTGACTCAGGACTCACGGGAAGCTCTTGCAAAGCTGCCAGAGGTTCTCTTATTCCCATCCCCATCATAATGCTAGACCCCATTTACAGCAGAGTGTGCCACGTCTTCTGGCCTGATTTTTGTGAACATTTCTTTTGTGTATTTTGTACAGTGTTCCATGAAAATTAACACTCATAGATAACTTGCATTAGTTGTATAAAGGGCATTACTCTAACTTTAAAGGTGATAATCAAAACACAGAGAAATTAAAGTCAAAGCTCTTGGGTAACTTGAAATATCTGATCTGAAAAGCCTTTAAAATCTGAATGTTAAAAGCCCACATATATATATGACATGTTCAAAGCACGTCTCCTTCTCCACAACTTCATTTGCAGCTTTGTATGTTGAGAATTTTTAAGCCAGACTGATGGGTGTCCTGTAAGTGTCTGGAATTTGCACTTTTGAAATTTCTGTCTTGCATGTATGTCCCACATCCCAAGGGGGCTGTGTCAGAGATGGGCACATAATTTCCTTTCCCAGCACCAATATTCAGTTGCCCAAAGGAAGATCACTCAACCTCAGTGTGATTTTCCCTGTAGCTGCATCTTCTGACTCCTCATCATTCTTATTCCAGGGAACAAGTAGAATCACTATGTCTGTGTATGTAGAATCACATATGTCTGTGAAAGGTTCACTGTACATAGTACAGATAAAATCTTTGAGAAGATATCAGCTTTGCAGTTAAGTGGTCTGCTCTGAATGAATAGATTATGACTAGTACAAAGGCTTGTATTCTGTCTGTATTTCCAGTGATTTTACATTCCTTTTACCCCTGTGACTGTAATCCCATCACAGCAGACTTCATATCTTGCTGGAAAACACTGAGTATGAATTTTAAAAAGGAGTAACTTTCTTTTTCTTGTTAAATCAGGAAGAAAGGCTCTCCTCCCACTTGTTAGGAATTATAGAATTGATTTTGAGTCAATCTAAACTACAAAACTATGCAGATAAAGGAAAAACTCAATAATGAAGATGTAGCTTGTCTTTTGGTAACTGAGGAAAGATGCTGGTTATAGAGAGATGCTGGGTAAATTACTAGCTATGTAGCATGGCTGTTTGCCTTACAGTATCACACAAAACTTGTCCCTGTTTAGAATCTAGAAAATGCTGTAGTCAAGTCAAGAACATCAAAGCATATTTCTCATACTGCACCAGCAGCAGAATGAAAAAATAGAATTAAATGATAGCAGAACAGAAGGGGGCAGAAAATTTACAGAGATCCAGAGTGTGAACAAGAGCTCTAGGTTTATTGTAGAGATAAGGTGGATTAAGAAGTGTGTCCTAAAGATGTGCTTCTCGCAGTTTAATCACTTTAATTCTTTTGGTAATATGATGAACAAAACATCTGTATTTTGATGTTTAGAGACGTTTGGTTCCTTGTTTTCAGGTATTTTTGTACAAGAAGTTTCATTCTAAGTTTATTCTAGGTCTACATGTAAGGTGATTTGATACTGATCAGTTGCACACTTTTTTTTCTACTGCTGGCTTTTGCCCAAATCAAACATTTCTTCCTTGACAGATTACACAAGAAAAAGATGACTCTCTTCTTCATTGGTAAACAGAAGCCTCGTTTCTTTAACTCAGCATGAACTTCACTACCCCTGTTTTCCTTGCAGTATTTATGGGATTGATAATGTTTCCCCTGTGCCCCCTACATCCCAAGATTCTTTCTGCTGTGGTCAGGTCCTTCCTGCCTTCTTTTGGAAAACAGGACTGTGACTTCATCATATTGTGAAATGAAGTTTAAACAAGTGCAGGAAGAGATTGTACAAAATAATATTTTTTTAAGTTCTGTAATAAGCTTCATAATATGAGACTAAAAAGAAATACAAATTATTGATCTACAAATTTGCAAAACAATCTCCATAATTTTTATTTAAAAATTAAGTATCTTTACCCTAAAATTAGTAGTTTGGTATGTAGATTTTCTGCATATAGTATTTTTCTTTCAAATGGATTTTTGTCATCTTGTGGAATAGAAGTGTGTAGTGAAAAGATGTATGTTTGCATACATCATCTGGGTAGGTGTTTTTGTTTTGGTTGGTTGGGATTTTTGTTTGTTTGTTTCCCATAAAAGGAAGACCTTTGTACTGTAGTGAACAATAAATTGCATTTGTCCAACTCTCATATATGTAGTAGCCAACACTTTCTTAAGTTGCCTAACAAGGCCCACTATAAAGTCCAATTATCTGCTCTTAGGAAAAAGTGAACAATTAAAAAAATTATTTTGAATTCTCTTTATGTCAGTGCACCCTAAGTCAGCCTGCTTCTTAAATGCAGCATGAAACATACTTCAAAAAATTAAAATTATTTTCTTTTTCAGGAATCCATTATAGCTCTAAATGTACAAATAAATTTTCCTTATTTTAGGAAAATATTATAGTTGGCAGATGTATGTCCCCTATATAAAACTCTCATATGGTCATTTGTACCAGTCAAGGTCCCCTGGTGGTTGTACTAGTAGGTCAGTGATTGAAGACCTGAAAAATGAAAATCTTATTTCTGGTTGTAACAAATGATCCCTGAAGTCTGTAAAAGTAACTCTCTCTTTGGTGTTTTGGAATAAATTGTTCATTATATCTACTTTAAAGCAATACAACTATTAATTGCATATGAATTTTATTTATTTCTATTCTCATACTGCCATCCTCTTCCCTTGTGGGGGAGATGTCTCTCCCTAATTTTTTGTGTACTTTTGCAACAACAGAAGTGAAGAGCAGCTAGTACCACGACTTCATCTAAAACCAACTGCATACCTATTACTTTACTTCAGCTTCTCCAAATTAAGTTGAATTCCAGGTAATTCTTATCCATTGACTTTCTTTCCCAGTGGAGTGGTTAGTAAGAATTTGTTTCAATCATAGTGCAAGACAGAAAGGTCTAATTTCAGGAATAGGCCAGCCAAAAGTATGTCAGGTAAGCTACAGCAAGTTGCCTTTATTGCACTACAGTTAATACTGTCTGTGACTAAACTAGAGCTTTGAGCTCCACATGAATGAGTGTGACTTTTGGTGTCATGAGCTTCTGAAGTTCGTTTTACTTAATATTTCTGATGGTTGTTGTCTTCAAATAATTAAGCTAAGCATGTCTAATATACACAAAGATTAGACACGTGATGAACCAAGGAAACGAGGAACTTAAAGAAGCAAGGCAGACAAAGGACTCAGCCCCTGTGTTTTCCTCTCCCAAAAGAGAATATTCTGGCAGCAAATAATCTTTTGATTGTCTTTCTAAAAGTAGGCTTTGCACCTATTGATCGTACTGTGTTGTGCTCACAGACTGTGTTGAGATCAGGGCTGCTCCCTAAGGCATGGGAAGATGGAAGTCAAGAGTCATCAAGGGCCTCAGAAGTCCCAGCCCACTCTCCAGTACCCACCATAGCCAAGCAGGACAGATCTGCAGGTGGTGACCAAGCAATACCAAGAGTTCAGATCATCATACAATATCATGGCCATAGCCAGATTGAAGGTCAAGCCAGAAGTCAATGCATAGGTCAGGGTTAGGATTAGGTCCAGTGATCACCCAGCAGGATTGTAGCAATAAGGCTAGGCTTAGGCTGAGCCAGGAAAACAGTCTGTGGGTCAGAGCCTGGATTAAGGACCTTCAGTGGCCATGGAGAACAGCACTCCTCTATCATAGCCCAGACAAGGAGTAAGGCCCAGGGCTGAGCTTGAATAGACCTCCTGGGTTCAAGGGGGTGGAGTGGCCTCAGGTGAAGCTGGTCACAGCTATTTATGGTGTGTTAGTGCACTTAGGGTCTGGCAGACCATGGCTGTCTTGTGATGCACCCCAAAATATTTAAGAGAACTAGATTCACATTTCTCCTTTGTTACCTTGTATGCCCTGTCTTCCATAATGGATACACCAGTATATGAAAACAGCCAAGGTAAGGCATTCTTTTAATGTACTGAATTCTTAACAAAGGCCCTTCTTCCCATGAGCTACATTTCAGAGATCTTTGAGGTGCATTTTTATCAAAATCTCCTTTCTGCTAGCATACTCCTTGAATACCACAAGTATGAAAAAACAGATATATAGATAAGGTCTTTCATTATGAGTTGAAGATGTCTTATGAAAGCAAATTTCTATAGTGTGCAGAGCACCAGCTGAACAAAAGCCAAACTTTTTGCTTTGTTTGGATATTTCTTGTTTCTTAAGAACACCTTAAAATTCATGAGGGATCTGTGTATGCAGAGGAAAAAGCAGAATTCCTGTCATCTTAGAGTGAGCTGGTAGAAGGAAAGAGGAAGAGCCTGGATTCCTATATCTGAAGATATCTGGGCAAGAATGAAGGGGAGAGTGTTCTATGCCATAAAGCTAAGACACTAAATGTCATCCTGAGCTACAATATGTCACAGAGGGGATGAGAGAAACTCCTGTTTCTCTTGGTAAGAAGCTGGAAGTTGAGTTGTGAGCAGCTGAATTGGGAAAACCTGGGCTCACTAATGCCTAAGTTCTCTCCATGAGCCAGGCCAAAACCTGCTGTAAACAGGTTCATATTTCTGTAGATGTGAGCTAAGCAGTTTTATGGATTACTTTTTTGTTCTTAAAATTTTAGCTTTGTAAGAAACCCTATGTGATACGTTCTCATCTTTTTGCTGTCTGACTTGCTTTTCATTGTGTAGTCAAGGCTGTACAATGAGTTTAAAATTACATTGATGTTTAACAGATACATACATACTTCAGTTTACATCCTGCATTCAGGATACTGTAAAGTTATGAGCCTGATAGAAACCTGTAAGCACTCAGAATAGAACTGATATTAAAAAAGCAGTGTGGAGTTGGAAAAAGATGGCAGGAAGAAGTACTGAGCAGCTCTTGGGGAAGAGAAAAAAAACTTACCAATTTGTCAGGAGTTAAGTTTCCAATTAAATGAGTTATTTCAGTGTGTATCTTGTATGGTAGTTTATGTCCTTGAAATTAATGGAGAACCTACACAAATGTCTGGATTCTTTATCTGAATGAGAGTCAAAATGGTCTCTTTTCCATGCTGATAAGTGTTAAAATACAATTATTCATATTTTTTAATCTGTGAAATTTTGCCTGTTTATTACTTCAAGTGGGTTCACTCTACATGTCGTTTGATCAGTACCTGACTGGCAATGACTTGTGTAACATCTCATGTGCATTTTTTCCCCAACTTACCATTTTTTTCTCCCTTGTATTGTGAAATTCTCAAAACGTGGTTGTCAAAAGCAGGGATTCATGCTTAGACCATGGATTGCCAATCAAGAAACTCTCTTTAATATATCGTAAGATTGCCATTTATCCTCTGAACAGAAAATCTTACAGAAATTTACTCTGTTCCTTTCTTATCCATGGTTTCCAAGGCCCCTGTGATATTTGTTGTGCTTGTAGGGGCAGCACTAAACAGCTATCTTCTCTCACCTTGGGCACCTTAAAAATGGTGCCAGCTATCTCATTACAAGGAGACAGAAAGTTGCTGTGCAGAAATAGTGCTGTAATTAGCCTGCTATCCTGCACTATCACCAAGGACTAACTGTCTGAAACTCCTTCCCTGGAAAATACTGTTCTGCAGACATCAAAAGACTCACACTATATGGGTAGTACTGATGATGATTTCACTCCTCCTGATTTGACTCCAGTAGTTTCCAGACCCCCCTCAACTTAAAGGAAGAGTAATGGGGAAAGCCTATGCTGTAAACACTTCATGTGCAGAACAACCTCCCCGATTCTGTGAGGTCTGTGTGACATGAGGAGTGTGCAGTGGCACTGACAGTGCACGGTTTGATGCTTGCTTGTGCCTTTGTTTTACTGGCTCTTATCCTGAGATGATCTGACTGGGTGCTTCTTCTCGAGAAACAAGCCCTGCTCCCAGTGATGTCCTGTTTCTCATCCTACCCTCTTTCTGTTTTGTGTTTTAACTTGTGCAGCATCCTTTTTTTCCTGGTGGCTCTGGACATCTGGCCCTGCATGTCAGGTGGCTTAACAGAGTAAAACTAACCTGTGTGTTGTAGAGAGTGAAGTTTAAGTTTGGTGAATAGTTTCTGTAGAGAAAGTCAAATACTTAATGCTTTCACATTTGTTCTCCTGGAGAGTAAAAGTTTTTGCTTGAAGTGTTATAATAAAACTCTTGAAGTTAAATAAGATCACTTCGTTCTGAAAAACACATATAAAGGATGAGTTGTCAAAAAAATTGAAAGTCTTTACACTGGCCTGCATTTGATCTCTTTTTCTTGTGTTAAAAATGCTGTCTAAAATAATTCTGGTGGCTATACTGAAACCATAGTCACATTTTCCAAGTCTTTCATCTTATTATGTACTACAGAGCATTCCAATTCGTTGCAAATAGAATAATTGTAACAGGGAATGGCAGAGGATCTGGCCTTTGGTTTTTCTTCATTATTCAACATTTAGAGCTGAGTGACTGCTATTTTTTTAAGTTTCTTGAACAGATTTGCATGTTTAAGAAAAAGTTATTTGTAGCTAAATGCTGTTTTCTGCTTAATAAGCTCTTTCTCATCCCCTCTTAACTATTGTTTCAGTTTCATTTAAAATAAGCTATCTCTCTTCCAGTCACACTGCTGGACTATGAAGTGGGTACATGCAGAAGTATTTTAGCCAGAAGCCACAGAATACACAAATATGTTTTGTTTTACACAGGTTCAGTGCATGTTGTTTGTGTCTGAATGACAGCCTAGAACCTGATAATTGTGTTAGTTAAAACCTTCCTTTTGACTCCTTATCAGTAGTTTGGAAATATTGGTCAAGTGCTGCTTACTATTGCAGAGTTGAATAACTCACTTTTGGATTTTCTGTTTGTAAAAACTTTCCATGATATGAAGCCATCCATTTTGCAGCTCTCTAGCTCTCTCATCTCAGTGTTTTTCCATGTGATTGCAACCTTTTAAACTGTCATTCACTGAAGTTGGATGTGAGTCATATAGTAAATCTGAGATGTACACATTGCTGACTGCTTTGTGTTGAAGCATTGCCCTCCAGATTTGCACTAGCACTGTTACAGGCAAGAATGAAAGCTCTGAAATGCCCTGCTCTTGGTGCATGTGATTGATAGGCACAATAGAGTTAGACAGCACATAACCCTCATGCATGTGCTCCTCAGGGAGAAAAGAATATCAGTTTTGGATCTTTTTTTACTATGGTGTTATGGGATTAGCTGACATCTGGAACTGACAACACTGTTTTCTCTTGTATGGTTTCTGTGTAAATACATATAACACTGTCTGTAAGAAGATAGGTGTCTCTGTGCCTTATGAAAGGAGGTAATCTGTAAACCATTTGAGTTATTTAAACAATTTCTTTTCCTTGAAATCTAAAGGATGACTTCTTGGTGTGGCACTTATGCTAGGTGAATGAGTGATGATCCCTTCTTTTGCTTCAGCTTGTTAAGAAATTGGAATCTGCAGAAACAGTACTTAGCATATTCACAAATTATATTTGTCAACAGCATAGCCTAAAGGAATGCTAATTTAATTGCAAAAGATGTCTAGTTCAGAATGATAAACTGCAAAAGTCTGGCTTAAAATGGTAGATAGCTTCTTACAGAATAAAACTGATTTATTTTTGGCATTTAATTTTTTTTATCTTTAGACATAGAGGAATAGGTTTTTCTGTAGCAAACTTTATCATGCTGAACAAAACTTAGATTTCTACAGTATCTGACTCACAGATGTTGATGTATGGGACTGTGTATTCAAGTGTGATAACCTGAATTTTTTCTTCTCTTGGCACTTGAATCTAGCTGATCATCCCTTAAATGATGATCAGCTGGATTATCAAAATAACACTATTTTGTACTGCTTGATAGTACAAATGGTGTATTTTGCTTTCTTATCAATCTCTTTACATTAAAAAAGTAACTTCAGTTTTAAGGTTGCTTTAACTTCGTAGGCTGATACTCCTCATTAGGCTGGAAACCAGTACCAGCCATTTTGAAAAGAAAGCCACACCTTTGATAAATTGATTTCAATAGAAGTGTAGAAACCATGAAGCTGTGTTCTGCAGTCTCAGCAGAGGGTGAGGAGCACTTAAGTGCTTGAATAGCTGCTTTGTAATTGCAGCTGTTAAATCTATGTAACCTTTACCTGAGCTATGCATCAATGCCTTGCCCACACATCTGTGCTCTGCATATTGCTTGCAAGTACTTAAGTGTATGTCCTCTCAGCACAGGTGAACAGTAATTCAATTCTGTTTTGAAATTTCTCTGATTGAGCATTCATGGGGCAAATTGATACATCTCAAATCCCCCTCCATCTGTTAGCATGGTGGGTGCCTCTGTCCTGACAGGGTTGATTGATTGCAGGACTATGCTCTGGTCAGATGAGTGGCAATTGAGCTGACAAAGCAGTGGTTTACCCCCACTGACAGAGAGGTTTATTATTCAGAATCATAATGAGCTCCAGTGATGAAAAAGGATAGCAGTAAATAGCAAATTTTTGTGCTGAACCTTTCTGCTCAGAGCTATCTCAATACTCAGTTCACATGTAAAAGAAAATAGGTTGTTTGTCTTAGTCAAGTTTCAGATCACTATTATTGTTAGGGTGCTTTTCAGCTTCACTATGGGCATTATGATGTTGATCACCTTTGCTTTTTTCCTGGGGCATTACAAACTACCTGCATAAATAATTTTATTTTTATGCAAGTAGTGCATGAAAGGGCCTTTATTTTTAGTGTAGTGGCACTATTTTTTTGTTTATGACAGGAATGTGTATTCTGTCAGTTTTCAAGCTGGTGTAACAATTAGCACTTGAAAGACAAAAGAGGGAAATATTAGTATTTGTGACTGAAAACAGGAGTCTCTGACTTTAACTACTTTACTGTATACTAGCATGTATTCCGGTTATCATTACTTATTTCCAGACTAAAAATGAATGTCAGGGGCTAATGAAATCGCTGTAAATTAACTTTTGTAACCTGTACAAAACCTGTACCTGAACCTGTACAGGCACTCCGTTTGCCTAGGAAGACCAGCCAAGGCCTTGACTTAAACTACATTTAGAAATACAAAATACGAGTTTTATGTTGCAAGTGTTCTTATTTCCCTGCCATACTAGCTGCAACAGAAAAACTGAGGAGAATTCCTAGGCCAGCAAAATGGCAGGTGTTTTCATGGAATTTTCCCTCTGTGCACAAGAAAGTCAGAAAGGATCAAAATGTTCAGACTGAACCTGCATGTTTTTCAGAGATTTTTCATATAGTTGGAATGAAACAGTAATGTTCAATTCAATTTGCCTTGGTATGATTCCGATTTGTGAGGGTGTATGAAAAATAAGGAGTCAAAAGTAATTGTATTGCAGCTCCTGGAGTTAAGAATGCAGGAGATGAGTTTCCCTTCAGACAGGGAGGAACTGACCCATTCTCTCTGAGAGCTCTAATTAGAGCAGCCAGTAATAGAATCGGTGTGCTTCATCACTGAGAGAGTCAAGTTGTGCTGCTGGTCAAGGCAGCAGAGTAACTTTGTCATCTCACAGAGTGTGGTCAGAGGCCATTCACAGAGGATTTTCTCACCTGCCTAGCAGGTTTGAGGATGTGTGTTGAGAAATGAGGTTGCTGGTGTTTTAAGCCTAGTGATTTACAGGTTAGTAAGGAGTTGTGCTCTGAAATATGACTGAACATCACCTTGCTTTTCACTTCTTCAGGAGCCAGTTATGAATCTAATATCCCTTGGACTAAAAGGGGGGGAAAACACCCTGAAAAACCCAGAAAAGCAGCCTTGTAAATGCCATTTCTGAAGGGGGAAGGAGAGAAAAAAGACAGATGCACTTTGTTGACCCTTCATTCTCTTCCCCCACGCTCTCCTCCCACAACAGCTTAGATCATTAAGCTCCTGTATAATTAAAACTTGGTCCAAGTCACACTAATTCTGTTTACTGGCCGCAGTGAAGGATATAAATACCTAATCACTTCCTTACACAGAGGCTGCTTCCTGCTGGTGGTTTGCAGTCGTGAAGGACTCAGTCCCTTAGCAAGCTCCCTGTACAGCTGCTTGCCCTGTGTGAAGGAGCCTTACTCCAAAGTGGTCCCCTGCCACAGCACATTTATTTCCACAGATTCCTCCTCCTGTTTTTTTTTAAAGGGAGTAATGTCACTTTCTATAAACAAACAGCATAGAAAGGCTATTGTCAATCCACACAATAACTGGAATTAAATTTACAGAATGAAATTAAAAAGGGAAGAAGATACTGTCTTTTGAGATTTTCTGAAGGGACTGGTGTTCTAATGGTCAGCTGAAACCACAGCACAGAAGTCCTTATAGATGAAAAGGTCCTGAGCATATATTCGCTGAAGTCATAGCAATAGTTAATTGACAGCATCATAATTAATACAAAGTGTTCTCAGCATAGAATTCAAAATGTCCATCAGTTACCCTCAGAGCATGCAGAAGTTAAACAAAGCGCTGCCTGCAGTAGTATTTCATGGGCACGTTAGATTCATCCAACACCTTTCTCTCTCTGTAGGAAGGAATTGCTGCCTGAGGGGAAAGCAGGGAAGAGGAAGAACCTTCCTAATTCACATCACCCTGTTCTTGTGAAGCTGTCATAAGTGGCAGCTTGAAATAAGTAGCTGCTCTTGAGCTCCAGGGGGATAGACATGGCTCTGACTCCTTGAGGAGGGGGAGATGTACTAATAGTCATACAGCCTGCTTGGACACTGCATGTGGAAGAAGTCTCAAAATTAAATGGTGGGCTTCTTCAAGACACTGAGAACCCAGACCTGTTATTCTTCATGGCCTTGGGCTCAGCAGCTCCAAGAAGTTACTGTATGAGCTACTGCTTCTTCTGTGAAAGCAGAAAAGGCAGAATCACAAATCAAGTGAAACTAAATGAATGCACTGCAATCACAGCCTTTTGACTTCACTAGCAGTTTCAGAAATACCCCCTGTTCTGCTGAGGGTTTAGAGCAAATTATTTCTGTCTTTTCCCTCTCCTTATTTATGAAAGCTGAGTGCTGCTGTCATCAAATAAGGTTGGACTGTATTTTGCTTATGTTTTATCTGTGCAACTGCATAAACTACCTAATCGTGAAAGATACTAGATGAAGACCTTTAAAACTCTTTAATAAAATAATTTCCAAGTGGTAGTGACTAATATAGTGTTTAGACTATAATCAAAGAGTGACACAAAATACATCAGTCCAGTCAGGATGGACCGGGCTTGTTGTGCTTTGGTGTGCTTTGAAGTGAGTCTATTTTAATACTTTTTCAAGCCATATGGGGGAGAGGGTAATAGTTATATACTTAGTCTGTGGCCTTTAATATGTACTGATGCTCCCACTGAATCTTCTGTAAAGCAGTTTGAGTTACATGGGTTATTAGCATAAAAGTAACCTTAAAGTAGTGGCCATATTAATAACCTCTTGAAATTTATAAAAGATTTATCTGGGATACAAGCTAAAGACAGATTTATTTGAACCAAACTTGTGTGAAATAGAAGCAATTTAACAGATATTAATTTAAAACATACGTGTTTTGGCTTTACTTATTCTCTGCGTCAGATTTATACCATGCAAGTCCCTACGAATTTAATGTCTGGCTAAGGTTGCTTTGTTGTAGAATTAATGGTTCAAATAATTTTATTTGGATGTGGACCACTTAGTGAGCATTTCAATTCATTTGTCTTATTCTTCTGTATTCTATGCATGTTGCCCTGCATGTTTCTTTATTACCTTCTTCTATGGTACCTAATATCTGCCATGATTTTTCATCCCACCTTGTTGAGATGGAAGTGCAGTGGATTGCCTTGTGTGTGGCTTTTCCCATTTATTTTTAGTTACTACATGCAGTTTTATAGAAGAAACAAAGCAAAGAATTGCGGATGAGGTTTGTGTCGGATATTTATTTAACAGACTGAATGTGAGACTTTGTTTTCTACACAACCAGCACTTCTTCCTCCCTGGCCCCCTACTTCCTCTCCCCAGGAGATACTCATGGCAGTCAGAAAAGAAGGGTGATCTATTCCAGCTGTCAGCCAGAAGCTGCAGATTGTTTTTTTTTTTTTTTTTTAAATAAGGCTCTGCTGATGGTGTGACTATCGTTTCACCTACCTCAGCTTTGGTTTCAACCAGCATTCTCTCATCTTGTAATTGGTCTTCTCTGAATACTGAATCACTGGGTGTAGCAGTAATGTTATGTCCACAAAGAGCTGTGTATCTTCTGAGTGTTTAAATGCATTTTCAGGTCAATTTATCTCAATGTTTAGTGTAGGAAAATGCGTATTTGCAGGGTGCAGTGGATCTAAGGCAGAGAATTTATTAGCTTAAGGTAGAGTTTAAGCCCTTCTAGTATGTTTCCACAGGACCCTGTTGGATGGGAAAACAACTTCTGCTTAGTAGAGTAGGATGATGCAGAGTAGGCCAGAAGACAGAAATTTTGCCTTGTTTGCTATGCAGTATGGTGAGAAATTACCACTGAACAAATTCTCTAAGACAGTGAAACTTCCAGACCGTTTCTTTTATATATATATAATGTAGGAAGGATTGCTCATATATTGCATATTAAAATTTCCAGAACTTCATGCTGAATCAAAAGGCTCCAAAAAGGTGGATTTTTTTACATGGTGTCATGGCTATTATCTCCATAATTAATCATTGCATAACAGCTGTCTTTGTAATGACAGTCATTAGCTTTCTTGGTGCTTTTCCTTCTCATTTCACAACTTTCCACAACTTTCACATTCTACATTTTGTTGTCTTAATGTCTTGTTTAGTGGAAATGGTTGTATATAAATAACAAGATTTTTCAAGCTGCATGCAAAGAATGGGAAAAGAAGAGAGAGAAATTATTTCCTGAGTATGTAAAAAAAAAAAAAAAAAGCTTTCATTATTTTAAAGATATCATGCAAAACCTCAAAAAAGACGGATAAGTGATGTTTCTGAGGCCTTAACAGCATAACAGGTTCAGTATAAAATTCAGAGACTCAGAGATTTCTAGAGAAGATGTGGAGACTATGGGCTTACAATGAAACTAAAATCCTTCTCTCATTTTATTTAGCTTCTCTGGTAATTTAGAGTACACTGCATGTATAATACAGGTTGGAAATTAGGACGTGCTTGTAGAGCTAGTTTTTAAAAAGCTGATTTAGTTTTAATTATATTTCTTAGCAAAATAAGAAATTTCTTCTGAAGATGAAAATGTGAACTCTAGTCTGGACTCTTAGGACTGGGAACTGCCTGGCATGTTTCTTTGGGCATTTTACTTGTTTTTGTAATTATCTGGGATTTATATGCTACATATACAGAGGTCACGAACTTTGGAATTCTGCAAACTGCACAGATGCTTCAGATACTACAGATACTTAGGCTAGTTATCCAGTTGTTACAGGTGCCACTATCCAAATGGATAAGGCTAGCATGGTTATGATATGATGCAAAGCCCGTGGCAGGCACTGCAATATTTTTTGCTCATACCCCTTGCCAAGTCTGGATGATTTACATTGCAGGTCACCCTATTGCTCTTGGCTAACTTTCAAATTCAGTATTATCTAATCTACAAATCGCTGCTGTTCCACCAGTTCAACTCAAACAAACAAAAAAGAATTTAAATGAGCAAGAGAAAAAAAAAATTGCCCAATTGAATGAAAAATTGAAGATGGAGTTTGGTCCAGAGAGAGAGGTATTTCAATCAGGGGAATAAAGAGGAGAAGTAGTAATGGCAGTGCATAAATAATTGATAAAGTCTCAGCACCCGTTATTTTGTTGCTGATACTGAGGAAAATAAGGATGCAGTGCTTTTCCCCTCACTCCTCATATGGACTGCAGTGATTAATCCTTTAGGCAGCTACCTGCATAACTGTGATATGAGAGGAGAAATCCCTGAAGGCGACTGCAATGGAAGGACAGTACTTGGCTTATCTGTCTTTGACTTGGGAGACAAGTGATATTCACTGGTTCTATTGCAGAGAGAAGAGCGTGTATTTTCACTGTCTTTTTTTAGGAAAGTTAATCTCTGACCTTCCTATTAGAAGTAATGTGTATTGTTCAATAAAATTCTATGTGTTGTCTCTGCTGCTCTTTCTTGGGAGGACAGAGATGATTGATCTTGTGAGGTTAGCAGTCACCACTATATAGCAGTTACTACTGTCCATATTTCTATTGCAAGATTTTCCTTAAGATGACCAAAAGAGTAATGTAAGAAATTGTTTCTGCTCAATGTATCTGAGACTGACAGTCCAGGTATGATCTAATGAACAAGGGTTTGGAGCTGCTGCTCAAGTCATGCAGTTATACATTCAAAAGCTATTGCTGTCAGTTTGATTATGGATTATTCCATTATGTCTGAAAATGGAAGCAACTTTGGCTCCGTTGTGTCTGGTCTGTTAAAGAAGAGGTGTGAAGAAGTAAATCCTGGTATTTCCCAGAGGTGTCCACATGCATTAAGATAGTCTTTTGTTTCCTTAGGCTGGAAAATTTGCTGTTCAAACCTCCTAAGACACCAAGTTAATTTATTCAACAGTCATTTGTAGCTATGTCTGGTGTGTGCCAAATAGCAATAAAGTTGCCTAAGTCACCTCTGACTACAGTTGTCTCGATTCAGGTAGGTAGCACCATTTTCTCCTACCTCTTATGTACAAGAAACAGTTTTATTTGTTCAGAAAAAACTTGTCCATGAAATTCTGGTGGACCCTTGTTTTTACAATGATGCAGCTAAATAAGACCAAACCTAGCAGATGACTGGAAAAAAACAGGGGAGTAAGGAGTGCAGCACAGTGGCTAATAAGTAATGCAAGAACAATATAAATGTTCACTTTCCCAACTGTTTATGCCCCATTTTTACAAATACCTTTTAATATGGAACACACTAGAGCATTAATTTTGAGCTCATTTTCACTTTTAATAGTAAACTTTAGAAAGTAAACTTCAAAGGTCAAAAGTAGAGTCAGAGTATGCATGAAGATGCCTTTGATACTCTCCAATTCCATGATTTTCAGAAAATATGTAGGAAGATGGCATCACTGTCATAAAAAGTGTTGTTTTTTAGCTCTAACAGATTAGGTAGAGGAGAGATCCTCTGTGTATAGAGGTGCTCATATACCTCTGTCTTGCACCTGAAGAAGTGTCCATGAGATTATTGCCATCAAGTTGCTTAAGAAAACCTTTTCAAATCAATCAGTGTGTGAAAGTTTTGTCATTGGAGTAGCACTGTCTAGTTGTCAAAAAACTGTCTGTAGATTTAAGGCTTGCCTCAGGATAGGGAAAGCTACCTATGTTGGACAGAGGTATAAGAACTGAGTGTTTCCTGTGTGAGGGTTAGATAGCTTAAATCAGCTCATTAACTCATAATGAAGGTCTACTGTATAAAATTTCTCTTGGTGATGGAATGATGACAATTTTTTTGAGTTATTACAGCACATGCTTCCAGGCTTCTGTCCCAGCAGGACTCCACTGTGCAGGATGTTAGCTTTGCATTTGTAGGGGTCCATATACTCATTAGAATTTTAAACTTATAATCTTCTTTATTACTGGCTGAAAATACATTTTTAAAATACTAGTTTTCTCGGCTCTGGGGCTTTCTAAGACAAGTCAGTGTGGAGTGATAATCGTAGGCCAGCCATCTTGCAAATTCATCTTGGAGAAGTTATTGTGGTAACAATCTCTGTTTGCATGGCTCTATTCATATCTCGGTGATGCATACAATAGGGGGTGTTTAGACTGGAAAAAAAAATTAGTCAGCATCTAAAGTGCTGTCTATGTTTTATGGAAAGAAAGGGGAATAAAACCCTTGAGTCAAAGCCTCTTTGTTTATGTGGAAACACTCAACTTCTTCTCAACTGGCAGTGTTTCTTACCCTTCAATGCTCTTAAAATTTTAGAAGTGGTCAGGAGACCACAACTGTTTAGTTAGGCTTCTTGTATCTATCTGCGGTTGAGGATACTTGAAAGTAAGTAGTTTGACATCCCAAACAATTGATGAGTTGCAGTATTGTAAAAAAGGCTATCCTTTTAATTGTTTTGTTGCTGATACCTTGGTATTCAGGATGCAATGACCAAGGCAGGCTGTAAAAAGTTGATGACATTGATCATGATACTCATGATACTGAACAGTTACTGAAATTCTGTGTAGACAGATAAGAAGTGATGCTCAGGGGATGTATGGAGAGAACAACTCCCCTCTTGCACACAAGGCGTTGTTTGTCCTCCCATATTTCTGAGGAATGGCACATAGAAAAGACCAGGCTGGATGGAGCCCTGAGCAACCTGGTCTAGGGAAAGGTGTCCCTACCAATGGCAAGGGGGGTTGGAACTAATTAATAAGATCCCTTCCAACTCAAACCATCCTGTGTAATTTTGAATTTATGCAGTGGTCCAGGATGTCTGTTCTGGACTCCACCATTACTGTGCACTGAGCTGACAGTAAAACAAGTAACTACAGCAGAGTGTATACCTATATCTCTGGCACATTGTGTACTCTTATGATATTGCTTCTCATCCTCATCTCTTTCCACTTAATCCTCCACCAAGCCTATCTCCGAAAGAGATACTAAAATGGAAGGAAAAAGGGTCAGAGGTATGCTATGAAAAATTCTGGATGAAAAATTGGCTCAACAGATTTCAACTCTTCAGACTGGAAGGGAGAGAAGCAGATCATGTGTGTAATATTTGAAATGTTACAGGTAGTGTGAGTGGAGTTAGATTGCTTAGTGACCCTTCTGATGCAGAGATAAGGAATATTCAATGAAATTGGCACAGCTCAGGTTTGAAACTCCTGTTAAGCAGTAGAAAAGCCAATCACAGGATGTTATTTTGATATATGTCTTTATATATGTATCAAATTATATTTTGTTTTATATGAACATACTATGTTTTATGTATGTTCAAGGGGAAACTGGACAAACTTGTGGAAGAGAATGATATCCTCTACTATTAAATATTAGTTATCAGTTGTTCAGGAAGTTTGTCTGAGCTGAGTCATTGGAGAGTGCATGCATGTTACAGGAAAAGATCACTCCTCACTCATTCTCATTGTACACTTTCTCCTAGCTGTGTGCCTTTTGTCACTGCCAGTGGCAAGTACTGGGATAGGTCCTGGCTTCCCAGGGCGAATGTCCCTGTCTTCTGAGAGGCCTCTGCACCTCAGCCTTGTCTTAGGTGCTCTTTCCAAAAGCAGGTGACATTACTAGAGAAGCCAGGTAATAGGAATCGTCAATAAACTTCAGTGATGATTTGGCACATCTGTTACTGAGCTAACAGATGTACATGGCATTTTGAGCCAGCTTCCTGCTGGAGAAGTAACAAGTGGTGTAATCCACTGTGCTCTGTCCCTCCCAGTACCTTCTTATCTAGACTGCTGCCTTCAAAGCAAATCATTACAGATGTACAGATCATTGTTTTATTCTCTCTGTAATCCAAGCAATACCCACTGCTTTGCAATAGGCAAGGTATGTAAGTGTGCCCCTAGGGTAGCCTGTTTCTGCTCTTTCTGCCAACCTCCTAATGTATATGAATGTGTGTGTGCATGTATATATGCACACACACAGAATTTATGTACCAGAAGATCACAGAACCACCTCTTAAATCAAAGAATCTTAATTAAGAACTCCTTTTAAAACATTTTGTCATCTTCCAAGAAAATACCTTCAAATGTTTTAATTCAGCCTGTTTGTCTTGCAGGCATAGCCAGTCTCACTAAGACATAGAAGCTTTTGGTGAGGTTCTAAGTTAAATTTATTCAACCTGCTGTACAGGGACATCCATATATGAAGATTGGTTCTCTACTCAGCACCTTTGGTATACTCAGTAGTGCATTTGAAATGTCAGACTATCCATTGCCTGTGTGGTAGGTATTTAGGCTCAAAGCTGAGCACACTGCTGCAAACACTCTTCCCTAGAGGCTGCAGCAGTAGGTGTAGTCTGCAGTCCACTGGGCTCAGCAACATGGGGCTTGGCAGTAAAATGTGCCTCAGGATTCATCAGGTGGTCAAGGAATTTTTCAGTTTGTTTTTGTTTCCAGAGAAATATGCGATATCTGTAAAGGAGATATTTCACAAATGCATTCTATAAAGATACTCACATTTTCAGTAGGGAATGAGATATTAGATACTTCAGCCCCATTATTGAGGGAACACAGTGCATTATGTAGTGTGTGGGCTGCATGTATTCGAATTAAATAAATTCCTGTTGAAATTAATTTGGTTTTCACACTTAAGTACCATAAATATATAGCTAGTATTTAATTATTTTTCCTTTTAAAAATACTTAACTCATTTTCCATTGCAATTTTGAGCAAGTAGAGAAACCTTGTGTCATGAAAAAACAAATGCTATTTTTTATGAGCTCTGAGTATGAAAAATGTCTTTTAATTAACAAAAACAAGTTTTGCATTAGTATGCAGAAATACCTACATTGCATCAGAGATAATAAAAAGTAATGAACTATTTTCTTTAAGTTTATATTGCTTGTTGAATTGTCATTTTCAAACCCAGTAAATATTTTTTTGTGCCCTCATGTGATTAACAAATGAAGTAATTGGTGTAGAGATTGCATTTTTGTCCTAATGATCTGTCACAAACTGTACCGAAATCTTGAAGGGCAAGGTTTTCATTGTCAGTAAAATGTTTCAGTAAGAGGCACCAGAGAGCAAGAGGAGGTTAAAGGATCACTGAACTAATTCTGCTAGGGTGGTACCACCCTTCAAGAAGAGAGGTATATGGTAGAAATTGCCTTCTAGTCAAACTGCCAGATGTTTCTTTCCCTTCCTTGCTTCTCCACTTTCTAGGCAGTTTAAATATGTACACATTGCTTCCTTTCTTCCCTTTTTCCCCAATTTTCCTGCACCAAATCAAGTATTAAATCCCCCATACCCTAACAAATACCTAAAATTTTAATGAGGAAGTTGCTTTCAAGTTCTCTCACAGTTATCTCCATATCTTTTTATGCATTACACAACAGTAGTATTTTATAACTCAAGGGAGATTACTGCCCTTCCCTTCCTCTCTAGCAGTCAAGAAAAGAAAAATTAAGCTCCTACACGTTTTTCCTTTACCCTTCCACCATGTGGGAGCAGCTTTTTTTTAGCCTCAGCCATCATGTCACCTGGGCCTTTTCATGCACTGTATTTAGGCTGGGTCAGTGCTCTTTTACGCTTTCTTACAGAAAATCTGCCTCATCACTTTTTGTTTAAAATGCTGGACTCTGTAAAATACTCTCCAGTTTCTGATGTACAAACCTAGAGTCCTTTGAAGTTTAGAGGAAACTATCTTTCTGCAGAAATGTCACAGCTAACTTTCTGGATGCTTCTAGGTCTCTGTGTTAGTGCTTCTAGCTGAGAAGAAAAAGAAGCTGCTTTCCTGGGGATCCTTTTTTGCAGCTGGTTCCCGTGGCTTGGAAGGCCAACATCTGCAGTCCTGAAATAACCATGTGGTAGCAAGTGCTGTGGCTGCTGCATTTGCAGCTGGTCTGTATAAAATAGCCATAATGATTCTCTTTTCCTTACAGCTAATGTGGCATAATACTTAGAAGCTATGATTTCTGTCTTCCTCTGGCATATCGTAAGCTTCCAGATTTTGAGCTGGCTGGAGGAGGTTTTTCTTTGGAAAGGTAAGTATAGGCTAGTGAGCTTCATACAGTTGGGGAAAAAATAGTGCTAAATATATATTTGATAGACAAAAAGGAGAACTGGTAATTTGGTTTGTATCTTGATGAAAGAGAACCACGACATGCCCTTAAACTTCTGAAATTCGGGTGAAGTTTCTGTAACCTCCATGGTAAGGGCCCAAAACTCAGCATGAAGGTATTAATTTTAAGGGACAAACAGGTTGCTAATGAGCACTACTAGCACAGCAGATGCCTGCTTTTGGTCTAGATGGTCTTCATGCCATCCAGTGGAAAACCAGGTGTTTGGAATTGACCCATCCAGAGTCATATTTAATTACATCCTTCAACAGTAATTTCTATGTAAGTTTGATATTATCTGCTTGGCCTTTTCCTTGAGATAGGAAGTACATGCTCATGTTCCTTCATGAACACATGAAAAGGGAAAAGGTTTCTATTAACCTTTTTGCCCCCAGAATCTCAAAAGGAGTTTTGAAAATGGCAGTAATGTCAGGTGACTTTGTGCCTTTAACCTCTGAAAGAGGCTGCAGGATGATGGTTCCTTTATTCATGAGACTTGTTTTGACTCTACAGACAGTTTTTTCTGGGACTGATAGTCTTCAGTGGCCTTAAGCAGCCTCACCTAGGGTGGCCCATGACCTCAGTTTCATCTCCAGATCTTCTGCTGGAGCTGCTCTATGAGAGTCTGTTGTTACACTCCTGCCCTGGCCATGGACAGTGCTGGTCCTGACCTGTGCACGGATGTGCTACCCTAGCCTTGACCTGTTTCCTGGGAGGTGCCTGAAGCCCAGAGCCAGGGTTGCACACCAGACTGCCCTGCTTCGTATCTGGGGACATGAGATGGCCCTGGTGCTCAGGTCCCAAGGCAGCAGCCAGTCCTCAATGTGCTCCAAAACACTTTGTGGGTAGGCAACAAAACGTTTTGAGCTGATCAGCACTCTGATAACGGGAAGTTTGTTGGTGGCAAATCACTACCCACTTCCTCTTGTACAGGTCAGGTTGTTGCTTCATTAGTATTGATGTGTGCATGGTGACTAATGAGCAGTAAAATTAAAAAAAAGCTTCAGAGAATAAAAGTTAATTACATAGTTCAGATTCACTGTGTTTGCTTATATATGTGTGTGTAAAGATTAGTAAATCTGCAGAGAAGATCATCACGCTGTAACAAGTAATCATAGGTATTTGGGACTTAGGCTTCTTTAGATTGTAGGTTTGATAGATGCTCTGTAAAGATCACACTATTCAGGGTGCAAAGGGCAGGAAACACTAAACTGAGGGTTGTGCCTGCCTTTCTCTGCAGTTTCAGCATGGTAGGTTAGAGCACCTGTCCTAGAGTTAGAGTTGCCTTTGATTTTCAGGGCCTGCCTTCCAAAACGATTTGAGAAGTTTGAGATCTCATTTTCTTATATTCCAGAAATTATTCCTGCAGGTCAGAGTCCAGCAGTGCATTCATGCTGCTTTGTTAAAGTCATGTTGATGCCCGAGATCCTTCATTTCAATGGAGAGCCTACTGTTGCACTGCAGTCTAGTTTTCATCTAAAAGGGTCTTCAACTTTTCAGCCTCTGCTCCAACACTGGATCATAAACAGAATAATCATTGTAACAACAATAATAAGAATAATCTGAAAGCCCACTTATTGGTTCATTGCTGGAGGTAGAGTTTGGGGCTGGGCTTTAGCAGGATGACCTCAAGATATGATGATGCCCCAAGGCTGCAGCTCTGTGTTTATAAACTCATGGTTCAAATCTGTGTGTGTGTATGTGACTCTACAGCTCTTGCATTGAGAATGGTTGCCTTACAGCAGCAGAGGTCAGTGTCTGGGCTGGCCTGCAAGGTAGCACAGGCTTGATTGGGCTTTGTAATTGACTTTTCTGTTAGTAGCATTTTGCCTTGGCATGAGCCTTCTGTAGATAAGGTTGGGGCTAATTCTCTAAGTGTATACTTTACATATTTCAGCTATCATGTTCAACTCAAGTGGCCTTCCCAAATAAAAAGGAAACAAAACACTTCAGTGCCCCTGAGTTTCACGTAAGGGGATGGTGGTGCCTGTCTGCTCACTGGAGGTGCTTGAGGCACCTGTCAGGGAGCCAGGCAGGGCACAGCCTCTGTGGGCAGGGGCTGGGGCTCAGGCCAGCATCCTTCATCCTCTGCCGTGTTTGACTCGCTGGAACCAGCACGCAAATGTCGCCAAAGCACAGGGCTTGCTGGACATTTGAGCAGCTGGTCCTGTGAAAAGCAGGTGTTTCTATCTGGTGTTACTCCAACAATTGTTATTTTATTCTGTATCCCTGATACTGGTGTTTCTGTCAGTTGTCATTCCTGGCAGTCAGTGCAGTAGCTAAAATGCCTGATAGGCCGATATGGTAGTTAATATTATTGCAATTGTAGTGTGTAGGTAGTTTCTCTCCTCCACAATCTTGCTGTATATAGTGGAAGATAATTAAGAGAAGCTTTTGGTTTTGTTGTTTTGGTTTGGCTTAAATTTTTAATCGTTTATCATTGATATGACTTAAGAAACAAGTTATTCATCTCTGCTACTTTCCAGCAGTACTGACTTGTCCTAAATAAGCTGTAACCGTAAAATATAATCACTGAATGGGCTGCTTCCCTGGACTTGTTTTCCTCTTAAATATTGTTTCATGTTATTTTTTACCTCTCTGAGTAATTGACTTTCAAAAAAAAAAGGTTGATGTTTACTTTTCTGTTCCTGTTACTGTCTTTTTTTTTTTTTGGGGGGGGGGTAATTTTATTTTGTTTTAATGAACCTACATTAAGCACTAATTGAGTAAAAAAAACCAGTTTGGATCATAAACAGCCAGAGTGACCAGTGCTACTCATTTCTTGTTTTTTTCCAGAATTTTATTTGGCAGGCAGGATCAGTGTCTGTGGGAGGAAATAAACTGACTTAAATTTGGGGAAATACAGGATGGAGCTTGAAAGGGTGTGTCCTCAGAGATGTGTGCACATGTGTCACACTTGCAAATTGGGTAATTGCATATTTAGTTTCCTGTCTGTATACATGTGTGGGAGCAAATGTAAGGTTTGTCTGCCATAGGGAAGATCCATGCACTGAAGCCATCACCATTTTCAGGCTGTTTTGAACTCAGTGCACTGGAAGAACTGACAGGGTGGTGTGAACCACGGTGGTGACTCAGAAATTCAGTCCCAGTTTTGTGTCTGTCTGCCAAATCCTGGTAATAATTGTGATGTTAAATATGTTTTGGCCTATACTGATGTCAATTAAACAAGAATATGCTGGTGGCCCTTAAGGGCCTGTTGTCCTCAGGCCTCAGGAGAATTTGGCTAACAGGAGCCTTACTCCACTTGAGTTTTAAATACCAGTACATCCTTGGTGCTACCTGTGTCTTTCTTGTGGAAAAATACCCCTTACTGCTATATTTTAATTGGATAGTTTGATATAAAACTTCAAGTGTAGGAGCAGAATGGAAAAAGAAAGAGGGCACATACAGGTCAACATTCAGTGACAGTGGTGAAAGGCACAGAAAAATGATGAGGTTTTCTTGTAAACAGTTTGTATTGGTAGCTAACGAAAGGAATAAATTTAATGTTGGTTTTCATGTTTCTATTCTGTATCCCCAGCTTCCCACATGGTGATGCTCATCTTCCATTTGGAGTCCTTCTGATTATAACTATGAAAAATAAGCTATTTCTGATAGACCAATAAATATGCCTGCTCACTAGTCCTGGAAAACAACTCCTTGCAATTATGATTGTGGTGACTGCACATAATGAATGGCAGAGTTACTTGTAAAAAATTTTGCTGTCATAACCAACCTTTAAAAAATGAAAAATTTCAAAACAAGCACCACACTGTTGACAGTTTACATTTCAGATACTTCAAAACACATAATACAAGTTAAAATTTATTTCTGTCATGAAAATGCTTAATATGGCCACCCAGGCATATGCTGTTCTTCATTTTTCCTGTTGTAATGAAAGTTTAGAAATGAGTATTTTTATTCTAAGGAACACACTTCCTTTCTTGTAAGTTATGGAATTAATTATGTAAGTTATGGAATTAATTATAAGGTAAACACCCTGATAGTCTTCTGAGGGACATGAAATTTTTGAAAACTTGAGACCACACAAAACTGCAGGGGTGGAATGACTTTCTGGAGGGGCTTCCAAGCTTCTTGCAGAAGTTTTAGCAAGCCAATACTCTGACTCTAATATTGTAATTTTTAATAGAAATTAAGGATTAATTTCTTTAAGTATTGGTGTGAGGCAGTAGAATGGTATACAAGTAAAGCAATTGTCACTAGTTCAGGTATGTCTGTTGTTGCCCCCTACATGCCGGTGAGTCATGGGCCCTGGAGGGTTTGGCATTGGGTTGGATTTCTGTTCAGACTCAGGACATCTGTCTAGGACTCTGCCATGCAAGGACTTAGGCCCAGTTCTTCAAGACTTAAACACACACTGGGAGAAGTCCAGTCTTACAAACTGATGCTTTATTTCCCATAAGAAGTGGTAGACAAATGATAGTGAGGGAGATAGAGAATGGGGGTGCTTTTTTTCCTAAATTAGTTTAAGCTCTGCAAGGAAGAGTTAAGAAGTTACTGTGCCCAAGGCCTGGCTAAGTTTTATCACTGTTGTTCTTGAATATGCTCAATTCAGAGCTCTGCCACTTAGGTCAACCAGAGCAAGGACAATAGAGTCACAGCAAGATTTGAGTTGGAAGGGACCTTAAAGATGATCTAGTTCCAACACGCCTGCCATGGGCAGAGACACCTTCCACTGCACCATGCTGCTCACTCATGAGTAGCCTCTGCTTCCTGGTTAGGTGACCTATAGCTCTTGGAGTGTGCTAAAACTGAAGGAAGGTGATTGTAAGAAGTGTCTGATAGTCCCTCCTCATTCCTCTTCACAAGTACCTAGCACTCTTTTTCTACTTCTATGAAAATGTTGTGGTAGCAGTTTGGTGACTAAATTCAGCTGGTTCCTCTGAGCCTTACAATCAACTTATCAGCATAAATTGATCTCCCTTTTAACCAAAAGCTGCCTTTGATATTGTTCCTGGTCTTGCTGACGCACAATGACACCCTTATGAAGGGTAATGAAATGCCAGAGGAGGGAAAAGTTACCTAAAATAATCAGTCTGCCTACACGGTATGCTATATTCAAATTATCTCTGTGCAGATATGAATGTCTTGCTCTATAGTCAGGCACTGCTTAAAATTCTGGATGGGATCAAAGGAAATGGGTCTTTCTGGGCTAAAAATGTTTTTCTGGCTAGGTCACTGTGCTTTTCAGCTGAGCAAGAGAAGGGAGGTAAGATGATGAAGCAATCACTCTGGGAAAGAAACCCAAGGATCAGATCCTGATCCATGTGAATGGTCCTAGGCCCACCCAGAGCTGAACTACTTCCTCTGACACTTGAAACTCCTTTCTTTAGGATTTGTTGGTTTCAAAAGTGGGAGATCTAAGCCTCATCTAGTCAGGAAAGATCCTCTGTGATGTGTGAAAATACAACTACTCAATCGTGTGATGCTTCTTGCACTGTATGATGCTCTATCTTCTCCTGGCTTACTCTCTGGAACTAAAAGCTGCTTTTCCAGTGGGTCAAAACTTCAGTGTAGCCAGTGCTTTAGGCTGGGTGTTAGACATCTCTGAATATGTGCATGTATACATATGCATGTATAAGTGTTTTGAAGTGTAGGTGTGCAGACTTTTCTGATTAAAAGCCAGACAGGTTTCAAATTTCTGTTTGGGGAACCGGTAACAGGAGAACAGAGATGTAAAGGAGCACAGTGAAACTAATATTTAATAGATAAAATCATAGAATAACCTGATCTGGCAGAGACCCACAAGGATCATTGACTTCAGCTCTTAGCTCTTCACAGTACATGCCCAAGATGTCACACCAGGTGCCTCAGAATGTTCTTGAACTTTTTTGGGTTTGGTGCTGTGACCAAGTCCCTGGAGAGCCTGGGTCTCAACCACCAGTTGTCAACCACCCTCTAGGTAAAAACCTTTTCCTGATCTATCCTAAGCCTCAACCAACTCAGCTTCAGGCCGTTTCACTGAGTTCTGTCGCTGGTCACAAGAGAGAAGAGATCAGTACCTGCCCCTTTGCTTCCCTTCATGAGGATATTGAAGACTGCCATGAGGTCTCCCCTTAGTCTCTTCTCCAGGCTGAACAGACAAAATTACTTCAGCTGCTCCTCATACAGCCTCCCCTCCAGACCCTTCATCATCCTCACAACTCTCCTTTGGACACTCTAACAGCTCAGTGTCTTTTTAATATCAGGGCACCCAAAACTGCACACAGTGCTCAATATCAGGCTTCACCAGAACAGAGCAGGACAATCCCCTCCCTTGCCTGGCTGGTGATGCTGTGCCTGATGCCCCCCAGGACAGGGTTGGCTCTCCTGGCTGCCAGGGCACTGCTGGCTCATGGTCAACTTGCCATGGACCAGGACTGCCAGGTCCCTTTCTGCAGTGCTGCTGTCCAGCATCTCATTCCATGGTCTGTACACACATCCAGGGTTGCCTCATCCTAGGTGCAGAATCCAGCACCTGACCTTTTTAAACTTCATACAGTTGGTGATTGCTCATCTATCTAATTTGTTGAGGTCTCTCTGCCCTTGAGTGAGTTCATATCTCTTCCCAATTTAGTGTCATTAGCAAACTTAGTGTTCCTTCCATGTCATTAATGAAGATGTTGAAAAGGACAGGCTGAGGGCAGAGACCCGCAGAACCCCACTAGTGACCACATGTCACCCTGATGTCACCCTATTCAGTATTATCCTTTGTGCCTGATCCATGAGCCAGTTGCTCACCCACTGCATGATGTGTTTTTCCAGCTGAATGCTGGACATTTGGTGCAGAAGGATCCAGTGAGAGACAGTATCAAAACTTTGCTGAAGTCCAAAAAGATTACATTTACTGGCTGAAACACACAGAGACCAGCGACTTGACACTGTTCTCTTGCAGCTCTGGAGAATCTGTTGTGCTAGGACAGTAGAACAGCATGCTTTTTGGAAATCTAACTTTAGCTCACATTGGCAGTGTCTGTAATGGAACCAAATCTCTTGGCTAGAAAAACAAAGTATCACCTAAAATGTTTGGTTTCGGTGTTTTGTTTTTTTTTTTTTTTCTCTGTGACAAAATTTTCCATTCTGTTGCTTCTCTTTCTCTTTTTCAATACTTATGGAAACTTTTCCCTGATCTGTTTCTTGAGCCTGATGAAAGATAGGAGGAAATCTGATCAGTGGACGAAAGAGTCAGGAGAAAAATTACTTCTTACTAGAGAAGGCAAGTAATGAGACTTAACAAATGTCTACTGTCTGGAGTTTGTAAGGGAGGAGATTCTGTCAGGCAGTGACAGACTCTGTGTTCAGGCCAAAAAGTTTCTTGGATTTCTGAGAAGCTAGGAAGTATTTTAATCTGCCAGGACTATACAAGTATGGTGGTAGGTGACTTTTATAAAATATATACCAGTTGCATTACTTGGAGAGGAGGTGATAATAGAAAAGTATGAGCAGAGTGGCAACTGTTTAGTTTCTTCCACATTATGTAAAGAAAAAGAACTGGGTTTGAAGTTCCTTAATATCATGCTGGTAGATTTTCTTACTTGATCACAATGCACTACCTAAAAAGTCAGAATTTTTCAGCAGGAAATATTTTCTTTCCTCTCTCAGATTCTGACTGAGGACACTAGTATTTAACTCTGTCCTTAGGTTAGCTGGTGGGATTTTTTGTCCCAGTGTGATTATTTTTAAGGAACTGAAGAGTTTTTATTAGCTTCCTGGCATACAGTTTGGAAATACTTTTTCTGCACTGATGTTGAAGAAAAATTAAAGTAGTATATGAAAATTGTCTGAAAACATTGGGACTGTTCTGGCTTTGGTTGAAGAGTTTTGAGGTCTATCTTCACTCTCTTGGCAAGGATAAGGAAGAAATATTTTCTTGTTCAGAGCCTTATCCCTTCCTGGGGAGCCCAGGCACAGTACTCCCATGAGTGGCAGAAGATCACTTGGCTTTGAGTACGTCTGTCAGTGCTTACAGTTGGCCTTCTTGATAAGGCTGTTGATAGTGGCCATCCAGGTGGGTTAGGCTCTCTGGGAACTGGTATGTTTCTCTGATAATCTACCTTAGTTGATTGTTTTTTGTGAAACACAATTAATCAAAATCCAAACATTTTTAGGTATCGTATTGTTTCTGCTTCTACCTCTCCTATGTAACAAAATGAGGGGCTTTTTTTTTTTTTTTTTTTCTTTTCCAATTTTCAGTGCTTTGTGGTTGACACCAAAGCCTTTGCAGTAAACTAAATGGTTAGTTGCCAGTTTGGAGTCTGTGACCTAAAAGTTTAGGATATCAATTTATTTTTTTTTAACAGGTACCAGTAACTTATATTATAGTTCTTATTTCCAGCAAGCCTCATGGGGTACATGAGGTACAGTGGCTGTTGGTGCAGAGAAGAGGGTCTAGTCATGCACAGCCATTGAAGAGTGTAAAATTAATCGAAATAGTCAGTAATTTGGGGAATAGAAGCACTTTCTGAAGATGATGTCATGGCTAGCTATTTTTGGAGTGGATGGTTATAGGAACATCTAGAATATATAGACAATTCTAGATATATTCTGTATGTTGCAGGGGGCAGCTGGGTCCAGTGTGGCTTTGAAGTAAGAGAATGTGTGTGCATATACATACCCTGAATGTGTACAACAGGCATATACCTGCCTGACCATGCAGTTCATGACCCCAGTGGCCTCATCCTGCTCCCCTCTTTGGCTGAACAAGATGATGGTGTCTGTGTAAAACATTAATATCTAATTATATGTCTATCTCTCTCTTTCTCTCTCTCTCTCCCCAGATACACACCCATGTATTATATAGTATCAATATATTAATTATATGTTATGTCACTAATATATATTAACTACTAATAATCATAGGATTATGGCAAATAATTATCATTAATAGTTATAATTGAATCTATATAATTATATATACATACATATGTATACCACATGGATGTCTCCAGCAGCAGGACTTAGGCATGCAGACCACCAGGTAGCTGTCCCTGGCCCTTTCTTTGAGAAGACAGGACAGACTCTGCTGGACAGGTGCAAGACAGGGCCAGACAAGTATCCTGAGAATCTACCTGCTGACACATTACCAGCCCTTTTAATTCCCTTATCCATTCTCTCATACTTCCCCCATCCCTAACAAAAACCTACAGTAAGTCCTGTGCAATCACAAAATGCTCTTCCCTTGCATCCCATAATGTGTCCTATACCCCTAGGCAGAGTCCAAAACATGGGTCAATGTCTGGGCAGTGGGGCTGAGGTTCTCCTGGGACCTGTAGACATGGGCCTTTGATAGGGTGAGCCTGGGAGTAGCTGGGCAGGGGATTATTTGTGGTCCCCCATTGCCATCATCCCTGTGTGTGTGTGTGTGTGTGTGTGTGTGTGTGTGTGTATGAGCTCTTTCCCAAAACCTAGGGCTGGGTGTAGAGCACACACCGCTCCTGGTTGTTGGGCCAGGACAAGGCTTTGCATGAGAAGGTAAATTTTCTCTACTTCTCTCTTCATCGGGGTAATTAAGAATAACTTTTGTATTCAAGAGCCACAAGGTTTCAGAGGGCTCAGAGAAGCCTCAAAAGAGAAGGAAGAAAAAAAAAGGGGTTGAAGTAGGGGAAGTGGAAGGATGGACACATAACTGTATTAATTATATTCCCTTTTTTTGGATATGCTACCGCAGCCTGAATACAAGAGGTAGAACATAAAGCACCACAACCTGGGCTGATTTGCAGCTCCAGAAGACCTGTGCAAGGACTAAGCCTGTCCACATCCCAGAGTTCTCATGTAAGGCAGCTGCTCCTACACACTCCTCACAGTTCATGCCTCTCTTTGTAGAGACTGAATCCCATGAAGAATAAGGCTGTAATTGCTGCTGTATGAGCAAGTTGAAGTAGAGAAATAGAGCTTCTCTTGGCTATGTCATGGAGCACATTTTATGTTAGAATTGTTAAGAGCCTTGTTAACTCTTCAATCATATAATGTTTGGCAGCAAATACAGTTTGCACAAATATTAAATTAAAAAACTTTAATTCGTAATTTGAATTTGTAAGGCAAAATAGTGAAACATTTGAGACAAACCAGATATAAAATTTTGCTCATTGACACATGCAGTCTTTGCTGGTAAAAGCATAGTATGGCTTCCCATCCTCTTTGGGATGCTTGCCTCCATCACTTCATTAAATGGGAAACATTAAATGAACAGCCATTAATATTTTGTATTTTATTGAAAAGTCCCAACTTCACAGCAGTCTAGACCAAGCTAATTTTACTATGGCTTTTAGAAGGTTAGCAGATTTTTTGCATGTTTCTTAAATAGTTTCTTTATGTAGTACTCCTGGGTTAGATAAGGTGGATGGAAAATGGAGGTGGGCAGAGAAGACAAGAAGATAAGCAAAACAGGTTATCACAATATACTGTTTTTCTTATGTGCTGCTACCCTACTTACTTAGGATTATGAACCCTGAAAAATCCTTCTACAACTCCTTCTACCTCATCTGGGAGCTGTTATGCTTCTTAGGCACTGAGAAAACCTGTTAAATTTAACTTATGAAACAACTGAGCTATGGTATTCCCAGTAGATTGTGATCTATCTTGTTCAACTGGTATGAAAAATTTCAAGTGGCAAAACTTTTTTCCCTAAAAACCTGGGACAAATTTAGCTGACAGTTAAAAGGAAGGCTTGCACATAACTTCCTCTTGTATTTTTCTTCTTTATTTTATTTCATATGCGAATTTAGCAGTGAATGACATGCTCAAGTGCTCTCTGGTTATGTTTCTCACACGACCAGAACAGTCTCTTCATGTATAAGTGAAAAAACTATTCCATTTGTTCTGTTCAGGATTATTATTGGGAAGAAGTGTAAATGGTTCATAGGAAGAACATGTCAGAGCTAAGAGTGGATTTGTCTATCAAAAATGATAAATCTGTAAGATTATTCACTAGGGTTAGCAGAATCTTGTAATGAAATCAGCTGAACTCCCCTCTTCCTCGCTCTCCACTGTCAAGACTTAATCCTGTCTTACACTGAAGCAATTTTTCCAGTAATGGATAGGTACTTCAGCGTGGCAAAGCCGGTAAACAAATGTACCACGTGGAAAAGATTATGTCATTGAAAGGCTTGGATAATTGTCTAAAGGGAAGAAGGCATGGTGGTGGGAAAAGGCTGGATGGAAAGGAAGGCAGCTCAGTGAGCACACAGGCACTGCTGTAGCCTGGCCAGAGAGCTCCGATGTGCACCTCCTTTGCATGAGATCTGAACTAAATCGAGAAAGGATAATATCGATGGCAAAACGAAGAAGGGACCGAGAATGAAACACCTTAGGGCTCCTCTAAGCTTTTTGAAGTGCATTTATTGCCCTCTAGTGTTTGTCGGTGCGCAGCTACTGCCGCTCCTGAGCGCCGTGCGCTGCGGCAGAGCAGCGGGAGGAAGCGTGTCCTGGGGCGTTTGGTGGCACCAGCTCTGCAAGGGACCAAGAAAGTAACTTGTTTGCATTACTCTTCTTCACATGTTGTCATGGATGTGACTAAACAGAAACTGAGCACGAAGACAAGGGGTGTCAAGCTTGCTGTAAGAAAGAACCCAAATTCTGGTTTATGTAAATTCATAGCAGCTAAGTGAGTGCAAGCTTTTAAATGTAATCGATCCTTCTTATAGCAACAGCCGAGTATGTACTGAAATGCAGAGCAAAACTATGTGGGAAAGTTTACTAAATAGATGCCTGATTTCGTTTGGCTTCTGGCTGGCATCAAAAGCCAAGGTAATGCAACGAGTTGATTTCACTGAAAATTCTTTGTGACTGGAAAATGAGGGGGTTTACAAAGCCTTTCATTCTTCAGGTGTCTTGAACTATACCAGCCCTGCAGTTTTTCAGTATCCAGGTGAGTGATGTCTCCTGCACTTTCCTTGGCTTCTGCATTCTTCCATCAAAGAGAGGATGCAGTATGCAAACAAATTTACAAAAACTTCTTATGGAGCTGAAATACCAATATGCATACTCTGAAATGTCCCCTAGGCACAAACATTGGAAGAGATCTGAGCTACTGAAGTGGATGATGATGAGGCTAGGCCCAGCTCAGTGCTGAGAACTGAAAGTGTTTTTAGGGTGCCAACAGAAATTGCATTGTAGTGTGTATCATGTGCTTTTCTTCCACCCACAGTCAAGTATTCCTTTGACAAATCTTGCTCATTCATAATCTTGGAAAAAATCCACACGTGTGTGAGTATGCATTAGGTGTTTTTTGGTGACCTGCCACTTGAGACGCTGTGCTGCACTAGGGGATGTTTTGTTCAGGCAAGAAGTTACATGTCCTGTTTCTTCTTTACCTCAATCATGTCATGGTAACCAGTTACAAGGGGACCTGGAGTGCATACTGCTGGCCAAGCTGTATTTATTTATCTGATGATATGTGTTGTGACTCTAAACACTGTGTTGCAGATCAAATTTTGAAAATTATCAGAAAAAGACTTTTTGTCTTGTGTTAGGGACAGTGTGTGGGGATCACTAAGATATGTCCAAAAGGCCAGTTTAACACAAGCTGGAGGTTTAAAATCCAACAAGGGGATTCAGATCAAATTCAGATACTTACTGGATTTTGATCAAACTTCACTTAGCAAAAGAAAATAAAATTTGTCCCTTGCATATCACTTCTCTCATGTGCTTTTAAATTATGATATTGATATATGCCATCATCCTGAGCTATTCTTTTCATTGAAAAGGAGAGTTAAAAATAAAATTCTACCTGTGATCCAGAGTTACTATTTATAGTGTTTAATATCAGTCTTTTGATTTCGCCAAATGGATGCTAAACTGGCTCCAAAGACATTCAGATGATGAAGATTCTTGTGCCCAAGAGAAAATATGTTCATCAAAGAGCTGTGATGGGATTCTGTGACAGTCAGTCTGGCCAGGCCCTGAGCGATTGCTGTGTCAGTGCCTGTGCTGATGAGAAAGCAGCAGCACTCATAGCAGTCACATTCAGTGGTGACCTCGGGGACATTAAGCGGTAGCTCCTGATGGGAGGTATGTCTTGGACAGCCGGGTAGGTTTTTACTAAGTATACAATGATCTTTTTGAAATAGTGGAGAAAATGGTGTAAGGATGGTCTGCATTACCTGAGCACAAAGGCTATTCTGTCTCAGAGATTGCTCAGCAGGTTTTACCAGTGCTGCTTATAAGTCTGGTTTCTATTGAATATACAACAGATCCAAAGTGATGATGCAGGGGTCTTATGTGCTATCAGATCTGGAATTCAGGATGTCAAGTGGGTTTATAATTTTAGAGCCATGAGTACATAACCCTTTTGGTCAACCAGAAATTAGATATTTGGTAAACTATGAGACTTGCAGATCCTAAAGTGAGCAGAACATGAAAACTGGAAGCTGAAATGGACCTTCCCTCAAACATAATGGCCATCTCTCCCTAAATACTTCATGCTGTGTTGGAAGACCTTTTCTTTTTAGCACTCTGACTACTTTGTCTACAGGGATCAGATGAATCTGACTGCATCCAGTGCTACATGTGGACTAAGGATACCAGACTAATTTGCTTTTGTAGTTGTCAATCAAGCTGTTAATACAGAAGAGCTTGGATGAAAGACTGGGGAAGATATGAGTGGCAGAAACATGCAATTTTTATTTATTTTTAGTATATTTTTTTGTGGGAAAAATCCTTGAAAGAAGTGAAATTTTGTCCTAGAGGCAGGTTCTGTCACCCTTTGAGAGAGGTGTAAACACTGCATCCTTAACTCTTAACAGCAAAAGAGTAATGAAATTACTCATTAAATGCAGGAGGTGAATGTTCAGAGTATGTGCAAAATAGACACAATAGAATAATGAAATAGCAAGATCTATGTCCTCTTTGGGTTGTGAGTTTTTTAGGTTTCTTTTGGACTTTGAATGCTTTTGGGTATTTTTTGGTTTGTTTTTTTGTTTTGTTTTGTTGGGTTTTTTGTTTTTTTTAATACCTACTTTCACTGAAAGATAATTGCTATCTCCCTACCTATATGAACACTGATGAATTTCCCAGTTCTTACAGTAGTGAAAGAGAAAGGGTTGTGATGACAGTATGTGATAAAAGTGCAGGGATTTGAGGCAATGGCAGATCCTGCCTCCAGGAATTCCTTGGGCAGCAGTCTGCAAAAGACAAATAACTTCAATTAGAGAGATTCTGTCACATTGACTTCAAATAATCTTATTGAGACTTTTCTGCTAAGGTTTAGCTTGTCTTCAAAAATCTCATTGTTCCAGAGTTGTAAATAAATTTTTGTCACAGATGGGCTCTCTTTCTGCATAAACAACAGATAAATACCTCATACATGATTCTTTAGAAATTTTTCTTCATACCTAATCCAGTACTGTAGTAGCCTCTCATATGCAGTTATGTTAAATAAAGTGTTATTTGAGTTTGCAGTTCAAGTTCAAATTTCAAGCCTGGCAAGCTTCTCTTTTCCTTAGAATGATAGTGTATGTTAATAAATCATTAATATGTAATTCGACAAGTACTTAGAGCACCAATTAAATAAAGAAAAAAGATTAAATTCTACTTGCATCCCACTGGGGATGGAATTTTTTTTTTAGGTGAAGAAAGACTAAAAGTGAAAGCCAACATGGGCATCTTCCACAGCCTGAATTTCTTTTGCGGCATTTTGTGGTTTTCTGTTTTTTGTTGTTGTTATTGTTTGTTTTATTTGTTTTGGGGTTTTTTGTTTTGTTGGGGTTTTTTGTTTTGTTGGGGTTTTTTGTGTTTGTTTGGTTTTGTTTGTTTGGTTTTGTTTGTTTGGTTTTGTTTTATTTTGTATGTGGTTTGTTTGTTTTTAAATTTTGCCCTGCCATCTGTAGAAATAGTGAGTCAAGCAACAAGAAAATTCTTTAAGGTACAACAGAAAATTTTTGGCCAGGAAAATACACTGATCAATAAAGAGATAACAAATAGGTTGTTCATGCAAGGTGTATTTGCAATAATGGGTCCATCACAGTTCAGTAGGACTGCTCTCATTTGATAAAGGTCATTTATGAGCAAACACTGAGAGGCTACTAATGCTTTTACTTTTCTGATTACAACATGAGGTTCAGTTCTAATCCCAGCATTTCCAAATCCTCTTCCTGAAGACACGTGTGGGCACCAAAAGGCTTTTGGCTTAGAGTCAAATACAAAAGGTAGCTCACTTCATTGCAGCAGTAAGGATTGCACTGCATGTGTGAACACCAGCATATGTTTCATGTTAATGAAAAGTATCTGGCAGCTGCCTGTTGGATAAGGATGATGTTTTGGCCGAGAGGAAGGGGTATTTTCAAGGCAATTCATCTTCTCAAGAGGAAAATTGTGATACAATGATCTGTTGACTGCAGGCTACCCTTCCCCTCTTAGGTGGCATTTTGTTCTTGGCCCAGACATGGTGACTGAGCAAAATATTGCACAGAGGGGAAATTACCATGTACTAATGATTTACAAAACCCATCTATTTGTTGTGCTTCTTTACCTTGCATTCTGCTCCCATTTGGCAGTGTGGAGACTTGCAGACCTCTGAATTCTTGTGTGAACTGTATTAAATCACTGTTCCTTGTCTCAAAGGTGTTATCTTTTCTAACGGAGGTTTGGAAAATTATTTTAGACTTCTTCAGACATCCTGGCTGCTTACCAGCTCACAGAAGAGCTATACCTGTCCACTCTGCTGTTCCCCAAGTGCTGATAGAACCAGCTTTGCTTGGGTGGGAAGACAGTGCTGATAACAGTTACAGTTTATGTACAGCGATTCTTATGTTTAAAATTCAAGAGTGATTTTCAGCATATATTTTAAAGGAAAAGGCTTTCTATGTATAAGTTGTATAAACCAAGCTTTTTATTTTATGCTTACAATTTTGTTGTTGGAGATGTTTCTTTCAGGAATGGTAGAGCTGCAGAGTCTTGTAAGAGTGATGAGACTGGATTAATAGAATTTCTTAAAATAATTTTGTGTTAAGAAAACAAAAGAAATTTAAAAATAGGAACTTTGAATACAGTGCTTACATTTCTTTCTGCAGTGGTGTAGCTGTAACCACAATAAAAAGACTGTTGACATAAAAATCACAGGATCATTGTGCCAGCTGACATCTTTATCTTCATTTATTCTGTAATTTTTGTGTTTAGTTGCTTTGGAGCTGCTTGTAAGATCTATAGAATTTATTTAGAGAGAGTATCAGTAATTGCAATGCAACTTAACATACAGATGCGTTTGCTCAGTAATGCATTGTATTGAAATAATGAGGATTTATTTTAGGTAACAGCCCCAGTATCATAAATGATGCTGCCAAATAAATTTGACTGAAGTAAATCCTTTGTTCTGATCTCATTATTTCTGTTTTTGCTTTTAAATGCATGGATGTAGTTGCTTTAGACTAGGGCCTTGTTTTTTTTAAAACATGAATTGGTAAGTTTTGTTTGGAGGACTTCAACAAGCGTAAAGCAAAGTGGTGTGTGTGGTTTTTAAGAGGCAATAATGAGTTATTCAAGACAGTATAGCTATAGCATCGTTTTTTAAAGAAAACATCTGAAATGTATTTCAATGCAAGTCACAAGCATAAGTAATGTTTACAAAGATGTGTAAGTTTTCTCCCTAGAGAGTTGTGCAAGTAGACAGGAGCTGTGTGAAAGCACTTGAGAAGAAGCAGGAATGAAGCATGGGGACAGAGTTATGGGTAGGAGGTAAAGATGATGTTCCCATGTAAATGAGGAAATTTGCCTGGTTGTTATCATAGTTTGTCTTGTGACTTGCACAAGTAAGAGCTCTTATTGGTGTGAATAAGCTAAACTGCCCTATGAGATTCACAGCCTTTAACAAAACCCTTTTACGTGGTTTCAGTGGAATAGTTTTCACTGGAGCACATTACAGTTGGGATATAAATTCAGTACTGGACAGGTTATCTTGTAAGGGAAAATGGTATCTAGGAGATGTTTGGAATTGATGAATGATATCATGCTGAGCGATTAAAGTAGCTGCACAGCTGTGCTGATGTCACACAGCTGGCTGCTTTTATATTTATGTTTGGGCTATTAAAGTGCAATACCAACAGAAACAACAGGACCTGGCTGAAGGTTTTTCAGATAAAATGGTGAGAAAAGACATTGACGTTTATTGAAGTGCTCGTGTCTGGTGCTTTCCAAGGAACACACCAACAATTTTCCCGTTTCACCATTTTAAAAGCACTGCAGTACCAAAGGTCTAGTTCCTGGCAACTGGCTTTGTCATACAGAGGTGACTCAGGCCAAGGTAATGTAATGAAAGGGTTTAGCTAGAGTGCTTGCAATTGCCTGATTAATGAAAATGGGCCTCTTAAATTAAAGAGGATGAGAGAAAAAAGGCTGGACTGTCACACACACAACCGTGGGCTGGAGCAGTTGTTGAACTGAGGTTAAAGTGACATGAATGAGACCCACAAGGACTGTGGTTCACATATTTCACCAGAGCAGGTCCTGTTTTCATGAATTCAGGAAGAGCCATGATGTAGGATATTACTTGGAATATAATTTATTGCAGAAATGTGGAGGTTTTTTGCCTGTACTAGGCGTCACTTGAGTGCTCATAAAACTGCTGTCCACATTCCTCATATTTGCTGTTTCCTCCAGCAATCTTGCCCAGGCAGCTGAATTCTGCCTCTTGGCTCTTCAGTGAAGGTACTGATGTGGGAACCCCGGGAGAGTGAGAGAGAATTTATGTATTCAGTTTTTATGAGAGAAGGATGTGTCTAGGGATCACTCTGCAGCTGGTGTTTTTAATATACGGATTTAATCTTTTTTTAGGGCTAATTAGTTGAATTTTGTACTAGTGCTTTTGCAGTGCTGCGTTTTTCTAGAGCCAGTGCTAGAGAAATGACTGAATACAAAAATATCAATGTTATTGATAATATTCTCCCCAAACGGAGTCTTTCTGACATGCTAAAGATGCTACTTATCCTGTCTTTCCAAAAGAAACAAAGTCTGTCAATAACCGTGTATGAAACATGTTTTGATAGGGCAGAGAAACACCCTCTCTCTCTTGCTACAAGAGAGACAGCACAGCTTGTGCTCAGCACAGCCTGGGAGTGTCCTGAGAGCTATGTAGATTTCATGAACACTGATTATCTACGTTGTCTAAGAAATTGCAGAGGGTGCTCTGGGAAAGCTGATTGCCCACAGCTCTGCTTACGGGAGAAATGCTGACAATTTTGGCAGAGGGAAGGTGAAACTGATTTCGATGGGAAAACATGAACAAAGAAGGCTATAACTTCCCCTCCCATATATCTTACTGGCCACAGTACAATGTAGGTTCCCCCAAGAAGGTAAAGCTGTCATAAATCCATTGTTGTTATGGGACTGTGAATGACATCTTGATTTACCTTGCAGTTGTTTCAAGAATTTCTGTACCGTTCCTTGGAGACCAGGCTTGTTGGTAGAGCTCTTTTATTTGGTGTGGTGTTTGTTCCCACCCTCTGTGAGCCTCTGGGGGTTGGAAACTCTGAGGATAGGTGATACCCTCACATGCTTAGAGCTGCCCTGGAGGACTCTGCTGAACAGCTGCCCCATGGAGAAGAGGAAGCCTTCCCTTCACACCTGAACAGAAAGGGAAGCTGACTTTTGGGAAGCAATTCCTTTAAGTTGCTGGAGAACCATTTAAGCTGTGGTTGCATTTGCAGCCCAGAAAGCCAGCTTTGCCCTGGGCTGCATCCGAAGTAGTGTGGCCAGCAGGTCGAGGGATTCTGCTCCTCTGCTCTGTGAGACCCCAGCTGCAGTGCTGTGCCAGGCTGTGGAGTTCCCTGTTGAGGAATCCCTTCAGTGCAGGTAGCTTGGGGTGCAGCTGTGGTAGGAGCTGCAGAGTGAGCTCTGGGTGGGAGCCCCGGGCAAGAGGCAGTGAGGAGCCAAGCCTTTGCATAACAGAGGGCTCAGGGACCTGTGGCCCATCCAGGTGACAGGACACTCAGAGACACAACAGGAGCCAAAGACTCAGGAGGAAGAGCTGAGCCTTCTGCACCCTCAGGCTGTGAGGATACAAAAGATCAGGGGTCCTTTGTTCGAGTCCTTTGCCTCCTTGGAGGCACGAGCTTGTTCTGTATAATTGCATTGTGATTAAATCGGTTTATGGAATGAGACGCTGAGGCCGTGCTCTGGGAAATCCAGGGTCAGGCTGATGAGGAAGGCTGGTCTGACTGTGTGGGTGGGGTGTGTGGGGGCCATGTGGGCACCTTTCAGGTCACTGTGGCCACTGTTGTGGAGGGGCTTCGGTCCCAGCAGTGAAAGACTGGGAGTGACTGCCAGGGTCTGGTGAATGGCCAGACTGGGAAGCTTCCTTAGCATCCCCAGCTCAGGAAGGACATGGACCTTCTTGAGTGAGTCCAGAGAAAGGGCATGAAGCTGATTAGAGGGATTGAGCACCTCTCCTGTGAGGAAAGGCTGAGAGAACTGGGATTGTTCAGCCTGGAGAAGAGAAGACCTTCTCCAAAGGAGAGCTTGTGACTTTTCCATACCTGAAGGGATCCTAAAAGAAAGATGGGAACAAAAATTTTAGCAGGGCCTGTTGTGACAAGAGAAGGGACAATAGTTTTAAAATGAAGGAGGGTCAGTTTAAATGAGATATGAGAGATAAATTTTATACTATGAGAGTAGTGAGGTGCTGAACATGATGCCCAGGGAGGTGGTGGGTGCCCCACTCTGCCTGACACTCAAGGTCTGGCTGGACAGAGCTCTGAGAAACCTGATCTAGTTGTGGATGTCCCTGTTCATTGCTGCAGGGGTTGAACTAGATGACCTTCCAACTCAAACTATTATATCATTCTAAATTACAGTGATGTTTGGAAAGGGAGATTCTGGTCATGTCTACTGTAAGGTAATGCTGCAGCTAGAGGAGGGGGAAGGAAATCCTAGATGGCAATGAATGGCTGGCCAGGCTACCTCTTTTGTGATGATAGGTTTTTTAGAATCTCATGTGCCTTGATGCCATTTTAAAGAGCTTAGATTCTACAAGATGCTGTTCTGTAAAAAGTAGTCCAGTAAGGGAACAGCTGACTGACTGGCTGGTAGGTCCATGTGCTCATCCCAGCTAGTAGGAGAAGCTATTACAAAGGTTAAAAAACATTAACCCAAGTAGAAACACAATAAATTTGGAAGCATGTGGTGTTCTCAGTGGTGCTGAGAAACTGGGCTGGTTTAAGAGAGCAGCCTGCTGCTAATGTGGAATCCTGTATGTATTTCACAAGCTTGCTTCAGGACATGAGGCACTGGTTCATAGATAAGGAACAGAGGTAGATTGGAAAGAGGCTGAACTAAAATAAAATTTTCTAGCTTTAAATATGAAGGCTAATTGCATATTTTTGCATCTTTATACATAATTTAAAGGTAAGAGGGTATTAATGCAGTAATGACATGGTGATACTAATTGCAGAAAGCCTCAATGATGTATTATGCTGAAAGGAATTCCCTACACTCACTCACAAGAGGTGACTGGGACTTACCTTGATACCTTAAGTCTAGATGATTCCCATGAATTTATTTTCTGTTCAGCTGTTTCCAATAGTTAGGTTGTCAAGTGTCTATCCCCTTGGCTAATCACCAAGGTTGCATGTGGCGAATCATTAGTTTTCTTTCTCCAGCTGTGATAATTGGTCTGTTCTTTTGGTTTGCTTTTCAAAGTCACTGCCATAGCACTAACCCATGGCTTTGTCCATATAATGGATAGAAAACACTTCAAGTAAAATCTGATATATTGTATGTTACTGCACAGCCTTGGCAGATGTTCACTAATCACTTTCCAAAATGTTTCTTGAACTTATCCAAATGTTACAAAAAAAAAAATCTTGCTGAATTGTTCTCTGGACCATTTGTTGTGGCCCTGGTTGACTTTCATCTATACTTTTTAACAAAGGAAGGAAAAAGAGGAATTGTATGTAGAATGAAGCAGTAAATGTCATTCTCTTTTTATCCCTTATGTTTATAGACTTAGGAGAGTTCAAAGAACACAACTCGTCTCCAATCCTCTTGTTGCCCTATAACATTTTAGTGGTCATTTGACTTTCTTTTGACAAAAGTAATAGGTCTGTCCTTGGTCCTTCATCAAAACTTTTGTATTACGAAGTCCATGACAGAATGACTTAAATAATGTTGATATTTTGATGTGGTAAAGACTACTTTCATTTTCAATGAAGACAAAAGAGACAAGGGAAGCTCTTCTAGGGATAGAGCCCTACCTTTGCAGGCATCACAAATAAATAATACCTAAGGTAACCTGTAGTGCTAGATAAAATGCTGACAATAAAATTCTAATGCCAGGCTAAGCAGCAGTTAAAGATATGGGAGTGATTAGATAGACAGCAGGGGCTTTTTTTTCTATTATGGACATGCCTGTTGTTTATTAGAACTGGCAACTCTGAAGCTATGAAATACTTTGCTTAGGATTATCTCTTGGCTAAGATTTGATAGAATGGGGCAAGTAGAATCATACAATAATTTATGTCTACGAAATCGAAGGCAAAAGTTCACGATCTTAGCCTATGTGGTGACCCCATGTGTGAAAGTTTCCATGTGTGTAGATCCCTGATCTGCCAGGCACAAAGCAGATGTTTGGAGAAGCAAAGTGCACACACAAATAGTTCCTGTGTGCTGTGATTAGGTGTTTAAGTTGCCTGGAGCTAGCCAACTATCTGAATGGCTAATCTTAGGGAGGTAGAGTAAAAACTAATTGCAGCTGAATTTGATGTCCTTCTGGTTTATATGATAAAATTATGATTTTTTTTTTTTTTTGGACACAATCCCTGTAGGCTGAAGAATTTAAAGGTGTGATGAAACATTTTTTTCCCATATATTCGTAACTATGTATGTTTGCAATATTGAAAGGGTTTTTTGCCTGGAGACTTCTATGCCTGAAGAGGATAAAATTATCTTCAGGGTATTTTGGAATAAGAGAAACCTCTGTCAGTAAAAGATAGAAAAATATAAAACTTTTGAGAGAGACTGCTTATATTATAGCCAGTTTTGTGCAAAACAGGGTTTACAGGCCTGAATCGCAGTTTTAGTTGTCAGCTGTTTAATTAAAAGAATGATTTCTGAAGTAGGCTTGTGCTTGCATTCTTACTTTAATTATAGCCTTATTTTGTCTGCCTAGGTGGTGTAAAATTTTTTAAAAACTAAGCTACTGTAAGTTAATCACAAGCTTAGACATCAATGTCCCATAGAGCTTCACAGAATCAAGGAATAGTTGAGGTTGGAAGGGACCTCTGGAGATCATTTAGTCCAACCTTCTTGCTTAAAGCAGGTCAATAAGATCAGGTTTATCAAGACACTGCCCAACTGGATTTTAAATACAATGAAGGATGGAGGCTCTACAACCTCTCTGGGCAGCCTACTCCAGTGGTTGACCACCACCAAAGTTGTTCTTGTTTATTTTAAGTGGGTCTTCTGGTATTTCATTTTGTTCCCTCTGCATCTTCTCTGCCTACTCCATACCTCTGAAGAGAATCCATCTTTATTTTCTTTTTCCCTCCTCTTCAGGTAGTTATGCACAGTGATATGGTGGGCTGACCCAACCAGCTTCCAGGTGCTCACCAAGCCACTCCATCATTCACCTCCTCAGCTGGGCAGGGGAGAAAAAGGTATAATGAAAGGCTCATGGGTTGAGATAAGGACAAGGAGAGATCACTCACCAGTTACCATCCTGAGCAAAACAGACTTGGGGAAATGAACTTAATTACCAATCAGGTAGGAGCAGGATAAGAAAAAATAAAACCATATCATAGAATACCTTCCCTGCACCCTTTGATTCTTCCTGGACTTAACTTTACTCCCAATTTCTCTTCCTCCACCCCCACGGTGGTGCAGGGGAACAGGGAATGGGGCTGCAGTCAGATCATCACATGTCTCTGCTGCTCCTTTCTCCTCAGGGAAGGAGGAGCATTCCTCACACTCCTCCACTGCTCCAGTGTAGACTCCCTTCTATGTGGCGCAACCCTTCAGGAAAAAGGCTGTTCCAGTGTTGGTCCCCCATGGGATCACAAGTTTTGCCAACAAACCTGGTTCAGCAAGGGGTTCTCACAGGGTCACAGCCTCATTTGGAAATCTCCCGGCTGGAGTGTGTGGTTCCCCATGGGCTAGGAGAGAAATACATTTTCTTAATCAACTTAATTTACTAAGAAAACTTCAGTCTTATTTCCTGACCTACCTTTATTAGTTATGTATGGAGGTAACTCTTACATCTCATCATCTGCCTGATACTTGCAGCTTCTCTAGTGTGTTCAATTTTCTCATAAGTACAAGTTGCTTTATTTTCCTGAATGCTCTCTTTCTGGCTATTTCTTTTTAAGCTTATATATCCTATATATAAGCCATCTAGATAAAAATCTGCATCCTGAATACTGTTACTGTGGGAAGTTGTGCATTTTGCTGTGATACTTGGTGGAAAAAGTACAGAATGTTCAACCAGGCCAGTAAATAAAATCAAAGCGTGCCAAGTATTTCCTTTAGGAAAGTTTATCTTAAAGCCTTTATAACACATAATTAGGCTATTGCAGCAACCCATGCAGTTTCCTAATGCAGTTATGAGAAAGCTGTTTGGTTAATTGCTAGTGATTGTCCCGATATCCTATTGGAATCTCCCGAGTTGAAATGTAATTAAATGTAGAGAATCTCTGTTTCTAGACAAAAATATTTGACTTGAGTGTCTTATTGAAGATGTGGTTTGCAGAAGAACTTACCTTCTCCTATCCCTATAGGAACTGTATATTCTTTTTGAATTAAATACTCAATAGAGGAGATGTGGCCATATTACCAGGGCTGTCTGAGTTCAAGAAGCATTTGAACAACACTCTCAGGCATATGGTGTGATTCTTGGGGTGTCCTGTGCAGGGCCAGGAGTTGGAGAGTTGGACTTGATCATTCTTATGGGTGGGTCCCTTTCAACTCAGTATATTCCATGATTCTGTGATTCTATGACTACAATGCCCCTGGCAAAAGAATCAAATATGAGGGGTGTAAAATTGCTTTCCTGTACACTCTAAGATCCTACTGAGATAAATGGTATCTTTTCCTAGAGAATACATTTGGAAGGAAAAATTGTCTATAGCCTCTTGTAGGTCTCTGCATTTAGGCAAAGAAGAGTGATAGCATCACTCTATTTGGATAAAGTAACTCAATCCATAGTATAGTACCTATTACCAAGGGTTCATATCCAGCCAGCACAAGTTTAGGAAAGGTAGGTCCTGTTAGACGAGATGGGCTTCTTTTATGACCAGTTACCCACCCAGTGAATGAGGAAAAGGCTGTGGATGTTGCCTATCTGGACTTCAGCAAAGGCATCAGTACTGCTTCCACAGCATTCTGCTGTAGAACCCATGGCTTGGACAGGTGCACTCTTCACTGGGGTCAAAAATTGGTTGAATGGCTGAGCCCAGAGAGTCACAGGAAATAGAGTTACATCCAATTAGTGGCCAGTCACCAGTGGTGTTCCCCAGGGATCAGTATTTGGGCCAGCCCTGTTCAATATGTTTATTGATGATCTGGATGAGATGATAGAGTTGCACCCTCAGTAAATTTGCAGATAATGCCAAGGTGGGAAGGAATGTTGATTTGCTAGAGGATAGAAAGGCTCTGCTCAAGGATCTGGACAGGCTGGATCGATGTGCTGAGGCCAGTTATATGAGGTTCAGCAGGGTCAACACCAGAGAGACAAGTTATTTCAATACCCTATGGTATTTAAATTATAACCCAACCCCAAACGCCAGTAGGGAGTGACTCCACTTCATAAACCATATCACCTCTGCCCTTATATCACAATGTGCATGTTCTTTTGAGCTTTCTGTTCAAGTCTTTCAACACCTACCCTTGTATCCTGACTGATAGACTTAAGATTCTGTTGGTAGTACTACAGATGGGTAAAACAGCTAAAATTTCTTCTATGAAGAGTAGTAAGAGGAGACCTATATTACCTCTCAGCTCTTCTACACCACTAGAAATGATATTTCCATATTTGTGGGGTTTTACTTGGGCAGTTTCTCTTCTATAGGGTCATCTTATTTCTTCCTATAGTTACTTACCCGATCATGTTGGATTCCAGAAACTGGATGCCAGTTTCCAGGCCTAGGGCTGGAGGAAGTTCTGAGGCCTCATGTGCTTGTGATAGTGGTTGACTTGTGGGGTGTGTGCTGTGTTTGAGGCACTGAATTGCTAGCTGAGGGAGGAGAAGAGTAGGGGAGACACAGTGACAGGGTCTCCACAGAGTGCAGAGGTGAAGCCCAAACCACACAATATAAAGAAGGTGGACACCAGGCTTGAAGGATAGTGGTGGGTAGTGACTGCCAAGAAGGGAGAGGCTGGAAGCTTTTGGCTTAGCAGAAGGAGAAGGTTCTTTCTTGTCTTTGATCTGCATGTACAAAATGGGTACTGTGCTGCACTAGCCAATGTACGAGTACAAACTGCATTGAGTCAAAGACCAGAGCCAGCTGGTCCTGAACAGAGCACTGGTACCAAGGGGAAGTGGTGGGTGTTAGTGGTTGGAGATTCATTTTTACATTGGATAGAAGCACCGAGCTGCCAGTCAGACATGCTGTAACTAGAGGTTTGTAGCTTGCTGGGGCCCAGATCTAGGGTGTTTTGGATGACTGCTAGAATTGATTTGTCCTTCAGAGTGCTACCTTTCATTGATGGCCTGCAGGACATTAATGATGCTACCAAGTGACAACTAGGACAAATTAAGAGGGACTGTGAAGCTCTGAAGGCAAAGGTGAAGGATGTCAGAGTTCAGGTTGTCTTGTCCTCAGCCTCACGGGTGAAAGGGAAAACTTGTGTAGGAATTAATGCCTCTTGGAAATTACCAAATGATGGTGTGGCTGGAGTTGTACAAGGTGCTTTGCCTTTTGTGACTATGTTTACCTTTTCAAGGAATGGCAGATGGGTTCCCTCTGACAAAATCACATGAAACTACCCTTAGCTATGGACTTGACAACATAGTGTTAAACCAGACATGGGGTGACAGTAGTTTAATGACAGAGAAAGAACAGAAGCCAGGGGTGGCAAATACATGGAACCATGGAACAAGAGAGCTCCCAGGAAAAGTGAGAATATTCACAAGAGACCAAGCCCGAGCATTTGCACGAGTTTAGGCAAAGTGCACAAACGAGACAGGAGCTCAGTATGTTGGTGCAGGGCTGTGATGACTCTGGAGTAACTGAGACACTGGAACAGACCGTGTACTGCCTATAGGCTGTCTGGGAAGGATGGTTTGGAAGGGAAGGAGTGGTAATTGCTTTCAATGAAGGAGTGCTCCAAAAACCACATGTGAGAGTCTGGAGTAAAAGATGTGTCAGTCTGGGACACAGACTTCTACCTGACTGCCATTGGGTATTGACCCTTCAGGATGAAAACCAGACAAGTTTTTATCCTTTGCTAATAACTAGATGCTTTAACTGCCAAACCTAATAATGGCAGTAAGGCTTGTCGACCACAGCAATAACATTGTTGCTTATGAAAACACAGACCCTCATGTGCCTCAGGTGCCACATTTAGATTCTTAACTGTGTTGTACTTTCCATTTATATCTTGCCCATGTCTGGCACTCTGAAGTGTCATGAGGAGACTCCAGCTGTAGGGTTGGGATTGAAGTGCTGTGTCAGCAACACTTCTTGTGGGTTATCTAAAATAGATATATTCTGATTTCACACCTTCTTGGTTATGTCTCTTTGTGAAGCAGAAAAGTGTTAATGCAGCAGAGTCCAGTTGCCAACTCAGTGTAGGAGTTGAAATGGGATCAGAAGTCTCTTGGTTACTTCCCCTCTTTTCATTCCTACAGAGCTAGTATAGGTGAATCTGCTTTCTGAGCTGGTGCTGGTAAAGTACAGCTGGCTCTTAATGAATAGAGGTCATAGTGCCAAAAAGCCATCCTGCTTCACATTAGGTTTTTTTCCCACTCCTGGAAAAAGGAGGAAATTTCCAAGCAGAAGGAATATTTGCAGAATGTTTTGTAGTTTATGTTATACCTTCCTTTCTGGAATATTTTAAACATGTGTCTAGCAGGTGCAGACATTAAATCAAAGGGTAAAAATTTAAAGAAAATCTCTAGTAACTAGTAAATATGTATTTCAGTTTACTTAACACCTGCTCAAATCTCTGACAGCTGAAATCAGAATGCCTATTAGGACAAGATGTAATTTTCATGTCTTTCTCAGCTGAGGTTTGTTGTAGAAATGGGACCAACTATTCAGTCTTTCTTCAATCTCTCTTGCTTTTAAAGACCCACAGCTTACTACTATAGGTAGGAGAAATCAAGTACTGGGATATATTCTTCTGGGAAAAACCCATAGTAGATTAATCTGGTATAGGATGCTGAGGGCTTTTCTGAGGAATTCTTTTTTAAAAACCCAATTTGCTACAGTCCTGCCACCAAAGTCGAGGTGAAAATATCTCTGAGTAAGTTCAGTTATTTGCATAGTCTGCTAGAATGGAAAATTAGTAAGTTTTATAAACAGTAAAAATATGAGAAAAGCATCAGCTTTTACTATGCTATTTGCTAGCATGCTTTTCTGTTTTTATAGGTGGCTGTGTATGTTGGTCTTGCCTTTGGAGCATTTTGTATTCAAATAAAATTAGTCTTGAATTACAAAAAAGCTATAATATTGTATAACATAAATTGGCTTCTACAGCCACTGTGGCTAAGAGTTTTAAGGTTCTCTTTGCTTCCTGACTTGCTGATGTATAATTCCAACCTGCTAATGCTTATTTCACTTTAGACTTGCACTCAAATTTCATATCCTATTACGAAAATATGTTATAAAATATTCTGAATTGTTTTCTAAATGAACAGAATTGGCAGGAATTTTACAACTGAATGAGGGCTTGAAAGTCTAGTTAATTAGGAAGATCTTGCCCTGCTAATTAAGTCTCTATTTTTAAAGTTATTCTCAACAGAAATTTTTCTCTTGTGTCTTTGATGTTGCCTCTTAAAGAGAAGATCTGCAACCCTCTGGAAGGTGGGAGGATGGTTTACCTTGCAAATACGTGCTGGAATCAAAACTGCTGAATTAATAGTTATGTTACTATGTTGAAAAAGTTATCAGTGGAGAGACTACTTTATTCCACAAAGCCAATAGTTGAGGGTATTTAGACAAGACTTGCAGCTGATTTTAGAAAACAAGCAAACTACTTTTTTGTCCTTTTCTTTTTAGGAATTTATTTTACCAGTGAAAGACTTGCAAGAAAACTTTTTCAATAACTTTCTTTTGTATGAAACATTTTGGTATGAAGCAAAAGTCAAGAAGTTTACTTTCTCTGTAGTCACAAGCCTTGTAAGTCTACTTCTTAAAAGGTATAAATACGATTCCAAGTATATCCTAAGACAGTTCTCCCACAAAAGATGTGAGAAAATACTGCTAAAAATGATGCCAAAGTTTTACTGGTCTAACAGTAAAGAACTAAAAGCATTATAAAACTGAAGACTGTTTCCTTACAGTAATGATAAAGTAATTTAAAAGTTGCAGACCACAATTGCAGCCATATGACTGCCATTCATTATTTGCCTTAAACAGGAATTTAGCAAACTATAAACAAGTCTGCACCATTGATTGCATGCATACTTGGCACCTCTGTAATTTGCATTGTATATTGCATATTTCTGTAACTTCCATAATTACCACAACTGGAACTTACATTTTATTTTAGAGGGCATGAATATTGGTGGTAAATAGGTATAGTTGACTTTATATGTATAATCGTAATTTTAAGCATATGTATTATTTTGCACATGACTGTGGTTGTTAATCCAGACCACTCAGTAATGTGATTTACTGTTTAGTATATTTTCCTGAATTCTTGTTCCAAGGTGGACTTGTAGGAAACTTGTTTAGCAAGGCACTGAGGGGCTAAGGAAGCTGAACATCCACGGTTTAATTTTGTCTCTCTGTAATTATGAAATCTGATGGAACCAACAGATTCTTCCTGGTGGTGGTAAAGAGTCAGTGTGGGGAAGCTGATTTATTTTTGTCCTGTGGACTCTGAAATGAGGCTATTGAAGCACCAGAAGACTGAGTGGTGCAGCCAATTATTATCTCAGGAAGGAACACTTAGAGGAAACTCAAGGTGGTGCTTTTAAGGACACCAACTTAAACAGTAAGAAGTTAAGGTGGACAGCAGCAATGATTAAGGTGAAGTCTCCTCTGTCTGGGGGGTGGGGGAATGAGAGAAATCTCATGGGTGGAGAAATAAGATGCTTTTCAAATATCTTCTACTGTGTTCAATAAATCTGAACTTTCTGATGTCCGAGGACTGAAGTCTGTCTCAGTGTCCCTGAAATAAAACTGCACAATCTTCTTTTAAATTTGGTTTGTGGTGTATTGTTGTTGTTATTTGTGAGGCTTTTGTTTAGTTTTTTTTCCCCCCAGATCCTCAGTGAAATGCTCCTTTTGAACTTTTAAGAGGTGGAAAGCTGCCAAATTGTGTATTGCCCAGAGACTACCACCAGATAGCAGTGTTGTTTCTGTGCTTAATGAGGCAGGAATTGATCTTTAGCGAAGTATCAGCCTTGTATTAAAGGAAGGCTAATGGAATTGACTTCCTGCTTGATAAAGGCTGGTATGTCTTCAGCTCACGTATCTTATTAGAGCAATTAAATTTAAGTTTAAAAAAATTCCTGGAAATTGTTTTAACTGATTTTGATGTTGAAATCAAATATATGGTGTCAGGTGATACCATGACAAGTTTGGGTTCATTTGATATCCTTTCTATAGCAATATTGCACCTCTATAATAGCATGAGGTGTGTGCACAATAAATGAAAAACCAAACCACTCTGCACAGTTCAGTCTATATTTCACAAATGTAACTTCAGTTTTGAATTAAATAGCCATTTCTTCTACCCTCAGCCTAAGCATTTGTCTGGTTGTCAGGGTTGGCACTCGACATTGGAGTGTGACTTCTAAGAATTTTTATGTCTGCAGGGTGCAAGAGTCATAACCTGTGAACTGTTCATAATTTTTTAATAGTGCAGTTTTTGACTGCATATTGCAAAATTAACTGTGATGTCACCTTGCCAAAGACTAATGCAGAAGTTCCAAGAGTGAATAAAGGAGCTGAAATATTACTGGCTATGCAGTTATCTTTGGACAGTCTCCAGGCTGAAGATGTTTTTTCATTGTAAACTACTAGAGGTCTCAGTGTGAGACTATTTCTTTGGACCCACCACAGGGACCCCATGAGTGCCAAACCTAGAGGGGGAGGAAAATTATTGTCAAATACTCAAGGAAACCCAGCAAGTGTGGTCTCATCACCACATAAATCCTCACGTAAGTCAGTTTTGCTGCATGGTTTCTTTGTTAAGCCCTCTCTGTAAAGCTACAGTGTCAAAAATTTGAAGTCAGAACAAAAATGTATGAAAGACTGCCTTGGGCAAGTGGATTTCAACTCTGAGTGCAAGTGCAGTACATCCTTGTTCAAACAGATGAACACTGTATAATTAACTTCATTATTTTCTCATTTAAGAATAGCTGCTTTACTCCTGGTTATTCAAAGTGTGATGTATTAGCATGCAGGTTGTTCATCAGTAGCTACTGGCACTAAAATGCCATTGTTGCATGCAAGTAGAAAGAGGGCCAAATGATTGATGAAGTGTTTTGTTTTATATGTGCTCCAAGGATCGGAACCTCTGAAATACTGCCTGTATCACCAATGTAAACAAAATATTCCTTCCAAGGAATTGACTTAAAGATGATGAGTGGATATCTTACAGTGGCCAGCAGGTGCTTACTGTCTTGTCCTTGAGAATACCGAGAAGTACAAAAAACCCTCTTCCCCAGTCCAATTTCAGACTGAGTTTTGATAGTTCTGCCTTATCTCTTAATGTGCCACCTATGACCTTTCCAAAGCACCAATTTCTTTGACCAGATTGGGGAAGTCCAGAGTCATGCTCTAGAAGGTATAGAATACACGTTTGAATGTATTCTTTTAAATAAAATAGCTTTTTAACTATTTCCCCCCCCAACTCGTATCTTTGCCCTTAGCAAATGCAGTTTTCTCAGTGTATCATTCTGAGATATTGTGTGCATACTGCATGTTGAACTAAATTTGTCAATCTTTCAGCCAGTGCATTACTATTGAATTACAGAGAATTACTATTGAGATGAAAGTGTGCATATAGAAAACTCTTCACTTGGGCTAGTACAATCCTCTCACTTCTTCTTGCTCTCTTCAAGTCTTTCTCATCTATCTTGGAAAATAAGAAGAGAAAAACTGTTATGACAGCAGTAGTTAGCTTAAGATTTGTATTTGCAAGCAGTTTCAAGGGATGCCTTGCTCTTTTACTGTTACTGGGCAAAGCTATACTTTCTCCAGCGTGGTGTGAGAGTGACTTTGCAGAAGAAAGGGAAAGAGGGATAACGAATGCTATGCTGAAGTTCTTGCCAATTATGTGATGGCCTCTTCATTGGGAAGAGAATTTTACTCGTCTAAAAATTAGGACAAGTACATTGCAGCAAAGGGAATCCAGTATGGTATCTCTCAAAATATCTGCCAAATCTCATTGCAGAAAAGTTAAGGAAAGAAAGCACTCGGAGAAAGGCGCTGTTAGTGCTCTGTGCAAAATCTTTTCTAACTGACCTAAAAGTGAAGAAACCAGCAGCCATAAAATCTGTAAGGCTGCTAACACAGTAGGAACTACAGGAGCACTCAATTTAAAAAGGGGACAACAGAAGAACATTCTGTAGTAGATGGCAACCTCCTATTTTTCTCTTGAAATGAAAAAATGAGAACCTTGGTAGGCTGGTGCAGAGAGCTTGTTGGTGCAACTTGGACATGGAGTAATTTGCCTTAATACTTAAAAACGTCTCAACTTCCTACTCCTCTGCCCCAAATAATCCAACCCACTCTGCTAAGAAAATCCCAAAAACCCAACACCATAGTCACTGCTGTGATCATAATTGCGTAACTTCTTGCTTAGACACCTGCCTGCTGGTTTGAGACAGTGATGCTGTGTCCCTCTGGACCACAGCAAACTGTACATTATCCTGTCCAGGTCCATGGAAGCCTTTTGGTGACTCTCAGATATGGCTTGTATATTCCTTGCTTTTTGACTGTAACACAGGCTCCTTTGGTAAAGTCTCACTTTCTGCTTCTCTTCTCCTAAATACCCCCTTCCCTAGATGTCTGGAAACTTCCCTTGTCCAAAAGAATTGGACCATAAAAACCTCATATCAGCTCCTAGATTTAGAAAACAGCCTCTGAAGCTTCTGGATCTTCTAAAGTATTACAGCCAAGTAATTGCTGGCTGGTAACCAGTTGTGTTTGAAGCAGCAATGTGGCTGGCACAAGTTTAACAAAAGTTTGCTAGATCTTTAATGATGAGAGAATGAGTCTGATCTTGATAATTATTAGCTGGTGAAGATCTTAAAGCTTAAAGCCTCTGAACAGAACAGAGAGCAGATGTTTTTGTTGGCTTGTACAATGCCTGGTGAGATGCAGCGTTCTGCTGTGCTGGGAGTCAGTGAACAGACATGGTGATTCATTTGAGTCCTGAGGAGCTTCTGTTACTTTTAGGCTCTCAAGATCAATTAAAGGTGACTTATTAGCCAAAAAGTAAGTACACATACATAGTAGAAAAAAGATATGGTAGGGTGCAGCAACTGGAAACTAAAGCCATACTACTGCAGACAGAAAAGGCTCTCTTTAGCAGTGGAAGAAATTAACCTTTGGAAAAAGTGATGAAAGGGTACTGGTGACTTCCATACCAACAGAGCTGTTCATTCAAGGCTGCTCGTCTTTCAGACAGGATTTTTCTGATTTTCAAGAATAAGCCTGATGTCCCATATTTAGACATTTTGTTGGACTGGCCTTCTCTAGGCTTAATGCATGAGCACTAACATCTTAAGTCTCTGCTCTGTACATCAGCTTCAGTTCTGCTTTTGATTCTCTTAATGTTGCTCATGGCCCCTGAGCACGGTGCTGATGGAGAAAATTGGCCTACCATTTCTAAACTTTATGGTACTTGTTGAATTTTGAACTGACATTTGACATTCCCAAAGCAAAATTTGGAAAGGTGTGCTTTTTCCCCCTACAACATAGATTCTATATTTGTTGGCGTCAAACACAATTGGAGGCAAACTGCTGAAGCCAATGCTTGCTTGTTGTATTTTTGATGAGGAAAATGATGACTGTCTTAGGGGCTGGGATCAGGATATCATATGTTTTTAAAAGACCTTTAATTAGTAAAGTGGTAAAAATGGTCTGAGAAGAGAAAGCTTGAATGGTGAAAGAAATTTTTTAGTGAGACCAGTGATTTAAAACAAACTATCTTTGGAAACAAAACTTATACAAGGGGTTTGCATTGGTTTTTTGCAGCTGACAGGATGGTTTCTTTGTCCCTCTTGGAGATTTCACCTTCTTTTCCATTTCCCTCCCACTCTTCCAACTCACACACATCTTTGCTTGGTTTTACTGGTGTTTATCCATTAGCCAGTTTGTGTAATACTGCACACAAGCATTTCTTGCAGAAGGTAGCTGAAGGTATGGCTGCTGTCATTTGCATTTTTGAGGATTGTTTCCAGTCTTTACTACAAAAGACATCCCTGTTATGACAATGATGGATGGGAATATTTAAGAAATTACATTGTAAAAACGGGAATTTATTATGTACAAGTGACAGTAATGGTCTTCTCTGGCCTCCAGGTATTTCTCGAAAATTATGAAAAGTAGAAGCAGTTTTCTTGAAACTACTGGGTTGTGATACTTTTGGCTGAAAATCTAGAAGTGGTTTGGCCTTGAAAAATATTAAAAGTTGAAAGCAGAACTGATGGAAATCAAGATTAACCTTCCAGTTTGGCTTGCCTAAATTTGTAATACTAGCAAATTTTTTCATGATCATTCTTAAACTAAATGGAGCCTCTGCATTATCTGTGGGTAAGTGCTTTTCTTTCTTCTGAAACATAATTTTAGGCTGGACTGAGTTGAAATTGGCATCATTCCCTGTGCTCCCCATGATATCAAAGTGCACCATATATTTTAACTTTTTAGTAGCTTCTGCCAATGAAAACATAAGTTATAATTAATAGTCTCAGCAGTTTTGCTGCCAAGGGCTCCTGGCCACAATTCTTAGTTTGTTTTATGCTGCAGATGCCTACTTCTGAACCTTGTTAACAATTTTTTTCCTTGCCAACGTGCCAATGATTAAAGGCTGCTGCTGGCCAAAGAACTAGCCCTACTCAAAAAAAAAAAAAAAAAAAATAGCATGGCTATGAAAGAGTTAATTTGATTCTGAAAAAATATTTTTGAGATAGCAAAACAGGAGCTAAGTACAGAAAAGGAGCTAACATCCTTGTTGAGGTTAAAGCACCATCTCACATATCAGTCAATTAATTTTTCTAAAATAGTTTTTTCTATAGTGTTCAGTATCACAGATGGAATATGTTCTGATGCTGAAAAATGACTCTACACAATAAATGTAAGGGTTAGTAGGTTGAGGTCTTATCTCTTTGCTCTCAGGAGCATCATGTAATTAATTGCCCTAATAATCTCAGCCCTATAAGACTAGTAAAATTTCTTCCAAAGTGATATGATACTTTAAAATTATTCAGGTATATATGTGTTTCTAAATATATGATCTGATTTCTGACTGTAGAGGTACTTTGAGAAGTGAACTCTAACACAAGACCTTTAAGAAAAGGTAATTTTTCTTGCCAAAAAATTAGGTCTGGTCTCCCTGGAATTTTTTCATTCTCTGTTTGTGGGGTTAGACCACACAGAATGGTTTTATATTATTGACAACTAAAATTGGCTAACGAACTTGATTTTGCTGAATTTGATGTTAGACAAGTGTTTTCATATCCTGTAGAAGTGTTTAAGTTTTTTCCCCCTGCATTGCCTTCAAGGTAGTCTTGCTAATGTAACATAAGCTGGATATCGGTGTAGCAAGACTCTGATGTCTTGTTCAGCCCTTTGCTTTTCTCCCAAAGAAGCTTTTATTCTGCTTATATCATTTTTTGTGACTGAGCCTTCTGTGGAAAGTGCAGTGTGAGTGGTTCAAACACTGTAGCTGATCAGATGCTGTTTATGTAGGGCATCTGATTAATGAGCACATGTCTGAGTGGGATTAATTCTGTAATAAGTGCCTCACACAGGCACAAATCTAAGGAATGGATCCAGGCCATCTTACTCTATCATCTTATTCTGTAGTGCTTAGTGACTGAGCTGAGTGAAATTTCAAGTGGAAACCTCAGAGTTGAAAAACCTGTGTGTAACTGATGTCTTTTCTAGTATTGTCATTTCTATACTTTTCTCTACTTTTTCAGAACAATAATAATTTGAAAAGAGCTAATTAAATGTTTTAGTGATATTTATTTAGTGCAGCATTTTGTGAGTACTTGAGATGTCCCAGCAGACAGTGGCTAAATGTGTCTGAAATTTAGCTTTGTCTCATTTTCAAACGTGTCTTTTTGTTCACCTGGTAATGCACTACTATTTTAGTATCTAAATGTTCCTCGTACACATTTTGTATTTATTATACTCCTCTATATTAGGTCAGCCTTATCAATAGAAGATCTGAAGTGCTCATGTAATTAAGGAATCTCTCTTTGCTTCAGTCTTTTAATAAATTCTATAATAGGCTTAGCTCTTAGGAGGGTGGTGTTTCCTATTTTTAGAAGCACTGCTGTATTTGATGAGTAATAGGACTGTCATCTTAGCTATTTCTTTAAATCTTGTATTTAAAGGGGGAAAAATCTTCATAGAAATAAACTTCCCAGATTAGAGTATGTTAAATGTTCTAAACTGAACTTCCGCTGCAAGGACAAGTTTGCATCTAACTTGTATCTCAGAAGTAATTTTTGCTGTATCAGAGGTGTTGGTTTGAGTGCTTGGCAAGACAGCCTGAGGGTCAATGGCTTATTCTTGTCACTACCATACAATTGAATCACAGGAGTCTCTTGCTTAGCAACCAAATGGAATGTGAATTAAACAAACATTCCTGATTTGCTGTGACACCAAGAGGACCAGCCGTACTGCTATGATGATTCCATCAGCAAGGCATTCCATCTGTCCTGAGAAGTAACAGATGAGCTGTGGAACAGCTGGCCAGCTGCAAAGACATGGTTTGTAAAACATGATTATCTTGGTCTGTTATGATTCGTAAAGCTTGAGGATAGTGATTGCTTACAACTTTGGCAACATTCTCTCCATGCTTGCGCTCCCCACTGGACTTGCACCAGAGGAGAACCAAGAACTAGTGAGATTAGAGGGGCTGAAGCTGCCAGTGCTATGTTTGACCTCCTATCTTAGCATGCTTGTGCTGGTTCAGGTACAATAGCAGTAAAACTGGTGTAGAGAGCCTGCACTGAAACCTGAACCTTCCAGGTGGAAGGTAAATCCCCTCTATGCTGCAGTGTATTTCCAAGTGTGGGAACTCTGTGAGGAATAGTTTTGTGTGGGTCCATTTTGGTCCATTTTATTATTATTGTCATTAAGTATATGTTTCTTCCTCTAAGTAAGAATTAAAGTCGACATTGCTGCAAATGGAATGGTGTTTGTGCTATGACATGAGTGTAAGCTATGGGAGGACAGTAGGATGTAGATTACCTCCTGGAGTTAAATTAGGCTTGAAAACATAACTAGAGAAGAAATCTTGATAGAAGAATTGAGAGATTCCCACTCTTAATTATCCTCAAATGGATCCTATCTCTAGCTGCTGCAGGAAGAGCCTCTGCTTTGAAGGTCAGCCTTCCCCAGTGAAGGCTTTCAAGAGGCAGCTCTTGGCCTCTGTGGAAGCTATGGAAGATGCTTCAGGACTGCTGAGCAGTGGAACAGAAAGTCCTCCTGTCAGTATCAAGAACAAGTGAACAAAAAACTGCTTATTTTTCCTATCGTAATTTGACCAGTAAGAAGCAAGTTTTGAGATTTTGACAGCTTTTCATTGCTAGAATATTATTTTGATCAAATAAGCAGTAAGAAATAAAGGGGTTTCTTTTTGTCTTCTCTGTTCAGGAAATACGGGAAAAAAAAAAGTAGTGAGAGAGAGCAAATATATTGACTTGGATTGTGAAGTGCTGAAACCACTTAGAACTATAAGCTTTCTGTCTTCCCATGGCTTCTTGCTGTAATTCTTTTCCAGTTTAGTGGTTTACCTACAAACATGCATCCAGCAGGACTGTGCAACCCCATGGGCAGAAGAGCTGGGAACAATTGTGTTTGTGTGCAAGAACTGATGGGACATGCTGTCCTGTGAAAAGTGAAAGTGGAAAATCAAAACCTGACTGTCTTTAAACAAAAATATAATCTATTTGTTCTCTGCAAAAGCTCACTAGATTTCACAGGTGGACAGTGGTATCTCTTTGCTCGTGTTCATTGCTGTAGTCTGCCATCCAACAAGAGCTGATATAGTCCACATTCCAGCTTTCTAACAAACTGTGGTGGAAGTAAGCATATTTTAAGTCTCTTGAGTATCTCTTGCACTTGCTGCTGTGTATAGACTTAAACTTGTTCTCAAAAGCTTCAGTCTACAGCAGATACTACGCCAGAAAAGTTTAGAAGACAGTCACTTCCTCACCCACAAGTTAGCACCCAGGATTATTTTTTGCTACAAAATTTATTATAAAATCAACATTTAACCAAATAACCAATAACATCTGGCTTCTCTTTCCCACGTAGAATCACAGAATTAGTTGTCTTAAAAATGATCTCTGTAGGTCACCTGGTCCAATCTCCTGCCTAGAGCAGGGTGAACTCATGGAATCACATGATACTCTGAATTGGAAGGGACCCACAAGGATCACCACATCCAACTCTTAAGTGAATGGCCTGTACAGGGATTAAATCCACAACCTCAGTGTTATTAGCACTATGCACTAACCAACTGAACTAGATGAGGCTACCAGCACATCATGGAAAGGTATTATTTAGCTACCACTCTGTAACCAGAAATTTTGAGTTTCCAGCCCTGAGCTGCTTTAGTGACAGCATGCTAAATTAGTCACCCAGTAGTAGCAGCAAGTAGCTGCTTTATTAGCTTTATAAAGATGCTGGAAATATTTATAAATAAAATACTCAAATAAAAGCCCTGGAAAATATGCTTTGGTTCTATGAGTATGTGCTTTCCCTGAGGTGACACAACGTACAGGTGCCCTGTGTTAAGTAGAGCACTGTATGGAAGCACCTAACTGGGAAAGCTGTCTTGGACAAAATGATGCCCCTACTGAATGTGATGAACTATTTTCAAGCTCTTTCTGAAGCCAGTATATGGAAAAAATTACAAGCCTTATGCTGGAAAGCTTTTGGGTTTTTTTCCTTCTTGAGTATGGGATCTTATTGTGAGTTTGGAAAGGCATGCCTCTGCCACGAACTCTGGTGGTCTGAAAGATGGGAGACATTGCCAATCTCTGTAAAGATGCTTTTCACTGTGTCTAGTAGATGGTAGGGTGTGGTAAATTTTAAAAAATCAGAGAAACAGAACAGAAGGCAGGCTTAGGAAATTGTTTAATTGAAGTAAGAGCTCCACTAATTATGTCTGAGGCTACACAGAGGAAGCCTGACACTGGATACATTTTTCAAACTGTTGGAAGGCAAAAAAATTAATTGCAGGCCCAGTCACCAGTTGAGGTCATTTATTTAAGGAGAAACTGTGCTGTGGAGCTTCATCGTTTATATGGTATGCTTTACATAGCTGGACTTGTAATGTGATATTTATTATGTTCTTAGAAGGAGACCATACTCCAAAGAAGTAAAATTAAAATTCTCTTGTGGGAGGTGGTGGCACTCTTCACTGAAAGCAAGTAGTCTGATTTCTTTTACTGCTGTGCATCCTGGTGGCATTTTGAAAGCTGTTCAGTACAATAATATGGGTATTGAATATGAGTTCCTCTTTTGGTCTAATAATGTGAAAGGCAGAGCAAAATGTGGTTTGCTAGAAGTGCTGCAACTTGTGGAATGGTACAGACAGAATTTGAGCTGTGTTTTTTTTTTTTTTTTTTTTTTTCAGCACTGGCGAATTCCTCTTGCAATGACAGCAAGCAGAGAGCGAACTTGCCTTTACGTGTGGGCTAATGATCCTTGCTGTCTTTTCTTGTTTAGGTCTCTCAGTCTTGGGATGAATTGCAACACAGATGAAGCAACCAGCCATAGTTACATTGATTTTGGTAAAGGAAACAGCTTGTTTGAGGCAAACCATTTATTTTTTGCTTACCATGTTCTGCAGTTATAAAGCTTAGGCAGCAGTATCAGTTTAAATAAACTGGTGCAAAGTTTTTGGAATATAATGAAAATTGATTTTCAGTGTGCTGGTGTGAGAAGTCTTGATGGAAGGGACTACTTCAAACTCACCACTTGTACTGGAATTAGAATGTCTCCGAATTGTAGATTATAAAATTTGAACAGCAAACAGTAAATTCAGACACTGTGTTCGTAACTGTGACCTCAACTACTGGAGCTAGAGAACTGTCAGGGCTTTTCAGGGAAAGCCCATGGAAAGATAAGAACAGGGCAGGAATATCCTGTCCACTGTCAGAGCTTCCTTTCAGCAATGAGGTCACAGTCAGAATACATGTTTGTGGCTATGTACAGGGCTAGTGGACATTGGCTATTACAAAATCTTTGCTGAGGTTGAGAAAGGAAAGAAGGATCCTGAAAAGTAGGATATCACTCAAGTAGTAGACCTTAAGTAAGCGTTTGGGAATGTGATTTTGCTATACAATTCAGGCTTGGTTTGAAGTTTCTCTTATTTTGCAAAATAAATTTTGAAATAGAGAAGCTGCTCGGAGCAATAAAATTCAGTTTTTATCTATGGTGTTATTTTGGAGGATATATGAAGAGGTTCTGACTTCTCAGCAGCTCAAAGGTGTGTTTGTTTTGGTAGCAATTTGCTTACAGTGTTTTATGATGGTGCAAGGACAGAAATTGGTTGGTCTATCAGTACAAGCCTTTTAGGACTGAGATCATATTCCACTAACTGACTTGTATGAAATTCAAACGTTAACTTATGGGTTTTTTGAAAAGCACACAAAGCCAGAATTGCTATTTACAACATCTGGAGAGAATATTTACTGCACTTGGTTCAATCCATTCATCTATTGGGATAGAGCTCATTGAGGGGAAAGGAGAAGGTGGTGGAGGGCAGCACAGGAACAATTCTTTTCCTCTCTGAACTTCTTCTCTGTTAAAGAAGTTTGACATTTCAGTGCAGAGATGATTAAATTATTCCCAGAGATTTAACATCTGTATCACTGAACCAGCTCAAGTGATTGGAGCAAAGAGGCTCAACAAAAAACCCTAATGTAACTCTCTAGTGTTTATTTCACACAATCTGTTTTGAAAGACTGGGGTGAAAGTTATAGAAAGCTCTGTATTCACTGCATATCGTTATTGTGAAAATTGGACATGTTCTCGTGTAGAGAAATAGACAGTATTTTGAGAAACTAATTAAAAAGTTGTTTACTGTTTACCTGCACCAGTGCAGGTGCTTTAAAATTACTGTGGGAAGTGAGAGGGCGAAATTGAAATTTTCCTGTTTTGTTAAGAAAGGGATTTTCGTATTTTTATTTTCAGAGCAGTTATTGCCATTCATTTTCACCATAAATAGTTTAACAAATGGCTTTTTTTCTGCAAAAGGGAACTGAGATGGGCTGTTAATGATTGTTGAAAAATACATTTTCATAAAAGTAAAACATTAGGCTAATTAAAAGCAGGGACTTAAAGAAACAAGCCTTGAAGCTACCAACTCTTCTTTAAATGTAGAAGTTCAAACTATCTTATTTGAATGTTCCTGTATAATGAATGACTTTCCTGTTATAAAATGCAACTGTAGAAGCGTAGCTGGAAAGTAGTGGGTAATATATACAGACAGTTATCCAGATGGAATGGCAAGATTTGTTTATCACTTCATAAATGTATCAGATTTTGAACATATATTTTATGTTATCTATGCTTGTGACGGCTCTGTGCTGATGTATCTGGGGAATTGAAGCTCCTAATTGATCAGTTTTTTGAGAGGTCCTCAACTACCATGGCAGGTATGAGACTCCAGGGAAAATGAAAATTTTTCTTTCCTCATTTATTTTATATACTAAAGGGAGTAGAAAGCATTTCCTTTCCCTTTGATAAATCTCCTTAAGTATGACAAAGTAAGAAAATGAAATCTGAAAAGCAGAAGTGCACAGAGTATCAGGATGAATTATTTGTAATTGGATATTAAAGTTTGTGATTTTTGCGGGGGAGTGTTTGTTTGTTTGCTTAGTTTGGGTTTTCTCTGGTCTGGGAGGGCGTTTGTTTGGACACACTGTTCTAGACATGATCTCAGAATAGAAAAGAGAAGAGAATAAACAATTCCATTATCCTGCTATCAGGCATCGTGGTAGGTAGGTGATGTCCACTGCAAGAAAGGGCACACTGCTGACTGTTTTTATCTTTCTGTCTATCAGCACACCCAGACATTCTCTGCATAGGTACTCTCTAGCTTATCAGCCCTTGGCCTATACTGTTGTGTAGGGTTATTTCATCCTGTGTGCAGGGCTTGATACATGCATCTTCTCAAGCTTTCTTGCCAGTCCGTTTTTCAAGCTTTTACAGACTCCTGAGTGACTCGAGCAGTGACTTACTAAGTGACTCCAATCTGGTGTCTTATTTTCTGAGAGTGAACCCTGCCTCCATCCTGGTCATTAATAATGACATCAAGCCCTACTAAACATGTCATCATTCTTTGAGGGATAGCCCTGCTATATGACTGCCCACTGGACTTTGGTCAGTAGTCTCATCAGTGACTGGAGTTTGATTGAGTGGCCCATGGCTCTCAAGAGTCTTTTGATACCCTTCTTTAAGGTGAATACATAATTTGTCTTTTTCTAGAATATCCTCTGATCACCATGACATTCCTTTGAGTGTCTGTAAAGAATGATTGTATCAATACAAAGGTTTTAGTGTCCTCCTTGTCTGCAGAGATATAAATTAGCTTCTGCCACTGTTACACTGCTGAAGGGCAGTGTAAAAGATGGAGCAACTGTTACTGAGTTGTCATTTTAATCAGGAAGAGATGCCTGGCAGAAATAGAAAAGGAGAATTCTAAAGGGCTTTCTGGGTGGAAATAGCAGAGCAGAAAAGCCTAGCAGCCTAGCTCTGGTGTCATGGGTAGTTAAAACACTGTCTGCTTTATGTGCCTATGAACAAAGATGAGGAAAAACATTGCATGCTGATGAGGTTCTTGGTTTGTTGATTTTTTTTGTTTGTTTTAGTTTTTGGTTTTTTTTCTTTTAAAATTCTTATTTGTTTATAAGCCCCTCAGTAGCTGCACTGAGTGTTTAAATAACTGACCAAGCACTTAAAAGCCATTTTGTTTCTTTGCAAGTGTAAAGGAGTGAAAGAATGTGTAGGACACTTCTCTGTGCTCCTCTGCATGGTATGGACTGTCAAAGGGGAGAGTATCTGGGTTTTTGGAGAATTTGCTTTAGGAAAATGTCATGGACTGTCTTGTCTGGAAAAAGAGCATGTGGAGCTTTTCAACTACAGTAGGAACTGCACATTCCCAGTGTGTGAGTGTGGCTTAGCGTGGCTTGGCTTAGAAGGGTGTCTGATGCAATTTCATATTCCATTAAGTTTCAGTAGCATATACTAGTTGTATTTCTCTCTGCCTTTGGATTCAGAACACATACAAAGAGACTTAACTCTGTATGTGTTGGAATGTCAAGTTTTCAAGCAGTTATTTTGCAAATCATGCTTGAACCATGCTATAGTAAGGTTGTGAGGACAGAACAAGTCGTTGTTAATAACTAAGTGCGTTTTACTCTAGTTGACTTTACAAGAGGTTGCCATATCATGTTTCCATTGAAGTTTGAGAACTGAAAAGGCTTGCAGATAGATTTAGTTCTGCAAGATACTAGAAAAATGTGGGGGATCCAACACTTCAAGGAAAAATACAGGCAAGTTTTTATTGCAGGCTATGTCACTGTGGATTATTAAAGTCCTTCCTAAGAAGGGAAGTGTCTGAACTACAACAGCTGGCCATTGTGCTGGCATTTGTGAAGATGCATTGAGTTAGATCAAATAACAAGGCACTTTACTAATCAGCTTAAAATATTCTGTTTGTTATTTTAAGGAACAACCAAAATAACCTTTCCTTGAATATGTGAATGTGGGGAATTATTCTGTTCTGAGTTGCTACAAGTGATCCAGTCCATCTCCTCAATTTTTAACTCCTGTGAGAAAAGATAAGCTAAAAATGTGGCACAGAGCAGATTAAATCAACATACCATGACATTATAATGAGTTGAAAATCTGATGTCAGTCTGCTGGTAAATTTAGGCCAGCAGCAGCTGTGCATGATTCGTTGACAAATAATAAGATCATTTAGCCAAGGTGTATATCATGTTACAGCATGGGATCTAGGTGCCTTGTACCAAAAGCAAAATTTACAGGGAAGCAAAGCTACAAAACTGCTGCTTCCAAAGCACATGCTGGGAAGGCTCTATGTAAGGATTAAGTATGTAATGAGGTGCTTATTCTCTTCAAGGTCGGGGCAAAAAGTAGGAGATATACTAATCCTGAATAGAGCCAACTGGCTGCACATTTTGTAGTAGGATCTGGCATGGCCCTTGTCACTGCCATAGAAAAACTCACAGAGCCCGTGCCTCTGCTCCTTCCATACAGGTAACAGCAGTGAATACAACCTCCTGCTGCTGTTTATTGTTCTTTTGGTGTTGTTTCCTTGGCTTAAGTAACAGCAGAGGTTGTGGGCCAGCCAGTTAATGCAAGTAACACAGAGCTATGCTAGGACATTGTCCTTGCTATTCAAGGAGAAGAGGAGCTGACACAAGACTCTTAAGAGTCGGGAGCCATTTAATCTAATCATTAGGTATGGCACATATTTCTAATGTTTTACTGAAACATCCATGTACTGTGCTCTTTCAGAAACCGCTCAGCCTTGTTGGCTGAGCTCTCTTGTGTTTGAGACGGCCTAACTTCTGTTGTGAAATCTTCTTGACTTTTATTGAGGCCATCAAAGAAGAAGAACAATGCTGTTATGCATATGGTTTAGTTTTAGGCAGTCATGGAAGGAGCAGGGAGCTGGACTATCATGATCCTTAGAGTGCCTTTCAACTTGCAATTCTCTCATTCTAAATTCTGTTGAATTCACTAAGGATACTTAATTTTGCTGTTACCAGTGTTTTTATGCTTACATCTGCTGTAGAGATATACATAACTCTGACTGCCTTTTGGCAGTCAGAAAAGTAGATAAATCCTTAAATCCACTGTACTGTATATAGCAATTATTTGTGAAAAGACACTGAAAATCTTCTTGTATCAATTTTTCCTTAATATATTTTGAAACTCCTTCTGTTTTGGGTGTCTGTCTTTAAATTTTGGTGGGCTATGGGGGAAAAGTAAAATTCTGCAAGTGTTAATAATCATAAAACTGAATATTATTCAGGTTTTTTAGGCCTTTGTTTCAAAAAAATTCTTTGGAGTTGCCAAGGGAGACTGTCCCTGTGATGGAGATGTGGTTTGCCATCCTTATGTTTTCTGAGAATTCCTGTCACCTTGGTTAAATCCAGAAGCTTATGTTCACTGGGCATGTCCCAGCCTAGAGTTTGTCAAGAATTTTTCATTGTGTTTGGCTCCTGACATAGTCCCATAAAGTGTGGCCTGTCCTGAGTTTACTTCTTAATTTGGTACTGCTTTCACATGGTCGAGGGTTTCTCTAAAATTATCATTTACCCTGGTTGCCAAAGACTGTGTGATGCTGAAAAATCCCCAGTAAGGAAAGGTGTTGCAGTACAGAAGTGTATGTTGTCAGGGGCTGGTAGTCTGTCTGCATCTGTTCTGAAATCTGAAGAACAAGCCAAAGACAATGGCCAGGAGATGCTGAGCTGTCTCACAGGTTGAATGCAAAATCAGCCAGAGGACCAGTGTTGGTACTAGTGCTGAATGGCAACCGATATGATCAGAGAATATTCTGAGTCCCTTGTGGGAAGGGACCCACAGGCATCATTGAGTTCAAGTCCTAGCCCTGCGCAGAAGAGTCACACCCTGTGCCTGAGAGCATTGTCCAAACACTTGAACTCTGTCAGGCTGGTGCTGTGACCACTTCCCTGGGGAGCCTGTTCCAGTGACCAAACACCCTCTGGGTGAAAAACCTTTTCCTAACATCCAGCCTAAACCTCTCCTGACACAGTTTCAGGCCATTCTCTCTGGTGCTGTCACTGAACACCACAGAGCAGAGATCAGTGCCTGCCCCTCCTCTTCCCCTCAGAGAAAGTTGTAAGTGAGGTCTCCACTCAGTCTCCTATTTCTAGAGCACTAGAATGGTGCATTTTTGGAGGGGCTGGGCCATCTGGGATCATCAGCTTTACCTAAGGAAGAGCTTCACTTGGATTATCCTTGTGTTGCAATCCTTCATGCTCCTATGGCAGGGAAGCTAAAGTTATCTTCCAAGAAAACCACCTCAGGGCTAGTGGAATCTCAGCTACCAAAATTACTTGGATTGCTTCAGCTATAAAGATTAGTTATGAGCTGACCCTTGGATTTGAGTAGCTGCTCACAGATGAGCTGTTCCTCAGCTGATGAGCCTGTAGGAACTCAAATTGGCTTTGCAGAGCACCAGTTTTGACTGGGCAGCTTCCAGGATGAGTTGGCAAGGAATGTCTGGTCTCTGAATCTCTTTGTTTCCATGGTGTTGCCTCACAAAACAGTTTATGCTTGGCCAACTCGTGATTTCCCAATTTAAAGTAGAATATTCTGTTGGGATTTACAGTCTCATGATGGCTAATGAAAACTGAGGTGGTGTGGGTACCACATTGTACACGTGTTGTACCACACCATACAATGCTGTTGGGATACATCTTAAGTTTGTTTCAGCTAGAGGGTGCAAAAAGTGTTGCAAGTGTAATGCTAGCCATCAGTTATTGAAAGAGACACTGTTGGATGGAGTGACAAAGGTAAAGACGTAAAACCAGAAAGGCCCCAAAGCACAAAGTAACGCCTTTGGTGTTCAAAGGTCTGAAAATTTTCTCTTGTGATTGTACAATATGCAAAAAATGTATGGCTCAGTGTAATGGTTTTCTTTAAACTTGTTGAGAGCTTGCTTTGATCATCAAAGAATGGAGTCATTAGGCAGTTATGAAAAACTGAATTGTCCTCCTGTATTTGATTTGAGATTGTAGATCCGTCTTGCTCATGCCATGTATAAAGACAAGCCATCTCTGCAGAATGCAGCTGCTAAAGATTTACTGAACTGGACACTGGATGCCAATATTGCTCTGCAGAAACCAGTAGTGGAAAGTTTTTTGTTTTGTTTTATTAATATTGCAATGGCTGCTCCAATGCCAGAAGTGTTTTATGAGTTGTTTTCTAAACTGGGATAAAGTGGGGGTAAAGTACTAGCATGAAACATACACTTCATTTTACTTTACTTACTTGAGAGACTGAATACAGAAGGGTTGTTGATTTATATTTGAATTGTATTAAAGTACAAGAGATTTTAGAATTACCCATAGCAGCATACTTTGTAATGGAAATGACATCATCTTTCCAGTTGGCCCTTTTAAAAATTCATTAATCTGTTATGCTGGTCTTTGTTACTTTGAAAGATCTTGCAGAAGGGAGTTTTCTTTGCTAACTCAATATACTCAAAATCAGAACTGAAAATCCTGATACTGACTGAACAAATCCATTACATCTGTGGCAATTTTAAAATCCTATAGTTGTGGGCAGAACTCCAGGATAAGGAAATTCTGAATTTGAATATAGTGATTTGTGTCTTCTGTCCTTATGTCTAGGAGTTCATGACACAGTGGGGAGAGATCTTTATTAACTGTTAAAATATTTGTCCATGAGATGCTTCTAATCTTCAAATGGCTGTCAGAGGCTTAATTGAAGGTTTGCATCCTGTGTTGTTTGGTTGGGTTTTTTGTTTGTTTTGTTTTTCTTTTTTTAAGAGGTATCTTGTTCTTCTAAAGGCTAAGAAGTTATGAAGTTGCCAACTTGGTCACTATTACCACAAAAATTAGTGTGCAGAATGCTCAAAGAAGCACACTGTTGTTCAACCTCATGATTCATTCAACAGGGAAACATTGGATTTGGCAAACCTAACTGCCATATTGAAACACTTGAGTGGGAAAATATACTTTCTCTGTTTCATGTTAGTCCAACATGCCATCTCATGTGCTGGAGCTAGCATGAAAAATCATTACATCCCAGAGATTCAGCCTCTGGGCAAAAGTAATCAATGGATGAAATGGTAACGGTGCTGACTTCATTATTCAGCCTTAGCCTTTCCCTTTAAGTATGCCTTAGAGATAATGCTAACCTGGAAGGAGCTGGTTTTAGTACTATGAAAGAAGAAAATGACTTCTTCAAAGTTTTATTAGCTGATATGGAAAAATGTATAAGAGTTTCTCTAAGATTCATCTGTTGTAAGGGAAGTGAGAAGCTGTTTAAGAGTAAGGTCCATTTGTTGTATTTCAAAGGAAGGGTTATAAAAAGAAGCTTGTGAGGCACTAGTCTGACTTTAATTAGAGTTACTGTGCTGCTTAGCTGCCTGTGTGTATCACAGATGGCTGGCAGGGATTTGGAGGCTGAAGAAACTGGATGTCTCAAAGATTGTCCTGTTCATCCGCTGTGTACTCTGACTTCTGTTCCTTTTAGTTTTAATGTGTAGTGCTTATTATAACTCACCCATTCTGACAAGTCTTAAGGATGTTCCCCCTCTGGGATTTGTGGCAGCTGAGGTTCATGGCCCGCTCAGAGATGGTGAGGCTCAGAGATATCTCCCTGGATGTGATCCCACCTAGTTCTTAACTGCAGCCCTGGCAGTAGGAGCCACAAGTTCCCACCAGCTGGGCTGTGGTGACTGACTCCTGCTCACAGCAAGAGGCTGAGCCCAGAATGTGCAGGAACTGGGAGTGGTGCCGGCAGAGTCCTGCTTGGGGCAAAGCAGTAGGAGAGCTCTGGGGACAGGATTTGAGGAGTAATATTGATTATCCTGAGATAAATTACTTGTCAGTAGAATTGCCTTGTTTAAAGTTTAGGGCTTGGCATGCTCCAAAGATCCCAGACCCAAGGGGAGGTTAACAAATCTTAGGAAGAAGAGTGCTGCTGATAGTGAACACAAAGAATGCAGAACTTAGAACTTTGCAAGGACACCCAAGATAGGAAGGTACTAACTACACTAATTCAACAACTGTGTCAAAATCTATTCCAACTGGGTAAAAGAGGAGGTCACAACCACAAAATGACCTCTGACTTAAATGAAAGACCCTGATCATGCACAGTAGCTAATAATGAATTAAATGATATCTTGCGCAATCAGCTTTTTTATGAGTACCCAATAATAGAGCAATAAACAGGTGGAATATATGAGATTAACAGTGCATAGATAATGATTGTCTTCTCTGCTCAGGGTGCCAGCTTCATGGATTTACCACCTGGTACTCAGCCACATGCAAATATGAAATAAATCATTACCTGGTATCTTACTGCACATTGGGTGATGAATCCTGATTTTGGGAGAACAGTTTTCTGGTGATCCAGATAGGACAAGCCTAAAAGGCCTTGCCAAGTTCAGCTGTGTACCTGAAGTGAAGGGGCATGGTTGAACAGATTCTAGCACATACCAACTTTTGGTTTGGGGACCCTGGACAACCTGTCCTGTGTAATGTGTATAACCTATCATCATGCTAGGACTGAAGTAAAAAAATGAGAGTTGCTTTCCCCTGTGGAACATAGAACATGGGCCCAATGTGTACAAGATAAATGGTAAACTGTTGGTGTCCAGCAACATAAATTCTGTAAAAGCAACGGAATGATTTTCTGAAACCATATAAAATGGAGATTGGTTCCTAACCTGCATGAATTTGGGGCAAGGAGAATACTCTAACCAGCGTGTGTCTCAGAAATTTGCTTTCAAAATAAGTTTTATTTAAGTTTTAGAAGTTTTCCTTGCTGTGTGTGATTTAGTTTTTATTTTTCATTTTTAGAGAACAGAGAAATTAAAATTATATTAAGTAGAATAGAATGCATTGAAAATACAGATATTCTTGTTTTATTTTTTCTTACTGTCATTTAAGACTTAGACAAAGCTAAAAAACTGAAAGAACTATTACTTTAAACAAAATGCAGTCTTTTAGTTCTTGGTGTGTTTCTTTTTCAAATAATTTTTGTTTAAATATTTCTGTTCTTGTCTGGCAACAGATAAAAATATACTCTCCTGAAAGAGCAATCAAGAGCTAATCCATCCATCTATCTCTGCTAAAACCCCCCCAAGCCAGAAACCCTTCAAATATGTGTCCCAGGTTCCTACAGTTAGCTCACAGAAACTAAAGGCTCTCCTTTACTGTGTACCAGACTTCTTTTTCTTTGCAAGCATTTCCCCAGAGAACTGAGGCTCTGAGCAGACATTGCTGTTCAGCATCAGGATTTTTTGGCGGAGCTGACCACCACTTTAGCTAAAAACTTGTTCCGGCATCAGTCACAACCCAGACAGTAACTGAACAAGCAAAGAAAATTTTGCTTGGATAGTAAAGGGTTGTATTTATTCTTTTGAAATGCAAGATTCAAAGACTGAATGATTCTCTGAATGTTAGAGAGCTCAGAGAATTTTGCAGCACTTAAAGGACTTGGAGGTGGTGGTCTGGTGAACAAAATATCTTCAAGGACTAAAATTCACACATATGACTCTGAAGTTTTGTGATACGACGCTCATCCTCACACACACAGGGGAGCACAGAGGGACAATGGCAATGGGGGCCTTTTCTCCAGAGAAGGTGAAGCCTGTCAAGGCTCCTCTTAGGGCTGTCCCAGGAGAGTGTTTTCTCCAGTGTCCTGCTGTGAAAACCCATCAAGAACAGTCAGCAAGAGCTACTCTCCAGAGCACTGTTGCAATTGTTGTTTAGAACTTCCCAAATGGAAGAAACCGGAAAGCCTTTTGTTGCCTTTTGTGGCAGCTTGATAGCACAGAGGCTGCTGCAGCTCCCAGCCCCCAGGTCCTGTCAGGAGTGAGGCTGAGCGTGTGTTCCCAATATGTGCACGCACAAACACCCATATGGCACACACACGTGCACATGGCTGGCTGCACAGATCAGCACAAACACGCACCCAGCACACACAGAAACACAAACAGCACCAATGTCCTCATCCTCCTCCTTTCTCTGGCAGCTCAGGGTGAAGGTCTGTTAGTGGGATGTGCATATCACCCAGCTGGGAGCTGTGTTTGTGGCACTCAAACAGCTGTTGCCCACAGCTGCCCAGTGAGTGGACCATGTGAAAGGGAGGGACAGGGCTCTCGGTGGCACAGCTGAGCACTCTGAGGAGGAGCAGGAGGGCTAGGCTGAGGCAGCAATACACTGTAGTCATGTCCAGTGTCTGACTACCAGTAAAAGCCTCAGCAGTGACAGGTAGTCAGATTTCTTTGTTACGGTGTTGTGCCTAAAGAAATGCACAAACACAGTGTGAGATTTGTCCCTGGTGAAAAAGAACAAGGACTGCTGGGCCAGCAGCTCCTGTTCCACTCAGAGGACATGAGAGCAAAATGCTGCTCTCTTTGCTTTCCTTGAAGGTCCTTCAGGGAGTCCAAAGTACTTGTCAGCATGTGGGTACCTCAATCTTGTGGCTTTCAGGGTCCTGAAATCACAGAGAACTTGTGATAAAAGCTGTAGACAACAGGTGGAAGAGCAATGAAGTACACACAAAAAAGTTACGGGAGGAAAATCTCTGCAGAGAAAACAGACTGGTATACGTTGGATGCTGGCTGACAACAGGGAAAAGATACCAGGTCTGGCTTTAAATTTACTAGAAATAGACATCTCATTATGCTCAGAGAAGGCTGTTCAGTGGCCTCCACTTCAGCAAAGAAAATATGAAGAAAGGAAACAGTTTCTTTTCAATAAATTCCCTGCTTGTATGTTTTTGTAGAAGCACGGTATGTAACTATTGTTTTATTTTCCATCTGTAGTAATTAAAACTCTGCCAGCACAACTTTCGATCCTGTTGCTCATCCTTTCTTAACACAGATGGTCTAGGTTTTGTTGCACCTGTGCAGTAAAATAAAACAGCCTTCTTGAGAAGTTAGTTTGAATTTTCACTGCAGTCAGCTGAAATGTTTGGTTTTCCTTTAGAGATTTGAGCAGCTTTCTTCTTTTTGTACAAATCACTTTGTACAATTTTTTCAGAAATGAAAACTAACCTGTATTGCATTTCAGTAGGAACATTTAGCTTTGTTTACACTTAAATGCTGAACGTTTTGTTCTTTTAAGTCTAAGGAAATTAAGTGGGCTGTATATTTGGGAGAAAGCAGATGAACAGGTATGCTGATAAATTGTTTTATTATTAATTCCAAGATAATGTGAACCTATTACATATCTATTCCAGAGATCCTGGATCTGTTTATAGAATGGTCCAAAGGAGCCCTGGCAAGGGGCCATCCTCCAGGCAGCAGAGGAAGGCACAACCAACCTGAGACATTTTCTGGTCCACCATGTGGGTAGAAAAGCCTTCCTTCCTGTAGCTGCACAGCACAGGAGGTGTCTTTGTGGTACATGAGCATCAGGCAGAAATGTAGCCAAAATGGATGAGAGGAGCCCTGACAAGTGGTCATGCTCCATGCTGCAGAGGGAAGCAGAAAACCTCTGGAGTCCAGTGCCAATCTGCCTCAGGGTAAAATTCCTTCCTGACTCCAGGACTGATGATCATCTATTCCCTAAGCATGTGAACAAGATCTGCCCCCTCATCCCACAGCCTTCTGGTCATGCCTCCCAGGAAATGCCCAAGCCCTATTCTCTCTCAACCTGAAGCCATCTCAGGGCCTTCCAAGAGAGGTCAAATGCCATGGTCCTGATCAACCTTGGAGGCAAGAATCCTTCCCAAGCATAGTGGGTGCTACAAAGTGCTGAGACCCCTGGACAGCATTTCTGGACCTCATTTCTTATGGCTGCTGCCTGTGGCTCCATGGGGGATGAGGACAACAATCTCTGCACTGCTACTCAGGAGGAGCATTCAAGAAGGGACATTCAAGAAGCCATTCCCTTGGTCATGCCTTTGCTAGCCAGCTGAAAAGGCATCACAGCCCTGATACCTTTAAGTTTTAAGTTTTCTGTTCTGTTCTGCTTGGACGTGCTCTTCCATCGTGCTTGGGTGATGAAGACAAAACAGTCCGATTCCAGCTAGGGACTCAAGGACAGTATCTTCAAACTTCAAGCCCTAAGCACAAACAATGTGAAAAGAGGAGGGTGGACACACAAGAAAGCAAGGAGGATGAAACTTCCCTATTTGAGACTATTAATAGGACAGTTGACTCCTGCATGCAAATGGACTAAAACCTATACAGGTGTGAGAACTCGTGACCAACTACTCCTTTACTTCCATCTTGGAGCCATCCAGGCAAGGGCCACAACTGTGGCACTCATATTTCTGGTGTAGCCTTTTGTAAGCCTCTCAATAAATACCCATTTTATTCTGTGTGTGTAGCCTCTGTTCCAGCTCCTCTAGGCATCAGCCCCAGGCACAGTCGGGGGTTGGTGGTTCTCATCTCTGGAGGGGCTTGCATCTCTTCTGTAAGGCTAAAGCAGGATTTCCATCCACCAGATAGGCCTTGAAATGGCCCCTCCAGGAGCTGGCTTTGCAGTGGAGAACCTCCAGCAGCCCCCTCCAGTCTTCTTCCCTCAGCCCCCATCAAGTAATTCCACTAGCTCCTCAAGGACTACTTCTCTGATGTTTTCACAATGCCCCCTGGCCTGCTCTGGCAGCACAATGTGGGAGGATGTTCCCTCTTGCCCTGTTCCTATGGTTTAATAAGAGCTGCATCGATTGGCTCCTATTTTTTTGGATGTGCAAATATTTAAATTTTTTTAGGAACAATAGACAATGGACTGTCTTTCTTCTTTTCCTGCATCAATTTATTTACATATGTTTTTCAGGCAGTACCACTGCTAATTCAACAGGGCCCATGTGCATGTTACAAGAGCTCTTGTAAAAGAAAAATTATTGCGATTTCACATTTCTACAGAAGGCAGACACAATCCAATCCCTGCAATTGCCCTATGTTTGCTCTGTTGTTCTCAAACTATAAATGTTTTATGAAAATACTGGGATTTATATGTACATTCATCCTTTAAGGAGAAGAATAGGTCTCAGTCCCCTGGGGACTTGGTTTACTGAAGATGTGAAGCCTCTGGCCTTTCTGCTCCTGCTGCACGTTGCTTTCTGCAGCATGGGACAACACTCACACCAGAGCTCCACTGAGCTCCGAGGCAGATGGACAGCTGATGGGTATTGCTTTGTCACTAAGCAGACTGCTTTAAAATGCCAAATACTTATGTAGTTATTGCAGTATGTTTCTGATTAAAAAATGTCCATTTTGCATTCCTCATTCCAAAACCACATTTAGTAATGCCAAAAGAAGCAATGAAGTGATCTTCCTAACATAGCAAAACCACAAGAAAACCCGCTAGTGTTGAAAAATTAGTGTCCAAATTTTTGATGCATAAATACTAATACCAATCACATCATTACTAGAAGACTGACCTATATGTCAAAGAATCCATAGGTGGGAATGAAATCCATACTGTCATTTAAGTGCCCTGATCATATTGTGCCTTCTGACTTGGAAATATTGCAATGGTTTGCCTTTTGGGGAAATTGTTTCCTTTTGCTTTTTGTAATTTTTTTCTCTTTGTTGCAAAGCTCTTGAAACAACTATTAAATACAGGCAAACAGCTAACAGTCCTTTTCTTCCATCAAAGCATGGAAAAACGTATCCATCTGCCTTTCTCTGAATTGTAAGGGAAGGAGGTGAAAGCTATGCTAAATATCTGAGGAATGATGAAGTAGGGCAAACTGCACTCTGATTTTCTGTATCAGCTGCATAACTCATCCATCACTATTACAGTTTGCAGCTGGGGATATTGTAGGGTTCTGACATGAACTGTACTGGGAGACAGAAACACCCTGGTGAGTTGACTGCATAGTGTAGTTAAGAGGCCTCTGCTGTTACTTCATGTTGTAAATGCTTCTCTGTGGATGTTAAGAAAACCAGTGCCATTTTAAACAAAAAGCCTGAGTGAATTTTATGAAAAGTCTAGACTGATGACCTGCAGTTTCAAATTTGGTTAGGTTTGGTTTTCTAAAAGTTCTTGGGAGTGGCACGTGCAGTGGAAACTTTTTTGCATTTTCCTAACCTTTTGTTTTTTCAGCACACACATGGGAGGCTGTAAGTAGAATTTGAATTTTAGGTGAAAGAGATAACACCTATTTGCTGCCCTCCACTAAAACTGTCACCAGTAGTTCAAATATTCCAGCATTTTAATTTCTTCCTTACTTTCCCATTTTCTTCCCTTATCTTTCGCATGTACCCACTGCTTTGATTGAGATTTTTTTTATTTGCTTTTGTTTCCTAAATATTTGCTTTTTGTTTAGTCTTATGCCCTGCCTGAACATTTAACTTTCAGTTTTGAATTTCAGCCTCTTTTGGTTTGTTCTGACAGTATCCTCACCGTCAGACTTCCAGACACTGTCAGAAGAGTCCAGTTATTGTTAGCTCTGGATCTAGGAAGTGGTATGACCATGTTAGAGGTAAGCCCCATCTCTTCTGAGAAAAGAATGACTGAAATGTGGCAATGTCCCTTCAGGCCACTAGTGTGCAGTAGCTTCATTGCAATGCAGCAGCAGTGTTTAGAATATATGATGTATGGTTTTAGTAGAGAGAGATACCCTGAAAGGACAGAGGTCTTGGAAGCCTTTCAAGTTCAGTTTTGAATTTCAGGGGTTTAGAAAAGTTTATAAATTCCTTCCCTAAAATTCAGAGATTTATCATTGTAGTTTCAGTTTGCATAGTATATATTATGTTTTAGTAGCTGAATTTTACTGAGGAAACTGCTGTGATGCCTTTTCAGGGAACTTTTCTATCCCTACACTACTGCAAATAATTGCTGTCTGAACCAGTCTGCTGGGTTTTCTCATGACTATCAAAGGATTCTGAATGGGCTTCAGTGGAGTAATTTTATGATCTATATGACAAGCTATTAGTGCTGTTTTCAGCATAATAGGATGCTATTTTAATTGTAGGACTGACATACCTTTAGGGCTCCTATTTTTTTTAACCTTTGGAATACTAGGCAGCATAGTAGCTTTTGTCAATTAAATATAGGGTTTATTGTGATGATCTCACTGTACTAGCTAATGGGAAAGGAAGATAATTATTTTTCTTTCTTGGACATGGGGTGTGTGCTGTACTAAACAAACTACATGTATGAAGTGGTTTGTTGTCCTTCAACCAAGCCTTCTGTTCAGTCTAGCACTTCTATTACCAAGAGTATCCACCTTCCCCTTTTCCCAAGTCTTGCAAGTAACCACAAACAGACTGTTTTCCAGGGTGGTAAGTTCTTGAATTTGTCATAGTTACTAGTGATAAATTATCTTTCCCATGAAGACATGGAGGGGGTGGGGGAGGAGGTCAGCATAATTACTTCTGTGCTGTGTTTATGACCCTTAGAGTGTGCTAAGTGGAAAGAAGGACTTGAGGGCTCAAAAGCCTCACAGAAGGCCAGGTGCAAACTTGACTATGGACCATGCTTTCTCTTTTCATGACACTATTTCCTCTTGACCAGGAAAGCCCAATTGATTTTAGAAATTTTTATTTTTCTCTCCTTTCTGTCAGTGTAAGAACTGTGTTCCTTTTTTAGAAAGCTTTTAGTTTTATTTTCCTGGCTTAAATTAGAGTTTAGGTTTTACAAAAACAATAAGCTGCTCAGTTTTTACAATAGTTATAAATATAGAAATGACTATTCATAAATCTAAATAAGGCTGTAAAATTCAACCTGATTGTAAAAAAGAATGGAAGGGATTTTTTAGTTCATGCATATGGACTTCGTTCATCCCATGGTCCATAAAAAAGCTCAGCTAGACCATTAAAAAGGATTCAGGTCCGCAATTCCAATTTTTGCATTAGATATCCTCAGTGTGACACACAATGAAAAGCTCCCTACTTGGCAGTTACTGGGGATCAGGGTGCTCATGAGGAAGGCCCTAGTTTTGATTTAATGGCTGTTGGCAGAAGGCATTATTAATACTTTTAAAAGTTTGCTGATAGCTACTCAGTGCATGCCAACAGACTAAGATGGATTCACTCAAGTCTGGTACTGGTGGCATATCTATATCCACCAACACTCTGCTGAAGAAAACTGGAAAGATAATTCATTGGCAGTGAAGTCTAAAGTCAGGGTTTCGTACTTTGCCTGCCTGAGTAGGGGATGCTGTTGCCTTCTACTATACCCAAAACACCCTTTTCTCTACCAAAAATGTGAAATAATGGGCTTTATTTTCTTTAACAGAATTTGGCTTATGGCATCTTTTTATGTAGTGGCCTGCCGCCTCTCAAATGTATGATTTAATGCATTGCAATATTTTAAAATTATTTTAGAATACATCATTGGATATTAGTACATGGGTATAGAGTAAATTATGGATACTTGTAGTCAGTCTAGAGTTAAAGTTGCAAGTTGCTTTTCTTCATTATGATGTTCCATTTCACTGTTTTGAAATTGAAATACTAGTATGCTTTAAAAACAGTCTGAACTTGCTTGATGGACTGCACCCTGATTATTTCAGTAGCTGCATAACACAGCTTCACAGGCAGGGTGAGAAGAGTCTTTCAAGGCTGCTGCAGGTCTCACTAAATCCAGCTACCTCCAAAAGAAAACAGATTGGGAGCTGCATACCCAGTTGCATCTGTGTTTAAAGAGTATATTACTCCAACAATTTAAAGATCAGATTGATAAGTTTCTGTCTTCTTTTTTACTGTGATTATTTAATTCCTGTTAAAGCTCTTTAGTGTTTCTGTGACTACCCAATCTTGGCAAAAGGCCATCGTGATGAGCCTTCACTTCTTGGCAGATAGATGGTGTTGAATTCCTAACTTAACACAATGGGATGCCTGCACCAAAACTCTTATCCCAGGTTTTTGTGTCAAACTTTAAAAGCACTTACATCCCAAAAGAAGATTGGTGTGGACAGGGTGCAGACTGCTCTGGGTACGCACTAGGCAGTGGTGGTGTTCACTCTTTACAGAGATTCCTGAATAATGCCTCCTCCTGACCATGTCCTCAACCTAAATCCAACACTGTGCTTTCCTATTCAGGCTCCGTCTCTCTTCCAAGTACCCTGATCCTGAGTGTCCTGGATTTTCTAAGGTGTCGTGGCACAGTCACAAGATTATATATGAAGTTTTATCTATGACCTGCTGGCCTGAACCTCTTTTTTGTGAAAACAGAGGAAGTTGCCTATTTTCAAGTCCTCGATCTGATGGTGGGTGCCTTATTCCCCTCCTCATTTTTGTAGGAGGTGTCTGCTTTTGGGACCGTATTTTAAGGGAAGGGATTTAACCTGTTGTTGCAGGTCTTTGGCACAGACATGGTTTTGGATGTGTGAACATATGGCATATACGAGCACATGATTTGGGGTTACAAGAGATTTTGCATGTAAAAGCAGTCAATTAAAAATGTGAAGCATGCTGAGCAATCCCCTGACTTCCCTTGCCACATGCTTTTTTCCTGTGAATTTCTTTCCAAGGCATGTGAGGCATGACTGTTTTTCTGCTCTGGGAATCAGTTGCTTCAGAGGCATGATGAGTCCCTCCCTCTATTTTAAATCTTAGAACTGACTATACTGGCACACTATTCCAGCATTTACCTTGCCTCATATCCAGAAAATGTGTTTTTCTCTTTCACAGAAATATGTATTATTCTTTTGGAGATATTCTCTGTATATTCCAAATCATACCATGAAGACTAAAGCAAAGATCTCTCAGCTGGAACCCACTAAACCTGGACAATTTCTCTTTGTCTGGAAAGCACCTGATATTTTATGTACATCTCATAAAGATGATTTTACTAATCATTAATTTACTGCTTCTACAAAATGTTTAAAACTTACTGCCTTTCACATAGATGTGTAGCACCAGCCTTTGATTATTACAGGTTAACACCAGGCAATACCTATAATAATTGTAAAATGTCCTGGAATTGGTTCTTTTACCTTTCACTGCGAAGTTTCCTCCTGGTCTGCAGTGCCCACCCACACATTCATATACTCATTTGGGGAGCTCAGCTACAGGAACTGGGCCAAAAACTGGTTTTTTTTATATGTACATACAAACACACACATGGAGAATAATGAGTATTTTGGTGAAGAAATGCTTAACAGTTAAAAATGTGGTTTGAATTACGTAGCTTTCTGTTTCATATGAATGTGTATCATTCCCATCAGAATGGGCTCTTCTGTAAGCTGGTGCATTTGGAGTTCACAGTTACTGCATTCATTTAGCCAGAAATTCTGTTGTATGGTAAGGGAAAAAGATGCCAAAAATCTGCAATGTTCTAAAACAATTGTGGTGTTGCACTCAAAAGGCCTAAGATGGAGATGGTGAGAATCCCCAACCCATCCCCAAAACTGGATCTCATCAGTACTGCTGAAACAATTTGGCAGCAAACTCCTTTTTTTTCAGGTTACTTTCCAGCCTTCTGGCAGCTGTGTGCTCTGCTCATCAAAAACATGAAAAAGACTTGTAATTCATTGGCAAGGTTTTAAATCATTTACATATGTAACTTTGAGTGTTTGAAAGGTAATGTTATAGACATGTCATTAGCCTAGGTGATAACATAAGCCATAATGCTCAGTATTTCTCATTGTAAGTTTTTTCTCTAAGTTTTATGTACTATTTTTGCTAAGCTTTAACAGTTTGAACTGCAATTTTCCATTTTGGATATCTGTCTGGGAGTGGGGAAATGAGCTAAAACTTCTTTGATGAAGACTAAACAATGTCAAAGAACAGAGGAGATTATATCTTCTCTTTTTTTAAAGTTTAGCAGCTTCTTACTGTGAAGAAATTACTTGATATTTAATAGGAGGCTACTTTCCTGTTCAGTATTCTGTTGCTCATCTAGGGAGGGTAAAAAAATCCCAACTTGGCTAAGATATAAGACCTTTAAGAGTACTATGAATATGGCATCTGAATCAAGAGCAGAGACTTGCAAAATTTTAATTATAATATTTCATGTATTCACAACATAGTTCACTAGGCTTTGAATTGCTACACTATATGAAGTGCAGTGGTGAGAATTAACTGGTGCTTACTCTCAGAGCCCTGAGAGTTAAATGGCAATTACAGTATGGATATAGTTATACCTTGTCTTTACACGTGGAAGGTGGAGATAATTCCACTGTGGGGTGTGGATACAAATTTTCATGAGCCAGTTACATTCTAGTAATAGTATTAGTTTTAGTTCTGTTTCTCTTTTGCAGTAATAGTGTATTATCCTGTTCTTGAAAAAAAATTAAATATTTTTACCCTGCAGTAAATATGCCCAAGACAGTACATAGAGCAGCAAGAAAAAGGCAAAATATTGAATAACTGTTTTGTAAAGGAATTCTGTTGACCCGTGGCTGGTCTGATGAGCATCCTCTGGAAAACAATCAGAGGACATAATGCAATGCAGTATTATATAGACATATATATATGTGTGTGTTTGTGTGTGTGTCGAAAGGAAAAAGCAAATTGAGATCAACTTTTCAACCACTTTGCCAAATGGAAGTATTTTTGCCTATGCTTATTTACTGCAGAAATGTAGGCACATATTGTTTCAAAGAGACAGTAGGATATATATATATTTTTAACTAGTATTAATGTTGTTTACATTTGTCTCTAAAATTACTGTAAACAAAACAACAACTTACAACAAAAGTCAACTGCAGGTTTATTTTGTTGTGGAAATAAAACATGAACCAATTGTGCAACTTCAGGTAGGGTTTGAATTTCCATTAATTGCCAACTGATTCTAGGACAGATGCTTCTGATAATAGGGAACTAAAACACACACGTGTGCCCTCAGTAGGCAAGCAGTGTTCAAAACATTCCCACCGCTTTACATTGCCATGCCTGTGTGCTGGCTGTCAACAATCATTAGCAATCTGTGTTAGAAGTACGGCTCTGCTTTGGCTGTAAGAGGTCTGAAAGAGACCTGAGCTGCTATTCCTGTGTTTTCTCTTCTGCTCAAGAATCATTCCAAGCCTAAATTTAGCACCCTCCCCCCCTTTTTTTTTCTTCTTTTTAAATCTCATTTTAGAGCAACATTCAAACTGATAACACTAACCAAGAACATGTCTGATTTTAGACCTGCAGTCTTGACAATGTTTGTACTGGAAGAAAGCTCCTGTTACTCTTTGCATTTCTTTGCACTACTGATCTTTGTTTTTCTCTTGGGGCTGGAACATAAAGTCCATTATATGGTAAGGCTTGGGAACACCTGAATCCTTTCTATTTTTGAGAAAGAAACGTTTTTAGATCAAAAAGTGTTGTTTTTATTTACACTGCGAATAACTAATCTAGAAATTTTATTTCTATCTTGTAGTTTCAATTTATATTTGTTAATATTGCTTTGATCTTTTGGGGGAGTTATTTTTAGTGAGTAAAAGAAATTGTAAAATATTATAATAATCTTAGATGCAACAGTGTGTGTTCCCTTAATGAATATTTATTTTATTAACGATTTTTTCTGTCTTGTAACATTGCACAGCCATCAGTGTTTCAGTAAAACAGCCTCACAGCAAGCACAATTGGAACAGAAACTGATACCTGCCCCAATGTACTGATTTCAGTGTTTACCTACTTAAGTATGCATGCTAAATATAAAGGAACTTATGTTTTCATAGAGATTTGAAAATTGGATTTCTCAATAGGCAGCCCAACAGTCATGGTAAACACAGGATAAAGCATGGAATGAACCAGTGGGAGTCTAAATCTAGGGCAGGGATTGATAGCTGTATGTCTCACTGTATCAAACTTCACTGTAGTTGAACACCTGACAATTTGGGCCCTTGTTGTTGATGTCTTCAAAATGTTTAAATGCTGCTCCACGTTCTAAATCAAACTTTTCAAGTAAAAATAGGCAGCATGTTAATTTTCATGTATCTTGTCTCCCACCTGGGCATATTTCAACTGCCTGATAAGGTTTCAGATAATATATCAAGGTTTTATAGTTTCTACGTAAGGAAGAGTTGAAGAACATAAGAGACTATTCTGCAACTTGAAAACTAAGCAAATAGCAAAATTCTTCTTTCATAGATTTTTGTCGATATCGAAATGTTTTACAGGATAGTTGTACTTCAGACAAGTCAATTGAGCCTGGCTGTATTAGAGAATAGTAAGAAATAGAGATGTCAAAAATCCCAGAAGAATATTTCCCCATTGTGGCTGCAACCACAAGTTCCTTTTACCCATTCACAGCTCTTGAATAACCCATGAAAGGAGGATAAAACACCAAATAAAATAGAGAGGATTTGCATTATTTAATTTCAAAGTATTTATTTTGTTTTATTTTTTAAGTGGTTCCAATTGCATATGTTTGTGGGTTTTTTTCCTACAAACTGATCTTTCAATTCCTCTTTTCTCTTTTTCTTTACCTTTTAACTCTTTTTTCCCTCTTTTTGTTCTCTTGCTTCAGGTCCAGTTGTCACAACCTCTTGCTTAACTTTTCATCATCTCTGTCTTTCTCTAATGCAGATTGTATTTCATATAGTCTCTTCAAAGAGAAATTAAAAGTGAATTTTTATATATTGTAATCTATAGGATCTATTTATTTGTTAACAAGTAAAGGAGTTAGTGATTGATATGAATATCTCCTGTTAAGCAACTGTGCATATCTTGACAAGACTACCAATTTTCCAGCCAGGTTATCCTCACAACCCTTGTTCAGATGACTCCTGATATGCACAGTAAGATACTGCTCTGGTGTTTTTCTTGGCTTAAGAAAATATGGTTGTATAAAACAAAAAGCAGTAGACCTTTTCAGGGCCTGTGATGAATAAAGAAGCATGAATTTTATTGCTTAATTAAATTTGGAATTCTTGTTAGTAAATGTCTGGTCTGCTTTGATTTGTATGATTAAAATGGAAGGATTCAAAATGTTCTTCCTGGTGCATTGTTTGAATAGCCAGCCCTTTTTTTTTTTTTTTTTGTAAAGTCATGGCAAAAATAAGTTGTCTGATCTCATCCCATGAATACAAACAAAATGAATGATACCTTTGTCTGTTCTGCTGCTCATGCTCAGAATTAGGTTTCTGTTGGAATTTCCTAATTCCCAAATTCAGTCGTAGGTGGAGCTCTTGATGTTAAATTGATTTATTCTTAAAAGTACCAGGATTTGGTGTGTCCAAAACTAATGGTGGTCTGCCATCAGCAGTAGTGCAGATACCTTGTAAGACAGGTGTTACAGGTCAGTGTGAAATGTGAGGTATTTCAAAGGCTGCAGCTCAATTCCAACTAACTGGATAAGAACATGGAATTGTCCATTAGGTTAATACTTGCTGGGACTTGCAGGGGTTGGCTGGAAAAGGGAGATTTGGGAAGGTGCATCTCTAAGATTCTGGCAAAAGCCACAAGGAATTGGTAAACGGAAGTGTATAGAACCTTACCTCAGTTGGTGATGCTCAGTTAAAAACCAAATTGTCAGAGAAAAATATGGGGATTGGGTGTGTGGACACACTCTAGGCAAAGGTGCAAAAGGTAGAGAGCAATTAGAGCAACACATTAGGAGAAGAGGTTTATCTTGCTCTTGTCTTAGCATTACTCTCTGCTCCCTCAAGACCATTCTTAGGGCTTTATCCCAGTACCTCCAGTGTCATCAGTGGAGGCCAGTGTTCCTGATATGCCTGTAGGTTTTACTCCTGTTAAACTGCTGTCCCTTCATCTTCTCCCAATGTGCTGTAATGTTTCTTATCTATGATATTTCCTGCTTTTCTGCTGTTGTCACTAATGTCTGTTTGATCTAGTACCATGACAGCTAAGCACCTGTGGCCATATAGTCAAGTCATAAACCCTGTAATCACAAAAAGGTTGTTTTATTCTACACGGCAGCTGACTGGAATTGCTGTGTCTCGTAGCCATCAGGAGCATTTTTTCTCCTCCATTTTAGTGCTGAGGATGTGAGAATCCCATGCATAACCTTGTCATGGAATTCTGTGAAGGAGTAGTTTCTGGTTCTGGATGTCCACAGACCTTGACTGCACTAAAAGTTCACAACAGATTAAGTCAAGTTAAAAAATCGCACATCACAGATCTGAGTCTGCACTAGATTTAGAGTTTTGCATAAATCCCATTCTTAGCCTTTCCTTCTGTTTTTTCTTTGAAAATTTTAACAGTCCAGTAAAAATGGCATTTTAAGAGTTTAAACGTATTAGCAACAAATAGGTTGCTAATGCATAGCTTCCTGTCAATCAGTTGGGAATTTCTAGGAAATGCTGCAGTTTTAATATACTTTGACAGATCTCTTTCAAAACTTCTCACAAACCTTATAAACAGTGATGAAAAAATAATATTATTTGGTATCTTCGGGAAATGCGGTCAGTATCTGAATGAAAAAGGGAGGATTGAGAAAAGTTTCAATCAAAGACTATTATCTGCCTTGAATACAGCTTTCTGCCACTGCTCTTCTATACATAATTTCATATTAAAAAGAGAAAAGCTAGACTGCAAATAAGATACACTGAAGAAGAAAAAATAGTATTGGGCTGAGGACAGAGTAAATGCTTAACTTCAATGATGGGTTTCATGCTTTTGCTGAATATTTGGTTGAGGGGTTTTTTTCTGAGATCAGTTTTGATTGAACTAAACCTACTATATTTAGATCAATTATTAATTCCTTGTGTGCACCAAAACACAGAGTCAATATTATATGTAGTAACACATACCTGTCCCATGAAAATTATTCAGAGGTACTCAATAGTGGCAAGATCATTATAATTCTCTTTATTCTGTGTTCTGCAAAGATAAAAGATGGATACAAGAATCAGCACAAGGGTTCAGTAGGTTTTCAACAAATGAGTTTTGGTACTTGTCTTAAACGATGCTGACCTCAGTATATTAAAAAATAAATCAACCCTACAGCTTCCTTCCAATAAAAGGAAGAACATAGGGGGCATGCACAATCTGTGTGTTTCTTCTGCTAATTAGTGGTTTGAAGGAGCTGTGCATGAAGAACTCCCCACTGAGCTTACTGAATTTTATATAACAGCCCTATTATCTGGTATTAGTGTTAAATGTCCATTTTCTCTCATGTCCCCTTGCTAGTAGATGAAATCTTACTGTTTGGGCTTTTTATGTTGGCTTGATTGCACACCATGCAAAGTGAACACAAAAGTCCTTTTAAATTAGCTCAGAGGAAGGAAAATCTCTTCCAGTAGGCAAAGTGGTTGGGACTGTTTTGGAGCATGTTGCAGTGGCTTTAGCAATAGTTAAGAAAAACTACCGTGTAATATTTTAGCTGCCTATGGGACTCTTCGAGAAGCAAAATGTATGATGTCATTCTTCCCATCGTCCCTGTTGTTTTGGGGAAAGGAGGAAGAAGGTATGGAGACAAATTATGAGAACAGTCCCCAAGATATACTTTTGTTAGGGTTACAGCTTGAGAATACTTGAGAATGTCTTTGTTCTAATAAATAAATCTATTGCTTTGTCTGAAACTTTTCACATGCTTTACATCACTCCCCATTTATTTACATTGCTTTTGGTGTTTATGTCTATGGAGCCTGGTTGCTTTAACTATTAAAATTGTCACAAAACAGATAGCTTTCTTGGATTGTGATTTGGTAATTGAATTGTATGGCCAGAATATGTAGCATGAGGTAATATAAATAGTCAGTGCAAGATGTATATAGCAATTTGATAGAGAGTCTGAAAAAGCTGCTATTTGTCCTTCTGTACTTCCTTTATTCTTGTGGATTTTTTGGCATAAGCATTTTGGTGTAACAGAAGGTACAAACTATATCTCATATACCAACTGCAGAAAGCTAACTCTGACATCCTGCTGTGTTACTGCATTGTTGGTACATTTGTAATATAAAAAGTTAGTATTTAGATACTACTTCTGAAGGAGAACCTGAGGAAAATATAATTCGTGCTTGTTCTGAGCCCTTGTTTTGTTTTGCTAGTACTTGCAGTAAATATGAGGGAGTTCTTACTATGGGAAAGTCAGGACCATTTACTGCTTGTATTCCCAAAAATGATTACAGGTTTTTGATTTCCCCCTAGGAGCTGTCAGCCTGGTTTGCTTGGGTACCACTGGCCATGAGATTTCCTGCAGAAGCACATATGTGCTTATTCTGGCCTCATTTATCCTCTAAGCAGACACTGTGATGTACCCTAAGGTTTTAATTGATTCAGGGTGTAAGTATAAGGCTGCATGGCATCCGTGCACTTCCTCACACCCTGAATCAGTTCAAATCTGTTTCTTTGCTACCTACCATCAGCCTGTGTCTTGTCAAAGGCTTTTGACTGCCTTTGTGGCCCATAAAGCCAACACTTCACACAGGCAGTTCAGAGCCATCTCCTGCCAATGTTTCTCAGGCCTTTTCTGCTACATCTGCTGATGATAGTATTTTCTGAGGGAAATCTTAGACTCTAAAAGATTGGAAAGATTTTTAATTTCACTTCTAATCACTAGCAAGATTTAACCCATTTTGAGAAATGTCATCCACTTCTGAAATATTTTCTCCCAATGTCCCATAAAAGGCCTACATTGCCATCAATTAGTGTTTGATGCTGCATGTAGTCTAGGTAAAGGAGTTAGGGCTAGTCTTGATAATTTTGACTACTTGGTTCTACAAGTATTCTTCCAAATTGTCTCTGTCTTTCTTCAAAGGCCCTTCTTTAGTCTCACCTACTGTGATCACTTAGTCTCTTCACCTTTTCTTCTTTGGCAGGTGAATTACTTCACATATGAGATGTTTGCTTGTAGAAACAGTTTTGTAAAATCATTCAGAGAAAGGAAGAAAATCTAGTGAGGTAAGGCTGGTCAGAACAATAACTCTGACAAGAAACAGTGGAAAAGATCTTCCTTTTCCAGGTTATCCTAAATGCTGAGGGAAGGCTGTACTGCTGTTGCCAAGCTTTTGACATCTTTCAGAATTGTAATGAGAAGTTTAAACCCCTGCTGGTAACCTTTGAAGGGAAATCTGTTCATGAAATATGAGCTACCAACCAAAAATAATAGTGTATTTTGAACCTGGGAGTCAAGTTAAATTAATGTCACAACTAAAAGACAAATACGATAATCTTTCCTGTTTCTCATTTTTTCCAGCTGAGGCATTTGATGCTTAATTGTGACTGACTTCATGCACAAGTAGATTTGCAGGGTTAATACATTGCTTTCTAGCAAGTATCTGGACACTTTCCCACTTAAGACTAGTCAGTGTTCTCCTGGTGCCCATTTCCCCTCTCCGTTCTTCCTCTATTCAAAATGCCCTAGGTTGTGTTCAAATGTATCCACAGGCATCCAGATTAAGCACAGAGCTCTCACATTTAAAACCCTGCGGTGGTGATGCTTGAATGGTAAGACAATGCTTCCAGTTTGGTATTTCAGCCTGGATTCAGGAGACACGGCTTTGCCTTGTTACAGTTTTATTGCACCTTTTAACAGCAGTGATGGAGGAGCACTAAATTTAATTAAAGACAGCCAGCATTTGCCCCAGGGCACGGCTGAGCCCCTCAGCCCCGGGGAAAGCCTGGGCAAGGGAGGGCAAAACGCTGCCCGGCAGGCAGGGCTGAGCCAGGGGAACCGAGCGAGAAACAGAGACTCAGCAGGGATGGCCTGCGGCCAGGGAGAAATGCCTGCTCCCCACCACATGTTTCTGTCTGAATTTGGTGAAATAGAATAAATAATTAACTTTTTTTTTGCGGGTCTGTACAAGGCCTAGGATCTCCTTAGATGTGAACTCCACAGGTCCTTGTTTTCTGTCTTCAGTGGCTATTTTGTCTAGAACATCGAATATTCAGCCTAGATGTAACAGCTCAGGAGTAAGCTATGCCACTTGAATAGGTAAGGACAGTAATTCCCAGTCTTAACTGTGGCCTACATTCCTGTGCAGAAAGGCATAGGAATGTCAGTGATTTCACAGTGGTTCCATGATGGCTGATCAGGCCAACCACACCATTTCTCACTGTTGTTTTAAATGATGGTTGTTTACATTTATATCATGCTGTTTGATTCTTTGCCTTTCCTGAGAAGTTAGCTGAAAACTGAAAACAATGGTAACAGGTAACCTGTGGAGGACAAAGGGCTTTTTGTTTAAAAATAGAGAATATGAATGCTAATTTTGATCCCAAGATGTTTTTGGCAGAGTAGGTTGGCCCAAATACTGTTTTGTTTTTCCTTAGTAAAAGTACCTTGACATCTTAATCCTATCCTTCACACTGTCACACAATATCTGGAAGAAGCCTAATAAACATGGAAATGTTTCAAACATTTTATTTTTTTAATAACAGTGTTAATTTTAGAAAACACTTTGGGCAAACTCTAGAGCAGGCACAGTTGTGAGGAAACCATCAATATAATTTGTGTTCTGCAATGGGAAAAGAGACAAAGCCACAAAATTGGGGTTTTTTTTAGTATGAATTATCACTCCCATGTCATCTTTAACTATTATAGTTTAAAGAAAGAAGATAGCCAATTACTCACAAAATTCTGTGAAGAAAATAGTTGGTTTCAGAGGGCTGTATTTCCATTATTTAATTAATGCACTTAAGTCATTGTGACAACTGTGTTTTCCTCAGCGCCCTATCTTCTGAACTTTGAGCATGTGAACTGAGCTGAGGCTGCCCAGCATGCCTGTGATGTGGGAGCAGCTCCCTTTCTCCAGCTGGCTGTGGCATGGAGCAGCAGTCAGGAGAAGCACGCCCTGGTTGGCTCCTGGGCAATGTGCCATTTTCCTCCTGCTGCAAGGCTCACAGACAAAGCTGGCTGGTGGCCTGATCAGCTGCATTCAGCTTGTGTCTTTGAGGAGCTGAAGAGAATGTATGAACTGTATTTTTTGGCATGAAATATAACAGGTATAGAGTAATTTTTACAAAAACGTTTAGCTTTTTCTGTTTTTGGGAATACTTGTATATATTACTTCTGCATCAAGTGACTGGGGTCCTTGTCACCTGAGTGCTGGCACAGCAGACAGCTCTGAACAAACAAACCCTTCCTAGCTTGAGACCTACTTACTGTAGTTCTTGCAGGTCCAGCGAGCCTTCTCTGTGCATCAGTGCAGAATTCATGACCAGAAATCTATGTAAACACCACAAGACTTCTGCCCTGCATTTTGAACTGTAATAGCCACATCTGCTCCCCACCCACACAGACTCAGTGAGCTGATAGAAGCACCTTAGTTTCAAAAATATGAATCTGCATACAATACTGAAGGCAATAAAAACTTTCAAAACAGTGTATTTCTGACCTCCTTTGCTTGGGGTGAAGTGGATGTGTGAAGTCCTTGGCACAGGGTTGGTATTTTTGTGTCATGTCTCATACAACTTGATAGGCTCACTCAAGCATAAAGGTAGGTGTAATCTAGTAGTAGAGGTTGATTTCACTCCACATGATTCATGCCCCTGATTTGAGGCCTGAGGAAAACTGCATCCCATTCATGAACTAAAATTCACGTCCTGCATTGCTTTTTGCTCAAGGCAGAGAGCTCTTATAGTTTTCCAGTTGGTTCGTGTCCAATCCAGCTGCTACAGTCAAAAAATATCAGTATATGGGTAACGTAGAGGTAAATGTATTTTATGGTGAAAGAAGACTAAATGAGAAGTTACTATCTCCGATTGTTTTGGTGCCTTTTTTTTTGTCTACAAGTGAAAGGTACATTCTTTTTTTACATATGTAAAATGGATTAGGTCTCATCCTTTTTTTAAAAAAAATAAAGGCATATTTTTTAAAATTAAAATAACAAAAAAAAAAGAAAAAGTTCCCATTCTCAGTCTAAATTACTTCTTTCTGTTGCTGTTCCATTACTTCCATTGCTCACCCCACCACAAATATACTGTTTTTATGAGTTTCTCCCCCTCCCCCCACCCTTTCCTGTGCAGGATGCCAAGCACACAGGAAGGAAGGAGAAGAAATAGTAGTAGTAATAACTATGATCCAAACAGAATAATTCTTTGAGTAATGCTAGCACCTCTTTCAGTATGCTCAAGTGAGTGGGACAAATGCTTTGCAGAAGTGATCAAAGAAAAATCAAAAGCATTATGTACACACATCTGAGTTAACAAAATTTCTTACCATGTCTCAATTTACACCTGTAATAAGTTGCACAAAAGTTACGGGAACTGTTCATAGGCACAAAACTTGGATAAAGTTCACTTGCCAAATTGAGGGTCCAAGTTCTCTTCCCTATTGTATAATAGTTTTGAAGTAAAACAATACTCCTTTTAAATGATAACATGAAAAAATCCGAGAAGGAAACTCAGCAGGAACAATGAACACTTTATATCTTCCCCTCTTCTCCCCTCTCTTAGATTTGGCAGGATTCTTCAGGAATGGAAAACATACCTTAACATTAACCAGCATACAGAAATTTCTCAAAATTTTTGCTTATTAATCTTTGAGCCAAAATTTGAAAGGGCCTTAAGCTCACTCCTGCCTATGATTTTCATGTACGCCTTCCTGATGGTTATCTTTAGTGTTTAATGAGCCCCTAGCACAGATAAGATGCTGCTAGGAGAAGAAATAATAGTATATAGGAATGACTTGGATAACCACAGAGTTGCAAAGCTAACTCTTTCTTATGTGCTTTTACCATTTTAAACTGAAGAACTTAAAAAATGTGGCTTGAGGATACTTTTAAAGCAAGTATTCAACTTTGATCCAGTTTTGTATGCACAGTTATATACATACAGAGCCTGATGGTTATCTCAACCAGATTTTATTGCCCAGGGACACATTCCATAATTTGTAATACACAGCAGTATAAGTCTCCTATGCTTACCCTTGGATTTATGTTGCTGCAGTGATTGAGAGTCCTTGTCACGGATGAGGAGTTTATTGTGTTAGGCACTCGACAAATGGAGGACAAATAGGTGTTCCCTGGTCCCAAAGGCAACCGTCCACAACCTATTTGGATGCCTGATTCTTTAGGATTTTTTTTAGGATTTTTTTCTCAGCTGCACCTCAGATATGGGAGGTTTTTTCTCAAAATTCCACCTGTGTGAAATGGTTAAGTCGTGTTGCTGTCATTTGTGTTAATATGTGCAGTAGGATTGAATAAAGCACAGAGTGAATTTGTTTTCCCTTTGTGATTAGATTTTAGACCTTAAACTTAGTGGGTTCATGAAGCTCAAATTTTTTACAGGTGAGCATATGGATAGCTAAAAGGTGTTGCTGTTCATATTTAAAGTGAAAACAAGGAGCGAAGAGGCACCATGACAATCTGTGGAGTACTGGAGGTAAGGAAAGAAGGAAGGTGCATACAGGGATAGTAACTTACTGCTCTGAAGTGGTGAGGTTGGTGTCTTCACAGCTTTGTAGGTAATCTCTACCATTCCTCCACTGTTGCCACACACAGGTCGCAGTTCTCACGTTTCAGTTTATGCTCATTGCTTTCCGTCCTCTCACTGTGCATCACTGTGAATGATGCCTTAAGATCCACTTGTCTCCATCTTCTCAATGACCTCCTTGGATGTATCAGAAAACTGCCATGAGGTGTCTCCAGTGCCTTTGGTTCTCCAGGCCTGATAAAGCCCCCATTCCTCAGCCCTTCTCAGAGATCAATCTTCCAGCCCCCAAACACTGAACTCACTTCAGTTTATTCATGTCCATCATGCATCAGAGGTCCAAAATTAGACATAGACCAAATTTTGAAAAATGAAATTTCATTTTGAAAATGAAATCTCTCAAGGGCTGAGCAGAGGGATAGAATTCCTCCCCTCCATGTGCTGGCTGTGACCCTGTTGACAGAGCCCAGGACACTGTTGGCTGACCCTGTTATATATGAAGCTACAGAGATGTTAAGGTATCATGTACTGAAGTAGCCATAGTACTTAAGTGGTCATGCTATTTATGTAAGTAGTCACAGTACTTAAGTAGCACTACGTTGTGCTATGTAAGTAACATTGATGAGTCCTTAAAAGCCAAAAAAATAGATACAAAGCTTAAAAAAACCCAAGTGGGAGGCAGGAAAGTGAGATAGTGAGATTGAATTTTGAAATGCAGAATAATATTTTCAGCTGACTCTACCCAAGGTCCAGATAAATGCAAGCAACACATCTGAAAATGTTCAAGCAGGTGGGATTGCATTTTTGGCCCAAGTTCTCTTCTTCTTCATGCATTTTCAGGTGTTTGATTGAAGAGGATATCTCTGAACATCATATATCAGTAGTATCAATTTAATACTGTAGCCTAAAGTATGTCAAACCACAGAAGAGCAATAGGCAGAGATGGTGAAATTACATAAAACCTGCTGTAGATGGGAATCTAGCCTTTTCTCCTTGAAAACCTCTTACAGGACTTTTTCTTTGACTTTTTTGGTGGGTTTTTTTTTCTGCTTTAATCAGTCTCCAGACCCTATTAAACAGGAACAAAAAGAGGAAGAGGAAGTACAGTACTTTCTACAAAGCAGACTGTATTTATTTGTTTAAGTGAGACAGAATCTCAATGTCTTCAGTGTTTCTTAAAAGCAGATTTAAGCAAATCAGCCAGGCAGCCAGCCAGGCAGAATGCATTTTTAGGCACTGGCTCAAAGACAACGTCAAGTCATATTAAGCTGGGTGCCTAGAAATAATATATGTGAGATTAAAAAAAAAAAAGAATACTGGAAGATCATCTTGCCAGTTGTGGATGATTATTTGACACAGGTTGAAGAGAAATTGCATTGTAAGTCATAAAAGGGTGATGAAAAATGCTTTGAAATATTAAGCTAATATAGTATCTAAGGCTGAATGCCACCCGATTGCTAGTTTTCAGACATTTCACTGGGAATCACCTGAATATAGTCAACAAAATAGCTGGTTCAAACCAGTTCTCTGGGTTTGACAACCTTCCCCCCCCCAAAAGTGAGATATCTTAATTGTTTGCTTGTGTGAAAAACTTGCTTAAATGATTGTGTATTTTAGTAGATGTTATCATATTACCAGGTTGAAACAGCTATGTTGATTTCCCCTTTTGTTTTTATATATTCAGCAGTACAAATTAAGCATCTCACCCACAAAATATAATTTATATGATGAATAACCAATTTTGTTCTTAGCCCTAGGTGCTGAAATGGCAGCAGAGTTTTCCTCAGCTTTGAGGACCACAGAACCATTAGGGTTGGAAGGGGCCTCTGGAGATCATCTCATCCAACCCTCCTGCCAAGGTAGGGTCACCTAGATCAGATTACACAGGAATGTGTCCAGCTGGGGTTTCAATGTGTTCAGTGAGGGAAAATCCATGACCTACCCCAGCAGCCGGTTCCAGTGCTCTATCACCCTCAATGAAAAGTTCTTCCTCATGTTGAGGTAAAACTTCTTGTGTTTTGGTTTATGGCCGTGGCTCCTCATCCTGTTGCTGAGCACCACTATAAAGAGTCTGGCACCATCTTCCTGACACCCACCTTTGAGATATTTGTTTGTATTGATGAGATCCCCTCTCAGTCTTCTCTTCTCCAGAATAAACAGGCCAGAAAGCAACAATCATAGGTTAAGTTAAACAGTTTTCATGGCAAGATGAAATAAGTTTCCTAATTGAAACTAACAACAGGGTAATTAATTATACCATTGATCTATCACGCTTGGCAAGGCATGCTAGGATTTACAGAGTTCATCTCGGTAGATGGTGCTATTGTGTCTTAAACTACTTCGTAGGGTGGGACGGGAACTCTGCCCAAGGCAATAGAGGCACAGTAAAGGTTCTGCCTCTAGAGCAATTACAGGCAGCCTTAAATAAGTTTGGTTTGTTGGTGGTTTTTTTTGTTGTTTTTGGGTTTTTTGTTTGTTTTTGTTTTTTTAAATTAAGAATGGGCAGGATTGATTTGGTGAGAGTTTATGTGTCTGTAAAACCTGTATTTTAAAAAAAAACCCCAACCTTTGAAGTAGGTCATATGGTTAGAGTAAGGCAAACTCTATGGGATGAATGAGTTGCATTACTGAGTCAGGAAAGAAAGAAAAGCTTTAGATGTTTACCGAATTATTAGTGCTTATGGACGTTAGTTGCCTGTAAAAGGATACAACCACACCTTATCCAATCATGCTTTTCCTCAGGCTAATTGAATGACAACCCTGGCACAGGTTCCATAAAAAGAAAGTTGCACAGAAGGGTGCTGCAAGTATGTGCATGAAAAGAGCACTGTGCAGCACTAGAGTGCTCTGTTCCTACTTCAGTACCTGACATGCAGAAATCAAAACAGCAGATTTTCTTTCAGGCTGGGAAAAAAAAGCCTGAAGGCATGTGAGCCTGCAAACATGGGATTATTTCCCCTCCTCCCCTCCCCCTCTCCCCTCCCCCCTTAGCTTTTCTTAGAAGCATTTCCTGACTGGATCTTGGGATTTCAATACTACAACAGACTAGTGATAGTCTGAGAGCCACTCTGGTCATTTCTGTTATGTTCCCCAAAGCTTTTTTTGGCTTTTGCACAGCAGATAGCAATTCCTGGATCCCAGTTCTGCTGAGCCAGCTGGGCTCTTACAGCCTGTTTACAGTTGGGAGCTGTGCTGCTGAGAGACTGAGGACAGTAAGAAATATTGGCACTCTCAGGATAGTGGGAGGTAAGGCAGCCTTAAGTCAGCAGAAAATTAGGGCAGCATTAACTTACAGTCTAGGTCTGGGCTAGTCTTAGCCATGTAAGTAGCCTTACATGATGGATAAACTGGAGGGATTTGATCTGTTTAATGAGCAGCAGCATCTTTCTTTTTTTTTTTTTTTTTTTTCTAATAGATATAATTAAAGTAGTAGACTGCTGCCCCACAGCATGCTCCCAGATGGCAGCACGATCTCTAGGCCAAGGTTTCCATCTGTTTTCTTCTAGGCAATCCCTGGGGCAAAAGAAGACGAGTTACTATGGTGACTTACAGGACAAGTGGATATCACAAACACAAAAGCATCCCATTTGTTGACTATCTCCTGGACGCATCTTTCCATTCTGAGGAGCTGATATACTCTAGCTGACCCAAGCTGTTTTGCTTAATTCCTGAAGAGAAAAAAAATATTTATTTCCATGTCACATCTGTCTGGTTGCCACTCCCTGCCATGAAATCCTCTCTTTGTTATATGCTATTAAGCACACTTGATCTCTTAATCAAGTTTTAAGGCCAGAGAAGGTGGTTGTGATTCAGAGGGAACAGTTCACTGGAAACTGTACACCTAGCTCATACCCTGGTATTGTGAGCAGAATTTCCTCTTGTGATACATAAGAATTTACGCTTGAGAAATGATGATATGTGATGGTATTTTGCCTTTATTACATATGTAATGTATCACTGACAAATCTTATAAATTCACAAAAAATTGTATAGATTTTGGTGGAAGACATATGTAGACATGCAGACATGGTATTGACCCGAACACTTTATTTCTTAAGTAGCTTACATTTTTTATGGAGAAAAGCTGCTTTACAACCCATTTAGATGAAGATTAACTTGTTTAATGTTTAGTTTCATTCCCAGTAGAGCAGTGATTGAAATCTATTTAGTCTGAGACAAATGCAACAGCAGTGTTTTGCCTTAATTTGAATATTGCTACGGATAAGGGACAGAGACTCTTGAAAATGAGTCCAAACAGTCAACTGTTTACACAACACTTGAGTCACTTGGTTGGACTGCCATCTTCTTATCTTTGCATGCACAAGACTATTCCAATCTACTCAAAATAGGCCTTAGGAGCCTGGATTACAGCTCCAAGCTCTATAGAAGACTGAGCATGCCTAATTAAGTGGCTGTTGAAATGAGACTAGCCACAAACATTTCAGAATTTATAAATAGATGACTGAATCCGAGTCTGGTGTAGGAAATCTCAAATCCTTAAGTGGCAAATCTTCCAAAAGAAATCTTTTGAACTAAAAAAAATAACCATAAAAGGTGGGGGAAAAGAAGCTAGGCGTCTCCCTGAAGCAGTTTGAATCTATTGAGGCAGTGGATAAAGTCATCATTTACCTTCTGGCTTCCTTTTGTGGTTACCACAGGGAGACAGCTGTTGTGTCTGCTTGGCCCTGCCATCCCTACAGCATAGGCTGGCATGCTTAGGTGTTATCTTAGTTCCCAGCAGGTGGTTCATTCTGGTGGCTGGTCCATGACAAGCTGATGGGCAGGTGAGATAATTTCAATCCTGGAAAGAAGGGAAGATATAATTCAGGCATATGTCAGGGCTATATGTGTAGAAGCAAGTGGGAGAGGGACCACGGTAGAAGAGAAGAAATAAGTGATTGAATCAGAAGCAGAGAGGATTGAAATTTATGCAAAACATATTGCCTAAGATTTTGGTAGTGCCTCCATTATTGCTAGTGATGAGGCTGGGAGGTTTAGAGTTCCACTGATTGGTAGCTGCACCCTCGGGAAGGGACGTGGGGAAATGTTCTCATCTGTCAGGATCTGACTATTTGCAATGGAGTCTGACAGCTGTAAGGTTACATGTGTATAAATCAGGCAGGCAGAAGAGGAGTTAGACAGTAATTTTATTTTGCCATGGTACAGTGGGAGAACTTTCATCCTGGAGTCTGAGCAGCACAGCCACTGCCGTGTGCCAAGCAAGCCTGTATAATTCCCAAGACATTTCTGTCCACGCTCCCACTCTCTGCTGCAGCCCTAGAGCCTTCCTCCTTGGAGCTTCCCTCCTTCTCCTTCCTTTGATTTCTGAGAGAGGCAGAGCAGTGAGCAACGTTTACCTTCCCCTTTCTGAGCTGAATGGGTTTGAGAACATGGCTGCATTAATTTCCTACACGTTGTGTCATTGCTTCCTCTGCTTTCAGTCCTGGGAAAGGATTAACACTGACCTCTAAAGGGGAAGTCACAAAAAGAAGGTAACATTTTTAGAAACAAAATGGAACCCAGAAAACTAGCCTGGGCAGGACAGGGAGTTGGAGCTGGGGTTACCAGGATCTCATGACAGACTCTCCTGCCAACATCTTCACTTGGGTGTGAGCTGGACCTGGAAGCAGACTTGGTTCGTTTTGTATTTGTTTAATCAGACTTGGAAAAAATAATCCAGATGTGTATCAACTTCTAAATGTTTTTTCTCAGTGGGTGAGAGGTGTGGATTCAGGTTTCTTGTTTGGAAACTCACTGTAGTGAGTTAGAGGTGTCATAAACTTTCTGAGGTGACTGATTCAGCTTATTTATCTGGCAATGTGTGGTACATCTGCCTGATCTTTAACCTGGGTTTCAAAGTGTCAGTTTCTAGTACATGGAGAGGATAAACAATATTATCTCAGAAATTAGGCAAGGTCTAACATTCTTTTTTAAGGGACAAAAGTGATGTAGGGAAGCAGAAGAGAATGCAAAATAAAATTATTTTAGTATCTATTGTTACCAAGCTGGGAATAGTTTCTCTGAAGAGATACTAAACCTCCACTTATTTAGAAAGTTTCAAAGTGAAATACTGAAGAAAATATTGAGGAAAAAGAAATAGTTCTGTTTTCTGAACCTTTCTGTAACATGGAATTGTTCATCACTCCTTCATACTGACCTAAGGTGAGGCACAGAGCAGTGGGTCAATTCACTTGAAATTGTAGATCCACTTGGGAAATTTCAGGTTCTGATCAATGGACAGGCTGCATTATTCTCTCATGTGGGTACATAAATTTTAAAAAAGCTAGAAAATTAGTGCTATCTTCAGTAACAATGCTGTAAAACCTAGTTTCTAGCATACACTGTGGATAGGTCATTTAAGAAGAAAACAACAACTCCAGCTGACCACCTCAAAAGCTCTGGGGATGCAGAAAGTATTTGGACTGGCATAAATCTGCCCAGAAAAAGAGAGCTTGTCATTTTTATGTACTCTGCTCCTTTTCCATTACTCCTCATCTCTCTCCCTCTCCCTTCTAGAGGTAATTATTCTGGGTAGATTGTTCACTGAGATGGTCTCTTTTTCTCTGCTTATACCATCACACCAAATGCACCTAACACTCATCTTTGCCAGCCCTGGGGTTCATAAAGTGCCAGAGAAAACATGGAGTTTAATATCCTCTCTCCTTTTCCTTTTTTAATGCACAAATAGTGAGAGTTTCTATATCTGTGCATATCTGTGCAGCCCCATCCCATTGCTTTGGTTGACACCTACTATCTCCTTGGGACATCAGGGGCTTAGTAAATGAAGCTGAGACTACAGGCGTGGCCTCACCTGTCCCCCAGCCCTGCCTCTTTCCTGATGTTTTTATGCTTGCAGTACTCTTTCATGCAAATGAGAAGCCATGGATCCATTCATCACCACCTCTTTTATTGGCCTTTGTAAAAGAGGTTGAGAAGATTTTGTTACAAGTGGTAGAGACAGGCACTGGGGCAGGGAATGGTGAAGAGGTGTATGCAGAGGCAGCAGAGCGAGGATGGCAGGAGATCAGGCTCTGTGTGTTGGCTGGGCTGGGTTGGTACTGTGACTCTCCAGCTACAGGGCTGCTTCAGCTCCATGCTGAGGCAGTCGTGCAAGAACCACGTGCAATGTGAATGCATCACTTTTCTGGGGAAAAAGTGCCAAGAGCTCAGCTCTTCCAAACTGCAGTCTAGCTTTGATTCCTCCCATCCAATTATCCAAATTTCTTCAGTCCTCCTTGCTAATGCATTTCTGAGCACTTTCCTTGACTGGAACTCCTTACTTTCTCCAGCAAAAGAAAATGTACAAGTTGTCCTCTCACTGTTTCTACTGCCCAACATCCTGCTGCCTGAAATCATGCACTTTATGTATCTCCCCTTCCCACTTTCTCTCCTATATTCTCTTGTAGCTGTGGTCAAAGTCCCAGATCTCTTAATCTAGTCACTCTTTCTTCTCTGGAGGCATTTTTCATCTTTTCTCAGGTCCTTGAGCTGAACACTTCTGTAGAGGACCCGGATGACTGCAGAAAATTTATTTACATCAATTTATTCTCACTGGGGAAACCTGCAAGTTGTAAAACGTATGTATAAGCCTGTTGGTTGAGGCCTAAAGTGAAAATGAACTCCCTGCATTGCACTTCCCCTCTTTGCCCAAATAGCAGAGGGCAGAGAAACCTGAAAAATTATGAGTGTTCTGTTTACATCTCAGGGGCTGTGGGGAAGACAAGGAGGGAACAATGGGTGAACCTAAAATATATTTGGGTTTTATGCATTAATAAGTTTGAGAGGAATTTCTGTTGAAAATGGAGCAGAATTTCAGGTCAATTAATCCTAACTGTGCCTGGGATAAACTCATCTCCTTGTGTGCAGGAGTTGCTTCCAGGGCTGGAGTGGAAAGATTAAAGGTAGACAGGGGAGAAGAGAAAGAGATGGTTTTCTGTAAGTGTTTGGTAAGCTCTGGCACAGAGCTTATGGGTTTCTTATGGGTTTCCTGGGAGCTGAAAAACAAAAGCAGCTGCCCAAGAATCACCTTTAAGGGAGATTCCTGGTGGAATGCATTTAGCTCTCCGTGTTATCCACACTTTCTAAAAAGCTGAAATAACAAACTGAGCAGAGTGGCAGGGAAGTTATCACTGTTTTTGGAAAGAGGGGTTCATTGATGCCTTACTGGCTGAGGGAAGAACAGTTCATGGCAAGTAGCAGGACCCACTGTAGGAAAACGTCATGATTACAGATCCTCTGAGGAGACTCTGGACCTTGCTATTTGTCCAGTATGACAACTAGGAGGCTTTAGCATTTCTCTCAGCAGAAAAAAACCCCAACAACAAGATAAATTGTCATTAGTGCTATACTTCAGGAACTTCCTCCTTCCCCAGAGGAAGGTCAAGGCACAATTCTTTTAAAAAGTTCTTTAAATGTGAACTATGTCCTTGTTGCTGGCAGGAGGGCTGCACACACATGTAACTTTGCAACAGTGTTCAAAGATTTTACATGTCAAAACCCTCTTGTTGCACAAGTGAAAGGGAGATGCTTGTACTGCACATTAAGTACATAATGAGAGACGTGTGTGTGCAGAGTGGGGGGCGTATTTGAGGAAATTACAAAATATTTCTTGAGAGTTAAGCATGTTTATGAAACATTTCAGTCAGGACCAGTTATACACCAGTGATTCCCAACCACATTCAACCTTTTCCATAGCACTGCATGCTGTTTTCTTGTCTCCTATCTTGACAGCAACCCCCACAATACTGTTGCTGCCCCTGCCCTCCTCCACTGCCATCAGTTTGAGAAGGTGCCAGTGGAAAAACTTAGATAATCACCCAAACAAAGCACATTAGTTTGGTCTCTCATCTCTAATGTTGGTGTTCAAGCCAGAGAGGTTATTTTAATTGGGATGTAGTATTAGAGATATTTTTTTTTCTAGAAAGTGATTGTGTTAACTTTGAGATTAATGCTAAGATTTGTTAAATTTAATCTGGACACATTTAAGTTTCAGTCACTCAACAGTGGCTTCCATCATAGAGAAGAAGAAAAAGTTAAAGCAGGCAGAGTATGGGATAAGTCAATCCCAGCTATTCATTTTTAAGATATTACAGGAGGTGAATATGTTTGGACAGTGAAGGGAGAAGAATGGCCTGGCTTTCAAGTGCTTAGTTTCCCAGAGAATTCCTGGTACTCTTAAATTTCAGAAGCTTAATCTTCCTGAACATCAGATGTACAGAGTACATGTACATTACTTGCAGAATTGAATGAAAAGATCTAGAGTTCCTCTTCTCATGCTGGTTTTTTTTTCCCCTTTTGCTTCATTGTAAGTGATTAAAACCAACTGACAATACCTCCTCTCCCTCCTTCTTTATTAATTCATGATGAATTCTGTTTTCTGGCTGACATCAGTTCACTGTCATGGTTCAAAACTTTTCCAGTGCTTGGTTGGCTTGTTGCTTGCTTGCTGAAAAAAGTGTTTATATCAGGATTTTTGGAAAGAAACAAAATGTGATGTTATAGGGAGGGAGGAGTAATTTTGTTTTGTTTCTACAGGACTTGAACTTTGAGATATTTACATTGTCTTATATGTGATTCGTATTACGAAAAATAAGCTAATTGTTCTATTGTTCTGATGTCTTTTTTCTATTCATTCTTTTGTTATACTTTTGACAGAGTATTAATCTCAATAGGATGTGGCATTCTGTGTACACACTTAGGTGAGATGTCTGGCAGATTTGCCAGAGGGTAAAACATCTTTGAGAAAAATCTCAGTATTCCTGTGATCCATTTTTGTTTCTCCACTTGAGTTTCATGCCTGTCTCATAGTCACCTGCTGCAAACCCTTTTCTGATTATTAGGTTTGACCTTAATGATGTCTTCTGTTAAATGCTCTGTGCCTGAAGCAGGCTCACATGTCTCAGTCTGATCCCATAAGTGTCCTACATAAGGAGTGATCTCTCACCCAAGTGTGTAATTTTGAAAATTCAAATCTTTTGTCAGAAATCTTTGTAGAAGAAAAAAGATGACCCCTCTATTTTGTGAATTCCATTAAAGCATTAAAAAATTAAGAATGCAACTACCTATAAAACCAAAGAGCATTCTAATTCTCACCTTTGCCTACAACCTGATATGTTTGTTTAAAGACATTAAATATCAAACTGGTAATGGTTTTGTATGCAAAGCAAGGGAATATAGTTATTGTCAGAGGCAAGTACAGAGTTTTAAGACATAAAATGATGATTTTCTCTTACTGTTCCCAGTGTCAAAGGGAAGCTTATTCTCTACCAAAAAAAAAAAAAACAAAACAAAGAAAAACCAAAACTGTGGTTATGACGATTCATGACTTACTGCACTGACTTCATTCTGGCCTCTTGCACATAATGCCTAACAAGAGATCAGTTGGAGAAATTATTTTCTAAATAACGCCATTAGTAAATCAGAGTCTTTTGCTTCAACTCATAAAAAAACTTAGTTCCTGTAAAAAAGTACAATAATGCAAAGTCCTGACTAGCTTATAACACTCTTCTCCTTTCTGAGTATGTTCTCAAAATGCTTGAGCATTCGAACTCCCAATGGATTTGATGTTGTTTGGTACCTAACTAAAAGCAACTTGCTTCTTGGATAGCCAACTTAATTTAGAATGCATTACTTACACTCAGATTATCTGCCACATGTTGAGATTGGTATCTGGCCACGTGGGGAACCAGAAAATTCAAACATGTAAGTCTTCAGAGTGTCTCTTTCCAAGATGTCCTTGCAAACAACTACTCTTTTGGGAGGGGTTTCAAACTGAGGGTCAAATGTACTTCATTGAATATCTGTCTTTCTTTTCTTTCTTTGTTCAACAGAACGCTATCCGTGTTTTACTGTGTCCAGCTGGCACACCCTCAGCATGCTGATTTAATTTAAAAAATCACTACCCATTGTAGAAGCCAGATGTAGCTGAATAGCTGAGTTTTGCTCATAGTATGGCTCTGGTGCCTGCACTGTTCCAAGGACCATTACTGCAAACAGTGCAGTGAGTGCTTCCAGAGTAGTGGGAGAAGGCAGGAAGTGCTGCATCTGTGATGTGCCTGAGAGCAGGATTGTGCTTTGACAGGGTGGGCTTCTGTCATCCTCTGACTCTAGAATTTGAGAAGATTCTTCAAACATACAGTTACTAGGACTCATTTAAGCTGTAGCAAGTTCCAAACCAGTAGAAATTGTACAGGCTTTCAGGCACCTTCCCTGCCCAGTCCCAAACTCGCAGCTACAGATTTTTACCTGGGAAGCAGGCAAAAGGGCTATAGACAGCTTGTTTTCAAAAACTATAGAGCAGCTATCAATATAGTGAAGATCCCCATAAGCTTATTTATTTTGTAGTTTCACACTGCAATACTATCAATTCAGACCTGGTAGCAAAAATACAGTCAGAAAAGTACCATTTGCATTAGATACACCACTGTGATTTTTGAGCATTGTTCATGCTGTCCAAGGAATTGAAAGCTGGAAGGATCCTTGTCAACAGATTACGGTAAACCTGACTGCTAGATCATTCTATTTATCCCTTGCCTCCCTCGCCTTTTACAAATAGGTTTTCTGGCTATTCATACTGTTGTTTGGGTGGGAAAGAAATGAGATTATAAAGACAGCTGGATGCACATAGTAGAAATGAAGATAAGAAGAATTGATAAGGGCAAAGATAAAACAGTCTCCGGTAAGACTTCTACAGCAGAAACTTTGCTTTGGTATAAAATGACAGCCATTCACTATTTTACCATTCAGAAAGAGCCTGTCACCTAAACAGTATCTAGAAAATAATGGCTACAGGTGAGAGCATGGGATTGATCATGAAAGACCTTGAACTTTGTTCTTGACTTTTCTGAGTTGTTTTGGATAAGTAACCTACTCACTGTTTAAATCCCTCATTTGTATTTTGATAATATGTAAGCACCCAATTTTGCTGGTTGTCTTGGTCAAACCCTTTACATTTTGAAAATGTCTCTTTCTTCCCTGTCTAAACAGTCTAACGCCTCTGATTTTTCCTATTAGGTCATATTTTCTAACTGCTTGATCAACCTCTTTGCCTTTCTGTGGATTCCTTCAGCCACTATATAAAAATCTGTGACTGTGGTGGGTATAATGGGGCATCTTACCCCAGCTCAGACTGTCTCCTTCTGAGCATGGAAGAGCACTTGCTAAGGATGGTGAAGTGCCCCAAGTAGGAAACAAGGAGAGACTGAGAAGAGGGTCTTAGACCTGACTATTTTCAATACCTTCTATGGAAGTCTTGATCACCAGATGCTAATGCTAAATCATCAGTTGTAAGCATTGCTGTCACCTCATTCAAGCTTACTTGTGCGTGTACAAGTGCCCTCCATAAGCTTTCTTTTGCCTTGCTGTCATCTTAATTGATGTTCTCTAAATGACTTTTTTTGGAAACACATGGTAAACTAAATTTATAAAACTATTTTGGCTATATTAGGATCTAATGAGGATCTAATTAGGATCTAATATTACCTTATCTTGTACAGAAATAGTCCAGAAATGGACCACTTAATTTTTTTAGTGGCCTCCCATGTGACAGGAGGCTCCTGGAACTGTAAGAGAACATGCTGATTAACTGCTGTGCCCATAGCAGTGCTTGGTTTCTTAAGATGCAACATGGCTACTCTTTCCCACAACCCAATGAATATCACCATCCATTCTAAAAGTTACTTATGACTCTCCTTTACCAGACTGTTCTTTCTCTTGTATCCCTTAATGTATCATATTAAGTAGGTCAGGCATTGCAGTCTTTGGTGTTTGTTTGAGTTTCATCTTTGAGATGTTGTGTGTAGTTTTGCCCCTGCCAAAAAAATTAAAAATTATCTGAAACTTTTTATTTTGGGACTTTCTGCTTCATTGTTTCAGGACTAGCCAAAGCATGTAGTACAAGAAAGTTATGGTGAGTTTGGTTTTGTGATTTACTTTTTTCCAGGTGGGCCATTTTTGGAAATGTATATTTCTGGCTTGAGCCTTAGAGAAAATTTACTGCTTTTTGTGGAGGCTGGACTTGTTCTGTGCTGCCTTTTTGGACTATGTGGATCTTGGAAGTTGTGTGGAAAACAGCAAATTTTTCCGCTGTTCTTACTGAGCATCCAAGCAGCACTGCCTTCAATGCTGCCAGTGAAGGGAACAGGTCTGGTTCAGTGTGGTCGTTTGAGCCTGGCTGAACACCAGGTGCCTACCAAAGCCTTTCTATTTCTCCTCCCCTCAACTGGACAAGGGAGAGAAAATACAAGAAAAGGCTCACGGATCAAGTTAAGGGCAGGGAGAGATCACTCTCCAATTATTGTCACGGGCAAAACAAGCTTGACTTTGGGGAATTAATTTATTACCAGTCAAATTAGAGTATGATAATAAAAAATAAAACCAAATCATAAAACACCTTCCCCTCACCCCTCCTTTCCTCCTGGACTCAACTTTACTCCTGTTTTTTGGTACCTCCTCTGCTCCAGCAGCACAAGGGGATAGGGAATGGGGGCTGTGATCAATTCATCACTGATTGTCTGGGCCACTCCCTCCTGCTCAGAAGGAGGACTCATCACAGTCTGCCCCTGCTCCAGTGTGGGGTCCCTCCCATGGGGCATGGTGCTGCATGAGCGCCTCAAGGTGAGTCCTTCCCACAGGCTGCAGCTCTTCACAAGCAGCACAGGCAGTGTGAGTCTGTTCCAGGGCTGCAGCCCCTCAGCAAAAGGCTGCTCCGGTGAGCTGCACCGGGTTTGCTTTTGCCAGCAAACTACTTCAGCATCCTCACTGCATGGGGCCACATGTCCTGCCAGGAGTCTGCTCCAGCACAGGCTTCCCACCGGGTCACACCCTCCCTTGGGCACCCAGTTACTCTGGCACAGAGTCTTCCAAGGGCTGTAGGTGGATCTCTGCTCCCCCAGGGACCTCCATGGCTGCGGGGGCACAGCTGCCTCACCATGGGCTCCTCCATGGGCTGCACCATGGGCTGCAGGAATCTCTGCTCCTGTGCCTGGAGCACCTCCTGCACTGATCTGAATGTCTGCAGGGCTGCTCCCCTCACATATTCTCATTCCTCTATCTGGCTGCTGTTGTGCAGTGTTATTTTTTACCTCTTTTTAAATACATTATCCTAGAGGGGCTACCAAGGTAGCCACTGGATTTAGCCTTGGCCAGCAGCAGGTCCATCTTGGAGCCAGCTGGCATTGGCTCTGCTAGACAGGGGGAAGCTTCTAGCAGGTTCCCACAGAAGCCACTCCTTCAGCCCCTCCTGCTACCAAAACCTTGCTATGCAAACCCAATACACTCAGCAAGCAGATGGAGAGTCAGGCCTGTTGGAAGGGGTCTGGTAAAAGCATGGACTACAGCTGAGGCAAAGGTTGGGGCTGGATGGTAGGGAGCATGGGAAGGCTGGTGAGGAGGGAGAAGGAATTGAAGGAAGGTTTCACATCTAAAGCAGAGACATAGCATTAAAAAGAGCATCAAAGTGCTCTTTCCTGCTCTTGTCCCTTTCTTTCCCATTTTCTTAAATTCATCACCTGAAAACTGAATTCTGCATCAGCTGGTGTGTGTTCTGGACAAACGACATCCCTGCCTTTCCCTAAAATGCTTGGGGAAATGCCCTGAACTAAGTCTGCATCCAAGAGCATTAAGGGACAAATCAAGTTTGTATATGAAGGTTGCTCTTGGTGTGAGCTTCTTCATAAACAACAACAAAACTTTCCATTGTTTTGCTTTAGCCAGTTTAGTTATAAGGTATTTTAGTGCAAAGTACCAAAACAGCTATTTTCATGCTGTGAGCACTTCTTTTTTTCAGTCAGAATAACTTTTATGTCTATCATTCGAGTAAGATATTCTCATCTTCAGTCCTTACCAAGAGAATCCAGAATTTCATGGTGCAAAGAGGTATTGCTATCTTAAAGTTTGCATTTTCAGACTTAGCTTTACTGCAAAGTACTGTATATTCTTTCTGGAGTCTATATTCTTGCTCATGTATACAGTATGCAGCCTCTGTTTCATAAAAATAAATCTTAACCAGCTGTGATCATGAGATAAACCCTGACATTTGAGTCGCCTGACTTTGAAAATGATGGGAGAGCACATTTGGTACTTGAGTCTATAGGTATGGGCCAGTAGAACAATGAAGAAATTAAATGATAGCCCAGTTTAAAAATCACCATTTGCTATTTTCACAGATTGTCTGTGTTGGGAGAATGATTAGGGAGTGGAGGAACTTCCTTCATCAGCAACCAATACAATCCAATACATCCCCAGCTAGACAGGGACAACAGTAGGAATGCCAGTTATGCTGCCTCAGGGAGAGGGAATGTCATTTCAGAGAGAGCAGGGCAGAAGGACATCAGCACAGAACTATTCTAGCAGAAAATCGATACCTTTCTGAACACAAAGCCATTCGTAACTTTTAATATTGAGGCCACCAAATAGAGTGGGAAGTTAGCTGCTTTTGATGCAGCAGTCAAAGGGTCAAATTCTTTTCCCTGCTGCTCCAGCGTAGCTCTGTGGCAGTCTGCTGGGCTCCGCCAGTGAAACTGAAGAGGAGGATTTGGCTTGCAGCCTGGTTTTAATCTGCACGTATGGTATCAATTTTGGAAGCATTTTCTGGTTGTCCTCACAGTTATAAAAGGGTAGAAAAATATATTTCTTCTCTTCCCCATTAAAAAACAGGATTTTGTTAACTCATTTGTGTTAATTCTCTACCTGAAATGTGTAATGCTTAGCTTCATCTTCAGTTTTGCCATAGGATTGGCCTGTCTATTAATAAGTACTTCTGCTGTCTATCCTAAGGGAAAGGCTGCTCCAGAGAAACTAGGTTGCCCCAGCAGATTCCAGCTCTCTCCTGCACATGTAGCTGATGCTGAGTCCATGAGGACACGACTCTATGGATCCTCCTTATCACAGGCACTGGAGTCTCCTGTCCATCACTCTTCTTCCTTTTTCCCTTAGCATGTTCATCCAGTTATTGTTTGCTCAGAGATGAGGAGTTTTGTGGTGTATGGGCTGTTGGCAACAATTGTGTACATTTCAAGTGGCTGCTGAAGAGAGAATGTCTCCTCATGCTCACCAAAATTTTTGGCTGTACTGATGAGTGCAGGAACCATCAGCCATGGATGAGTGTGTGGCCCTATGAACGAGCTCTGATCCCCTCAGAGCTCCATCTCAAGCACTGTCATAATTTTCTTAATTGCTGTTTTATTATAAGGTTCTTCTGCATATTCCTTGACTGTAGTCTCTTCAATGTTTTGTGTCACCTCTTTCGTTGGGATAGACACTATTTCCTCCTCTTTCTGAAAAAGAGCAGACTCTCTCCCCAGGGCACAGGACTGTGAGAAGATGCCTGTAACAAGTTTTCCCATGTTATTGTAGAGAGCATTCATGTTTTCTTCAGAATCTGAGGAAACTTACATTTGAGAGGCAGTTAAACCTTTACAGTAATGTTTGCCTTTTTTTCCTGCTTTCTCATTTAGTTACTGATTTTTCTTCCCTTGCAATTTCTTCTTACTTTGTGTTGTTCCACCCTCTTTTTGCCCTCTCCTCCTTTTTTTACCTCTTTCATCTACCTTGGCGCTCAGTTAGCACCCAAAATCAATATTCCTATATAGCTATACAGACTTAATAATTTCTTGGCTCTTTTAATAGGCTTAAAAATGTTACTTAGCATAAAATACTTCAATAAATATCATACGATATTAATGTAAGGGGCAACTGAACAACAGTGGCAGGCTGCATGTGATGAACTTAGCTATGCTACTAAGAAATAAAGTGACTGCAAAACATAGAGGGTGAGAAAACTGAAGCAGGGAGATGAGTCAAGGTTGTTGGATGCAGAGTGAAAAGGGCAGCCCTATCATAGGTGAGACAGTAGGTAACACATGCCAGCTGGAATTTCTGCTGGCAGCTGTCCATGTGTTTCAGGACTATTATTGTAGGTGAACAAATCAATGGAAGTTCTCATTATTTCCAGCAAATTAGGACGGTAATTGTTTCTAGAAATTTCCCTAGACTCCTTGACCTGTAACATCAGTAGTTCATAATGATTAAAATAGGAAGCAATGCAGCAAGTTCATCCTGCTTTCTAGTGCACAGCATTGCTTTGGTACTTGTACTTTAAACAGAATACATAACATCTGTGTTGTGCTGGTTTAGATTTATCTCTTGTCAAAGATAGATCTCTATCTGCTGAAATAACTGAAATTACCTTCTAACACACTCATCAGGAAAACAAGCTTGAACACCCGCAGATCACTATGACTGTGTCTGTAATTTAAGAACTGAGAATACCTGTAGGAGGTTCTCTTTTAATAAGATGAAAATAGATAACTATCCAAAACTGTTAGCTGATTAGGATCATCATGGCCTTATCTTAACTTGGTTGTTTTGCATGTTGAAGGTGAGAAATATCCTGTTTTGGAAATATATTCCCAACATTCAAAGTGACTATGGAAACAACTCAGATTATTCACTTTTTACCTCCAGCATCAGCATTGTAAATGATAAATCAATCACTCAATTGAAAGAATATAGGTTTCTATCAGATTTGTTCTGGCTATCTACTACCAATCCCTATGAGAGTTCCAGTTCACAAAAGTCTTTTGCTTTATGCAGTATTTTAATCATGACTGTAACTCCAGACTTGTTTCCATAATTTTTGTGTTTAATTTTGGATAGTGATAGCAACAGTGGGAAATCTTAGCTAATCAGGCTTTTGAACACAAGCCTTGTGTGTCTGGGGTTTATCATTGCACCATTAGAGAAGCTCTGGCCATTGCACATTTACATCTGCATGACCCAATTGACAATAATTCTTAGTAACTCTGGAATAGGTTTATGACATGTCCACAACCTCAGGTTTGAAGTACTGCACCACACACTGTCAGTTTTTAAACACTATTTTGCCAAGTCTCTGCGTAACTCTTGCACTGCTAGTGGGTTAAACAAGGCTATTGAAAAGGTTTTCAGGTTTTTCTGAGTTTTAAGGATTTTTGTGCAAGGGATATTATGACAGTATATTCAAATTCTTATTAAAAAAAAAGTTCCAGGGCCAATTAAAATGTAAAGAAACCCATGGAAAATAAATTTAGGTAGTGCCTTCACACATTCAGGACTAGATCAATCAGGCAATGTAATTATTAGACTGGATTTATCCAATGAAAATGACATGCCTCTGTACTGTATGCTCTGACTTCTTTTTTACTTGCCTTTAGTTTAGAATAAATCCCACAACTGTGCTAAACAAATATGTTTGTTTGGTTGTACCAAGCTCTTGTTCCAGCAGTGGAATTCATTAAAACAACGCGTTCTGTATATTGCCAGCAGGTCATCAATGCATGCTTGAGTCAGATTCCTGACCTTTACTTTCACTTGCCAAGTCTGCTAGTTTGCCTCGGCCTGGGGACTCTTAAAATATATGTCATTAATAATATACCTTGCCCTGTTTTTCTTATAGCTGATAATATCTTCACAGGTGTACTCACTGGTTTTCTCTTACCAACGAGGTAATTATCAACGACTGATTTTATGTAGAGTCAGATGCTTAACTCGAAATACTTGCTGAACAGTATGAAATAGTACTGTTTTTCCCTCACCTAAGGAAAATTTAAATTAAATTTGAAACCTATTTAGGATTTGAGGTAAGCTTTTTCCTTCTGTAGGATTGTTGGAGGTCACCTCAAGCAGCTGCTCAACAGTATATATTCCCAGTGAATTATGTGGACTCATTATTTTCTAAACTGATGTTCCAGTTGCTTGTCTAGATGTAATTGACGTTAAATTTTTCTACAGTGTTACCCCACCAACAGCTCTAATAAAATTTACCCCTACACTCTACTCAAGTTAGGAAATGGTAATCAATCCATAGGGGCTCTTCTCAGTATGTCCCTAACCTCTGTGTTTAAGTGCTGTATTTCACACCCTGTTTTCGTTTTGGCCATAAGCACCTCAGTCCATACAACTCCAAGTGTCAGGACAGCTCCTACATCAGGGTCACTATCTGGAATCAAGAAATTATGCCCCTGCCTCCCTAATTTTGTAGACGTTCTCAGTGCAGTTGATTTGTATCAGACCTATCATCCTGGGAACAAAGAAGGGATTTTTTTTTTTGTTTCCAAGTTGCAAATATTTTGCAGTTGATCAGAATCAGTGAGGAGACTACATGTCTACTTGTAAAACCTCACCATGTTCTTCTCTTTCTTTTTCACAGGAAAAAGTGATCCTGTCAAGAGACAAACTTTTTTCAGAGGAACTGTTCACAAGAGCTGTGAATATATGCAAGGGCCCCACGGTGACATGCCAAGTTCTGTACCAGTGTGCCAACTCCACTGTTACTATGGTCAGCAGACTTTTACAGCATCAGGATCCACAGCAATGTAAATACACACCAGACTCCCCTGAATGAAAGTGTGGTATTGATTTTGCTGTACTCTGTTGCACTCCTATGGATCTTAATGACAGGCTGTTACTTCAAACAGCATGAAAAAACTTACTAAAATAATATATTTTTCCTTGGTAATTAAAGGCAAAGCAAAATGGAGATGATCACAAACAGTCTCTGATGAGAACTTCTCTTAATGTTCCTTTTGATCTCTAGTGCTGCTGCTCCAAAGTAAAGCATCTAGGTAAAAATAAAATCATATTAATACAGGATGTTAAATGGAAACATGTCCCTAAGAATGAAGTACAATTTAGTGTCTAGCTTTTTCTGGCATTTGTTAAAGCCTAGTGAATGCAGTTCATTTCAATGTGATTTCAAAAGCAGATAAGCAAGTCTGTGCATTACAGGAACCATTCAAAAAAGATGGTTTGAGTTTGAGACCAATCACTTCACAAATGCTTCAAGAGTGCAGAATACCACTTAATGATTTAAACTCTGCCTTAATAAGGATCTATGACAGTGGCATTTCTTAGAGATATCTTTTTTTCTCTTCACATAAGAGAAACACCTAAAATACAATTAGAATAATCAGATCTGTCCATCACTGAGATCATGCTGTATCCTTGAGACCTGTAACAGAATCATAGAATCATAGATGGTTTTGGGTTGAAAGGGACCTGTAAAGGTCTTCTAGTCCAAACCCCCTGCAATGAGCAGGGACATCTTCAGCTAGATCAGGTTGTTCAGAGCCCTGTCCAACCTGACCTTGAGTGTTTGCAGGGTGATAAAAAAGTTGAGATGCAGTTCTTCAGTGTTTCTTCACTCTCCTGTTTCTTCTGCTGTGTGGTGTGTTTCTGTAAGCCCATGAGAGGAGTCAGGCATAGTCTACAGGTTCCATGCATAGATTTCATCATGATTATAGTAATTCTACTTTGAAAGACTGTGACTGGTGCCTTCCATTTTCCAATGTACTTTTGTTATTTTCCCCTTGCCCAGTACAACTTTCCAAATAAATCTTTTCCCTTTCTTTTTGTCAGTCATTATGTAAAACATTGTTCTTCCATCCCAGAGGACCAATGTCAATCATATACAAGCTTTTTCACACAGCTAAATTGAAGTGGCTAAGTAATATGCATGTCAGGGACTGGCAAACAGTTTAAGCATTCAGTTACTTGTCTATGCAAGTCTACTGAATTTACCTAGATGTGATTAATGGTGCTAGTTACCTTATTAAAGGTAATTGAGGGAGAATCTGGTGTTACAGTTTTCAAGATTTACAGAAATACAGTCTAAATTAAAACAATTTCAACTGCAAGTCACTTTCAACCAAAAAAAAAGAAAAAAAAAAAGAGAGTTTATCTGTATACAGAATTATTTGGTTGTTTCTTTACTGGTCAAGTAATTAATCCTGGAGGGCTTTGAAATTAAATTAAGGTAACAACTTCATAAAAGTTTTGGGAGTGCAGTAACTACACGTGAGTGCTGGGCTCCAGATGTGTGTGGACCTCCAGAAGAAAGCACTTATACTGACTCCTCAGAATGGCAAATATGGGCCATGAGGCCACCTGAGTCAAGGAGACTCTGCAGTTGGTACACAGCTCTCATGTGTCATGTCTGTGTGCATGTTCTTGCTGTGCAGAGTGAAATTTGCCATGACAAAGACTCTATCAATCTGCTGGGACTTGTGTTCCTCACATGAGGATGATGAGGATGATGAGGATGATGAGGATGATGAGGATGATGAGGATGATGAGGATGATGAGGATGGCTCACTTGCTGATGAGCCATCCATATCCAAACTAATTGTACAGTATAGTACCATCAGGCTGGTCAGTTTTATTAAAAATGCCTTGTAAAAGAGCCAAGTAATGTGAAACAGGTTAAAAAGTTGTAAAACAAAGATGAGGTATAATGGCTGATACCATGATAACTTTAGAAATTGTCAGTGCTATACAGTGATGTGTTAGCCTGTGGCTTTAGGAGAAAACATAAATGCAAACCTGGTTTTTCTTTTTTTCCCTATTCAGCGAATGAGAACCTGGCCAGGGTGTAAGCATTTCATATTACTGACCTGCTACCTTCACTCATTTTGGAAAGCAGTTAAGAATTGGATATTTTGTGTAACGGCTTTGTAACCAAACACATACATCTAATTTAGCAACCTGATGGACTATTGCATCCATCATGGCAATGTAGTCCCTGCTATGCACTGAAGCAAGCTCTGCTCTGTCTTGATTTGGGCTGAGTTTCCTGCTTTGGGCACATCATATTCCCTCTGCCCTTGTGTCAACATTTTCCATGCAGTATTCCCTCCAGTGGGCTGGATGACAGTGAAATTTGATCAGTTGGTCTCTCCTGAGATCAGCCAGTCTTTCCTTCCTCCTAAGGGTAGGGACAAGGGCTGCTTTGCCTAAGAGGGTAAGAAACAGAGAGTGGTTTCAGCCTCCCTGTCTTCCTCCATGTAGCCAGAGGGCAGAAGGAGGATTCTAAATCTTTCAAGGTTTTGTGGGGGAGCTGTTGGCCTCAAATCTTTCTGGGCACATGCAAGAAGAGAATATGCAGCTAAAATGTGTGATGGTATAATTCACACTGTTAATGCCTTTTGTTCCTAGCATTATAATTTTCCCTTTCTCCTTTTACCTTATTTTTATCTCTTCCCTGCAAGCTGTGAACCACACAAGCAACTACTTCAGAATTTTGACTTTGTCATATTATTTTGTAGCTTGGCCCAAAATATCATTGCCTTAGTTCCTGTGGCAAAGTGGCTGAAGCCTTATTAGGTCAAATAAGCTATTCAAGGTATCTGGGTGCTACTTTGAATGAGCCAAGAGCAAGAAAATACTCTGCAACAGATTTAATTGTCTTAAAAGTGACATAGTAGTATCCAAACCAAAAAAGATGGGTTGTCAGGAGGAGCATCTTAAAATTGGAGGACTCTGAATCAAAAGATAATAAAATGATTAACAGAACATGATTTTGAAAGCGTATCACTTTCTGTAATGGTTTTTCCCAGCTCTTTCTTTTCTTGTAATGTAAGGCGTAACAAGAAATAAATATCCTAAAGCATAGGCCCATCTACAGCCTCAAAAAAAGCAACTAATGTGAAAGAACAGTAACCCTAGCTCTGGGGGTTTTTGTGTTGTTTAAAGCCCTACATAAATCAAGAGGAGGCCCACAAAGGGAAGACTGTTTGGTTTCAGGGACTGGTCTTGATTTTCTGCTTAGGATAATCAAGATCAGGAATCTATCTCTAATTAAAGGCAAGCAGAAAATATGAAGGATTTTCACATACATTCTTTTCATACTCATCGTTTAACATGTTATGTATACAGTATTCTTTTCCTTTAATTCAACTTGCTCAAATTATGTGCAGACAGCTTCAGCAGCAGGGAAAGGTGGGAGTATTTAGGATATCTAGAATTTAACTCTTTTGCTTCTACAGAAAGACCTGTTTCTTTATCAGAAATATTCAATAGAATGTGGTTTCTAGTTTCAACAAAAAACCTCAGTGAATCTGTGTGATTCTGTTACATGGGGGCTTGGGGGTGTATTTTGTTTAGTGGGATTTTTTCCTTTTGGTGTTTTTTTGTTGGTTATTTAGGGGCTTTTTTGGTTTGTTTTCGGTTGATGTGGTTTGGCTTGGTTTTTTGTTTGGGGGTTGTTTTTGTTTGAGGGTTTGTTTATTTGTTGTTTATTTGGGTTTTTGTGTGTATGTTCTTATTTTTGTTTTTTGTTTTGTTTTTTTTCCTAATTGAGTAGATTGTAGCAAATATACTGGCCTGGCTTCTTTGGAAAAAAGACATGCTTTTAGTTTTAACAAACATAGTGCTTTTTTTGGTGTCTGTTTCTCTTGTAGCTCTGATTTTCTTTGCAGTGATTTTCCATAGATATGTCATTCAAATGAATGAAATTTAATCAGGATGTGGGTTCTGTCACTTTGACGGTGATGTAGTTTCCCAGATGCAAGTTTTTCATTAAGAAATTAATATTGGCAGATTGGGTGTTACAGTAAACCCAACAAGCTCGAGTATGCAGTAGGACCGCATCATCTCGCATGGTGATGTTCAAGTTCCCCTCTCTCCCCACACAGTCAAGTCTGGGGTTGATTTACATAAATTCTTAGTTTTCCAACAGCAACATCCCATAAGCTGAACTATCCCTTATGCTTTTGGCTCCCTTTCTGAGATGTATTGCTGACACTTCCGTCATTGAATACATATAGCCCACTGAATCAGTGTCTGATGTCTAGTTTTCAATGAGGGGAAGATTTCTGATGATATATGTGGTTACATTTAAATCTGTGGCAATAAGATGGATGAAGATTAAAGTTTGGCTGAAATAGGTCTACCCTGAGATCCTCTTCACCTCATGCTTGGAGTAGACTTACTAACATAATTTGATTTTATCCATGAAACACATTTTCTCTAATTAAAGGAGCCCTGTGTTTTGAACTAGATGTACCAACACAGCCTTCTGCTAAGCTAGTTGTCTAGAGTGGTTTAAATAACAAGCTTTTAAGAAAGACAATACTGCAGTAATTCCTAGACAAGGAAAGGATTTGATATCTTCAGCAAAACAGTTTTCTCAGGAAAAGAAAATTAATAGCCAATTTCCTTGAATGAAAGAGTGAATGCTTTCCTTCCTTGATGTCAGAATAGTAATAGCTGTGCAAGAAATACTGGAACATTCTTTTGTAATGACTATTTATTTCTGTGGGATGTTGGTCTAGTAGTTAGAGGCTTCCTGTAAATCATTTACATTGATGTGGGTATTTTGGGGGCATATCTTTTTTAAAAAGTTTATTTAAAATAATAGGAGCAAGCATGAACTGTTCATTGGTTAGTCACCAGTGCATTATTGGTTCTGTCTTTTTCCTTCTGTTCATGTGGACTGCACTCTGATAAAAAGGCTGCAAGTGGAGACTAGGCAGCTAGGGCTAAAATAATTAAAGACATCACTGAAGAGGGAAGTTTAGCCTCAAAATTCAAGTGACCCATTCTTCCTGCTCTGTTGTCTGCCCAACTCCATCCAACTGTATGGATGATTTACTGTGGGACACATACTGAGAAAGTAAGAAAATTACAGCCTGAAAAATATTCCAGGCCGGAGCTTCTCAGCTCTGTTCCCAGCTGATAAACTGGTCCAGCTCAAGGCTAGGGAGAATTTCTCCCAGGGTGATAATTTGGTCAAAATAAAAAGGAATTAATAACAAGATAAAACACCTGTTGTGGTGTGTGACCAGGCCCTGGGAATGGGGTGTCTTCTCTCTGAACCAATCACCTTTTCTCTACTCTTGGAATTGCAAGTCTTGCTATAAACCAAGTGTGTTTCTGAATAAACTTGTCTCTTTCTTTCCTATCATGAAAGATGACCATGTAGCTGTGCATCTTATTTCCGCTGCACTTAAAGGGTTAAAACCCCTTTCCACGGCTACAACTTACCTTTTTGTTAAGGCAGGTTCTGCATTGCCACAGTTCATAGCAGAATAATACTTTAGTGGCATGAGAATGACTTCAAGAGCAACTCAGCCTTCATGGGTGGTGGGTGTCAGCAACTGCACTTTCAGGGCCAGCCTAAGCTGTGCTTACACATCAGAAACCTCATGGCTAATGGAGGTGGCCAAATACAACGCTAGATTTAGTTTAAAAAAATCTAATTTTATTTGGCTTTTTAGAGGTGCATTTTATGGCTAGGTTTTTTTACTATAGAACTTGTCAATAAGAAAATAAATTGGCAAGCATGTACAATTCATAAGGATTTTTACTTCTTAAATTTGACTCTAAGCAAGTTTGTGATTTACATACTTATAAAAAGAAGTGTCTTCTAACAATACTTTTTTTACATATGTGTCTATATAAGGAATCCAATTAATATCGCACTTTTTACAGATTTACCATAGTGAAAAGGTTTAATGCTAAAATGTGCAAGAAAACCTTTCTCTGTAACTTTAAAATTGGCAATGAACAATTACTGTAATTTTAAAATATCTATTTTGCATTTTGGTAAAGATTGTTGCAAGTTTTCTCTTCCAGATGAATACTTTCAATTTTTCCTTTTCTTGTTCTCAGCGAGTGTAGAATATTTGGAAGAGTTCAATTTTTTCACATTTATGTACTACAATAAATATTATCTTAATTATTAAAATAATAACTTTTTAAAAAGACCTTTTTTTTTTTTTGTAGTATCACTTTTTTCAGATATATTTATTTTTTTCCTTTACTTTCTTTTGTAGTTTTTTGCTCTTAGGGTTTTTTTGACCTTCCTAAAACCATTTCTTCCATGCTTGTTCCTATTCACCAAACAACTGTCAATAGCTTCCTAGAAACTTTGTTGTCCCAATGCTTTTCCTGTGCTAATTTCTGGGTTTGGGAATTTAAGCTGCAGATGTGTAAATCTAAAGTTACTCAGTATGAGGAAGACCAACTTGTCTTCCCAGTCCTGAGTTTCCTACTGTACATTGTTTTGTGTGGCCAATTATCTTTGTAACCAAGATCCACATTTGGTCTTGAGTAGCTGAACTCCTCTTGAAATCCAAGACTGATGATTTGGATTTTTTATTTCCAAAGAAGAAAGAGGTATTTATGTATAAACTCTATGTCCCTGGGGGAATGCAAACTGGTTTTTTGAGCATGAGCACACATAGGGATAAGCTATGTCTTGTACAAAGGACCCCCACTGCCTGACCTGCACTTTTCCAAAGTCCAAAAAGGAAAGAAAAGTTTGTGGAATTTATACACCCTGTGGAGTTTGAGTCTGTTGATAAAGTAAAGAAGAAATAGGAGCAAAGACTGTGCAATTTTGAGTCATCTGCTCACTGACTATAAATCTACAGCAGTCTATTTATCAGTTCCACTGAGGCTGCAGCAACTCAAACAGGCAAGAGAATACAGCTGCCTTTGCCTGTATGCAGAGCCTGGAGATGGGTCAAAAGCTGAACATAAATCAGCAATATAGAGCTGCTGCCTAGACAGAAAAGCTCTCAATCCAAGGGAGAAATGGAGCGGTGGCTGTGTGTGAGGAGCCCCAGCACTGGGCAGGACAGTCAGTTCTGATAAGGTTTTAACTTGGATATTGTGCCTCATTCTGGGTGCTGCACTTAGAGACGCAGCTTTGGGAGAGGAAATCTAAGACCACTTATGAGGATGATCAGGCCTCTTCACAGTATTTATCTCAATGAAGGACCTAATGAAGTGGCTTCTTTCATCTCAGAGAAGGAGGGAGGATACCTGTGTTCATATATGTGAACACTTCAAGCCCATGGTGGGTAGAGCAAAATCTGGTAAGGTGCAGCAAGGAAGATTCAAGTTTGATATTAGGAAAAGGTCTCTCATGGCAAGCCTGTGGAAGTACTGGAGAAATTGTCTTCACCAGAAGTCTTGCAACTGGATTAGATAAACATGGGCCCAGGACAGTTTGCATAATCCCTGCCCTTCCCAAGTGACCTTCTGAGACTCTCACTAACCTTGAAAATTCTCTATGAAAATGACCTAAGTTTCTTCTTTCCCAACCTTGCAGTGACATTGCCTAAAAGCAATGCTACTTAAGCACCCAGTCCTACACCCAGTCCTACTGTAATTTGTTAAACATGCTAGATTTTTTTCTTAGGAGAGCGTCTAAATTTTACAAGAACTTCATAAATATCTTATATAAGCATATACACTTTCCAAAGTTTTAGCAACATCTTCAGAAAATCTTGAAGTGGGGACAGCTATCCTGAATATGAAAAAGTATATATATCTAGGTGTAGGTGTAGCAAGTCCTAAGATGACTTATGAGACCAGTCACTTTGCCTCCAACTCATCTGAAAGGATAAAGCACTTACAGAAATCTCTTGACTGTTACCCCTGATTATTTGTATTCCCTTGCCCTTTTCTGTTTGAAGTCAGACATTTTCTTTTATTTTTGAAGGCAAAAGAGCACACATACTTCAAATTAATAACGATGCAATAATAAAGCTCAGTTGCATTATTCTGACAAACACGGGATATTGAGTGTGCAGGGTTAGGAATCCTGGGGTATTTGGGGCACTGTTTTACTAAACTGCAGGGGCCTCACTCTAGGCTGATAACTCACAGTGCCAGGTCAGTGGTGAGATATCTTCTTTAAGTGTTAGCCAGAATTTGTTGGCAGGCAGCAGGGAAGTGGATGGAGGCCTTGAAGGTCAGATGTTGTTCCAAGTTTGTCACAAATATGCATTAGGGAACAGCAGTGTGGGGGTGGACAGGGCTGAGACGCTAGATGTAAGCAGTAGACTGGTGCCCGACTCCACCATCACTGCAGACAGGAGCTGGATAAAAGAACACAAAACTACAATGCTGTTTTTCTTCAGACTTTCTAAATAATGAAATAACTCTAGGGCTGCCTGTTATATCAATGTTAACACAGCTCTATCCAGCACAGAAAACATGATCACAGACTTCAATAGTTTTGAGGCATGTCTGCTGAATGTCACCCAGATTCCTGATGTATTTGCAAGCAGTACAGATTTTAAGTGTCTATGAAGAAGGACATAGATTCTCTAAATGCTCCACAAAATCAGACCAGCTGTGTTTCCCAGTATACTTCCTCTCCAGCAGCAAGGATGACTATAGCTGCCATTTAATGAGATTGTGCAACCTTAATAATTTTCCCTGGTCCATTCCCATTAGATTGCATTGGATCCACAGTTGGATTAGGGATGTTACAGGGTGCATTCCTCTTGTTGCCTCTCTGTTTATGGACCTACTGTCCATAAATTTGCATTATTGTTTCTGAATCTGGCAATGCTTTCTGTCTCCACAATCTCCTCTGTCAGCAAGTTCCACAAAGATGGCAGTAGATGTAGTATGATTTTACATCAGAGGGAATCATGAGCCTGCCTTTCTGATTTTCTTTCTAGAGAGTTCTGGTTCCTGCACCATGATCACTTTAAAAAAAAATTAGCTTTGAAGCATGTGGGGCTGGGAATGGAATTTTCTTGTGCATACCTGTAGACTTTTGGCTGTTTCCCTGTGGGAGTGCATGGAGTTAAAAGCATCCTTATAGCCTTTTATCTATTTTCTGCCATGTGATGTATCCTTAAGATGATCTCTATATTTCACCATGTGGTAACATAACTAGTTAGAGTATTAAGTAAACTGATACACTCTCATCTTTAGTTGTCTGAGGTTTAGTATTCAAGCAACTTGTTTTACATGTCCCTATCTAATTCAGGTCAGGATCACATCCTTTGGCAGAAAGATGTGTGGTGTAGGAGTAGCTATATAATAGGGAAGAAACTACGATGAGTACTCCTGGTATATCTGTACTTTTCAATGAGGAATTATTTGATCCAGTGTTCACAATAGGGGTCCAGTCTGTGTGCAGGAGAACCTGTTGAGACAGCCACTGGAACTTCTTGGGACTCTCACAGACTCTCCTTTGAGAAGGGTTTGATAATAACACAAGATTGTGTTGATAAAAGGGCCGTATGGCCCAAGGCTTCCGGAGTTTTTCAGGTAACTCTTGAGAGTCCACAAGATGTCTTTATGTGCAAAATGTTAAATCAGTCTTTCTTCTCCTGTAGTGCCTATTGCTCTGCAAAGGGATCTGGACAGCCTGGATTGATGAACCAGGGACAATTGTATGAGATTCAACAAGGCTGAGTGCTGGGTCCTGCACTTGGGTAGCTGGAAAGCTGCCCATTGGAACAGGACCTGGGGGTGCTGGTCAACAGCAGCTGAACTTGAGCCGTGTGTGCCCAGGTGGCCAAGATGGTCAATGGTATCCTGGATTGGATCAGCAATGGTGTGGCCAGCAGGACCAGGGCAGGGATTGTCCCTCTGTATCTGGCACTGGTGAGGATACACCTTGAGTTCTGTGTCCGGTTCGGGGCTCCTCAATTCAGGAAGGACACTGAGGTGCTGGAGTGTATCCAGTGAAGGGCAATAGAGCTGGTAAAGGGTTTGGCACACAAATCCATTGAGGAACAGCTGAGGGAGCTGGGGATGTTTAGCCTGGAGAGAAGGAAGCTCAGAGGGGACCTTATCACTCGTTATATATAACTGTATATATATATATAGATAGATAGATAGATATAGATATAGATATAGATATAGATATAGATATAGATATAGATAATTGTATAACTGCCTGAAGGGCGGGTGGAGTGGGGTAAATACTGCTCTCTTCTCTCAGGTAACAACTGACAGGACAAGATGAAATGTTGTGCCAGGAGAGATTTAGATTGGATAGCAGAAAAAATTCTTCACAGAAAGAGTTGTCCAGCATCAGAACAGGCTGTGCAGGGAAGCTGTGTAGTCATCATCCCTGGAATTATTTAAAAGGCATGTAGAAGCATGTGGTGCTTGGGAATGTGGTTTAATGATGGACTTTGCAGTGCTGGGTTAGCAGCTGGACTTCATGATCTTAGAGGTCTTTTCCAACCTAAATGATTCCATGATTCTATGACAAAGAAATGCACTCTGGAGCTCTTCAGTAACATTGAATTTTGTGGCATGGGAGTAAAAGAAAAAGAAAAAGCCTTTGACCTTGATAATTGAACAAATAGAATTTTCTGTGGCTGACAATATTACATCATCTTCATGTCATTTTTACAGGACCTTTCTGACTGTAACCATAATGTAAACTTGGGCCAGAGGTGCATTTTCAAAGCTCAGTTCTGAAGTTTCTAAGTAATTACCTTCCTAAATTTGAGACTGGTGATGGTAGCTTACCATGTATTACTGCAGCCAGGAAAAAGATTAAATCTAGACAAGAGACAGACACAGGAAAACCCCTCAACATTTATGTATTTTCTGCAATAACTTCTTTTTGACTAATCTGAACAGGTTCATACCTGTTGAACAGGTTCAACCATTGACAACCCTTCAACAGTTCCAGGAAGGAAAAAAAATATAATGTTTAGAATGTTAATTAAAAAAAAAAAAATTTCCGTGACCTTTCTGTATGGATTTATCTTTTTTCCCCATGAAGGACAATGCCTCGAAAGCCTGTAGGATAATAGCAGCTGAGATGGAACATCTTTATTCCTTCAGATGTAGTATCAGATATTTGGGGAAATTTATTACAGTATTTTTTTAATGTTGAAAGATAGGTGGGTGGATAAGTATTCAGAAGAACACACGTATTTTTAAATAGATACACAAAAATTTAAGGTTATGCATATATGCAAGCCCACATTTCATTTAACTTTTTATTGATCATTGCTGAAGGCCAAAATAGTAAAATCTTGATTTGCTGCACTTCAGAAAACAACTTTCTGCTTTCAGAAGCCTCTGGAAAGAGAGAGCACAGTTAGTGAAACAGAGCACTGCTGGGTTGCAAATGCTGCCAGTGCAGATGACAGCAGTGCTTTGTCTCCGTGGAAATGCTCTGTAGCTTGAGCCACGTCTTCCCCCTTCAGACGTGATCTGTACAGCTCCCCCTGTCCTCCACTGTCCTCTCACAACCTTCCTAAATGCCTTTCCTGTAAAAGGGAGGGATCCTATGTTGAGTATAAACTTATAACTCCACCCATTTCCCTTTTTCTTTTACTTTGTTTCAGGTTTTCAATATTGTTTAAGCGTAGCATAAAACATATTGCAGAACTGGCAATTCTTCCTACACATATTTAAAAGTTCAGATATTTAAAAGTGAAATTAAGGCTTTCTTTTGCCCATATTCCTACTGCACAAGTCCACATAAGATAAAGTAAGCCATAGTTGTTGGTGTCTTGAATGTTTTTAATAAGATCATGTCAGAGGATTCCTTCTCCACTTCTCAAAGCCTACAAACTTACTAGGAGCATCAGAGAAAAGAAGTTTGTAATACCAGTTGGATTGTGTATTTACAGTTTCATTGTTCTTCTATTGATTTTTCTTTTCATTTTTACTTGCTCTCCCCTAGCTCCTTGCTGAAATAGCAGAAACATCTGCCTCTCTTCCTTCATGGAAGAGAATAATTTATAAGTCCCAGATTTACCAACAGTATCAGTTACTTCCAGCAAACCTCACTCCTGGTCTTCTTAATTACTTTCCATCTGCTTTTCTTTCAGTCATCTTGGTTAGAAGAAAAATGCTGACAATCAACAGCAATGATTTCTTCAGTTGTTATTTATTAAGTCAAGCTTTTTGCAGATAGAGTTTCAATAAATGCATGGTTTGTTGGGTTTTTTTTTAAGAGAGAGTTATCTTTGAATTGGACGTAGTTGAAAAACAAAATGCAACCATTCCAGAAGCTGATGACAGTATGAGAGGGGGAAGTGGTTTGACTTTTTTTTTAACTTTTTATATTTTTCGTATTCTAAACTGACTGATGGTCTTAACCTTTGCTTTGAACTTTTAAGGTGAAAGAAGCACAGTTTGGATTTGATAGTTGTACACTCAGCTGAAGGAAAAAGGAGACCTTCAGAAGTTGCTGTTAGAAGCAGCTACTGTGGGCAGACAAGGATACTAGGATTTGGGAGTTTTGCTCTTGTATTTTGTTTTTTACTTTTGTTTTGGTGAAGTGAACATTTATGTTCTTTTCCCATGACTTTTCCCTCTTTTGGCTATGTTGCTCCCTTGGGCTCTTACTGGGAAAGCAGCATTGAACTTGCAGCGCTGAAAAGATGATTAATGATAGGCAGAACTGTATACAACGTGCACTTTATTTGGGGGGGAGGAGCCTGCAGTGAAATCCTGCATTGGAGAATTCTGGGCAAATGGTGTGTGAAATTGTTGACAAATTGCTCTCATTAAACTCACTAAATGAATGCTTTCATGAGAACACTGGCTTGATATCACCATGTATAATGTGACTTCTACTTGAAATTGTGTGTACTGCTATTCTTATCTTTTAAACCCTTGTAACAGCTTTAATGTCCTGATAAAGCCAACCATTGTAGCTGTCTTCACTGTTCAGTACATGGGATGTGAAGGGAAATTGCTGAGGGTGACTTCCATAAGTGGTTTTGAATTATTCATTAATTTATTACTACAGTTTTGAACCCAGTCACCAGAGTTCATAAGCGCCAAGAAATGGATTTAGAAATGCCTTAAGTTCCTCGGACTCTTTAGCTTGATCCCTGCCAATGAAAGAGGCAGCAAAAGGACAGAAGTCGCGAAAGTCTCTGTTTTAGAATGCAACTTTGTATTCTGTTTAGTCTTCTTGATGGTAGAAAAATTCCAGAAAAATTGCGTCTCAGAGATAATGGTGTTTGTTGATCCAGGACACTCACCAGCATTTGAGTAAGGTCAATGTGCACTAGACACTTGCCTTACCAAGTTGAATTCTGGCCAGCAGCCTAAATATGCCCAGTTGGGCAAAGAATGAAGTGTGAAGCCATCACAAGGGAGAACTGCACAGGCTACTGAGACCTTCAGAGATGAAGGTCAGGCCATGGCCTTGTGCCCAGGCTTGTACCACACACAGTGTATGCTTGTTACCAGGTTTTAGAAACCATCCATGCTAAAAGCTACCACTGTTGGCTGTTTACCTTTGATTCAGCAGCTGCTTTAGCTGCTTCAAAAGTGTAGGAGATAACAGCCAATCTATATTGAAAGATGGTCCATATGATGAAATGAAAAATCTCTGCCCTAAACCAAATGTATACCCTGCAGAAAATGACATAAGTATGGCTGTCTTTGTGTTGAAGACTGATAGTAATTTTGAAGAGGAATTGTAGTATAAGAAAGGCATGGATATATTGTCAACCACTGATTTACTTGAGGTAAAACCAGCTGTGCCTGGTCCTTCTTAGAGCTTACTGCAAGGAGAACTGAAAGCTATGCTGTCCAATTTCCCACATTTAGGAAAACCTCAGATGAGCTCCATCACATTGGAAAACTTTCTCTGAATATGGTGTCTCCCTGATGTAGAAATCTAGAACCTAAAATATAATCTGTGGCTGTGATATGCTGAAGCTAAAGCTTAGGTGGTAGGTTGCACTCTTTGCATTATCAGGTGTTTATCTGAGCAAGGTTTTGTGTTAATGAAATAAGTAGACTCCTCCTGGAGCCATCAGGGAGCAGGAAGTGTGGTGAAGGACAGAGTCTCATAAAATGGAAGTATCAGTGGATGTCAAATTGAAAAATAATGCTTTAGCTGTTGGTTCACTAAGACCTCTATAACATTTTCTTAACTGCAAAGGACATGCACAAGAGATTTAATATGTATGAGCAAAAATCATTAGAATATTAGATCTGAATGTTAAAAAGAAAGCAATGATACTTCGTTTTCCAGAATCACAGAATGACTATGTTGGAAGAGACATTCAAGACCATCGAGTCCAACCCATGCCCTAACACCTCAACTGAACCATAGCACCAAGTGCCACATCCAGTCTTTTTTTAAACATGTCCAGGGATGGTGACTCCACCACCTCCCTGGGCAGACAATTCCAGTACTTAATCACTCTTTCTGTAAAAAAAACTTTTGCTAATATCCAACCTATATTAAAGAATCACTAGGTTGGAAGAGAATCACTAGGTTGGAAGAGTGGTTCACTGATTTAGTTGAGCCAGAAATTCACCTACTAGCTGATGTTTCATAAGATTTCTGGTAATATTAAATGCATGCTAATTGTGCTGGCTTTACACGTGGACACCGTCCTTACAGCAAATTCCAAAATTAGTCATAGGCACACGTGTCTTAGTTCTGGCTAGGTAAGGGTCAATTTTTCCTGGCACTGGCCAGGGGGCACATGGCTAGGACCTTGAAGTTACTCTATACCACCTTGTGTCCTCTTCAGGGGCTGTAGTGGGGATGGAGTCTGTCCTGGTCATGGAGAGGAAGGTGAGTTGTGGGAGTAGATTTGTGTTCCTTGTGGTGAGCTCTCATGTGTGAATCACCCACCTCTTGTACACTCTGTTGTTAATACTGTTGCTGTTATTGCTAGTTTCTTATCTCTTTGCTGTTTCCAGTAAACTGCTCTTAACTCAGTCCATGACCTTTACTTTTTGTGTCTCCAGTTCTCCTCTCCAGTCCTCCATGGAGAGGGAGAAGAGAGAGGGAGCGAGCAATGCATGGTTTGGAGTCTTCTAGTGGGAACCTTACATTGGGGAATATCATTCCTAAACCACAACAATATGGACAAGGCAAGCTGTCTGTGGGGGGATGAAAACTGGAGAAGGCAGGGGACCTTTTCACTGAACATGATGCACTGTGTGGGAGAACCACTCTGCTGGGACATTTGCCATCCACTGGAGCATTTGCCATAGGCAGAGAATCTTGGTCTCGTATGTGAGAAACCTCCTAGCAGAGCACACAAACCAGACTGTTCTGTTGTGCAGGGGAAGCACATGGTCTTCCAGGGCTCATGCTTGAATTATTTCTTTGCATCCAGACAGCTGCTATCAGTGTCCTCTGCAGGTTCATGGCTGACGTTCACACCTTAGCTTTGTTTCAACATGTAAATGCTGATGTTTACATAGACATGCACTTTTCCTTCATTGTGGCACAGTAGTCCAGCCTGCAGCGCTGAAAGAGCTTCTTGTGCATGCTTCTTCATGCACCTATTTTTTTTCAGCATATCACACTGCTGTTTACACACCAAGTTCTGGATCTTGGTTAAGACTGCAGGATGTGCTGATAGTGGAGTTAGTGTTAGTGACAGCAGAGTCACTGTTTGCTGGCTTTGCCTTTGGGAGAAGGCACACAGAGCTTGCTCTCTCTGAGTGCAAGCTGCCTCAGAGGAAACCTAGTTCAGTGCATCTGTGAGTGGAGTGACCCAGTGACTGGGCAAGATATGATTCTGCCAGGCCTGTGAGGAGATCTAGGGTCAGCAGAGAGACTTTTTTTTCTCACCTTGTACAGACCTATCTGTGAATTCTTCACTGAAAGTCAATACAAGCTTGGAAGGAAAATCAGGCTGGTTGTGCAGGGAATGACACCACCAAGGGAAAATAAGACATTTTGGCTGCAGGCTGGACAACTCAGGTGTGATGTCTGAGAAAGTTCTGAAACACAACAAAACCTTCTGACTGAAACTTGGTGAAACGCCCTTTCATATGGCTACATTTCACTGCCTCTCCTTATGAAAAAAAAAGAAGGAACTGGGAGGGAGCTCATTAGGGTTGAACAATTCAAAAGCCACTGTGAATTTTCTTAGACTATTTTTCATTAACATCAGTCTGAAGCAGAAGAATGGAATTGTCAGGAGCAGTGGAGAGAGACCAGAAGATAATTGGTTCAGAGAATGTTCACAAAGACTGAATGTAGAAGAAAGTTAGTGGAGATGAGTGCTGAGGAGAACAATTCTGTGGAAATGCAAGAGTGTACTGGTTACCAGCTTGGGAGGTAAGACAGAGGCAAGGAGGAGAGAGGAAAGGCCAAAGGGTGAGAGGGAGCTTTGTTGAGTGATGTGTCTGGCATACATGGGGCACGAGAAGCTGAGACTACAACTAGCCAGACAGGAAGAAAGATGCGAAATGAGGCTTTGGTGTGCATGTGGTGTAGTGGGGTAGTGGTCAAAGCAGGAGATAGAGCACTTATGGAGATGCAATGGTCAGAAGAAGCTCTGTCTAATGCATTGTCCCTTTGTCCTGTGTCATCCTACAACACCTGCTGCTTCCTGAGAAGATACACAGCACTGGAAAAATGCCTTGTCTTTCCCCAGTGTTGATTCCTGCAGGTTGTTTCTAGACAAGGGTTTCCAGAGTTTGTCCACATCCCTATGTAGGGAGTGTCCACAGTGTGAAAGTCTGCTATGAACAACCCTCACCCTGTTCTGTTTGTGACTGGAAGGAAACCTGGCCATGCCAGGAAAGAAGGCCACAATTTCTTTCTGAGAAGCATAGACATAACCATAGTGCTTGGAAAGTCTTATGTTTCCATCATTACTTCTCTTAGTCCAACTAAGTCTGCCTGTTAAGCAGAATTCAGGCTTCCAACCCTGAAAATCATTGCTAGAGATGTCAATGTGATGAGGCAATGTATCTTAAGTTCATTCTTTGCTCAGTTTTTGGAGAATGCACCAGCCAACACTGTTTTTTGAATCCAATGAAAAAACCCTCTATTTTAAAATTGCAAGGTCAGACATTAGTTGTGAAATGCCAGAATTAATTTTGCTTCTACAGTCCTACTATGTCTCATTGTGCCTATGCATCAAAATGCCACAATTTACATAATTGCAAAGTGCTCCTGGGACTGAAGTGGTTTTGCAGTGCTGGCTGAAGGCCTCAGGTTTGTTTGTGGTGGAAGGTGTGCTGTGGGTAAGGCAGGGGAGTTCATGATGGTGGTTCTGGAAGTATACACAGTCTTCATTCCTGTGTTTTCTAACACTTGAGACTTAGGAGCTTGGCTTTTCAAACTCACTATTCTTTTCAACAGATTTTACATGTAATGTAAAACATGTTTCAACACAGTCTGAACTTTATTTATTGATTTTGTTGCTGGAAGAAGGAAAAATCATATACGAGTGAGGATTTTCTCCTGTAAAACTGAAAAAAAATCAGCAAAAATGTCTTGAAATATCAGGTTGGTTAAAAACTTTTAAAGATTTGAATTAGTTGAAGTTCTGAAAGAATTTAAAATGAAGCTGGATCTTTATTTGATGGAAATGCCTGTACTTTATCTGGTCTGTGATCCCATCAGACAAACCTATCAGAATAAAAACTCATATTATCCAAAATGTCCTAGAATTTGAGCACCACCTTGATTTAGTGCATTTCAACCAGACCTATTGAAGTCATTGTGGGACCAGAGCCTTTGCTTGGCTGGAGCAGCCTGACCTCATGCAAGTGGATGCTAAGAGAGTTCTCAGCCAGGAGAACAGGCTCTACTAAAAGCTGCCCCTTAAAATACAATCTGAGTTTCCTTAGATCCTGCAGCTTTTCAGCCATGCAGATCAAGTCACTCATAATAATACTAAGGCTACTAATGAGAAAATGGCACATACTTTCAGGACACAGGGCAATGAGGCCATAACTTTTATCTATAATGATGAAGATAATCTAGAATTTTTCTTTCTTTAGGAGGAACATAGCATTAATGGATCATTTTCTAGTTAATGAAACAATATGTTTTTGATAATGGTTTTAAGTTGCCAGCAACATATTAGTCAAATTTCTTTTGGATTCTTTTTCCCTTTACAATGCCCAAAACCAGTCAACACAGATATTATCATGAAGCATTCACAAAATATATGCAGCCCTATGAACATGGTGATGTAAAAGTAGACTTAATTAAAAAAATATCACTTGGCTTCTGCTGTCATTAAAAGGACACTGAATTCTTTTACCTTTTATTTAAATTGAAATTGTGAAATGAAATGTTTAAAATGTTCAGGGAAGAAAAGGAAAATAAGGTAGGAAAAAAATCAAAGCTTCTTTCACCAAATAGGAAACTAATCCTAAATTTGCTGCTGGAATTTTAGGACCTGAAATACAAATGGCTTTTAAATTGAACTATGACATAAGGCCACTTGGAAGTAGCTGGAAGTTTTTGATACTTGTTTATTTTTTCTTCCAAGGAGGAAAGCTTAGACTGAAACTGGAGGAAAAACCGAAACAACCGCGGCAAAAATTTCAAAGCCAAATTATTTAGTCCTGGAATTGCTGTGATGATATCTTATGGAAATAGTTATGCTGCTTTCAATTTTTTAAATTTTATTTTCCTTATCCAGAACCCTTTATTTGGCTACTTCTTCAAAAATTGCTGTGGTTTTGTTCATGAAATAGAAAAATGGTGCATCATGAGACATGTAATGTACCACAGAGGGAGGCCCATAATGAATACAGATGTAATACAAACATTCTGTGAAATGATTGTAGCCACATATCCAAATAGAAACATTTTGGCCCATAGTTTTCTTATTTTTTCCTCGGCTCTAATAATTTCTAAGTTCCTCTTGCTGGGACAGGATACAAGTCTAATGAAAATGCATTGATGTCTCCTTATGAAGAAGGAAAGCATAGGAAGGCACATATGGAACAACAAATCTTTCTGTCTTGCAAAACCAGCATTTGATAGTACTCCATTTCATCCCCCTGAAGCGGACACGTACTGCTTGGATTAAGAGGCAAAACCACCAAAAGTTGTCCTTGTCCTTATAGAAAGCACTATATCTCCTTTGGATCATTGAAAAGATGGCAGAACTGATGTGCTTTCAGATCCTTTGCACCATTTTGAAGGTGAAAGTGTCTTAAAGGGTTATTATAAACTTCACACATGTGATATGGTTCAGACAGCTTAATTCAGTCACAGCCAAGGGACTCCTACTTGTGCTTTGTATTTGTATGTACATATACTATGTAGTTCAAGCTGAATAATCACAATGTATAAGATATGGACCAACTAGAAGACAAGGAGAATAAAAAGGAAAAAAACCCTACTACCTAATTTTGCCAAGGATGAATGAAACATCTCTGAAATTGTTGAAAGAAAATATCTTCTTAAGTCTCATGTGCAGGAGCCAAAAGGGTACAAAGTCCCCAACCATATGTCTGAACATAACAGGCCTCCCAGGGTGCCACAGCGAATCCCACAATGAACCAAGTGTTTGGTAAATACTGAAGGACTACAAGATGACTCAGTCCTAGTTGGAACTTGTAGTCTCTTCAAACTAGCATTTCCCAACGTCTCTGCTCATGATGACGTTTTGGGTTTATGAAGCTCCAAGTCTGATGTCCTACATGCCTTGCATGAAACCCATTATCAGCAGTATCATCTGTGATGGATACATTTCTCGTGAGAGTTTTATGTCTTTATAACAAAGTGAGTTTGGTACTTTATTGTTTCCTCCTCTGTCCTCCACCTCATTTTCCTATAGAAAGAGTGTAACATGATGTGCAGAAGCAATATCCAGTCCTTCATCAGAAAGCTGTGTTCAAATTTCCTAGACCAAGACTTTCTTTCCTCTCTATGCGTTTTTTCCCCTGGGTGTTTTTTGTTTGTTTGCTTGTGTATTCTGGTTTGTTTTGTTTGTTTTGGGTTTTGTTTTGTTATTGGGGTGTTTTTTCTTTTATTGTTTTTGTTTTTCCTTCCTTTTGGTGATAGTCATGGTGGAATATTCCTGGGATTTATGTCATAAACTTGACAGAGTGGTTATATGTCTGTCTAATGTCTTTATTCTTCACGGGGCTCCCTCAACAGCTGAGCTTCATGTCTCACAAAGCACCAGCCTATGCTGGTTTTGATAAGCAAAATTACCCCTTGGAAAAGGGAGTAATTTCAGTTGTGGTGCATCAGATGTTGAATTTGGAGGGAAACTGCTATATTTTCCCTCAATGAGTGAATTCATCATTTCTGAATGATGCAAAATTATTTACATACATCTCTCTCTATGTGAGATGATATTTCCAACCAGTCTGAGAAATTTCTCTCTTATATGTCAAAAAGGTTGCACAGCTTTCTAGGAGTTAGAAGTGGGATCTTTGGCTTTCCTGGTCCTGTGACCCACATAGGAAAACTTTTAGGTGGTTGACAGCCACGGAGGACTGCCACTGACATGAGGAGCTGAGAGGCTGCCTCAGGAGTGGTTTGCAGTGGGTACTCCCATTGCTGTATTTCAGGCTAGAATTAAGCACAGTTGTGCTGCACATGGAGCAGGGACACGTGCTGTTTTCAGCCTGCATGTGCTGTCCCACAGCTGGGGACTAGCACTGCCCTGCAGCACTGGTGAGGAGGATGGTATGGCAGGCTGTGCTGGCCCACAGCCCAGTTGGGCATGAGGGTTTGAGTGACAAAGGTAGGCTGTGCTGTACAAAGCCCTATGTTTTTCATTTACCATCCTACTCTGCCTAGGTGAGTTCCTAACAAGTGTTTGGGGTGTGGTTTTCAAACCCCACAAGCCACACAGCAGGAAAAAAAGTACTTGGCTGTATGTGTTTTTTGGCAGCCTGTGGGCTCATATGTAAGCAGATATTAATGTTGCCCCACAGCCTTTTGCTGTCTTACAGAAGGCAGATTGCTTCCCCCTGTCCCCTGCCCTGCCCCTGAACAGGTAACTCTCACAAAGAAAGTAGAGGATGTTAAAAGCAGACACTTGTGTCAAGGCCTACCTGCTTTGGCATTAAGTACTAAGTTTGTTTCATATTAGGAATTAACCTTTGATTACTTATATTTTTAGACTGATTCATATTTTGTTTTGAAGGACCAAGGCTGGTCATTTGATGAGTCTTACCCCAGAAGGCAGTATTTTCTTCACTGATTTTTGAGAATTTAAGGGTGTGTGTAGCACTGTATTGTAGTGTTCAGTATTGAATCAGGACCAAAACTTTTATACAAGGAGACATTGCCTGATTACTTGTCAGTCATCTCTGCTGCTGGTACCTACTTCAGCTTCTGGTAATTAGCCCACCTCTTAATGAAAATGCACTTAAAAAAACCCCCAAAATACAAAAGAAATCCCCAAAACGTCAGGTTTTAGGCTGCTTTTCTGTAGTCCTGTCAGTGTTGATACTTTTGCCTCTGCCATTTCATATGCCGTTTGTGTAAGTTGACAAAGATATAATTAGCTTAGAATTATCTGAACATGCAGTAATTGTCTTGTGGGTGTTGTGTATGTTTAGGAAGACAGGCTTTTTCATACATAAGATCATAGTGTGGTGTGGGGAAAACTGCTCAACTCATGGTTTTAATCAAATCAGAATTAATGTGGTTTTGTCTTTTTAACAAGGACATGTTGACCTAGAAATCAGTGAGCTCTACACTGGGGCCAGTATGAGCAGTACAGCACATAAACACCAACCGTAGATATTTGCAAAATGTTAGTAAAGAACTTTCAAACTAATCTTAAAAAGTCCTAGTCTCAAATATGCATTGCTTTGTGCATGCCACTCCCGAGGCTGTGTGGGTTACAAGCTGACACTCCTCTTCTAGAAGTGTGGGTCCCTCTATTGCCCCACATGTCCTGCAGGTACCTGTGTAACCACATTTCAGGTATAGTTACATGTACCTGTGCTGCTCCCTGTGCCAGCATACGTGCCACAAGACCCCCTGCATGCCTGGGGTGGGATCCTTGCTTGTTGCATCCTGACCTGCCACCAGACAGAGAGCCAACAGCATCAGGCCAAGGCAGAGGTGAGATACCAGCGCAAAACCAGGACTGCCTGCTCTAGCGTCTCTCTCCACCTATCACAAACTTTCATCCTTCTTTCTTACTTCTTTTAAACCCGATTCTTTCCCCAAAAGCCTTTGGTAATACTCGATTACCACTTAAGCTGGGTAACAGCTGTGTGCAGCAAACTTAATTGATATTCTTAGCTGGCACACTGGGGGAAGTACCCTCTTGGGACTGGCAGTTTTTGTATTAACCTGGTCACACGCAGTATATCCTCACTCCCACTTGACAGCATTCCTTGTTCTCCAGCCCCTTTTGCCAGGAAGAGGTGGTGTGGGCTCTCATGCAGTAGTGAAATCCTTGCTTCCCAATGCCATTGTCTGGGTGGGCTGCACTTGGGATGTCCACTATCCCTGACATTCCCAGTGATCCAAGAGTCTGTCTTTTAGATGAAAGAAGAAGAAATTGTTTTTTTAAAGACAGCTAAGTTAAATAGAAACATCTTATCCCAAGGGATGAGATACATCCCTACAGAATACCTGAATAACTAATTTGGGGGATGTCAACAGTTGGATTTTTTTCCTTCGATGTGGGGGCAAAGGCCGGTAGTGATGTACTGGAATTGAGTGGGAATACCATTTGCAAGGAGAAAACGGCTCGAGCTCCGGAGCAGCCGGAGGGAGCGAGAAGTAAGCGTCCCTGCTGGGCGGCTTCCTCCTACACCCGGCGACTTTCTGTGAGCCCCCGGTGAGCTGCACGGGGCCGGGGGCGCCGCGAAGGTGCGGAACGCAGAGCCGCCGTCCTGCCCGTCGGAAGGACACCCGGGCAGGGCCGCCCTGGGCGGGTCCCTGCGAGCAGCCCCGCAGCCATCCCCGCCGGGACAGCGGCAAGGCAAGGCAGGCGGACAGCGGCCAGGGGAGCCCCCGTGCCGGGCGCTGTGTCTTTAAGGGCCGGGGCCGGCTCCGGGCTCCATCCTCCCTCCATCCCCATCCCCTCCCTCCCTCCCTCCCCCGGCCCGGCGGCGCTGGGCGCCGGGAGGAGGCGCCTGCCGCTAACAAAAGTCTGCGGCCGAGGCTCCCTTTCCTCCCGCCCCGGGCAACAAGTGGCTGGCGGCGGCCTCTCGGGGGAGGCGGCGGCAGCGGCAGGGCTGCGAGGAGGAGGAGGAGGAAGGCGGAGCGGCGCTGAAGCACGGAGGAGCCGAGCGCCAGCCGCGGGGCGGTGGAGCCAGAGCCCGGAGGCCGTCCCGCCCGGCCAGCTTGTGGATTATAACTGGAGCCGCCTTCCTGGCCCGGATACCCCGGCTGGAAACCGGGGCGGGGAGGGCGCGCCGATACATCGCATTTTTTATTCTTTCGTTTTTAAAGTTTTTTGGTTGGTTGGGGTTTTTTTTTAATTTTTTTTTTAATTTTTTTTTTTTTTAAATTTTTTTGTCCCGTGGGGAATTGAGAGTGTCGGCCACCCGAGAAGAAGCGAAGGAAGTTGCAGGGCTGCTTTGGACATGTCGCCGTGAAAACCTCTGGGGGCTGTTCCCCCAGCAGTGCCCCGGGGCTGCGCTCGGCGCCCCGCGGCAGAGATGCTGAGCGGCGGCGTGGGAAAGCGGCGACGAGCATGAAGGCGGCAGGATGGGCGCGAACAATGGCAAGCAGTACGGCAGCGAGGGTGAGCTGGGGGGCGGCAGGAGCAGGAGGGGTGCTGGAGCAGCGTCGGGGTCCTGGCCGGGGAGGGGGGACCGGGCAGGGTCGCTGCGGCGGGATCCTCCTCTCCCCGGGGATCCGCGACCGACCCCCGCCCGGATCCGCGACACTGTTCTTGGGCTCCCGCTGCGCCCCTTAAAAACACCCTCGGTTTTTAGTCATTTTTTTCACTATAGGAGTTTAAGTGCTGTCTCAGCTCATGATGTCGGGCCAGCGGCGCGGCTTGCTGTTCGAAGGTAGCTCGGGGGTTATGGCAGCGTTAGCTTTGCTAAAAACTTGTAGAACGCTCTTTGTAATCTTTTTCTACTCGTCTTTATATCCCAGGGTCCTTATATTATGCAGTATGCTATATGACTGCTTCCTGTCTGTACAGAAAGAAAAAAATTAACCCCAGCAAGGGCTGGGGAGAGAGTTAATGTTCTCCAGCTGTTATCCATAGATTGTACTCCTGCAATTTCGCTTCAGTGAAACTTTAGTGGGCTTGGTTTTAGATATACAGGGCCTGATTCGCTCTTGTGGAAACCTATTAGTCTCGCTGGAGTTGCATCAGGGATGAATTTCAGCTGCTTTGCTTCTGGTGTGAAGGACTACTGGAACAGTCAGCTGGTGTCAGGCAAACCAATGGCAAGTACAGAAAGTTTGTCTTCCTGCCAGCTAGTTTTAAGCTTTCTTTAACTTCTAGCTGACTTCTATATGCATTGCTTTCGAAGTATTTAGGCAGCTCTGTAGGATGTATGCCTTCCCTTTGGTGTATTGGGCAACCGTATAGGATCACCACGACCCCCTTTTTTTGTTGTTAAGGGTTTGTAGGTGGAGCGAGGGAGAGGATCTTGTGGTCTGCTCCGTTCTTTGGGAGTTCAGACGGCAACTGCCAAAGAATACACCTCTTGCATCCAAAATATGCATGAAGATTGTGTAAAGGAAAGGGGAAAGACGCCACTTGTAGTGCAGATTCTGCAGTTCCTTTCATTTATTGCCAAATGAGCTCTGCTTTCTGAGGAGCTGATGAAGTCAGATGCTTTAAACTAAAGATATTCTTTCTGTCGTGGGCTTCCAGTCAATTTTATCATCACTAGAAAAACTCCTGTATAAATGGGGTGAACCTGGAAGTTAGAATCAAAACCTCTTTGGATTCCTCTTGTAAGAGGAAATCTTAGTTTTTCACAGAGTTGAAAGTTGTCGATAGTTCTGGTCATGCTGCTGAAGGGTGTTTACCTCAATGACGGGAAAGTGTGGATGCATGCCCGAGCTTTCTTGTGAATTCAGAGGACTGATTGCTTCAATAAATGTACAATTTTTGGGGAAGAATGTGACTGACACGGAGTGTTTTGCAGCCCTCAGTGAAGGGAAGGAGAGATGAACTATTCCATAAGCACCTGATAGGCACTGGGGGGAAGAGGAGGATTAGTACTACTGGGGTGTTCTTAGTTCACCTCTCTCCTACATTCAGAGTGGAGATTGGATCCTGGGAGTGCCGACTACACGTGGCAAATTAATCTTTGCAGTGCAGACCATTGCCTGTCTTGAGAATTAGGTAGAATAGTGGTTTAAAGTTTATTTTAACTTAAAGAATCCCCAAGCCCCATGACCAAAACTTCATCATTTATGTGCCTCAAGGATCGTGTTTCCTGGTAACTTCTACGCATCATCAGTTACTGTGAAACTTGGAGAAGGTCTCATATTAGTTGTGTTTCCTAAGTGATACGGAGGAAAACAAATCTAAACCTGATAAAGGGAGGCCTTTTTTATTTTTATTTTCATAAACTACTGGCGCTTTTGGTGCCTTTGGCAAATAAACCACTTAATTGCTATAAAAAGTTGCTTTTTAGTAGGATGTGATTATGCTACTGGGTGGAGGGGTAACACCATTTTTCTGTGTATTTTAAAAACAGCCTGAATATCCATTTGGAAGTTCATGGAGTGGTGTCTGTGCATACGATTTTCAGCCTTTTGGGCTTTCTAGGCTGAGGCTGCACCATGGTATGTCCTGTGCATTTTAGGGGTGGAGAAAAGTACCTTTGTTAGCTGAGCTGCTTGAAGGCTGTTTTCCCATTTGCTGCTTGCTGATATCTTAGGTGAGATTTCAGGAAAACAACTGTGAATGATTTTAAAAATGGCTGGGGTTTTTCACACAGCTTTCCTTCATATCTGCTGTGGAACTGCAGAACTTCATGAATTTGCCCAAATTGGTTCTCATATCAATGTTGAACAGATACATTATGGCAAGGATAACTCTTGCTCAAGATACCACTTCTCAACTAGAGCTGTTATGACCAGAAAATTAGGTGTTACGTGGATTGCCACATTGTTACACTTACCAGTAATAAACTTTTTTGAAATTGACATCTGTGCTGTGTGTGTAATAATATCTGGCAGCTAAGTGTTTGTGACTGATCACATAAACTACACTAGACTGCCTTTATTTATTTGGTTGGCCAAGGCTTTATTGAATGTTATTTTATTAGAAGCTACAATTGTCATGTTAAGATGCACAGGACAGTTGGATGTTTGAGGAGTCTAAATGAGTATATAGAGTCTGGTGTATCATTGACAGTGCCTTTGAATGTGTTTGTTTTCCATTAATTTAATTTTCTAGGGGTAAAACTTGCTCTGAATGAAGCTTAAATGTAAATAAAATTACTTACCTGAAATATCATGTCATGCAGATGGGATATGAACGCAACACTCATTTAAGAAATTATAATAAATTAATATATAAACAAAACTTTGTTTACAGGAATGTACCTCTTTTTAACTGTAAAATATTAAATACATGTTTACTTTCCTAGTTTTCATTTGGACTTTTAAAATAATTGTTATAAGGCAGACTGACTATTCCTGGAAGTCTGTTCACCTGAAAAATATGTGGAGCTTGAGATTTCAGGCTTGTTGTAGTATGCAGTAGATTCAGACTGAAGTGTTAAAGTTTGAGATGAGTCTTTCTGAATGTATACCAGTAGTTGTGTTTGAACAGTGCTATTGATTCTAATAGATCACTGGAGCAAGAAATCTTCTTTACCATGGAGCAGAACTTGTAGAGGTTTTGCCTATGCAGATAAACTGATGGAAATCATCAGTTACCTTGGCAAGAGTCTTACTGCTGTCTTTCACTTTCTTGCCATAGGGATAAATCATTCTACTTTCTCTCACTTATTTAGCTCCTTGCTTGGTTTTTAAATAAGAGGAGGCCTTGTGTCTGATAGTGGATAGAGCAGCCTTTTGCTGTAGAAGCTATCAAAAGTCAAGTGTTCTGTTTAAGGAACTGTCTTAAAGTGTAATGCTGCTGCAGCTGACCAAACAAGACACTACTCATCATCACAGATGAGGGGACTGAATTGAAGGATGATGCCCTTTAACTGTTGCCAAGTGGGTGGTGTTTCTGTAATATTTCTGCTCAGAAGAACCTTCTGTGATGGACACAAGGCTGGGTGGGTGCTGATTGTGGTGCCAGCCGTTGGCATGGGACCTTTAGGGAAAAGTTAGCTGGATACTGTCCCTCTTACTACCTGAGGCAGTTTCTCATCCTCAGGGGAAGGACTGCAGGCTTCTGTAATACACGGAAACGGGCTTTGGAATATGAGTTGTAGGAATAATCTGTGTTCTTACACATGAAAGGAAGCTGTGGCAATGAGGTGAAATTGCTGCTTTGCAAAATAACTTTTCAACACGTCTTCTTCACAAGTGGCGTCTTTGTTAAATGAGACCTGAGAACCAGTCAAATTTGAGAAGAGCTAAATAACGGTATAAAATTTTGACAATACCAATGTTCAGACCATATGAACTATTGTCTTTTTATGAGTCAACTATCCAGAATCCGGCAGTTGTGGATGAAAACTTCTTTGGGCATCTCCTGTACTTTCTCCTTCCAGAAGCTGGTCTAGAGAGGATTGGCAACAATATGCAGCAGCTCCAGTTGATCGGCTAAAACGTATCATGAAAGACTTGATGTAACACAGGAGCCTGGTGCTGTAGACAACAGAGGATGGCGGGGGAAAAATAGATGAAACTGTGGGAGAAATAGGTGAAACAGCACCTTAGACAAGGAAATCAACATACTTTCTGAATCATAAACCTTGTTGACATGCATTTCTTTTTGAATCTGAATATTTAATTTGGCAAGATTTTAATGCAAACTCTTTAGGAATGACTTTCACTCTGTTCTTAGTTTGAAAATGCTCCTTCTTCAGACTTTTATTTATGGTGTTTTCTATTTGCAGACCACTTGGAGAGAGATCCCAGTGTTCTGCTAAAGTAAGCACCAGTACAGAAACCTGCCTTTGTCATGAAATACAGTTGTGGCAAAGCACAGGCAACAATGGCTCTGCAAAGGTGGTGTTAATTATTATGTGCTACCTGGTATACAGTAGCTAAAACTTCCTAGGAATTGCCAGCATGTAGCACTGTGGAGAAATTGGGCAGTCTGTGTTCATTTTGGAGTATGTTACCTTCTCAAACCTGTCCGTTCAGCTGGGAAACGTGTTTAATGTCTGCGTTATAAAGCCAGGCTTTCAGACTTGTCGTTTTTTTTTTTTTTATTATTTTTTTTTTAAGGTGGTGTTGGATACTAACTTATTGTGAATGCTGCCTTTCATTTCAAAGTAGATTTCTGATAATTCAGTGATGGCAAGTGTTCTGACACGCCTGATATTGTGTATGAAAATCTTTTTAATCCAAAAGTTCTGGCATTCATGACCTATAGATTTTGCCATATGTTAGGATTTGTTTCTGCACAAAGTGTTTCTGGATTTACTTTACATGCAGTGCTTATGTCAGCTGTGAAAAACAGTAATACCATGGTAGTCTTCCACTCTTTTGTTTAAAGAGCTGAATCATAATCACTTACCAATTATTTATATTGATTTTTAGAATCTGTGAAGCCTCGTGGGAAATTTTAATGAGGGTAAGGGGGTGGGAAAGGCAATAAATTAGCTGTTACTACATTATTTAATTACAAAACTATGACACTCCCCAGAAGCATCTTCCCTGTGTACTGCATCTTCAGAAGCAAGGACAGTTTTTCTTTCTGGTGTTTATTAGTTTCTACCCCATGAGGTTCCCAGAGTCAAGTGAAGAGTCTCATCTAGTTGAGTGCTAAAAGGCTCCTTCCTAGGCTATGCATTTTTTGCCTCCCATTGTTTTGATGTCTGAGTTGCGTTTATACATTACTATTTGACCAGTTAAAAATGAAGTTTAGTGTATCACACTTACTGCTCTCTTACTTTACTGCTCTGGAGGGCTTTTTTTGTTTGTTTTTTAACCTTAACATCCATGCGACTACTGTAAATATTAGGGTGCTGCTTAATAGTGCTTTTGGTCTTGCACTTACTCATGTGATTGCATTCTGCTTTTTGGTACTTGTCCTGTCAGGTCTTGCATTTTACCTGTGGCTGAATTTCACTCAGCTACCTTCAGAGAGATGAGACTTGCCTCTTAACAGCGAAGTTGGGACTGGAAGGATAGCAATATTTCAAATGTCAATTCTTTGAGCAGTGTTGTTTTCTTAAAAGTGAATTTGCAGTCTGACAGTGGCCAACTGCTCTTAACCAAAAGTAATCTTCAAAAATGCTGCTTATGATGTTCATTTTTTATGTAACTGTCAACTGAGCAATGCAAAACGATTGTGTGGATGTGTGTTTACTCAGTTTGTCTCCAAAAAGTAAATTTTCTCTAAGCTCAGTGCTTATGTTGCATGTTGTTGTGTAGATCATGAGACAGGGGCAGGAGGAGGGTCTGACACAGCACTTAAGTGAGCTGCTGTCATAAACCAGAATTTTCTTTTCTGAAAATGTGTGTGATTCAAATGTGTGTGTATATACACACACATGTAGCTACAGATTTGTGGGAGATTAAGGCTTTAAAAAGTTGCTAATTTTATCGATAGCTTTTTAGAAAGTAACTTAGATACTAACATCCATTTTATACCATAAAATATTACTCTTTCATAAAATTCTTCTGGGGGGAAGGAAGGTCTCTTTTTATTTCATTTTTTTTAATAGGTATTAGCTAACTAACTGTACTCTAGGGAGTTATCTTTGACTTGGTTGGTAGCTTTGCATGGTGCAAGATGAACTGGATGCTCTTCTGTACATTTAAAAAAAAAAATTAACTGGGTGCCAGTCAGAGGCCTGAATAAACTTTGATGCTGGGGATGCATAACATAGAAAGCTTCCAGCAGACCTGTCTGAGCTAAGGTAGTAGGTGTCCAGGACTTGCACATCCTCATCCTTTTTTTTGCCCACTCCCCAAGGGCATGGAAAGAGACAAGACTGCTTTGGTAACATTCCTAAGCTGAATTTGAACATCCTTCTACCAAACTTCATAAAATCCAAACTGAATATGATACTATATCATTCCTTGTGAGGGGGAAAATATAAAAATCGACATGGATTCAGAATTGGGTAAGCGGTTTTAAGTCTAAACCGCTCATCCCAAAAAGCTTCTTAGCGAAATTAGTTTTTTGGCAGTTTCAGTCCTTTGGCCAGTTCTGGATTCCTTACTTCTGGGAACAATTCCTAACTAGGAATTGGTTTGCTCCTTCGTGTGTCTTTTTTGTGTTAGGAAAGTGATTGGCAGAAGGCAGTGGATGACATTTGAAGGCTGAAATGCACAAGTGGTTTATTTCTGCTCTTCATTTTTTAATTAGCTATGCCCTATTTTTTAATGTAGGACATATGCTTTGCTAAATTAGGACAACTATTTCATTAAGGAGTAGAGACCTTCAAAAGCTGAAAAACAGGTGGTGGGCTCCCAGTAAAATCTGTTCCTTCTTGATGAGAAGAAGAAATATGCAACACCTTCTGCGTGTGTAGATGTGCAGCTTGTGATGGGATATACAACCTGTAGGACTTTGTTATTCAAGTACCATTTAGGCTGAGAACTCGCAGTGTTGTAGCTGGCCTTGGGGGGAAAAAAACTGGTAGTTCTGTCTGATCATACCTCTCATTTTAGTTCCAAATCTACTTGTATGCCTTCTAGCACCGACATGGCACTGAGGACAGGTTAACGTGAGGCCTCCTTAAAGGAGTTGAAGCATAAAGGAGGTGTTACCATCTTGATGTTGTGCTTGAGTTGGTTGTGTCTGAACAGGTGTTTAAGGAAAAGGTTCCAACTCTCTGCCAGTATCCAAACTCAACAAAAGTAATTTGTTGGCAAATAGGTCTCTTCATGCTGTATACTTTTGTGATCTCTGCCTTAAGTAAACGGGGAAAAATTGTTGTCTTTTGGGGATTTTTTTTACCCTTGGAGTAAAGGGAGCAACAGGAAGCTCTTTCTCATGCCCATGTTGTGAATCAGGAAATTCCTGTCTGCAATACATAAATTTGTCAAATCAACATCTGAAATCACGTGACACTTTTCTTTCTCAGCAACGTGTGTACAAATGTGTATAATAGCTGCAGAAATGCTATACTGAATTCTTTTCAAGCAGCATTAGCTTGGAGGAAGGGTTTTTTTTAATACTCTTTGATGAATCTATTTTAAAAATTATCTTCCTTGATTTCCTTCTTTGTTCCTGTGAAAAGAAAACCAAGTGAAATTCATAGATGCTCTTATAAAAGGAGCAATTATGAGGTTGGCTGTCTTTAAAAAGAAAGAAAGGGGACTTCAAAAACACTGGCAAAATGTCAATGATGGTTAAGTAGGAAGAACCTCTTTTGATCAAGAGTCGTACAACCTTGTTTCACAGTAAAAATAGAATTTTTATGAAGTCTAGTTGTCACATGACAAATGTAGTTTGTCAGTTCATGGGGAGTCCAGACTTTTATTGCTTCTATGACTGCATGCAGAGTGGAGAAGCATGCTATCTACTTAGATGATGCCAGGCTCATATACTATTTTGTTGCCACATTGTACAAAATCCTCTTTCTGTGTAAGTGGCTGCATGGAGAAGAACAATTGGAAGTTGTTCTTACATTGTGTAATAATTACTAAGGGTGAGTATTTTGTTTAAATCCTAATCTTGAGAGATAGTAATGCTATTGTGGAAAAAGGTGAAGACAAAGTGCACTTATTTGGGAGTTTCTTATGGTGCTCATGGCTCTTGTATTACTTCATCTCTGGTGCAATGATGGCAGTACTTGGTCTTGTTCATCACTGGAGGGCAAGACAAAATTCAACAGCTGGTCACCAACAGATGTACTCAACAGATGTTTTTGGGGTTTTTCTGTAGCACCTAGTAAAATGTATTTCTACTCCGGTTTTTCATTTGCCTTTTCTTTGACACTGTATAAGGAAGCTGCTTGTGGCATCAACATGGAATCATAGAGTAGTTTGGATAGGAAAGGACCTTTTAAATGTCATCTAGCTCAATCCCCCTGCAATGAGCTTCAGGTTGCTGACAGCCCCTTCCAACCTGAAAATACACTAAAAGAGGTATAAGAAAAGCTTTGTAGCAGGAGGATTTCAATTCCAGTTAACCATGCTAGCATCAAGTTGAAGCTAACTGTATGCTCTTCTATAGAATATGTAGTAGCTGACCTTCCTCCTCAGGTTCATGTATGACTGTCCTCTTTTTGCAGCCAACAAGCCTGAAGGTCCTTATCTATTTTTAGCATGGTTTGAGAACATGGGTGCTCTTACTCCAGAGCCTCTAGCTGTGGAATTTTTATTGTTTGATATACTAGACTGCCAATGGAGCTCTTTACAGACAGTAAAATTACATTACAACATTTTCCAATCAACTCTTGGCCATATTTTAATGTTTACAGAGCCTGAAGTACAAAAATCCAAATATTAGAAGTAACACCTTTGGAGATCTCTAATCCAACCTGCTGCTCAAAATGAAGCCAACTAGAGCAGGTTGCACAGAATACTGTGCCATCAGATTTCTTAGCACCTCCAAAGATGAAGGTATTACAATGCCCCTGAGCAGTGTGTTCCAGTCACTTGCAGGTTTTAAAAGAAGAAAAAAATGATTTAATGTTTAAATGGAAAGGGTCGTGTATCAATCTGTGATCATTCCCTCATCTCTGTTCACTGGCTCTCACTGAGAAGATTCTGTCTTCTTTACTCCACTCTCTCTCCTCTCCAGGTGTTTATACACAGTGATAATACTCGATCTGAGTCCCTTCTTCTCCAAGTAAAGTGTTCTAGCTCTCTTAAGTATTTATGCCTAGCAGGTTAGTCAGTTTTCAGTTTTGTCTCACCATCCACTTAGCTAGACTGTGCTTCATCCATTTGTCTATGAAGATTCTATGGAAAACAAAAGCTGGGAAGCCTTGCTGAAGTCAGGATGAACTATTTGTGTACTCCCCTAGTGCCAGTTGTTTCTTTATTGATGTCTGTCAGAATTACTTCCCCTTCTAAATCCCTGATAATTACTTCCCATCACCTTCTTGGCTTGGAAATATTTTCCAGGAAGCTGTCACTTGTCTTGGATTGAGGTGAGGCTGACCAGCCTGTGGCTCCCTAGGTTGTCCTCCAAGCTGTTCTGGGGACCAGGGGAGTGTTTTGCTTTTGTCCAGTTCTCAGGAACCTCTCCTGATCACCACGACCTTTCTGCAGTAATTGAGGGACCTGGCCATGACGTTGGACAGATCCCACAGCCATTACCAGTGCACTCCATTAGGTCTCATGGATTTGTCTGTCCAGTTTGGTTAAATGTTCCCTAACTTGATCCTCCTGTACTTCTGCTGTTACTTATGTTTAGAAAAGCTACTACCAGGCTTTCAGAGAGCTGTATCAAGTTCTGGCAAGTGTGAAGATTGTATTACAGTAGTTGAGTATCTCTAAACAGTACTCTGTAAACTTGTTTCTACAGCTGGTTTGGAGTTTTTCAGCTATAATTTATTTTTACCTTTATGCTAAGAGTCTTCATTTCCACTGGATAAAGAAACTCGTGCTTTCTCAATGACTACACAGTTTCTTGGCAGAGAACAGATAAAATAAAAAGAATGCCCTTAAGAGCTGTGGTGGTAGAATCTGGCTCTGTGTTTTTTGTTGCTGTTTCTGGCAGCAGCAATGGTCTGTACTTTTCATAAAAGCTTCTTCAGTGCAGTTTTGCTTGCTTCAGGAGGAACAGCTAGCCCAGGATAACATTTTTTTTTTGCTTCCTAGAAAATTAGAATTGTTACTTTTATTATTAAAGTTGTAGTAATAATAATAAATCAATTCTGCCATGTTCAAACTGATGTAGCCTTGACTGGTAAAAATACTTGACAATAATCCTTATTCTACTGGTATAAAAGTTAGCTTCTTTTCATGTATTCTAGGATTGAATCAAAAAGGCTTTAAATTCTCCATTTAAGTTATGGAGGGGTAATATTCAAGTTTAGAAGAAATGCCTTACTTTTCCTGTGTGAAATGATGAAATACAATTGCCTTAAATTTCCTTCTGAAAGCAGTCACTGCTCACAACGTGGGTAATTCTAATCCTCTGAAGTGCTAGTAGATGCTTCTCAGTTTAGAGTCTTCTATTTAAAACGAAAATTAAGTACAATACAGTGGGTTTTGGGTATTGCTATGTCTGATGCTACTTGGCAGTTGAATTTGCATTTTGATTTTCATACCAAAAATCTACCTCTAGGGTAATTCACCTGTTCATGTTATCTATTCCTTGAACATTTGTTCTGTGTGGGAGAGGGGTAATGTTATAGAAAGTTGAAAGATTCTGTGATGTCAGAACTATAGCCACAGTGCATGAATCAAAATGTTCCAACATAAGATTTTAGGGGTGACTTTTTACAGCTGTTTTTCTTTCCGTTTGTATGTATAGACTAGACAGCATAGTCCAGTCTAAAGTTTTCTTTGGCACTCGGTTAGGCATGAGCAGAATATTTTGCTTATGTCTTCATTTCTCTTGGGAAATTATTGCTCTTTACTCCCCTGTGGGTGTACCTTTTGTTACCCTGCGTGGTTGTCATTATGGAAAAACACAAACGCTTGTGGTGTGTATTTATTTCTCTTGCCAGGAACTAGTGGAACAAAGGTGAATATGAGACTTCCTCCCCTCAAACAATTACTAGTTTTTCCTGCTTTAACTCTGGTCTTAAAAGGCTCCATGTGAGAGCCTTTCTTGTATCTAAGAAATAATCCAACTGTGAATTGGTTTACGGTTTATCGAGAGTTTGCTCAGAAACTGTAAGGGGAAGGGCTAGTTTCTGTTTGGTTGTCCAGGAATATATTGATTCAAATATTCTGTTGATTTAGGTCTTTGATAATGGTTTAATTTGCTTCTCATCATGAAAGTACCTAGTATGTCAAGTAATATTTTTCTCTGTAAGAGCTGAACTGTGACAAGTGCCCAGCATCTTGATAATGGCATGTGTTTCCATAGTGTGTGTCAGGTAATGAAGTGGAATTGAACAACCTTATCACTTACCTTAGTTTTTGAGCACAGGATTTGGCAGCAGAAGTAGGACACAGTGAATGTTGCAGACCTGTTCCTTTCTGGGTTTCCTGCTTTCATTTTGTCAGGCCTCATATTCTATGGAAAACAAATCCTTGCCCTTCTGTGGATGAGATCTCCTGCTGCCCTTTTCCTTGCCATGTCTGTCACTGAAGTGTAGGGTTTCTTCACTAAGTCCCTACATGAGCAAAAACATTCCTAGAAAGTGAAGTTTAGCTTCCCCAGGATTAGAGTCTAAACTAGAACAAGTCTAGTCAGACACAGGAGCCTTTCATGCAGCAATTGGCTGTCAGTGGCTGTGTGGTTTGTGCCTTTTAAGCACTGATTAATCCTACCCGTGTTTTCCTCAATTTTCTTCCTAACTGAGGTATTGGTACTTGACTGAAAGGAATGTCATAGGTAGGACACAGAGCTTGGGCTTTTTGTTAATTGAGTCATACTGGTAACAGCCTTGTTGCTAATGCTAGCCATGGTTTTGAGAAAATATACAAATCGTGAAGGATTCCGTTGCTTCGGGACGTATTTTCAAGCCAAGGTCAGGTCTCTAACTATACACCTGGGAGAAGAAGGATCGTCACACAACCTGCTTTAACCCTGTAGATGCCAGCTAATGGGTGTGAAATGTGAACAAAATCCCTGTAAAATCAGTAGAACTCGTGTGAAACTTTATTTTCTGTAGACTTAACTACAGGTGATTTCAGAAAAAAAAACAACAATGTAAACTGAATTACATATCCTTGAGTCTTGAGTCTTACAGCTGAAAGTACAAAGAGGGGGAGCTGCAGTGGAAAGGTGTGTGTTTTTTCCTGGACCATACAAGAGATGTTCATCAGGTACCCAGTAGAAACTTTTCTTCAATTAAAAAAATGAATGAATACTCTAGGGATAATAAGCTAATCTGTGTCACTAGTGAGTCATCTGGTGAACTAGATGTTCCTAGGTGTGTGATTTTGGATGATAGAGAATGGTGGAGGAATAGTGAATTATATAAAGTGTTCTCTGTTATTCTCTTCCACAGCAATATGCAAATTTCGTTTGCTTCAGCTTTGGGAACAGAACCTTATCTTGTGGTGTAGCTGAGCCTCTTTCATTTGGAACAAGAGCTACTGCTTTTTAAAAAGGATTTTTTTAATAAGGATTTAATATATTTTAAAATCCTCCTTCGTGATGAAGCCATGAAAAATTAAAAAAAAAAAAATTAATATGCTAATTCTTACATGTTGGTTTTGCATTTGTCTCCCAGACAGCTGAAGTCCTGTGTTAGTGATACCTGGACTGCACATAAGTAATACAGCTTTGCAGAAATCAAAAATGTATGATGAGAATGGAAATGCCTGAACAATGAAACTCTTCAGGGAACTGACCTTAATTTTAATTTCCATACATCTCATGGAAATGTTGTATATTCATGCTACACAGTGTTATTTTACCTTTTTGTTTACCTGTGTTGTATATCTTTAAAAAAAATTGTATCCACAACTTTCTTCGAGCCTCGAGTTCTTCTTTGTATATGTGCTAGGTTAATGGAATTTCTAAAATTTTAAGCTCTCGAATTCCAACAAGGACCTTCAAAGAGATTTTCAATCTAATTCTAGTAAAATGGCTTTGAAGAGTTGAGGCTAAGAATATGATTTTCAGTGTTATGTGACCAGCATTGATTTTCATGATCTGAAAAGGATAACTTACTTCTTAAATATTCCATTTGAGAAATTGAAGTATATTTTTGTTACTTTTAAAATGCAATATTCAGGTAAGGACGATGTGCTGTTGTGCTTTTAGAAAAAGATGCAAAAGACCAAGCACAATTAATGCAAGAATGAAATGTGTTAAGGAGATTGGAAACCAGACCACTGTACTCTCCTTGAGACTGTCTAGCCACATTGGTTATACAGGAAAGTCACTGAATCCTGGTTATATTCTGAAATTCATCAGGTGAGCCCTGATAGTTCTGGTTGCCAGCAGACCAGAAATCAACTAATATAATTTTTTATAAGCAATTTACCATAACACTAATGCTTGATGTCAATATGTATTAATGTAGTGCATGGACCTGACCCAATGAAATGTGACAACCTTGCCCTTCAGCAGGGCTGTGCCCTCTGGGAAGCTGGTGAATTAAAATTATTTTATTGATGTTATGTGTTCTTAGTTTGCTGAGTACCAGCTGCAATGAGCTGGGTATTCCCCTAGGATTATTTGGTGGAATGTTCTGTGGTGGAGGAGACAGGGATGCTGCATCTGAGCAGTGGCAGAGTAACTCCTCTAAAGTGGATCTGTGCAATCACAGCTTTGATGAACTTTAACAGATTTGTTGCTGTCATCCATTCAATAAAGGACTGACTTGGATCCTTCTCTTGTGCTATAGGTAAAAAGAAGTACAGTAGCTTAATATTATCTTTCCTGTTTGGCAATAGTCCAAGGCATTTCAAGGGCCTGGCATATCAGGTGATCCTTCAGTGCTTGCTAAGGAAGCTGGAAAGCATATCACTGTTTTTTTTTTTTTCCTTGAAGATTGACTCTTTACAATAGATATAAGAAAACTTCTCTGGAGATTGCATCAGTTGTGAAGACTAAATGCACAACTCTCCATATCTGATGTTTTGTCATTGCTTTGTCACTTACTCAAGGATTTATTCTCAAGGGTAATGGGTTTATGATTTGGAAACACTGTATGGATAGATAACGCCATTTAGATAAGTGGCACAAAAGTTTTCAAAAGTATTTTAAAGAGAATTTGCCACTTTAATTACTTCCTGTGCTATCTTGCTGTGTAAACTACTATGAAGCTCTGTGACCATGTTGGGAGCAATTAAGGATGTGTAAGAATGATTGTTCCAGGTAGGGCTCTGAGTGTTCGAATGAAGTTAAAAACAGAACAGGTAAGGAATCCATCCAGAAGCTGCCAAAGGAATTTGTAATTTTGGATCAAATCTGGTACTCCTCCTTCAAGAGCTGCCTCTCAAATTGTTTCTCTGCAGCTGAAAACAAGCTCCAATCTACGATTAGTCTGGATTCATCTTATTGTGTTCTGAGAGATGCATATCAGTTGTCTCTGATTCTCTGTTCCTTCGATCTTTGCAATTAGTAAATCCAGTTGCCTGCTGCCCTCTTGTAAAATCTGACAACAGTTCTTGTAGTTCAGTAACTACATGTTATGCAAAGCCAGTCAAGCGTTGGTTACGCTCCCATGTGCACATGGTTGGTGGCAGCAGCTGCTTGGCTCTGTGCAGCTCAGGTAGTAATTTTTTCTTCATTGGTGTGATTCAGACTGGCCAGAAGTTTTTAGCATCTTGAAGAATTTTCCATTACACCTCCTAATCACTTTTGAGTAAATTATGAAGTGGCTAAGAGGTTGTTCTTCCTTTGCTTAATGGCATGGTTGTCTCTCGAGTATTTCTCTTCTGCCGTGTGGTTTTGAGGAGAAGTGTGGGAGAGTGGGCACTACAAGTGCTTGTGTTGTTTTGAAAATGCTTCTTGGGGTCCAGACAAAAAGTAATGTCTGGAATATTTCTGTTTATTGTCTGTGAGAGGCACAGGAAATAGGAAAGGCCAACTAAATTATTACAGCCAGCATGCTCCTCTGAAGCAAAGGAAAATTTAGGAGTGACAAAACTGGGTCTTGCTGCCCACTGGGTCTGTGTAGCACGTTCCTCATAAATCTAGTGACAGAACTGGATCAAGGCTCCTTCATTCTAGAAAAGCAGAGGGGAAATGAAGTTAGTTTCAGAGCCAGTCTATCAAGTAGAAAAGGGAGATACATTTACTTCTCTCACCCCAAATCTCCATAATCTGTAGGTGAGTTCTCATAAGGTACCAGAGCTGCAGTGAAACTTGGAGACAGAATTTTGTCCCACTTTCACTTAGAATAAGTGGTCATTATTTTCTTTTGCAAGTTAGAGTTGAGATGAAAATGGAGGATGCTAAGACAGATACTCTATCTAAGCGAGGAAATTGCTGTAAAATACTGGACAATCCTATACTATCTCAACTAATTGGAATCTAAAGTTTTGGCAGAAGTTCTCCAATGTTGCTGTAAAGATAAGTTGCCTACAAAGTTTGCAAGTCCTCTCGCCTCAAGGCAGAGATGTTTGCATTTTCAGCCTTCTATTTTCTTGCAGCCTAAACTGTCCAATTTTTAGGTTAAGCACATGTGTGAAAAAAAAAAATTAAATCTGGGCTTTTGGCCATAGTAAACAAGCTAGAATTGCTGTTTCTTTGAATGTTTAATAACAATAAGATAAATTGTTGCAAAGTACTTCATGCCTCATTCATAGCAAAAGACTACCTTAAAATGTTGTTTGCATCTGTGTAATGTAAAAATGATATTTAGACTTGAACATCTTTATTTTCAGTTGATTCTAGACTTAAATGGTGATTGATTCCTTGGGATTCGTCGGCATGCTTTCTGTCCTTGACTTGTGTGAGTGTGCTGCTGTGGGACTGCTTGCCTTCCTCTGTAACATGGCATCTGAGGGTTTGTCCTTCAGAACAGTACTTTTTTGTATGGATTTCCATTGGAAAGAGACTCTTCATGTTGTGCTGTTGTATTTATGTCATGGAGTTAAATCCTAATGCTTTGCTGTTGTCCTAAGCAATGCTGTGCATTGTTTGTGTAGGTGATGTTCATCTCTCCAGGCTGACAACCCAGGGTTTGTGCAGTATTTGTGTGTCCCCTGTGATTTAAATTAAAATCTCTATGGCAGCTATCAGCACTGGCAGAAGTAGGAATCAGAAGAAAAGGGCTGTATGGGCAAGATTGCTTTCTCTAAAGACACTCCTGGGAGTATCTTTGCACAGAGCCCAAAATACATGAACTGGCTGAAATGAGACCCCTGTAGCCTGATGTCCTGTCCTTTGCAGTGACCCTTCGTGACTTATGAACAAAGAAGAGTTTAATGGAGTCGTGTGAAGAGTTAATAGACAGACCCTGTATGCTAGAATTGTATATTCTAAAAGCGTGACTAGTATCTGAAGCAAGACTGAGAGATAAGTGGATGCTCTTTTCTTGTTATGTATTCACTGCTCCTTATTTGAAATACTACAATTCTCTTGGCTACAGCAGTCAATAGAAGTGAAAAGCTGCAGTCATATTTTGTGTTTAAAAATGAAATCCTGCAAATTGTGATCATTCATCACTGTAGTTTAGCTAAAAACATTTGTTTCTGACACCTTGTGGTTGACTCTCAGAGCAGCAGTAATACGAGAAGTTTCATAGAGAGATTGAATCTATTTTTTCCTTGCTATTTAGTCAGAGAATGGCCTGGGTTGGGAGGGACCTTAAAGATCATGTAGTTCTAGCTCTACTGCCATGGACAGGGACACCTTTTGCTAGACCAGATTGCTCACAGCTCCATCCAACCTGTCCTTGAAACACTTCCAGGAATGGGGCATCCTCAGCTTCTCTGGGCAGCCTCACCACCCACACAAGAAATAATTTCTTCCTAATATCTAACCTAAACCTACTCTCAGTCTGAAACCATTCACCCTTGTCCTGTTACTCTTTGTAAAAATCCCTCTCCATCTTTCTTGGTAGCTCCCTTCAGGTAATGAAAAGCCACACCTAGGTGACCCCAAAGACTTCTCTTTTCCCATCTCAACAAACCCTGTTCTCTTAGCCTTTTGATTTGATGAGTGGGCTGCTAGATAGATAAAGCTGCTTTTCTAGACCTGTTCTAGTAGTGTAGCCTTGCTGACTGACAATGTATTAACCTACTTGTATGATCTACTCCTAATGACAAAATTAATCGAAGCTCCATGAATTTGCAGTGAACTATGAAGGACCATTCTAGGCTTTTGGAAATGGAGTTTTGTCATACATATAGTACATCCCTAACTATTGGATTTATGGACCATAAGAAATCTGCGTTTTTCCAAGCTTTTTATTTTTCCTGCATAAGCATTTTTATTGTTCATCTGTTTTCAATATCTCTCAATAAGGGATGGGATTTATAAACATTTTTACAGCAAAGGCTTTGAAGCATATAATGGTTTGAGTTTGTCTTGCCCTGAAACAACTTCTTCTGAAATACTTTGCTTGTATCACACTACTGTAGCTCCAACCCTAACTTGGACTTGGTGGGTCCTACTGGGGCAACTCTCATGGAGAATGACTCTAAGCATCTGTTTATGTAGAAAGTATCCTTGTTCTTCTAGAAGTCTCTATTTCAGAACAATGAGACTACATTTTAAACTGAGGGTGAACCTAGAGGGAAAGCCAGTCTACCGGCTGGGTATAGCTGTAAGCCCCCTTAGTTTTAGTTTGGTTTATACAGAGGAAAGGGCATTTTCAAATTTAGTCTGTAATAGTTCCCTCAGATCAGGTAAGGTACCATTGGAGAATCCATTTGTTGCAGGTATAATTGTCTAAACTGTGATTCTCTTCCATATAGAAGCTTTGCACGGGAAGAAATTCCATTGCTAATGGACATTGCTTCTTCAGCAAATTTCTAAAGTTGGTCTGGTCTGTGAATTTCAAATAACTTGTGCAGAATTCCTTTATGGACTTGAAGCCATTCCAGGGGTTTAAAAAAAGAATAGAATTGTGGTGTCTGTTTCCTCCTTGGTAAGGATAGAAGACAGGCAAATGGACACATTTACTGTCTGTGATTATTGGCAGAATCCTGCAAAAAGCAGATTTTGTAGCTTGACAACAGCTGTGACTCAAAGCTGCCTAACTTGCTTGTCTCTGTTTGTAATTATCTAATCCTGCTTAGGCTTTCTCTTCCTGAATACAGTTTTTTGTATGGTGAGCATTTCCTGCAGTAGAGGACTAATACAGACTGAGGGCCTTTCCCGTCACAAGGTAGGATGCTCCAAGTCTAAACAAATATCTGATATTAATAGCTTGATTTCTTCTGGCTTGTTTTTTAGGTCATACTTCTCTTTAGGCCTAATGAGGACTATTGCTGTCTTCTGGTCTGTGCTCTTAAAAGAAGAACGCTAAGTACTCTAAATATTTTAGTTACTTTACTAAAAGCTGAATACTGCCAGCATAAGCTGCTCTTTCTCAAGAAAAATTCTTGTTACCAGCCCGTTTGTTCATGTTTTGTGTCTCCTGGCACTAACAGCTTCTGGTAGCTGGATGTCAGATACCTGCGGGCATGTCAATGTGGTTCTGCTTCCCATGTCAGGGAATCTGCTTAATGCTCTGGATTAAATGGAGCAACTTGGACCTGGAAACACTAACTGTTCATCTTAAATTGGCAAACAACTCTAAATGGTGATTCAAAGGAGGGGGGAACCTACTTCAGGGAAACTTGTTCAGGGTAAGCAGAGAGGAAACCGGCCTGAGAAGTTTTTCATCTACATGCAATGAATTTTAGGTATACTATTGATTTTGTGATTCTGGAAATACAGAAACAATCCAACTACTTTTTAATTAAATGCCGTGTATTTATTAAAAGCTAAAGTACTTGCATGGCTTACCAGTTACTGATTGATTCATGTAGAAAAGAAAGTTTTATTAAAAGCTGTTATGAGAATTGTCAGGGTTAGGTCCAAAAAGTAATAGGAAGATGGGGTTATTGCTTCATATATAAATCCAAAATTGTTAAGGAACAATTAGAGGCGTGACTGAGGTCACTTGATTTGTTCAGCCTGGAGGAGGCTGATGGGACATCCCACTGCAGTTACAACTTCCTCATAAGGGGAAGAGGAGGGGCAGGCACTGATCTCTGCTCTGTGGTGACAGTGACAGGACCTGAGGGAATGGCCTGAAGCTGTGTCAGAGGAGGTTCAGGTTGGATCTTAGGAAAAGGTTTTTCACCCAGAGCGTGGCTGGGTACTGGAATGGACTCCCCAGGGAAGTGGTCACAGCACCAAGCCTGACAGAGTTCAAGAAGCATTTGGACAATAGTCAAGCACATGGGATTCTTGGAGCATCTTGTGCAGGGCCAGAAGACAGACTGATCCTTATGGGTCCCTTTCAACCCAGGATATTCTGTCATTCTATAGAACATGGAAAATGACAGCCTAAAGTAGGTGTAGTAGTGTGGCTAGGTCTTCAGAAGCTTTTTCAAGCAGGCATTCAGACTTCATGCCATGAGAAAAACAAGGTAAATATTTTGCTAGTTTTAAAAGCAAAACAGATGGTTTGTTTGTTTTGTTTTCTGCTTACTTATGGATTCTTTTAGAGGGTCCATGCTTGGAGGCTTGCTTTTGTTATGAGTTTTCTGTTTCTATTGATATTCTTGTCCAAATCATGTATAGCAGGCACAGGACCCAGAAATTTAAGCAGTCTTTCCAGGCATTTTAAGACTTCTGCTATTCAAGTTGACAACAGTCTCTGTTATGTCATGATAGTAATTGGTTGTCATTCCTAGAGATTTGCTTATTCAGTTGTGCAACTGACCAACACATCAAATGTTATCTAGTTATCATGGTTGCCTCTTTTAAAAATATGGTTTTATTTCAAGGTGGCCAAGAAGGCCAATGGCACCCTGGCCTTTATCATCAATAGAGTGGCCAGCAGAACAGGGCAGTGATCATCTCCCCCATCCCCAGCATTACTGAGGGCACACCTTGAATCCTGTGTAGAATTTTGGGTCCCTCACAACAAGAAAGAGACTAAGGTGCTGGAGAGGGCCCCCGAGAAGGGAAACAGAGCTGGTGAAAGGCCTGGAGCACAAATCCCATGAGGAACAGCTGAGAGAGCTGGGGTTGTTTAGTCTCAAGAAAAGGAGGCCAGGGAAGACCTTACCACTCTCTACAAGTGCCTGAAAGGAGAGTGGGGTAAGGTGAGTGTTGGTCTCTTCTCCCAGGTAACAAGTGACAGGATGAGAGCAAATGACCTCAAGTTGTGCCAGGGGAGGTTTAGATTGGATACTAGGCAACATTTCTTCACAGAAAGCTTATTCCAGGGCTTGATAATTCTGTCCAGGAAAGCGGTTGAGTCTCCATCCTTGGAGGTATTTAAAAGATGTGTAGATGCTGCACTTGGGGATATGTTCTAGTACTAGGCGTGGCAGTTTTAGGTTCATGTTGGAGCTGATGACATTAAAGGTCTTTTCCAGTCTAAACTACTATATGATTCTGTGGTGATACGGATAACTACATGGAACCTAGTATTTACAAATACAATGAAGAGCTGCATCTTAGGAGTATGCTTTTCTAAAGGCAGTCAGAACAGTTACAGGGAACACTTAGCATTAATTGAAGGTTTTCATTTCTATGAGGGTGTCCCTGGGTAGCTATTAATGCAAATAGTGCTTCTGGGCTCCTAATGATGTGTAGACTGTAAAGTGTTAGTAGTATGAATTCTCACAATAATTTGCATATAGTAACCCAATTAAAAAGGTCTGGTTAAAAGATGCTGTCCTTTAAAGGAAATATTAAACTAATATTAAACCTTTGAAGTAAAAGAAATATAAGCATATATATTCTTAATGTTAAAAATAAAATTTGGCATTGGAATGCAGACAGTTATTGTGACTGGTTCAGAGTGTGTTTGTAAGCCAGCTGGGGAATGTGTGGCATTAAGCCTGCTGTAACCCATTATGAAGTCAGATTGTAGTTAGAACTTCCATGGTTCTTTAAGAATTTGGACTCGACTGTAAGTACAAATGAAAAGATTAAAGCTGGTAGCCAAACAATGCAGATAATTCATTAGAACATATGTAGTTAAATAATTTTTTGATGGAAGGAGATTGAGAGGAGGAACTTTCTGAGATGAGATCTAACACCTCTGCCTTGCTGGCCCTAAGTAGGTTGTTGTAGGCTTTTGTATAAGCAAGTGTAGTTCTTTGTTTAGTTCAGGTGTTTCCTGTCTTACCTGATAGAGTACTTTTCTCTACATGTAGCAGGTTAGCAGTGGTCTTTGGTGGAAACACTTTCCAGAAGCCTCATCTAAAATATGGTGTACTGAAAAGAGTGTTTGCTGAAGGTCATCAGAGCACCCTTTGCCTCTTGCTTAGGTGGAATGGAAATTCTGGCCTGATGACCCAGGAATACATTAATTGTGACAGGAGTAACAATTATGAATTGCATTCATAATACATACCAGCTTCCAAGGTGTCTTCAGTTCAGCTGTGTTTTGAAATCATTAGAGTCATGTGAATTTTGGCAGCCTGGAGATATTAGGATTTTTGTGGAGAATTGTTAAATGACTTGTTAAAAATGTCTGTCTCTTCAGAGTTAAAAAGACTACACATATAAGAACTTAAAGTCTGGTGTGTCACATCAGATTAAATTTGAAATTTAGCGTTTGCTACCATGTTTTAGAAAAATATATCCTTGGCATAAGAGCAAATCATGCTGCAGATACTGAATACAGGAAAAAAGCTTTTAAAAGCTTCCAAATTCATGCTCAAACAAAAATTTATAGGAAGTGTGCTTGACAGTCCAATGTCACATCTTCCCTGTAAGGTGCTTTTGAAACTGCTCAATTTAATGGGGTCTCATGGCCAAGCATACAAAGTTTCTGATATATTTGAGGCACTACAGGGCTCATATACTATGATCAGGTATTTGTAAAAATGTGGGTTAGCCTTAAGGCAAATAGCTTGAATTTCGCAGCATTTCAAGTATTTTAGCTGCAGGTGTTCTTACTATTATTGGTTTGTGGGTTTTCTTTTAGTTGTTGGGATTTGTTTGGGGTTTATTTGGGGAGGGGGTGCTTAGCTTTCAGTTTTTAGGTTTACAAGTATAAATCTTAGTTGACTAACTTAGAAGTTCAAGTCCATTTTTATGGGGTTGGACAATAAATTAGTCTTATGAGTCTTCACTTGACCTTGTGTTCTTGGTCTTAGTGGCAACTGTTCTATTTTTTTAAAATAAATTTTTAAAGGGAGAGGAGACCTTTGAAAATGGATTTGTCACATGTTTGGTGTCATTTCTCTCCAATTACTATCAAAGAAAGTTTAATGTTTGACAGTGCACAGATAAGAAGCTGTAAGGTTTTGTGATATTTGTGGTAATGGTTGTCATTATGTTGAACTTGATGCTGCTAGGTTAGCTTTTCAAACTTTCTCAAGCTGAATGTTAGTGTAAAACTGTATCGAAATCAAGCATACATCAGTTTTAGTTCCTAACAAAAGACACCCCTGCATTGCATTGTTTGTTTAATGCTTCAGAAAGCAAGTACTTCTTCCATAGGGCAGTGTTTTCTACTGGACGGTACCTGCAGGCTGACTTCAGCTCCTGGCTGCCTCACCTCCTTTTTCCCTACTGCCAGTAGTCCTGGCAAACCTGTCTCCTGAAATGAGATGTCTTTGAGAGAACAAAAACTTTGGTTGATGTGAAGAGCACATAGTAAAGTGTTTTCAAGAGGGAATTACAACAATTCCCTCAGAGGCCTGTCTGGTCTAACATTTTCATTATTGATTTTGAACTAGATGAGCCAGTAATGTGTGTAACGATGGGAAACAACATTACTGCAGAAGGACCATAACAGAGTATGTTGACAGAATTTTGTGGGGTGGTAAAAGCAGAAATGGCATGAACTTACTGGTGCAAAATACTGAGTAGTGCAGGGAGGACATCATGACTGTAAAACTTTTATTAGGCCTCTCATTGATTGGAGACAGCTGAAAAGAAGAGATCAAGAGTCTATTGCTAAACTGACCATGGATTGTCAGCATGGCACAGCATGGAGACAGGGCAAAGTGTGCTATACATCAGGGAAAGTATTTGCAATGAAAGAATACTAGAATCTGTGTAAAAGGTTCTATTTAGAGGGCCTAAATGGCAATATTGATCTAAACCAGAACACCTGTAGGAAATTGCTACTAGAGTGCTTGGAGAATGATATGTTACACGTTAGGCTACCTTTAAGATTGTTGTGTTCAGGACTCTGAAACTAGGAATGGGTCTTGTTTCCCAGAGGTAGAACAGATGTTCTGAGTGGATGTGCTTGCTACATACTTCTGGGGAGACATCCTTGGCTCCTCTTGACATGTTCAGACCATTATAAATCTCTGATAGGTTAAAAAAAAACCTAAAAATGGCTGAAACTACAAGTTAGAATGCTTGATCCCAGGAATGTAGTTTTAAAATTGTCTTCTGGACCTGGCAGCAGAGGAGGGGATTCTGTTTTAAAGCAAGAGTTCTTCAAACTGTTAAAACAGCCCTGGCCTTTCTCTGTAACATCAGGAAAATTACTTTCTAGGTAAAAATACCTAAAAAATGCTGACCGTTATGCTCGCTTTTTAGATCTTCCTATTAGGCCCTAGGTTTGTAAGTGTCAGGGCAAGTATGGGGGCATGGTTACTCTGTGGACCTTTTTTCATGGGAGAAAGCAATTAGGAAGAACCCTAATCATATTTTCTGGATCTTGGCTATACAGCTTTTATGTGCCTGAATTCAGTCTACTATGGTTTTCACTGTTCTTGGAAAATGTGAGTGGTTTTTCTACTCCTGGGTGTAGACCACCCCACTTAGCCTGATTTTAGGCATCTGGTGATGTGAAATGTTGTATTCCTGGTAGATTGGGACTGCTTACAGGGTAGGCACTGGGCCATAGGGGAAGTGCTGCTATGAAGCACATCATCAGGCCTCTGTGTCTCTTTGTCTGCTCTGCTGTGAGCTTTGCTGCAGAAAACGGCTGTTTAATTAAATGCCAGGACTCTTGCCAAATTCCAGCATGATGTAATTAAAACATTCTCCACAGGCAAGCTCTGACCCAGCGTTCAGTGTGGATCAGAAACCTGATGCACCCTGGGGCTCACACTCTCCGGAGGGTATTCTTCCAGTTTGAACAGAGACCAAAAGGGATGAACAGATGGGGAGAAAACAAGCTCATCTGCAGAACTGTAAGGTTTTCAGTGAGCTGCATCTTTTCCTTCTGCCTGTGCAGAAGGAGCAAGTAGCCACTTTCAGGCACAGCTCAGTCATCCATTAGTTACTGATATTTGTGTGGGTTTTTACAATGTTATGAAAGTTTGTCTACTTCAGTGCATGGTATCAGTGCAGACTTGTTGGATGAAGAGTGACATGGCCACCTACTTCATCCCCTGATTTTTACAACTTTTTAAAAAGAATAAATCATCGTGGAAGATCATGTGTGTCATGACCCTGCATTCCTTTGCAGGGATCCTGTTATATGTCACTTGGCAGTTTGTTTTACCCACTGTGGTGGGTACTTGATCAACTTGCAGAATTTTTATTCTCTGCTGTCCTTTTCAGTGAAAATTAGAAGATTAACTGCTTGCTCTTGCCAGGAATAGGAGAAATAGCTTTCCCTGCAGTTTTCCAGAGTTGAAATGTTGGTTGTTGCTGCTGCTGGATTGCAACAATAGAATAAAATTCCAGTCCTTCAGAGCTTATCTTCTTTGTTGAAAGGGTCAGATGGATATAGAAAAGCAGATTTGGGGAAAAAACTAGTATTTAATACTAGTTGTTTTGATTGATATTTGCCTACCTCTCAGTAGACAGCTTTAATGATGGAGAGCTTCATCTGGGAGACTAAAAGAGGGCAGTATATTTAAAGAGATTTCATGAGCTTGAAGAGTACCTTGGGAAAGTGCCTGTGGATGTTGCTAGAGAGTAGATGGAATGGAAGGCTGTGAAGGAAGAGCTGTTTGGCTGTTTTGCTTTCAGTTGGCAGGATAGGATATGGTGAATAGTGAATAAATCTCAAAACAACAGTACCTCCCTTATATCAGGTACTACCTATGGATAGTTGTCATTTTCTTGAGTTTTAAAGAGAGTAGTGCAGACAATGCAAGTTCTTGCCCTAAGATGTTGTGTATCAGTGGTGCCTGTTTTGGAAAGGGAGACTGATTATTCTGCACTTTTGCGAGCTAGTGGAGTGGGATAATGACAACTGAGGCTGTGATTTATCCCTTTGAAATAGTCTTACATAGTGAAAGGTCACCATGGGGACAGATGTGATTGCTTCCTCAAAGAAAAAAGTTCCTTTTCAAATAGGTATTTACTAATGGTTGTTACACATTTTTAAGGTAAGAGAGAATGCAAAAGGTGATAGTAGTCCTTTTTGAGAGGTGTGCTTTTCTTCAGAGTCAGATGTGATTGATAGCTGTGCCGAAAAGGCGCCTGCTGTTGGGCACTGCCAGCGGAGCTCGGAGATGGATCAACCTTTCTGTCTGACCTACAACAGTGGGCACATGCTCAGTATCCATCTCCTCCTTTGTGTGCCAAAACCACCTTGGCAAACATTCTTCTGTAGTTATGTATATTTGAAAATGCTTTAGTTAAAATGTATTTTGTTATTTGTTAGTGGACTGACTTAGTAAATATATTTGTCATTAATAGATGGCTCTGTCTACAGCTTCAGATTTTGCAGTGATGCTTTCTGAAGTTGAGTTTCAGCTCAAATAACAGTGTTTTTTACTTCAAAGAAAAGTGTGCTGTATTGCAAAGGAAAAAGCCAGAACACTACAGATTAAGAAGTAACCATTGAGAAAGCTTGCCTTGAGGTGTTTGCTGATATCTAAAATCCAGATTATGAATTTCAAAATAATAGTAATACTGGTGCACTTGTTGCATTGTACAGTTTAGATTTCTGAAGTGATCTTAAAAATGGACCCACTCTTGCATTCCTTGACTGTATGCATCTCTGTGTGTGCATTTATATGCAGAAATCAGGTACTTCACTGAGTTTTTAAGACAGCATGGATGTTCAAGTAGCATTTATTCTTTTGGTTAAATTATGAACTAGTAGTTGTGCTATGCTGGAATTGCAGCAGGAATCTGTCTAAAATTCTTACTTTCCTATAGGAATTTTGTTTTGGTAGCTATTGATTTTTATTTCAGCCGTGGAGTATAATCACTCAATAGTATGAATCTCTGTTCACCACTGCTGGAAGCATAGGTGGGTTTTTAGAAAATATTTATACAATCTCATCTCTGCTACCCAGAATTTCAGATATATTCCTACTTGTTTTTCTGACATAGACATAGAACAAGTTTTTCTTATGTTTTTCACTTTTGTCCTTCTGTCTTTCCATCCTGTACACACTGCCACTACACATGTTTTGAGCAAGTACCTTCTAATGACTTCTTTTGACAGAGGTTATGACAAACAGTGGAAAAACAGATGAAGATTTTAACCATTCCTGCCTTCTCTCAGGCCCTCTGGTAGTGGATGAATGTGCACTTGTGCTAATAAGTGGAAAAATCAGCCTGTTTGATTTATAAATCCACTGATGTGTGCTCCCTGGACAAAGTTACTGGGCTTGTTTGTTCCAGGCTGGTGTAGGACTGTGATGGTCTTCCTGCTGCTCTAGGGTTTGTGCCTATGTTTCATAAATTTTAGCCTTAGATTTCCTTTAGTGAAGGTACGGAGTACCCAGGGAAATAACACGTGATAGTTAATCACATGAAAAATCACTGTGTCAGTGTTCGTTTCACTGTGTTGTTTTAGTTTTGGAAAAGTCAGTTTCAGTAGAGTGACTTGGTTTCAGTATTAATTTGCAAAAATTTCCCTGAAACATGGAATTACTTTTGCATTTCAATTACAGTTTGCACTATGTACTAATGAATGGTTAGAAGAGTATCTCAACCTTCTGAAGGCCCTTTCTGTGTTAGAACAATGGTTTAGCTCCTAGACTTTACCCTGAATAGCATAGTGGAGAATGAGAAAAATCAGCAAAACTTCTAGCTGGGTTGGACAAGCAGTTTTGCTCCTGTTGTCATGGTACAGATAGTTTCTGAAGACTAAATTTTAACAGGAGTAAATCAGGTTCTTGGCATGGCATGGTGTATTTCACAAACTGTAGTTTCACAGTGGCATTTAGTTAAAACTTATGTCTGAAAAAGAATCACGAGTTGTTAGCAGCTCTCTTAAGTGTAGTTAGCAAAGGATAAGCTGTCCTTTTAAGAGGATATTGTGGAAATGAGCACTGGAACAAGCTTCCTGCACCTGTGGCTCTTTGACATCAACCGTGTTTTGACCTGATATGCAGCCATGGACGTGCCAAGACTGAAGAGGTGCAGGTGTTTCCCTCTGGCTCATGTAAACTGTATGCTTCCCTGGAAATAAAACGCAACTTGCTATTGCCTACAACTACAAAAGTAGCTGCTGAGTAGTTAAGGAAGTGCTTGTGTACGAAAGGTGCCAAATGGCATTAGGTAGAGATTTTCAAAGAGGAGGGAGTGGGAGGAAATGCACAACTGTTGTCAGTTCCCAGGACATAACTACTCTGCTCCATGCTCTACTTCTGCATATAGAAGTCCAGACTTGCTCTGTCTGCTAGCAAAAATGTACTAATGTGATTGTAAATTTTATTAGAATTACTTGCTAGAAATCATCAGACAGGTTGGAGAAAATGCAGGAAGATGCAAACTAAATCCCAAATGGCTAAATTGCTAAACATCTCTACTCCACTCTGCTTGAAAGACACTTTGAGAATGTTTCTTGTCAGACAGATTCTGGTCAAGGACTTGGAACAGTTCTCACAGAAATGAATTAGTGGTGGTGGCTGCTTTCAGCACAATGAAGCTAACCAGAGAGACTGAAAGAACTGGGAAAAGTTGAGTTGTATTGTTCAGTGGCAAAGCTATTCACTTACGTTTGGCTAACCTTGCCTAACAAGTCTGCCAAAAAAGGCTGCTGTCCTGGGCATTGCTCAGCTCAGTTTGGTTCATCAGGCACATCTTTTGAAGTAAAAGAGGAGTAAGGGGCTCATCCTTAAGGAGAGCCAGTTGGGCCATCTTCACATTACACTGCATAGGTAGCTTAGCTGGGTTTGAGGATAATACAAAAGCCACTAAAATGCATAATTGAGTGGAAGTTTATGCAAGGAGAGAGCCAGAAGTATCTTGTAGATAGTGTGCTTGGACCTTATCCTGTTGACCGCAGAGCCTGGTCTGTGTTTGCTGTTAGCCCATCTGACATCCCCATTTGGATTTCTAGTTTCCTTCTCATGTTACCAACCTGATTCTTTACAGCAGTATTTTTATAATAAGCTGTTTCTCTGTAATAATTACTGTTGCACTGTACCACTTTATGTGCTTTCTGTCAATTTTTTAAGTTGAATCACCTCAGTTGTTACAAATCTTAATAATGGTTGAATGGTTGTTTGGTTGTGGATTTTGTGATATGTTTTTTTTGTTTGTGTGAGTTTTTAAATTTTTGGGGTTTGTGTTGTTTGTTTGGTTTGGAGTTTTTTGTTGCTTTTGGGGGTTTTGCTTGGTTTTTTTTGGTGTTGTTTGTTTTCTTTTCTTTTTGGTTGGGAAAAATTCTCTAAAATGATTCATGTTTCTTTGAAGTGGCTTCTGTTAGATGTTTTAGCAGCACTGATTAATTAAAAAATATGCACAAAAGTGTGATCAAGAAGCAGAGATGATTCCCTGAGCGTTTTAAGAGTGTTCACATGACATTGTAATAAGTGTGGTGAAGATTTGGTGTCAAATGACAGAATATTAATGCAAGCAGCATGTCCCCTGTCCTCTCTTCTGTACAGGTAGTGAGTTGGCTCAGAGAAAGAAATGTAGGATGAATTAAAGAGCATTACAAGAATCAGTGTGATGGGATGATTGGGAGCTGGAGACTGGCCCTGCTGCACCATTGCTTGTTCCCAGAAACTATCCAGACAAGAACATCATGAGCAAGAGATTTTTTTAAACTGTCATGTATAGTGGTCACTGATATACCCACTCTGTTTCTGTTGTTTCTGCTCGCTTTTCTTCTGCTGGAGATGTACCCTTGTTTCAGTATTCTTCTTTTCCTGTAATGAGATGCTAATACTGAATACTACAAGAATGAGTTATACCAAAGAGCAGAACTACCTCTTCTCGGTTCTGCTGGAAAGAAAGGGGGATGAAGCATGTCTTTTAACAAAGACATGAGATAAAACACTTTTGAAAGCCATGCCTTTTTATTTTTAAAATTTTTTTCAGAATTACTCAGTTCAATTTGAGCTTTATGGATGTACTTCAAAAGGAATTTTATAATTCTCAAACTGTTACCAAACAGTCTTTATGACACTGGCATGCATACTACTAAGTAGTGAGAATGAAAAACATTTCAAAATTAAGTACTGAATTATCAACAGGGTAGATATTAGTTAGTTACCTTTTTTTTCCCTTAATGTGTCCTTCTCCCACTGAAAACCTGTGTGAGTTACAAATATTATGGCCCTGGTGAAGGTTGTAGGGACAGCTAAAAAAGTGTCCTTTGTCTTTTTGTTGCTGGTTTGTTGGGATACCTTGGAGTATGCTGTGATTAAAATAGATGAAGAAATTGTAATGCTTTGAGGGAGATACATTTATGTTTAACTTTTCTGAAAGTTTCCATGCCGTGTTTTCTGACAAGAAGGTTTTTTTTGTGAAGGACAGCTGAAATAGAGATAATGGTGCAGAAGGAATAAAAACGCTGCATTGGCACTGAAAACACAGTATCTCTATGGAGAATTACTGTACTACTCATATTCTGGAGATAGATGAGCCTCTACGTTGTTTTGGTTAAATTCTACTCTGTGTTCAGGCAGTGACTGCAGTGGCAAATTAGTGTGCACAGTCTCAGTACAGAGTTGGGACTAGAAGATTAATTTATGTAATTGAAACTACAGTTTTCAATAGGAATAATGGAATTTTCTATTTTATTAAAATGATCTGTTAAAATTGTGTGTTTAAAAAATAATACAGGTAATGGGTTTTGTTTTTGTTTTGTGGTTGGGTTCTTTTTTTAAGTTTTCAAGGCAATCATTGCCAGACATCTGTGGTTAGTGCAACGTTAGAACTTAGCATTTAATACAATTCAGAGAAAAAGGAAGAAGAAATCTAAAGTTGATTGCCAAATGTATTGTGTGAAGCCTTAGTTTGATTTCTTTTTTAATTATGGCTTCTTTAATACCTTTAATTGTTCTTAACTCGGCTTATGTGATGAGTTTCATTTCTGAACCTGCTAGTATGAGGTTTGCCATTTTGACAAATGATGGTCAGTTAAAAAAGTAGGGATATTTCTCAAGTATGTGGGTTCTCTCTTTTTAGTTGCCTTTAAGATACCACTCTATATCACTAGATGCCTTTTTTCACAAATCTCTTTAGTTTTTGTAATCCCACTATTTTTCAAAGTCTCCTTCTCCTTGCATCCTTGAGTCAGCACTTCCCTTTCCCTCCCCTCCCTGTATCCATCAGCAAAGAAAAGCTGGAAGTGACTGTGCTTATCTAAAAGAGTAGAGTGATCCTTGGCTGCTTTTCCTTAGCTGTCAGGTTCTTTTGTTGTTCTGTAAGTAAAGAAGTCATTTTAGGCTGTCAGGTCTGTATTCTCATGTGAAAGATTTTGTATCACTTTTCAGTGTACCCCGATACTAGAGTACTTTGTATGATGTCTTGATAAAGGTTTTTCATTTCCTCAACTCTTTACCATTAACTCTGACTAAAACAGTTGTCAATAGTCAAATTGAAAATTTGGGAGATACTGTGAGGTTGATTTTTGTGGTGTTACTATGTGCTCCCCTAGCACTGCCACAGCAGTCACTTCAACCTGGGGATTTCTTCTGCTTCCACTGCACCTGAAGGAGCAGTAAAATTGATAATGTTAATACTAATCTTTTTATGTTTAGATCTTGGAACTAGTTGTTTGTGAAAATCTAAATACAGATCTTAAGTGTTAATGGTACTATTGTGGAAGAAAAACATGTATTTGGTGGGTTTGATTTTGTAGTAGTAAACTATATAATGAAATTCAGACCTATGCCAAAATGTCTGTGTTCCAATGCAATAACAAATTGCAGCCACTTCAGAATCTATACACTGGAGTTCATCCTCTCAGGCTACCTCCACTCTTTGGTATGTCTCATGCTATTGCAAAGTGCAGATGAAGTCTCTACCAGTTTATATTTGGTATTGAACTGGATAGCTATTGCCTTTTCTGAATGTTTAAGGATTAGCCTTTTGTTTAAATTAAAATAGAGCTGGGCAAATACCGAAATTGAAGTAGCCATTAGTGGTGAATTTGTCAATGAAGTGATTTTCTCAGAGAAAGTATAAAACTAGAAAAAGGATTTTGTTTTGACTTAATGGTGTTTATTAATTTTTTGTGTTGGTTTAATAATTATTTTTGGCTGTTGGATTAAAATAGTAGAGTTAAGGTTAGGCAATAAATTTGAGAACATTGTATCCAGTGTAAATGCCCATCTTAAAACATGGTGTTAATTGGATGACAACTTGTAATGGGAAGTCCTGTATTGAACGAATGAGCATTTTCTAAGAAAAATCTGTGGTTGGTTGGAAGGCCAAAGTTTTATTTCCATGTTTCCTTGGTAAAGTACAAGGTTAGGGACCGTTTTTGAAATACAGGCTGAGCCATTTCAGTGAAAGATAGTATTTTAATACTTAGCAGGACTAGCATGTCTCTAGACTAAGTAATAAAAAAGAATGTAAAAGATTTCTCATCTTGTTTTCTCACTTTGAGTTCAAATAAGTGGAGCACTTGCATTCTTTCTTTCTCAGGCAGCCTAGACTAAACAGTTCATGGGCTTTTATCAGTGTGTGTTTGAAAAGTGGAGCTTAACACTTGGAGTGGGTGCAAAGTTTGGCTGCAAATAAGCATTACCTTCTGGCACAGGCTGCTTAGCAGGTGTGAAGAAATGCCTCAAAGTAGTTTGATGCATTATTGATTCTTTATAAACCTAGAAGTGGTGTGTGTCACTGTATAGTGAAATCCTCTCATAAAGCAGACATGTACTGTCTTCAAAAATTAGGGTGACCTTCATAGTCCCATATAAGGGTTCTTGGTTAACAAGCCTCATCAGTGAGTGCTGAAGTTTTCTAGAAAAGGGATCATATCTAGAAAATCTAGAAATATTATCATCTGTTAGCTAGAGAAGGCAATATGTGCCCTGCCTCTGTTTAGTCATTAGATTAGATGAATCCACTTGAAAACTTCAATAAATAAAGTTTTTAGCTATTCTAAACTCATAGTAAGTTATTTAGCACCAAGGAGAGAGTTAAAGATGTCTTGACTACAAATCCTGTAGGCTTCTAGCACAGCAATTAGAGTCTATGACCATGCTAACAGTTAAATTTAAGCTTCATAATTTTAATCCAGACCTTCTGAAGTCTTGCCTTGATGGTAATAAACATCGTTCTGCTTAACAGTTCTGAAAAATTCAATCCCCTACCTGCACTTTAATGTGTGTTTTTTCAGGCCTTTTGCAGTATAGTGGATAACCTATTGTGCCTTGCTATCTGCAGAACTTCCACAGCCATATTTACATTAGAATTATATAAATATATGATTAATTATAATTATATAATTAGACTTGTATAATACTTATTGCCTTGTTACAGCTTCACCTTTCAAGCGGCTTCTTGTATCTGGTTGTAACACAGCCTCAAAAAGGTGGCACTAAGGGTCTGAGCCCCAGGACTCCCTTGCTCCCAGGTGCCCACCCACCCATGGCTCAGGGACTCAGCCATGCCCTGTGCTGGGGCCAGTGGAGCTGGCTGCTACCTGCACCTGGAAAAAGAAATAGAAATCATAAGGTGACTTACTCCCTGCCCCAGATATATTAGTGTAGCCTGCTGGCGTTTGCCGGAGGTTTTGTCGTGTGCTGTGGTACTTGAGAAGGTGAGGCAGGCACTGACTGAAAGAACAAAACTGGCCAAATTGGCCTGTGGGACCTGAATTGAAATTTAGCTTAAAACTCAACAGAAGTGCTGCAGAACTAAGTTACTATTTCACAGCTAAATTATGCCAGATTTCACAGCCAAACTTCACAATCCTGGAAGCTGGAGTTGTGGTTTAAACATTAAAAAAATAATGTAAAGATGCTTTTGGAGATTCCACTTGTGAAAGTTTTAATATTGTCCTGAAGTACCAGTGCTAACACATATCTGCAAACTCTTCAAACTTGAGTGTGCTTCCTGTGAAACTTCAGTTTATTTCATTTCCTTGGGATTGGAGTTTATGCAGATTACTTTGTTTTATTATATCCTGACAAATGTTGGGTGGAATAAAACTTGTAGCCTGCTTATTATATTGGCACGTGTTTTCATTTGGAAATAAAACAAAGAGCAAGCTTAAGAGCCATAATCCTAAGATTTTAGGGCAAAAGATCAGTGTGGATTTGTAAATGAATTATCCTGAAAGCAGTTCAGTGAGTAGCAATGCTTGTAAGTAGGTAACTTCAATGTTGAAACAGTGGTAGTTTGCTCAGCAGTTAAGAATTAATAGATGGAAACCAGTTTTATGACATATAATTTCCATTGGTACAAATGTAAAGTTCAAGGAGACTGTCCAAAGAGTGTAGTCCAACTTTTCTTGTACTTTGGATAAATGAATTGATATCTTGCATCTTTAAAGGATGCTCTATATCCGCAAAGCCTGAGTACTGCACTAGGCTGCTGATTTCCATGGGAATACTTGGAAACATACTAGGAGTCTGCAGTCTTTGGAGGTGCAGATTGTAAAGAGATACGCTTGAGGTTGTGGTGACTTGGATCACCATAATGTGTGTCATGGAAACGAGAGAAGGAAAAGAGATTTTTCTTTCCTCTTGAATGATCCCTAATGCTTTGAGGTTTGGATTGATTTTTTTTTTTTTTTCTGGATCTTTTCTTGATGTGGTTGGCATGTATTTGATTTTAAAAACTTGTCTGAAGATATAAAAGAGAAAGTAATGATCATCTGGTAGGAAAACCATGCACATATGCACTTTCATGTTGAGAAGTTTAATTTGAATAATGTCATTTGGATAAGAATTGATGGCTTAAATAAACATCATTTTCAGGTTTTTTTTACATCAAAGTCATTGTAATATAACACTTTTGGGCAGTTAAGAAGATTAATGGATATTCTGGACTTAATTGGTTTCTGCTCTCTTTTCCTAAATGACTGTTTTGTTTTTCTGTTTTGGCATTTTGTTTAACGTTTCACTTCAGCATGGCAAGAAGTGGATTTGGCCCTGCTATCCGTTTAATTCATGAGGTACCTGTCACTGCCTGCAGAAGAAAGTTGTCATCACATAAAACTTGATGTCAAGGAAATATTGCTGTTACTTTCCAGGGCGACACATAAGAAACAATGGTCAGGTCAGCCTGTCTTTATGAGATCTTAGAAGGATGTGCAAAATATGGCATGCACATGCCCATACACCAGAATCCAAGGCAAATGTGCTGCAAAAATACCTAGCAAAATTGTTCCAGAGCAAGTAAAGGGGACTCACTGCTGTTCAGACTAGGACAGGCTTTGCATATATGGTTCCAAAAATACTTTTTCAGTGTAATACAGGTATAGACTGTGCTTTCCCATGGAAGCTTAAATTGCACTGTTTCTGTCCTGACTGACTTGGGATGTCTTTGACACTTCTCAGCAGTGAGTGTGACTGGCAGAATCCAAAGTTTGCAAAAAAACTGGAGCTAGCAAACACTTCTAAAAATCATACATAATGTTGTAGTCAATATAGCCATCTGTGATGATAAAAAGAAAATCAAATACATTATTTTAGTACTTATAATTCAAAAAGAGACAAGGTAAATTTAATAAGAGGGACTGTAGGGCTACTGAGTAGAAAGACGTCTATGGCTGAAAAACTTCCATGGGCTACAAAGACCTGGAGAAAATGTTCAGGAGAAGTATCTGTTATATTAAATACCTGCCTAGCAGGCTTTTCTTCCAGCAGGATTAAAATGTAATCTGTAGGAAACAGCATACTAAGTTAGATAGCTGGAATCTTGTTCCTATGACTATTGTAAGATTTTGGCACCGGTAGACGGGGAAAAAAAAAATCCCTACTTTGCTTCTTCAGAAGCAGGTCAGAGCCATAATTTGTATTGCAACCGTGTGGCTGTGTGATTCTTTGCAGGTGTTGTGAAGTACATGCTAACTTCACTCCCAGTGTGAATCATGTTGTATTCTAGGAAAATAGATTTCTTCTATCATATCTACTATAGTGCAGTTTCCTTTCTTTTGGATTGCAGCTTCTGGTTTAGAAATAAAGAACTGTTGACTCTATGAAGGAAACTCTAGATCATTGCAAGTCATGTTAGGGAAGCTTTTGGCATGCCTTTAATTTGTTTAAGCAGAGGATCAAAGTCATTACTGCTGTAGTCTTTGCAATATTGCCCTCTGTTTGATCCTTCTAGTTGTCATTGCATTAGAGCCCTTGTCAGGCTATATTTATGTGCAATGACTTTCTCAGTGCACTTTTTGAATTGGAGAGGAACTGGTCTCTGGAAACCAGTGTTATACTGTGCTTTAACTTTTCCCTATGGCATTAGGGAAATCAGCAGTCTTTGAATTTCTGTGATTCTAATATTCCATGTAATCATTTAGCTTGGAAAAGGCCCTTACAATTGAGTCCAATTGTGAACCCAGCGCTGCCAAGTCCATCACTAAACCATGTCCCTAAACACCACATCTACATGTCTTTTAAATACCACCAGGGATGGTGACTCCACCACTTCTCTGAGCAGCCTGTTCCAATGCCTGAACACCCTTTCAGTGCAGAAATTTTTCCTAGTATCGAGCCCAAACCTCACCTGGCACAACTTGATGTCGTTTCCTCTTGTCTGTCACTTTTTTCTTGAGAGAAGAGGCCAACTACGATCTCCAGGCTGAACAGCTGCTGCTCTCCTAGCCTTTCCTCTTTGGGGAATACTTAAATACTGTTATATTTTAGCTCTGGCATGTGTACATGAGTCTGCAGTAGCCAAATCTAGCCTACTCGAAGCTTTGTTTTGCACTGAAAAAAAAAATCAAAAGAAAAGATATATCGTGTCAGCTAGTCTATTTGAAACACACTGAAAATTACTAGAAAGTACTTCCTGCTTTCCCCTTATCTGAGTGGAGAATTTCAGACTTGGCAATAAGGAAAAAGGCTAATTTTGGGGCTGTATACAGTAAGAGAACTCCATCTAAAAATATAATTACAGGTAGAACTGTACCCAACCAAAGCAGTAACTATGGGGGTTTTTTTTCTTCATTTCAAGTTTAAAATTCTTGCAAGGTGTTAAATGTTTTAAAGTTCAAGTAGATTTAAATGATAAATATCTACACTTACATCAGGCATTTCACAATTTCTACAGAAGTGTGCAGTTGTAAATATGTTGCTACTAGGTGTACTGACAATTAGTAGCTTACAGTAGGTAAAATATTTTGGTTATGCTCTTTGAGGTGGGCTTGTTTTTGGGGTGAATAGAACTGGTATTGTTAGTGGGGAGGTATGGAGCCTGGGAAGCATTCACTTTCTGAAAACCCATGCCAGATATGACCATCTTGCAACTCTGCTGTTATTTGGTATCACTAACTTCCTTTCCCTCTTCCCTTCCCCCCAAAAAAGATAAGTTATTTTTTAAAGGAAATCCTGTTTATATGCTTTCAGGAAATAATTTTTCTGGTTAGTCTGTTTAGTTTTGTTTTCTTTCTATTAATCTGTTCAGGAGTGCTGATACCCCTTGGAATTTTATTTTCTGCCTCTGCAGTTGCATTTTTTGATGCATGAGGAGTTGCTGGTAGTGGCAATACCATCTAAATACCTTTCCTGTCAGTAGTGGTTTGATTATCAGCTGCTGCACGTGTTTCTTGTTCTTTGGCCTCTTCCTGGGAAAGAGCATTTAACATCTACTCTTCGCTTTTATCTTCTGCCTTTCTTCTACCACAAGTCTCATTGCCTTAGCTGTAGAAATATTTTGGGGCAGTAATTTTTATATAAAGACCACAGTCTATTACTCCAGTTCATGTCAGAGCTTGAGAACAATTGAAGTGATATTTTGGAAGTGTTGCTTCTTGCTTTTGCTTAACTTCTTAAAGGAATGTGAAAAGCAGTTAGTGAATCATTGGAAATACACTTTTTTCTTCCTCTTCACCCTGCCCTACTACTAACTTTAGCCATTTATTTTTTTTATTTTCTTCTGGCGGTTTTAATGTCTTTCACTCCAGTTCAATTTATAATCATCTCTCAAATCTAAGCATGTTAATTTAAACAACTTTCTGTGGAGAATTATTCTCTAGGGCTGGCTGACGGATTAAGTGGCAGTACCTTGGTTGTGAAGCAACCTACATTTGCACATTCTCCAGTCGTTTCCCATTAAAACTTAAATCCTTGTTCTGTTGTGGCACCTTTAAAAAGCAGAGCTCTCCTTTACATCTAAATGTTATGAAAACCAGGCATACGGTAACCCAGAACCCCAAGGAATGCTTGATTGAAATAACAGATCAGAAAAGTCTCTTGCTAACATTCCTGTGATTATAGGTTTACTCCAGTGACAGAAACTTGGTGTCAGCTAGCTTTCGGCATACAGCCTAATTTTGGTCATAAAATAAATAGATCTTAAAAGCTTCAGTGATGCAGTATTTGTAGGGATAGGTAACTTTTTAAAATGTAAGTGTTCACTGCATTTCCTCTCTCTAGAATTATCCCACTTGCTGCTCATTGGGTGGTTAGTCTGGTTCCTGCTGCAGAGTAGAATGATTCTCTGTTAGTAATTACTGAGATTGAGTAGAATGAGTGAAGGGAAACCCAAGTGACTCCAATCTTAGCTCCTCACAGGTAAACAAAAAGACAGCTTTGATTTAGCCAGCTCTGTTCTTCTGTAGTATCTTACATGGGTTAATTTTTAATATGTATTTGGATTTCTTTTGTTTGTAACTTGTATCTAGAATTTGACATCCTGCATAAAGGTCTGAAGACAGTGATGCAGGAAATTCAGGAAAAGCTTTTAAGAGAGAAAATAAGAGAAGGAACATCCATAGGTCCAGTATCAGCGAGAAGTTAATTCTGAAATGGTGTATTACATCATGCAGTGAATATGGTGAAGGAGAAAACGGATACCTTGCTTTCATTTTCACATGACCAAATGACTTTAATACATGATGTGAACACATAAAACAGAAATCCAAACTCATTTAATATATTTTGAACGTAACCGTTTTTCTCAATCTGTGTTAGAGGTATTTGAATGAGTAAACTGAACAGTTAAGTTCTCCTAATGTTGTTAATCTCAGACATTTAATTTTCAATGGAGCTTAGCAAATATGTAGTGAGAGGCCCTGTGGCATAGGAGATTATTTGCAGCCTTAATACATGTGAAGATGCTCGTGCTAGAAGTTACAGTGCAGTGAATTCCTATTCTGGTGTGTACAAAATGAACACCAGCTGCTTTAAACTTAGTTTAAAGCTTCCTGGAATTGTTCCAGGTTCAGATATTGAAGGTCTTTCTGTTTCAGAGTTGATACTCATGTTTGTTCTCACTCTCTCTCCCTCCCCCTCCACCTTTTTCTCCTTTTGCAGGCAAGGGCAGCTCAAGCATCTCATCCGACGTGAGTTCAAGTACGGATCACACACCCACCAAAGCCCAGAAGAATGCAGCTACCAGTGAAGGTAGGCAGCTGGTACTCATTACCCAGGCCTGGCCCCCCAGCAGAATCCTCGCAGGTTTCAGAAGAAAAAACTCTCCTCCTCATTCCTTCTGTGCAGAGTAGCATTGGTCTGCTAGAAATTCTTCCTTTAAAGAGTTTTCACTTCTACCTGTGGTAGTTTCTGATTTGAATTTGTGACAAAGGATTTAAGATACTTCTGCAGAACCTAAATGTAGAGAGTTGGGAGTAATTTTGTATGCCACTTTTTCAGCAAAGGCTTTCATACTGAAGGTTTTATATGACCTTATTTTGCAGTTGTATTTGAGGGATATAATTGATGGAGGCTTTTTGACATACAATTTAAGTCAAATATCAGTCAAAATTCTTTTCATGCTGTGAACACCATGAAAAAGTGACTTGTTTGAGCCAAATGTTTCAGAAGTGTAGCTGTGGACATCCTGACCTGACAGATTTAATTAGGTCAGTACACCTCACCTATAATTACTGGAGTATGTCATCACTGGGTCTAGATTTTTAATGTCCAGGGAAAGGAGATGTTGTATTTTTCAGCATACTAACTATGAACAGAGAAATGCCGATTTTTTCCTTTCTGACTTCTTACATGTGAGTAAATGTGCTCTTCTAAATGGAAGCCTATTTGCCCTAGTTTTTATAATTGTCTTTTAAGGCTGAGAGGAAATAACTATATATAATGTTGTGAGCCGGAAAGATTTTTAAAAATTCTACATTTATACGCCTTAACCAGTATTTCTGTTTTACTTTGTCATAATGATTTGGTTATATTTGGTAGTAATCAAGTTATAATTCTGATTTCTTATACTTCTGTCACTAAAGTTGCAAGCTCTGATTGCTCTCAGTTTAGTTTTATTTCTAATGGTTCAAGGAAATCATACTTTTGAATAGTTCTAGTGTGGCAAGTCTGACTATGACTGTAGAATCTGTTCAGTAAAAGCAGTTCATGTAAGTAATAAATGACCACATAAATTGCAAGAATTCTGTTGTTGGACATACATGATACCATACCAAGAATGAATATCTGGCACCTATGAATCATAAGAAATACTGGTTTACAATCTGTGATTTTTTTAATCCAGCCAATAAATTTAGAAACAAACAAATACATGGTTAATAATGTTAAATTGAATAGTAGACTTCATGTTTCTGTAAACCTTAGATTCAAGTTTGGAGGTACCTGAAAGAGGTGAATTACTAGGGCGCAAAAAAAAATTTAGGAAATGTATTCTCTTTATGACAACCAGGAAAGAAAAAGAAAGAAACTGCAAAAGAATAGTGGAAACTCTGAAGTCAGTACTTAATTGCTCTGAATTTCTTTTCTACTTCAGTCTGTAAAGCATTTTTTCCTTTGGATTCAAATAAGATAATGCAAAATAATCCTTTACTATTCTCTATCATTTATGTTCTTAATTTAGCCCATTATTGAGCCAGTGAATATGAATGTTGACCTTGAAATCTTCTCCACTAGTTTGAAGCTGATTAATTAATTAGTGAGGGAGGCTTAAATGCAGGCCAGCAGTAGAAATGTTTTTATAAGTTCACATGCAAAATCAGAGTTCAGAGCAGTGTAATTGTATATTCTGTACTTGGAGGCAATTTCAGTCAGCCTAATTTTTCTGTTCCCTGGAATAGTATGATTTGTCAAATACTAATTTTGACAATAAGTTCAAAAGTACCTTCTTTCTCAGCTTGTGCTATTACTACTTTCTTACTATTTCTTTCTCCTGAAGAATGAATAATGTGGAGCAGTTTAATAGAAATCACCTTAATGTGGATTGCTGCATAATCTGGCAGATATTTTGAATGTCATAGCCAGGGAGCATTAGAATTCTGTGAAGGCAAGTGAGACTAGAGATATGGAGGTAGTTGGGGCAAAACAGGTGCTATTGAAACTGGTGCTGTTACAGGAAGACACATTTATCAATTTCTGTGTCTGGATTTTTTACTAATGCTGCCTCTTTCCCCCATGAACAGTAGACTTGTGCTGAAGGAGGATTCAGCTGATATGAAAGACTCATACCTTCCACAAGATGACTTGAGTTCTGTTCTTACAGAAGGCTGAATGTTTTTATAACATTCAGTTATAGAGTAATATCTAGGGGCCAGGTAAGAACAGGAGTATGATTGTGTTAGTTGCTGTACAAGCAGTGGCACTTAGGTATTTTGGAGTGGTTGCATAACATTTTTTAAACTGTTAGTTAAATTTACCTAGTCCACTGTAGTATTTGCTTGCTATGGTACAATCCCTCCTCTGCCCAGCACCGAGGATGGTACATGTATCTTTATTTTCACTGGAGGCTGTTTACTGCAGGGACAGAATGCTCCAATTCTGCCTGTATTGTGAATTCACAGCACTGTGTGTTTTTCTTTGAAGGAGCCATGTGTTGTGTGGAGAGCTGTGTGCAGCTAGGTTTGGTGTGGGAAGGACTAGGAAACATTGCAGGTGAACTCCACCTTCACTGTCATAGGAAATGATCCTGATTGAGCAAGTGGAAGACAGCTTCTTTGCATCCTCTGAATTTCTGTTGCCAGCTGCATTCCTGAGTGCCCAGCTCTGTGAAGAGTATGGTATTTGTTTGGGGCTGAAGGCTGAGTCAATGGAATGAATGCCTTGAAACAGCTAGAAAGGAAATTTGTGGGACTGATCCATCTCAGCTCTGGTACTCTACAGCAGAGAAGCAGTCATGTAAAGTACTACTTAGGCAGCTACATATTCCCAAGAACTGCAAAAAGATGTCAAGCAGGACTCGCTTAGAAGAGCAGACCACCTCAGGAAGTATCTGACAGCAAGTGTTATTTTGCCATCAGTTTAAGCAATCAAACCACATTCTTCATCCTGATGACTTCAACCACATTATCTGTCCAGTTTCAGAGTTCTGATGTTTCTCTATAGAATGGGTACCAGAAATAGGTAACAAGATGCTTGAAATGGCTTTTGTTTTTTCAGTCAGAGATGTCCTGTTAAGGCAACATCATTTAACTCTCTTGATGGGCATGAGTGGTACAGTTATGGCTAAAATAATGGTACTCTCCCTCATATTGTGGATTTAGAGCATCTGTAGAGTTGTGGAATATTTTATGTTTCAAAAAGACAAAATGTTGGCCGTGCTATTGTGTGTCAAGGACAGTGTGTGTTGGCTTCCTTAGCTGAACGAGCTTCACTTGATGATGCATCAGAGAGGTAACCATTACTCTGCTTTTGCTGCATAGAGGAAAGCAGACAGTACCTGGCAGACTGTGCAGCTTCCTAAATTCAGGCTTTGACATATCAGTGATGAACTTGAGAGGGATGCAGAGGCACTGAAACTGGAGTCCAGTGGCTCTCACGTTGTGTACTTCAGTGAAGGGAAGGTGGCAAAACCCAGATGTCTGGTCCTCTGTGTAAATCACAGGCTAGAGACGCCTGTTTGTTTGCTACAGCTTGACTCAGAGGGAAATGTGGTAGCCTGTGGGTGTGCAAGCACACTGATGCCTCCACACTGTCTCCTCTTCTGAGGATACAGTTTTGTTTAGCTTACTGCATACACTGCCTTTTACTTCTTTTCCAGTCTCAGACATTGTCTGCAATTCTTTACCCTATCAATCAACTATAGCTAGAAACGTGAGAACACATGAGTTTTTACTACCCCCCATTGCTCTCTGGCAAGTGAAAGACTAAATGGATTTTTTGTGGGCCATTTAAATGCAATTTCCTAGACACAGTCTCAGCTGGAATATTATTGTCTGAAACTTGATTTAGAAGATTAGACTGAATGACTGTTTTTGTATGGGCTTACCTTGATCAGGGAGCTTTCTTCTAACACTTACCTGCAAAGCGTGGAATGTTATGTCCAAGCTGGACACTGTATTAACTTGACTGACTGTTTTTCAAATAAAAAATCAATACTGTTTGCACTTCAGGTATAGCACCATTAAGATGTAATGTAGAGGCAGCTTTAAATTGAGAGCTCATGTATGAGCTCAATGTAGAGGTTCTAATTTATTTCTCAGTTTCTGTAAAATCAAATTGAAGGATTAGGTCTGAAGTAAAACACTATTTTAGTAGAAGGGCTCAATGCTGAAGTACCTCTGAATATATTCCAGTAAATCTTAGTATTTTGAGTTTTGCAAAAGCACAGTGAAGCCAGCTGCTGTATTTTGAAGAAGTTAAAATTTTATCTGCTTTTAGTTGACTTCCAGGGATCTTCAAAGAACTAAGTATTTTACTTTTTTTCTGACAATTCTAGAGTACACTGTTTAGTGTGGAGATCAAATGAATTTGTTTTGGCAGTAGCTGTATGCATCTTGACACAGGAGGTATTTCTTCTGCAGTTTAGGTCTGTACTAGAAGAGCCCTCCCTTTCATAGCTGTATCCTCCTTCCTGTTTTGTTTGGGTTTTGCAGTGGTTCTGCTGGACTTGACAGTGCTGGGTTTGCAGTTGCACTTGATGATCTCAAGGGTCTTTTCCAACCTAAATGAGTCTATGACCCTCAGAGCAGCAGGGTCTATAGCCTGGTGGGTACAATTACATTCCTTAGAAGCCATTCACCCCATTAAATCATCTTGTGTGAAAATGTAGCACTTTGCAAACACGTAATGCTTTAATTGCTCATGCAAAACAAGTTCTGCTGTACCCTGTACAAGATGGCTTGGTTGATCAGGATGTGTTTGGTGCCCTTGGCCATCCTTTTTTTGCAGGACCTGGCCACTGAAGCTTCTATATAGAAAACTTCCTTTTTCCAGAAAAAAATGGACCTCAGTATCAGAAAACATTTATCACTACTCTACATAGGAATGTATGAAATAACATTTCTTGAACACAAATTTATTTGAGTTGTGTGCCTATCATTTCATTTTAAAAGTGAAGGAAAAAGCACTTCTAAAGAGTACTTTCAGGTAGGCTGTAATTAGTTTAATTTCTTTTGGCTTCATAATCACATTGTTTCAAAATGTGATATCTATTGGATCTCTGAGTAATTATTAATTTATTCAATGAATTTAAGAGGAGAAGTTCTTGCATTGTGGACTGTGATGGACAATATAAAACAATTTGGGAAGCTGGAGCAGATTCGTTGCTACAGAATGCTTTTTGTATTTTAAATGGTTCCTGATAGAGAATCAGCTCAAACTGAGATTTAGGTGAATGCAATCCTGACCTTTTTTAGAGGGAGATGATAACCAGTTTGCAAATAGACATCCTTTCTGTGTGTTAAGGCTGACATAAATAGGTAGGTAGCTATGTTTGGTATATCAGAGTTCCATTGAAGCTTTGGAGTTGTTTGTGTAGCCTTTTTGGGGCACTGAGCTAGGTGCTGTGGCAAAAGACTATTGCTGAAAAGAGATGCAGTTTTTTTACCCAGATTTTTTTGATGATCCCTTTGGGAGAAAGAGCTCTTTAGATCCCTTTTTTCATCTGATACCTGTTAAGAAATCTTTTCACATCTCAGTTCTTCACCATTTTTCTTTTCATTTTCCCTTTAACATTAGAAGTTTATTAACTTATACTTCACCTATACTTACTATACTTCAGTATCAGAAATGAAAACCTGTAGGTGTTCTTTCTGGATGAATGCAAATATATGCATAATTCCTATTCTTTTGATGGCAGTTCTCTTCCTTTTCACCTCTCTGTCCTCATGTCTTTGCAGCCTCTTTCTGGGTATTTGGGCTCTTGGTTCTTCTGTTGAAGTTCTGTCAAAGCAGACTTTCTGTACACGCAGTATGTCAGAAGTTGATATCAGTGCCTGATTTTGCCCCTGCTTGCTTGGAACTGGGCAGAGATTCAGTTGGCTTTGAGTGTGCTGTGGCTGTTTTGAGTTGGTACTGAAACTGGAGACTAGGTAAGTTTCCTGGAGTTTTGTGTTACTTTTCTAGCAGGGGAGTTTTCTAGAAGAGTGAAACGTTGCATTGCAGAATGTGCCAAAACAGAATCATTTCAAGCCAAAAAGATTGAGGAGGAGTAAGAGGGGGCTGAGTGGCGTGACAGCTAATAAATCCAAAACTATAAACAGTTTGGCCAAATAAACAGAGCTCACTATGTAAATTCCTTTAACCAACATATCTGAATGCACACACAAATATAATCACCTCAAGCAGTATGTGAAGGTACAAAGTAGTATAGAGTTTGCTCTTGAGCACTATTTTTTTGTGCTTAACCACATCTTGATATGCTTTTGCTATCTAATAGGGAGTATTCCTGCAGAACTGTTCTGCTAATTACAACAATACCATTACAATCAGCATTTAAATTAGAGTTCAAGTACAAGGCAAAAGTAGCTGAGACATTGGCAAGGTAAAACCTGAAAAATGAAACCTTACGTTATTCTGGCTAATTTGTACTGAAATGCTATAGCCAAATGTTTAAAACTTGCCCAAACAATACCAAGAACAAATTGGAAAGGTACATGAAACTGCAGTCTTATTTGATCTGCTGCCTGAAATGTGAGACCCACCAGAGCAAATGCACTTACAGTACAGCTAAAGAGAAATTATCTCAATTTAAAAACCTGGCATTAGCTCTTCCAAGTAAGGTCTGATGCTTGGTAGGAGTGATTACAGTTTATTCAATTACCTGTAAATCTGATTTTAAGGAATCCAAGGCCCCAAATGTAGTTCTTTTGGTAAAATAATGTACCAAACTGCTTAAATACTGTTATCACAGGAAGGTTCTGACACTTAACTGTTCTTCATGTTATTGTCTATGATAGCTGTCTGAAGTAGACTCCTTCCCTGGAAAGGGAAGTAATCTCAAAGGATATAAAGAATGCCCAGCATTTGTTAGTCAAAACCCCATCCTTCTTGAATGCTAGACTGTCTCCTAAGACTTCTTGAAGAATATATACAACCTGATAATACATATTTAAATATGTCAGGTTTATCCATTTTTAAGAATTTATGAACTGAGACGAGCAAGTTCCTTCAGATTAGTTCTAGTTCTTGATTGAAATAATAAAATAAAATTGGTACAGCAAATTTTTTGACTATAACTTCACAATCCCTGTTAAGATGCTCTAGTTTAAATTTATTGCACAAAATATCCTGCCTTATGTTCCTATATCTTATCTTTTAATGTCAGCTTGTTGAATGACTGTGTAATTTTTAAGACTGATACCACCAATGGTGCCAAAACTAGCAGCATGCTTGAGAAATATCTGCTTAGAGTTGCTGAACCATTCTATATTTCTCTTCTGGCTATTGTACCATCATTCCTGCTACTGTGTTTTTCTCAAGGTTGGCATCTCCTCGTTTCTTCCAGCATTTCTAGATTTCCCTTGAGAAGTATGTACTGGGAATGAAAATGGCAGTTCAAGAGTTGATAATGATAATTCCTGTGCTTCTGTTAATTCTGACTGCTGGATCATCATTGGTTTAAGCAGTTACATGAGACTAGGCTGGAAGGAGAAGGAGAAGTTGTGAACATGAATATAATGTGATGATTTGCCATTTAGGTGTTCCTCAAGCCTTAATCAGCCACACCTGAACACAGAACTTGTGGTGTGTGGTCACTAACTGACCATTGTGATACTTCTTTCCTATTTAGGAATAGTTATCACCTTGAGCCGTGGTGATGGATTTGGGAGTTTGTAACTCTTGAACCTCAAAGTAAAATTGTGGTATTGACAGTTCAAATAGAAGATTTTTTTTTTTATTATTATTAAAGAAAAACAAGTGCCCATAGCAACCTGTCATCTATACTGGGCTAGGAGGTTTTTGCTTCCTTACTCTGTCCTCTTGGGTGTACATAGGTTTGCCAGAAGGCAGGCAGGATCTCTTTGGACATGCATTATAAATGCTTATTTGCAAGATCCTTTAGCCAATTTAGATCAGCTGGTGCTACTTTGAGTTACTCTGTTACTCTCCCACAAAGTGAAGTATGGAGACATTTCACAGGCATGTCACCCACTTGTGGCGTGTTTGTGCTGCCCTGGGCATGCGAATGTGTGGGTGGGAAGAAGTTTGATGGCTTTACTGGATGCCTGTAATCCAGCGTGCTGCTTGCAGTGACTCAGATACATTATAAATCTCCACAGTAAATTTTTATCACAGTTTCCGTAACTACATTTTGGGGTTTACCAGTGCCTAATCTAATCTATAGTGCTTTTAGTTTTATTTAACATCTTGTATAATTTTCCCACTTCCATTTTGTATATCAAGGAGAGTGAAATTTTACAGCACTGTGAGGTATTCATTGTTTGTGGGAAGTTTTTTACCTTGTTCATTGTAGGTAAATAATGCTGTGTGGGAATCTCTGAAAGATAAACAGTAAAAAATCTCGAAGATGTGGGCAGTAGGAATAAATTCTTTTTTCCAGCTGTGATGCTTGCTTAATATGAATATTTATAGATCCATATAGGCATAGGTGAATATTGATTCTTTCTTTATTAGACACACTCACGTTTCCTACCTCCACCCCATAAGATAAACATTTTTAAGCCTTGTCAGGTAGAGTTTGAACTTCCATTTGAGCAATACAAACTTAGTGTGGCACCCACAAGTTCAGAAACTGTTCACTGTTCAGAGCAGTCATCTACCTTGGTCAAAGAAGGACTTCTGTGGTAGTTTTCCTTATAGAGCAGGCACATATGTCGTGTAAAATTATAATTGGACTGAATTTTATGAAGCTTGATCTTGGAAAACTATGGACCCTTCTTTATTGTAGGTTGAAATAAACCATTAGCTTGAACTCTGCTTTCTGAAAATGCTCTCTTACTCTTGCTTTTCTTTCACTTTAAAATCAAGACTTTGGTTATTTCTTGTAATCTGAGGTAAAACTACATCTTAATCTGATTTTATCTGTGAATACATTTTCCCTTTGTTTCTGTAGAGTTAGTTTTCTTAAATTTCTTTCAATGCCCTTGTACCTTATATTCAGTTATATTATGGATTTTCTGTCCAGCCTTTGGTTTGTCTTTTGAAAGCTTTTGCCACATAAAGCATGTGAAGCTGATCAAGAAGCTGATGTTCCTGGTTTTAATGGGAGATTACTCTGGACCTGGCTAAAATTCACAATATTCTGAATATGCTTTGTTGTGTTCCAGTAAAAAAAGCTGACATCAGTGGGTGTCAGTTGGTACTACTAATTTGGCAGACTACTTAACAAATTTGTTTTTGGAAAAAGCCATCAAGGAATATTTCTTTCTTTCTTCTGAAATGGAATTAGATTAATGGTAAATTTACTTCTATCCATCAGTGTTTTGTAAAGATCACTTCTGACACTATCGAATTAATCCCGTCGCATTTAGTGAGACGTGAATGTTTGCTGGACTGTGCTGAGAATGTCACTCCCAATGAAAGTGTATCCCATTCAAAATACCAGCACTGCCATTCAGTCACTGGGTTCAGATTTTACCAATCATATTAAATAGCTATGTGGAATGAAGGAGAAGTGATATCTTCTCACCTTGATATGTTAATGCTTTCGCATATTTTTAATTCTGTTTAGAATGTGTGCTTGTATATAGCAAAAAACAAGCAAAAAACAAAACCACACAGAAAATATCCACACCTACTGTGGTTTTTTTTTGTTGCTGTGATGATACTAGTTGTTTTAAATATATTGTTCATAAGAAGACTGTAGAGATTCTGAATCAGCTGTGAGATTTGGTTGTGAGAAAATATGTCATGATTATTGATAATGTCCATTTTCAGTTAGACAGCTGGCAAATGCTGTGAACTGGAAAAATCAAGGTCAGAACTATGTAATTTAACTCATGTCTTGATTTCTATTATTGGTTGTTCCAGTTTTGAGATGAACAGAGCCCTAAAGCAAAAGAACGACAGGGGTAGCCTCTTGAATTTGATATTAAGGTAATGTCCAATCTATTAGAGTTACTTATTATCCTTCATTTGTGCCTTAACTCATACCTTAATTGCTTCAATACTGCTTAGATTTCAAACCTGCAAATTTCACAGAAATCAGAACATGAAATATTAGATCAACTCCTTATATATCCTTGTCTGAGAGATCTTTTCTCATGTTGCCTTGGAAATAAGGTAAGTGTAGAAGGACGATATGCCATGAACTTTAAATGTTGAACGTTTCCTGATTCTAAATTGAAGCAACTGTGTTTAAATATGTGATATCCTGTACTGTTTTTGAAGGAAGAATAATAAAACCATAAACAAATTTAACTCTTTGCCTAATAGGAGGAAAAAAGGAATGTAGTTGGAACTGCAAGCAGTAAAACTAGGTAAAATAAACTGAAAAACAGTATCTGCAAGTTATTAAAAAAAAAAGGTTAAAAGCATGAGTGACCAAATCTTTGTATTCTACTGTCTATTTCTCCATATGATATATTATGCTTATAAAGTTAGCAGGCTCAGATACTGCAGAAAGGACAAAGTGTTTCATTTGGGCCCCTTTGTGGAAATTATGACTTTTTGCTTGAATGGTTAGTCAGTGCATGCCAGGGAAACAAGCATTTCGTAGTAGATGGTTTAGTTAACAGCAAATGTAATCACAGTGGATCTTTTGGAATCTGATGTTGCTTGCATAGCCAGACAAACTTCCTTAATTCAGAAGATAGATCATGAACTGTGGAAAATGTAATGATATTTATCTTGGGATTGTGATTCTAAAAAATAGTTGACATACAAGCCTGAAAATGTTGCTTATCTTTTTGGATTGAATTATACTTTTACACTAAATTCAAGAGTAAGTGTCTCTAATTTAAAGTCCTAAGAGAGACCATATTTCTTCAAAGCTTTGAAGGAGTTCAGTTGATGTCTGAGCTTCATTGAACCTATGGGTATGTCCCATTGAGAAGTTGCCCATCAAAAACAGCTCGAGCTGTACTTAAAAAGACTCACACTGGAATAGTAAGATAAACTGGAGGTGGTGATCCATCATTACACAATGCCTCTATGAAAAAGAAATAGTTGCAACCTAAGTTAAAATCTGAGGCATGTTTGTCAGCTCCTTTTAACCTGAGCACAAGATCATCTTTGGTATGAAATGCATGGCTGTCGATGGTACTGGTCTCCATTCATGTCTTGATACATTTCTCTGCAGCAAGAAAAATATGTGTATTTTAGGTGCTAGGATTTATGTGTTGGAGAGTTATTTATTTCTGTTTGTGCTCATTTACTAGTGTCCAGGAAACTAAATTCAAGATTTGGATGAGCTTCAACTCTTCCCATCTGTGTGTGCATTGGAATTTTCAAGAAGTTTGGCATGGGAGGATGCTGAACTGCAAACACATCATCAGTCCCCACCTCATTAACACTGTATTGCAGTAGTTTGTGGTGTGTGTGTGTTTACTCAAAAGCTAGAAAGGTTTTGTTGCCTTGGTTGCTTCTTGAAAATTAAACAAGTTATATCAATTTTGTTCTGATTCTGAGTATTTTTTAATACTAGTGTGGTTCAAATATCAACGGAAAAAATTTGCCTGTCCTTGGACTGTGATCTTTTCAATTCTGACCCAGTTTTGTGGGCAAGCTTTGTGGTCTGGTAATGGTGTATTCAACTCAGAATTAGCTCTTCTACAGGGCTTGGAAGTGTTTAGGCTCCTGGGCTGTTTTGACACGCTGGCTTAAAGTCCTCATTTTTATGTCATGTCTGTGTTAATTTGATCCAAATCAAGGACACTCCTGCCCCCAGTTTGTCAAGGCATCCTGTGCAGAGTTCTGGAGGTGTGACATGATGCCTTTGAGTGCCAGATGCACTTAATTTGATTCTGCTTAATGTGGGTGTACAAGTTAGCTAAAGCTTTTGAAGCTTCAGGTATCCTGGTCAGAGCCATTGCCATTTAACATCTGGAAGTAGTTGAAAAATCATCATTTTCTGTTTTTCCTCGAGGAAAGAATTGTAGGCTGACAGAACAAGGCCAAAAAACCCAGGTGTTTAACTATGTTGCACCATCTTGTAAATGACGTTGTCTTACGCATCCAGAATGATAGTCTTCAGATAGCTTGTATTCAGACCATGAATCACTTGATGGCAAAGGCTTAAAAGTAAAAAATAAAAGCTCATATATAGGTGTTGAAATACATGGTCTTATTCTTGGTATCTGAACATTGCATGCTGAATCTTGAGCCTGCATTAAATACTGTGTAGGAAACGGATACTGATTTTAAACAAGGTTTATCTCTTCCCATTTTTTTTGGTGAACTTTAGACTGTGGAGTTGAACCTGATAACCCCTATTCATCTGTGTCTAATTTTTTAGTTCTTATGGAGCAGTCATACTTAGCTCTGGCATTGAGCTTGTGACTGAGTCTGAATGGATTGTGTTTTAATTTTGTTTTGCAATTTCTGCACAAGTTATCTTTGTTCCATATCACAGAAGCACCGAACTGAATTTTGGGGAGGGAAGGGACTGCTCAAACTAAAGGTGCTGAATTTAGATTGGGAAAAGGGACCAGTGACGTTAAAAGATAGCAAAGGTAGTAAAGCCAAAGCTGAAAATCAAGCTTCTATGGTTTATAATATTAAAAAGGTAGGTTTAGGTTTTGTCACACTGCTAAGCAGTGATAACAAGACATTCAGGAAAATGTAGGCCATTGCATTTGAGCACTTGTCTCTTTACAGAAAGCTTCTGGTGGAAGCAACAACATAATCTTGGCAGACTAATAGAGAGGTCTGTAAAAGGAACCCTATCAATTCTAGGTGCATGGAAATCTAAATACTGCAAGACTTGTACACAATTGAAAAAGTAATGGGTTGTGATGTTGGATAATTTTGAGTTTGTACACAGTGAAGGACTTTTGTATGCTAGAAGATCCTTGAAACAAGGTCTGTGTCAGGATGGGTGGATTATTTTGCTCTAGACAATAATGCCTTCTTCACTCATAAATTGGAGCTTATGACTGTAGGGAAGTACTGGAGAACTCAGCTGAGCAAATGCATTTCAGCTATATAGAAACAGCATGAATAAGCTAAAAAGAAAGTCCCTGTATTTAGTCGGAATGCAGTAGAAGCTGTTTTTTATTGTGCATAGAATGTGTTGTAGGTTGGGAGGTATTATCATAGAAGCATGATTTTATGATTACATGGAACAGAATATTATGTATCTAGAATAGCATCTTGTACATGCTTTTAACTTTTATGATAGATAGCTGTTGGAATGAAATTTGAGACTGAACTTCTTAATGTTTAACTGATACTTAAATTGGAAATGGTACATTCATAGTTCATTGTTATTCCTCTCATTGGAAAGTATTACAGAAAATACTTACTGTTTTTGTCAATCTAGCATTATGCTCAAATGTGCAAAGTGGACCAGCAAAATTCTTAGTTTTCTCTGTGCTATCCTGTGGCAATAATAACTCTTTGCACGGCCCTGTTTTTTACCACTGCTCTGGAAAGCTTTGGAAGGTACCAGTAACCAACACACTAGAAACCTGTTAGGTGATGGAAAGGACTTTAAAGATCTGTATGCCTGCCACCTCCTCTGTCATGATCAAAGATTGTTTTGCTGAGCACTGTGTTCCTTCAGTCACATGGATGATATCAGACTCCATGTCTTGCCTTTTCTTATTCCTACACCAGTCTTCCACTTTCTGAATGTGAGATGAAGCTGTCCTCACTGCCAGCTTATTTTTCTGAATATGCTTGCTAGGCTGAAATGATATACATCATAGTTACGGGCTTCTTGCTGCCAAACTTTGGTCGTATATATATTGCTCAAGCTGCAAACTTCCAAAGCAAACACGGAGAGGAAATCAAAATTAAATTAATCCTCTCCAAGGGTATATAAAGTATGGCTGCACTGAGGTTTATATGTTGAGGGTGAGAGGGACTGTTGGTCGCGTGGGAGGCAGAAGCCACTTGATATTCACAGCCCTGTTCTGTTGCATCACTTGTCTGGGCCAGAGTTGCTTAATGTGAAGACCTTAATTTTTTTCATGATAGCTAGACAAATGACTTTGCTAATCCATGGTTGACTGTAGAACCACAGGGCATTCATGGCAGTTAGAGTCAGAGGACTAAAGGCAAACGAGTCACTAATTTCTCTGGAGCCCTCATAGCATGTGCTTCATTTAATGTAGTCAAAACTTCTTTGCTGAGACCAAACAGAGCTCTGGGGTCTTCAGTTTAGGACATTGTCAGAGTTGGGTCTGGAAACCTTCTATCTGCTGACCTCGGCTGAGAGGGCTGGTTTAGGATGATGCTCAGTTCTCTTGTACTGCTGGGTTTCAGCTGAACAGCAGGAAAAATCATCAGTAATCCTGAAGGATTTGATGCCAGCTCTCTCAGATGATATGAGGGTTGGAGGTATAAAGGAGATGCTGATGGCTTTCTCGAAAAAATCCCCACCTGCTGGTTATACCTAGGCCATTTTCAAATGGAAAACATGGATGAAAGGAGTACTGCCTCCAGGAGATGAAAATGAAATGGAATTTCTTGGCTGAACTTTGTGCAATTGCAAAGTAGACTTGAATGCTATTTCATAAAAAAAAGTGGTATTTTTTTTCCTTTTCCAGGTTTTGGGTTTTCCTTTCGGTTTGTTTGTTTTTTGTTTGTCTATTTGTTTTTCTTTTTTTTTTTTTTTTTTTTTGTGTGGAGCTGTAGGCTTTGTATTTTGGTTGTCTCACCTGAAATGAAATAATATCTCATATTGTACACTTATTCAGAAAAAATTCCTTAGTGAGCAATGGCAGTCATAAATTAATTTGTTCCTATAAATTAATAATCTACTGAATTAAATTTAAATTAATTTACTACATTAATTAATGTAGTAGATTAATTAATTAATCTACTTCCACAAGCAGAAAAATAGGCTTGATGGCTAGAGTAACAATCGTAACTATTCACTAAATATTGTGCATGGTAAGAAGGAAATAAAAACCTTGTCTGTTTTTTTTCTAATATGGAGTGCCATCAGTGATCATCTTGATCAACCTTCTGCTTTGCTCTGAAGCCTAATAAATTATTAGGAGCAGTTAAACTTTTTTCTTGGATAAATTAAATGTCTGTTTAAATTGTTTTGAGAAGTAAAGCTTAACTTAGCTTAATCTTGCCTTGTTCTGGGTGAAAAACTTCAACTATACCAGAAGTAGACAAGTTCAGGTGTGAAACTGTGCTCTATTTATTCTGCTAACATAGGGAAAAGCATCTGCTTGCAGTCTTGCAATAGTGTGTGTTACTGAGACTTTGCTACTACTCCCTGTTGTCCAAGAGGAAACTTGTGGTGATAGTAAAGTTTTTACAGAAGACCTCCTGTAGTGGGAAGTTACTGGTGTGTTGTTTGGTTGCAAATTATCTGTCCCATCTTCAAGCCTAATCTTTGTACAAGTCCTATGTTTAGTTTCTACTGATAGGCAAACAGTTTTCCATGGCTTCCCTGCTAAATATGTCGATTTATGTTACTGGAGAAACTTGTCAGTCATTAATCAAGCACATAGTGTGGACCTAGAAGGGAAAGGGTAAGAATTATTGTCTGTACTTCTCGATGACTGTACAAGGACTGACTCCTTGCCAAAGTGGTTAACAGAGCTGAAGTAATGTACTGTGAATGTCAACTTGTTGATCTGCAGATCTTGAAACTTTTCCATGAAATACAGACTCCAGTCATGAACTTAAGCTTGCTGACAATAGGTTTTGTTTTGTTTTATTTTTTAATATTGATAGTAAAAGTTCTGAACCCTCAGGTAGAAACTTCTGATGTAATGACATTTGCACTAAAAAAAAGGCACTGTTCTGGGGAGAATCAAGGAACCTGTAAGTCTCAGAAACCACTCCTGTCATTTATCATTTTAGTCCATTTCCTCACCCACAAATGATGCAGGATGGCTGCCTGCCATGGAGGCAAACTGTAACAAGATGTATAATGGTGGCGGGTTTTTTTTGTTTGTTTAAATGGTGTATGTTAAGTTGTGTTATTAATGACTCATTTATCTATACTTTGGTTGTTCTATATGTAAAAAAATTATTTATAATTTGAATAAACAAATATCCAGCAGTTTGATATTCTGAATCAAGTTAAGGCTCTGACTTAAATTGTATTAGTCTTCAAAAGCTTGGACCACAGACTGACTTAGAGATGTGTTCTATTTGATATCTATGTAACATACAGAAAATGCAGCAGGAAGGATGGCATGTATCTTGCACTAGTACTTAAAAATGCTCAACCAAGTTACTTTGTGAATTTCATGATCGTAATAAAATTTCTTCCTTAAAAGCTTGTAAATTACACCATTGAAATTATTTAAAGATATATTTATTAGTGGAGACAATTTTAAAGATATTCGATGTCATTCCAGTGGCAGTGTTTTCTCATTGCTTTTTTATTCTTACTTTTGCCATTTGATAGGTGTGTCTGCCAAACTAAACCAGATTTTAGAAGCCAAATCCAGGCCCTAGTAAAAAGGATTTGTGTGATTATAGGTAGTTATTTTTCATAATCCATTAACTTAATTAAAGCTGATCATAACTTGGTTATGGTTTACTAAAATGTCTGAGAATAAAATGGAAGCTGAATTTTGTCCAAGTTAAATTCCAAAATAGAGTAAGGATGTTACTTTCATTCTTCAAGTTCAATGCATAATAGTGCCTAGCCAAATTTTTTTTCATTTTTCTTAAAGTTGCTATAGAAGTTCAGCAATTGGGAAACTTTTCTCATATAAACAGATGCCCAAATGTACATATTTAGTAACTCTTTCCTGGTAGTATCTAATGAGAGCATTGGTATTGTAAAAATGTAGCTTCCAGTGAAAGACAGTAAAGTGAAGTGTAGCTTTTACTTGAAACACAGAATTTTATATTTCCATGAACAGATGTATGCTGGATATATGATGTGTGTAATTATAGCCATTCTATCAATATAGAAGAATATAACGTGTATAAGTGGAAGCTCATCAGTCTTAGACAAAGCACTAGCAACTGTCTGATTTAGACTATGGAAATAAGTATATATATCCCTATTCGAGCTTATTCTGAAAGATATACTGAGATATTATGGTGACTTTTTTCATAAGAGTAGGTTTTCATATTTGGCTAACATTGCCTAATGCCAAGTAGCATAGCTTGAAAAGTAGTTTTTTGTGTCTTCAGATATCATGTGATTTTTCCCCCCCTTGACTACCTTACATTTTTTGTCCTGCATACATAAAACTATAGTGAGAAAATTGTTAGCAGTATTGAATTCTATTGCTTTTCCCTTTTGTCCCTGTCTTATTTTAGAAGCCAACTTAATGCTCCATCTAGGTAGACTTGATAAATGGAATTGTTCCAAGTTTTGTGTGTGAATACAAGGCAAGGATAGACTAGAGAGCTGAAAACCTGCCAAAACAAACTTGAGTGAAATAGCTTCGTTTGTCTGGTGCTGCACTTTCTAACACCATGGGGCTTTTTAAAGGTATTTCCGTTCTCAGATGTATGTGGTCTGTCGGGTATCATGAGAGGCAAGTGCCTTTGTGATCCACGAAGTCCATGTCCTGCAGCACTGAGGTGGCATTTCAGTCATCCTGGTAAGCAAGAAAGGACACGGCTCGACCCAGCCATGCTGGCTGACACCATAAATCTTGTGGTATTTAAAGTAAAAGCTGCTATTTTGTACAGAGGTGGCAAAAAGTTCTACAGTGTCTTAATTCCATTTAAATGAAGTTGCCTTTTTATTTCAGAGTTCTTTCACATTGGCATTTCAAACGCCTTCCTTCAGTTTGCAAAGCACTAAAGTACAATATACAAGCTCCTTGCTAGATTGAATTTCAAGTACTTTGTATTTTGAGCTGTGTTTATCTTTAGGAAGCATCTTGGTAGCTGTTCTGAGGGTTTGTGAATGTATTTCATTACAAATGTAATGATTGAAGTAATTTCAAGGCAATACAAGGTTGAACCTGTGCTCAGAAAACCTGACCTGTAAAGGAAATCACCGAAATATCTTTATTTCCTTAATATGGTATAAGGTTGGGAAAGGAAGAGGACATAAGTGTGTCTTGGAATACAGACCAAAATTACTGCAAGGACAAAGGATTAAGATCTTGTCCATGCTAGGTGTGGATGAGAGAATTAGGTTTTAATAATAGACCAAATTTTGCTATGAGCATTGAACCAGCCCGTGCTAGGTTCTGGTGCTTCTGCTGAGACATGAAGGAAAGAAAGATTGGCCTAGATATTTGTAGGACTGATGCTAAAGTCTTGCATACATTTGTAACTAACAGCTAACACTGCTGTGAAATAGAAGAACTAAAAATGAAAAGGGACTATGACCTTCTGCAGACTCTATTCCTTGTCTGCTCTATGTTGGACTTGTCCACAAACAAGTTTTTTTCCTAGTGCCTGTTTTAATTGTCATTTAGGAATTGAGTGTATTCACACTGTGGACAGACTGCCTGCTGATGCAAAAGATAAAATCTGTCCAGTTTTACTAAAAAATACTGGATTTTCCCATTTGGAAAATAGTAGCCTAAAGAAAACCAGGATTTGAATTGCCCCACAGGCTGGAAAAGCATCTCTAATGATGCAGATGCCAAGGTAGCTTTTTTGGAAATGTCCAAGAGGTTTTGTCAAGTGTCTCTACAAAGCCTTCTTTTAATCTACCTGTTTTCTTGTAGGTCAACTTTTATAGGCATTAAAACAATAAGAAAATCTAGCAAAAGGGCACATGGGGAAACATGTAGCATGGTCTTTGTAGGAGCATGTGAGGTAAAACAGAGCTTAGATGTTCTCCTGTATGTGAAAGGAGGTGAAGCGTATGAAGCTTCAGGGATTTTGTTGAAAGCGTGATCCATAGTAAATGAATAAACTATTTTGCTGTAGCAAATATGTATATATCAAAGGGATCATTATTTGCTATAGATGTGAAGATCAGGAGGTACTGTGTTAGAATCTCCACCTCAGTTAATAAAATGTGCTTAGCTGATGCTGTATCAGTTTGTAGGCTCTGACTAAAATAGTGTATGTCTCGGGATATTAACCTTGCTGTGAAGTTTGAGAGAATTAGAATTAACTTCTAAATTCTAGATGCTGAATGACATTTTCAAAACATCTGTTATCTCAGTGAGCTACTAAGACTGTAGGCTCAGGGTATTTTCCAAATATGGCTTCTCCCTTTTGGGTTCACATTGATGCTATAGGCAAGTAACAGCGTGTTTGCTAGGAAGAATAAAAACAAACAAATGGCAACAACAAAAGCAGAAAATTTTATTTCCTGAAAGTGAAATCAGTCAATAATGCAGATTATGTATAGTAAATGTTAAAGATCCCTGAAGGTAAACTGAACAGGCTTATTTTGAAGAAAAAGGAGATAATGAAAACCATAAGGAGTTGTCCTTCCATTTTGCATTCTAGAGAAATATTTAACAATTGTAGTCTGATAACTGCCTGAAAAAGTATAGCTGTTATCTAGTTTTGAAATTGCTAGGGCTGCTAGAAGCCAAGAAGAGGCTAGATATGAAAAAGTAATGAGATGAAGTTAAGCCTCATTATCTTATGGAAAAAGCTAAGTATTTTTTAAATAATTCAGGTATAAAATTACTTTGTGCTGTTCATCCTACTCTCCCCTCCCCCCTTTTAATATATGGTGATCTTGTAATAGTATAGAATATGATTTTGGAGCTTTTAAGAGGAATAGATGAGTTTTTTACAGTCTGTAGCAGCGCTCTTAAATGTGTGTGTTGAAGCTGCTCAACCATAAAGATAACCTGTACAGTATCTGTACAAAAGGATAACATAAATTTAATTACATCACTTCTTGGTGTGTCTGTAGCATGTGCTGTTGATTTTTTTTTTTTTTTAGCCTTTTTAATTTCTGTGAAGATTGGGAATATTATTTTGTAGTCTTACTATAATTTTTTTCAGGAGTTCTATTGTTTGTTTCTCTAGCTGTGGAATACAGAGTCCCTGGTTTGAATTAGGCTAGTTTTTGTCAGAATCCTGTACCCTTGCGGTGCCTGATCCAAAGTATGTTGAGTTGTAAACCCTGGAACATTCAGCTCATCTGTGTTTCATGAGAGTTGTGTCTTTAAAACCTTTGGTGTCACCATGAACACAAGCTAGGATCATTTGCTGGAATACTAGAGCTGATCAAGAAACTGTTTCCTAGTTTTCCAATGCCATCCCTCTACTGCTTGCACAGATGCTGTGGTTTGGACTGAGAAAGTGGAGAAAATAAGTAAGGATGAGCAACCTGTGAAAAAGGAAAAAAAAACCAATAGAAAAATCCCACCCTTTCCACATTCACATCCCAAACCTCCAAAGGCTATAAAGTTAGAAGAAGACACTGGATAAGAAAGGGTTTATCTCTTACAGCCACCTATAAAGAATGAAAAGGAAGCCTGACAGGTACTTGAAGGGGGAAGATAAAAGTCTGAGTGGTGAAAGACCTTCCTTGATCAGGAAGAGTGAGACAGGGTAGGAGATATCCCAGGTATGTGACTAGTTTGTAAACGCCTATGAAACCCAGTGGTAACCCCTCATTCCACTCTGCTCCCTCCACTGCTGTATTTTTAATTCTCTGCTTGCTTGAATAGCAGACATGTGTATAGTGGGTCAGAAGGTGGTCAATAATTGTTGAAACAAACAGGTTTCAATGCAAGACCACAGTCTAAATTTTTATTTTAGGTTTAATTTCTTTTAAATAAACTTAAAAGTGGTATATGATCTAAGTTGAAACAGTAGTAATAGTTTTGAACCCAAGCATTATATAATTAGGGAAGTCTGTAAAACTTCAGCTTGCCTTTGTAATGTTCATGAATTCTAAAAAATCTTTTTGGATGTTTTTTGTCTCAATTGATATTAAGACCAGACAATGCTTGTTCAAAGACCTACTGTTTATTTTCTGTGGTCACTCTAATTGTGGTACCAATATTTCAGGTGTAGTGCTCACAGCATATTTTGGATAGAGTGGCATTTGCCCATCTTTGACATGTCAAGACAGCTTTGGGGCAGGTTGCATGTCAAATCTCCTCAGCTGTCTAGGGGTTGTTGAAGTGATGACCTAAGAGCTGTGTAATTATGACATTTTCGGGTGTCCTATGTTTAACCTTAAGTTTCACCTTAAATCAGGTGTGAAAACACGTTGTGTGTTTGCAGAAAGATGGCCCACAGTTTTAGGGACTTTGGTAGGGGATGTCTAGACTCCTGGTATAAGAATACTGATCATCACAACAGCAAACTCCTAGTGAGGATTTTCCTATGATTAAACAATTCTGTTAATAACCTTATCTCATCACACAGCTCTCTTTAGACAGTGGGCCTCATGCATGTTATTTTTATTTCTCCCTCTTGAATGATGAGTTAAAAGACAGTATTTTCATCTTGTAAATGGCTGTTGTTTAGTATAGTACGGCCTGGGAGAAAGACTGATAAGACTCTAATGTGTATTTTCCAAATCTGACAGACTTGAATTAGGGTTGAACCATACATATTCTTAAATGTAAAAACAAGAGTGTGGTTCCAATATTGCTCAGTTCACTTGCACAGGCAACTGACCAGACGAGTTAAACCTAAACTTCTGGTATCTGGATTCAGCTCCCAGCTTTGTTTCAGACTAATTCATGCTGCTGAATTTCTGCAGCTCTTTTCAGTTTTCATGTGGCTGTAGGCTTAAGATTTTTGAACTAACTCTTACTATGCTTAAAATAAAAAGTATATAAAATTATATATATATATATATTCTGAGTTTCTTTAATGTCACATTTAAAAATATTTTGACTACCTGAATCCCTGTGTCTCTTGTAAATCATATGACTTCCTATGGCCATTAGATGATAGTGTGTGTGAATGCATTTTTTTGCTGCTGAGAACAGGAAACAAAGTATATCTGTGAGCTTTGCAGCCATCTTCCTTCCAGTTAGCAATGATTTCCGTAAACCTAGGCTCCCATTTACTGTGACCTCCCTAGGTAAGAGAAGGGGAATGGGGTTTGTAGTTTGCCTTACTACTGAACCCAGGCCAAATAGTGACTAATGAACATACCAGATGTTTCTACTTCTGAAGGCTTTTTTTGGAAAGAACTATATTAACCAATTTATCCTTCCTCCCAGGAGATAATAGGACAGCAGCACAGCTGAGATCTGACAATTCATTACATGAGAAGAAAATATTAATGTTGACCCTTGCTATGTTGACAGTGGGATTTGAATCTAACCTTCTGCTCTTTTTGCTCAGAAAAATGCATGCAAATAGTTTTCTTCAAATCTTTCAGCTACTGTGTTATGTCAACCACATTTTTAGCAATTTGGAATACAATGAGCTAGATTTTTTTTGTTCAAATATAGGTGATCTCCATTGACTTAATAGTGTTACTCCAGATATTTATTAATCTTACCATGAAATTGTAATCTGACCTTTGTTTTTGAAGAATAAACAACCTATATTTGATTTGGGATAGGGGAACTATGGAGCTGAAAGGTTATAGCAAGTTCCTTCTCTGCCTTTGTTGATGAGCTGTCAAAGGCATTCATCTGTAGTTAATTATGTTAAGTATGAGAGAGGAAGGCTCTGTTGAAATTTCTTATCAGAAAGTACTTGCAGGCAACCTGATTTCTGGAGTTCTTGTGATTCAGTGGATATTCTGCCTTTTCTCCCTGGCAGGAAGGTAAAGGTGTAGCAGCTGTGAGGACCTCGGTGTGGGACAGCCAAATAATAGGAAGGAGATGGTTGTAGTGACTTCAGTTTTAGTAGCAGACTTAAGTTCTGCAAGAAAATGATGAGACAGAGAATACAAGTATGGAGATACCTTCACAGGCTTTGTTCTTTGCAGCTCTTCCCCAGGGACTCCCTCTCTGGGTTGAAAGGAAGCCTTACTTCTTGGTACCTTGTCCTGCTGGGCTCAGGGGAAGGGGAGGCTATTTCTGCAGGCAGAGCAAGGTTTGGTGTGGCTCCTCTCCCTCCCTGTCTCTCGTTATGTGCTTCCATTTCCCCAATGTCCAGCACCCAGCTCTTACTCCAAATGCTTCCGTTACCTCATCCTGCCCTTGAGTTCAGGATGCAAAGATATTTTGAGCACCTCATGCAGGTGGTCTGTGTGTCAAAAACTTAAGACCTTGAAAATTTATTTCCTTTGATTACCCTCTGTTCCATTGTTCATGAAATATGCTTAACTACAAGGGATGAAGTCAAGAATGATGTAATAGTTATGGAGCCATTAATCAGTACAGTCACTGAATATCCAGGTGGAAAATTGTAACAACAGTTTATGCTCACATCTGCATAGAACATGTACCATAAATTATGCACAAAATCAAACATCTTTTAAGCGAACAGCATTATTTAAGGCATACTTCCAGAAATCAGAAGAACCAAACCCCCTTGATAAGCAGGTAGTTGCATCATTTTTACTGATTGCTTGCAGATTTCTGCTTGAAGCAGAATGGAACAAAAAGTATGGAGTGATGTGGTTCACAAACCAGCTTGTCATGAGCCACTCGGTTAATGTGGGACTGATCTCCTTAGGAGGCCTTTTTCTGTACACATGTACATCACCATTTCTGTAGCTTGTTCATTTCACGTGTAAGATTCAGGAAATATTACGTTTAAAGGTCTGTAATTTTTCAGTTCTGATTTCTCTGTGGCGGCAAATCCCTGTCCAAGATGACTGTAGGAGTTATATGTGAAAATGTGCTATGCTTAAATTTCTTTGGAGCATCAAATTTTAAACAATAGACTGATACTCTTAAAGGGTGATTTGAGACCAGAGGCTGTTCTTGATGTTCAGATAAATCTGATTTAGTCCATAAATGTATCTATCTTTCTGAAGCACTGTAGATTTCATATCCATTGGAAAAACTTCATTTCTATGGAGCAGAGTTGCTTTGCTTTTGTAACTGGACATGTGTTCTCCTGTAATAACATCCCTGTAATGATTTTCATGTGTGCTGACTGCTCCCATATGCAGTGGGGGCTGGAGTCCTTTCTAGCTGAAAATTCAGGGGTTTCCAAGGTACATCCTTGTTCTTCCATGCAACACAGCTTCTTATAGAGCCGTGTTGATAATGTGCCCTGCCGAGGTGTTGTGAAAGGGCAGAGTGTCCTGTTTCTGTGGCAGGATGCTCCAGCTCCAAATTGTGGGAGGGAAAAAATGGAACCAGACCTGACAAGAAACTGAATCTGGTGTTTCAGTCTGTAGTCATAGTAAAGAGAGGCTGTTTCAGTTTAATACCAGGAGGGTATTTATGTGCCAGGAGGGGTAGATGTAATTGGACAGTGTATCTAAATCTAGGAATTTTCTTCCATCATTCTTAAGCTTGCTTTATTGCAGAATGTGGTGGCTCCTTATAGGTGGGTCAAATAGTAAGATTTAATTGCATTTGTTCTTCTTGCTTGATTGTTGAACTGAGTGTTTATATCAGAGTGTTAAATTATCATTCTGAGCACCCCCAGTCTGATCTGGGCCTTATTTTGTGAGCTGATATACGTATGGGCCATACAGTGATAACTTATCACAAAGTGCTTCTGAGCTCCTGCTGTTCTTGTGTGGTTTTTGTTTGTTTCATGTGACTTGAGGTCGGAAGGAGACTCTTGACCTAAATACTGTATTAATGTTTCACTGTCTTATCTTTAGATGTTTTCATGAGGTTGTAAGTGTACTGGGAGACAAGAAAAAGGTTATAGATGAGTTCTGAAGTTGTTTAGCTGAACTTGGAATATCTTTCTTGGAGTGAGACAGAGAAGGAAAGAATAGTGGAAAAAAGGCAGCCACTGAAGGGGGAAAAAGTTGGATGTGTTTTATAACCATAAATGGTAAAAGTAACCTGGCTCTGCTGCCAGCAAGCAGAAAGATGGAATAAGGTTTTGATTTACAAGAACAGCTCAGCAAGGGCCTTGTAGAGTGCTTCATGCCTGCTATAAAAATGTGATTAGCTATAAAATGGGAGAGATTTAACAAGAGTTTAAGCATCGCCATAACGCTGTTTCATGCAGAATGTGGATGCCTGCTTTTAGCGTTCTGTGAATACAAGCTAGTTTGGAAAACATTACATCTTTCAAGAGAGAATGTGGATTATTTTTACATATTACCTGAACATGTTACATTTTGGTTATTGGCCCATCCATCATGAGGTCTCTAAAATTAAGCAACATTTATCCTTATAGATAGTTCCTTTAGATAATTCGAGAGGATCTAGGCTTTTACAGGAAGCTGTCTAAGGACATAGAGGTAGATATGAGATGCTTTCCCTTAATTCCAGTATTCTGTCTTGTTATATAACCTTTGTGGTCTTTCCCTACCTGTATATTACTGCTTTACTCAGGAAGGTAAATTTGTCAGCTTTAAGCTCCAGTGGTCAGTCCAGTACAGCTTAATAGTTGTGGATGGCAAAAGCCTTTCCCCACTTTGCTGTTTCCTAGCTTTTAGCCCTGGAGGGGTGGAAGCTCAGAGTTTAAATTTTCTTAATAAGAAAGTTATGAGCAAATGACTTATCAGCAAACATGCCAAGTAGAGTTTAGGGAGTGGAGGAAGGGGAACAGCAGCATTTTTGGGTGCCTAGTGTCATTCCTTGTGAAGATTCCACTGGAGGGAAGTGAAAGAGACCTTGAATATGGTATTACACTGTCTATTAATTCGACTTGAATGGTATTTGCTCAATAAACTCAAAATGGTTTAAAACTTACTTTTCTATGTATATTCACTCAAGGATCTACCTATAAGCAACAATAAGTTTCAAACTGCTAAGTAATAAACCTCCTTAATTTAAGAGAGTAACTGAGGAAATCCATACAGTTGAAATTTTGATATTCTGTGATTCTGTAATTAATACAAAATGACTTTGTGAGAAAGTATTGCTAAAATCTCTCAAGGAAAAAAGTAATTTCTTTTTTCTCCACTGAAGATAATGTGTTATTCATTATTATCAAAATGCAGTTAGGAACTGTTGCACTGTAACAGTTTTATTGGTGTCTAAATATGCTCATGTCAGGTTTATGGTACAGATGCAGAATTTGGAATGTATTTTCTTCAGTAAAATGTAGAGGAAGCTTTCCTCCCCATATTAAGTACTCATTAAATACTGGAGGTTGGTTTCAAAACTTAATTTTAAGTCCAAAGACACAAAATTGGTTGTTAAGTAATTATTAAATATGAAAAAAACATTTTGTGGAGGCTCTGAGTACAATTCTGGTTGTAACCAAGAAAGAAAACTGTGATTGAATACAGTGCACTCACTGTAAAAGGAGTATTTAAATTAAATTAATTAAATTAATTAAATTTTCAAGGTAATTGAATTTCTTGGTAGTTCAGAAGCAGAAAAAAATTAAAAATTTGGGTAGTTGTACTAAAACTGAAGACTTAACTTATTGATGACTGAGTTTAATTACTGGTTTTTGCATGTGATCAACTAGCTACCCATTGAGGAAATCAATTCTCAGAAACTGAAAAAGAAAACAACACTGATTGCTTCATACATCCAAATTAGATCCAGGGTCCCATGGCTGTATATGATGAGATTAACTCTGCCAGCATCTGTATGTGCACTGTTGGTGTATGTTAGCTGAAATCTCACTGAGGCCTTCTGTTTGCAGATCTTAAATGAGGATACATTCACTTCAGACAGCATATTGGCTTAGGGAGAGGAACAACTGTGCATAACTGTGACTTTGTGTTTGGTTTTTGAAGTCCATCCCCTTTCCCCCCTGTCATTAAGTTGTGGCAGGAAAATTCCACTATTCATTTTGCCTTTAAATCACAGAATTGTTTAGTTTGAAAAAGACCTTTAAAATCATTAAGTCCAACCATTTTACCCAGCACTGCCAAGTCCACTGGGTCCCTAGGCACTTAAGTCTTTTGAAATACCTCCAGGGATTGTGACTCCACCACTTTCCTGGGCAACCTGTTCCAGTGCTTCATAATTACCTTGAAAAACTTGGTCATGGAGTCACAGTGTGATACACGAAGTGACTTTTTGCTATGTTGTGGGTGTCTTGTGTAAAACCATGAGTTTGATCTGCTCTGTTCTTTTTCTGGTCTCTTATTTCCTAGCTGGAATGTGAAAACTTTTTCTCCAATGTTAATTACTTTACAGTAATTTATTTCTTTTGTCAAGTTACAGACCTTAGGTAGGATGAGATCAGACTTCAGGCTAAGGAGGTAGCTGCTAAAAACACTGTTGCCTTGCCCAAATTTGGGAGTACATAGAGGTGCAAAAAATTGCAGAAAATGCAATTCCTGAACTATGATTAAAATCTTCTTGCCTTAATTCCTGCCCTCCACCCCACAAACGAAAAACTGCTAAGCAATTCAAAGTTTGACACCTGTACTTCAAGTATTCTGTTGCTGTGAGTTAGCTTTCTGCATTTTGATCTTCAGGGCTGGCTGTTGAGAGAAATTCAGTCATACTATGGGAGAAGCTGTTTTTCCTATATTTGTTCATGGTGTAGCATCTAAAGATGACCTCTCACTGTAAAGTAAAAATATTTTGTATCTTCTTAATTGTATCTGTGTCTGTAAGCAGTTTTTCTGATCCTCACCTACATGAAATGGAAATGCAGTTATTAATATTAGAGCTGAGTCTTGGAGCATGGATAATTAGTTAAGGTTGTAAGCCATGCCAGCACTTTAACACAGGTGCAGAGTTTTCTTTTCATAAACATATGATTCAATCTCAGACAGTCAATGCAGAAGAAATTACTTGGTCAATATTAGGATGGGTGGTCATTTGCAGAAAAGAAGGTGCTCCTGTCTGTTCAGATCACCTTATTTGCCTTACCACATCCTAAAGCATGATTTATCCTAGTCCTTAATTTTAGTGAACTTATCTTCCTCTTTGCACCTTTGCAAGCATTTTGTCAAATATTTTGGGGCTGCTTTTTCAGCTGTAAACCGATGTCTTAAAAATATTGCTGTGACTAATCCCTGTCAACACCAGTATCAGCACACAGGATTGCTAGTTCAGCAAGTTCAGAATTACTCTACTGCCATGATGCTTTAGATGATACTGATGTCCCTTTAGACAATGTTTGTTACTTGTATAGACAAAAACAATTAGATGTTTCTGGTAAACACAAAAATGTCTGTTTGGCTCAGCAGCATTAATCTTAATATTGTTACGCTTATATTAAGCAACCTGCAAAATACAAATGTGAATTTATGTCAGACAAAAGAAGCGTTTGTAAACTTTTGTTACGAAGGCTTAAGTGTAACAGTTTTATTTGGACATTGGAAAATATAATTGCCACATCACAATAATGTGGCATAAATACGTAGCATTAAGACTTAGTCTTGTACACTTTTTTCATAAATTCTTGTTTATTGATGTATTTAGCATTATAGATTAAAGCATTCAGCTTACACTGAACATAACAAATGGCTTCACTGTGCACATTAAAATTCTTTGTGAGCAATAGCACATACTTGACATTTCATATTAATCAAGTAATCAAGTGTAGTAAGAGTATGAGTAGCACTGACTCATCACTCCTCTTTAACCCCTGAGAAAAAAAATGAGAGCATCTCTTTCTGCACCAAGAAGAGGAGTGCTTCATGTTTCCCTTGCTACCCTTCTGTATCTGAAAAAGATAGTCTGAAAGACTTCACCAGTGGAACCTTGAATAGCTGCAACATGTTGTTTGGACAAACATATTGACTGAAGCAGTACTTTTTTATTGACTCACTATAATAAAACCTGACCATAGGTGTTAAGCTGTGTTGTTCCCATTTAACAATTCATCCAGCATTGACTTGTATCCTAACTTTGACGTTCCTGTGTACTCACGTTTTAATGCCAGCAGTATCTGAAGAAATGAACTGAAGATGGTTTTATGTTTGAAAAAGAGGGGGTATGGTGTATGTGTACACACATATATCTTTGTAGTCCTCTTAAGCAGTTGTGCTCTCTACTAATTTTCTAGTCTGAAGGAAGTCCCTTTGGTAGTGGGTAAGTAGTAGACAGGGAGGTCAGGGACTCATTTACAGCTAGAGGACTTGTCCTTCTTGAGAACATTTTCCTTACTTTGTTACATAGGCTCATGAGGAAGTGAAAAAGGCACAGTTACCAATTTATTTACAGAGAGCTAGGCACTCACCTGTGTGAGTGCAACTGTATGAAGTTTAAGAAGGGCAAGTGCTGCATTCTGCACCTGGGGTGGGGTTGTGTGTATAGATAGGGGAAGGAGAGGCTGGAGAGCAGCACTGTGGGAAGGGCATCCTGGTTCATGGCAAGTTGACCATGAGCCAGCAGTGCCCTGGCAGCCAGGAGGGCCAGCCCTCTCCTGGGGGCATCAGGCACAGCATCACCAGCCAGGCAAGGGAGGGGATTGTCCTGCTCTGCTCTGAGCTGGGGCAGCCTCACCTCCAGTGCTGGGGGCAGCTTTGGTGCCACAATACAAGAAGGCTATAAGAAGACCCATTAGGGAGCATCCAAAGGAGAGCCGTGAGGATGTTGGAAGATCTGGGGGGTAAGCAGCATGAGGAGCAGCTGAGGTCACTTGGTGTGTTCAACCTGGAGGAGACTGAGGGGAGACCTCATTGTGGTCCTCACAAAGGGAAGAGGAAGGCGAGACAGTGATCTCTTCTCTGTGGTGACCAGTGACAGAACCTGAGGAAATGGCCTGAAACTGAGTCAGGGGAGGTTAAGATTTCATTTCAGGAAAAGATTTTTCACCCAGAGGGTGATTGAGCACTGGAACAGGCTGCCCAGGGAAATGGTCACAGCACCAAGCCGGACAGAGTTCACAGAGTTCAAGAAGCATTTGGACAATGCTGTCAGGCACATTGTGTGATTCTTCAGGTGTCCTGTGCAGGGACAGGAGTTTAACTCGGTGATCTTGATGGTCCCTTCCAACTCAGCATATTCTATGGGTTATGACAGGTACAGGTCTCTTGGCTCAGTGTAAAGTATGGCATTGCTGTAACAGGTTTAATCAAACCTGGTCAGTTGATACAGAGGTCAACCCTTTTGTGGGAGCATCCCAATAAATGCTGATGTGTCAGGCTGGGCTGTTGTGCATCAGCAGCCTTGTCTGCAGAAGGGTGTTTCTTTGCTGGTGTATAAGTGTACTGCTGTAATTGTGCCACAAAAGGTGTATGTAGGTACCCACTGACAAACCTCTTTTCCTGCATAGTATGCAGGGAAAGAAAAGGAACGATGATCACGTTCAGGACTCAGGAATATGGAGCTGTTCCGCTGAGCTCCAAAACCCTACAGAGAATTTGTTCTAGGGTATACCGGAGGAAATTTACTTCATTCTCACAGTCTGTCTTTTATCCTAACCCGGTTAGGATGTGTCCTCTGGCTAGTAACCTGCTTGTAAGTGTGCTGAAATTAATTCTGCTGGGCTCTCTGCAGAGCACTGAGGATGGGAAAGACAGTAACTGTGTAAAAACTATTGAGTAGTTCCACATGTTGAATTGCCTTCCCCTTGACGTTCAGATCACCAACAAACATTCTCTCTGGCAAACACATCCCCGCTTTCAGGTATTTAGGCTTAGTGTTGAGAAATAGAATGTAACATTATTTTTTCTGTCTTCATGCTCTTGCCTCTTTTTATCCCCTCCCGTAAATCTTATATGTTTACTGTACTCAGTTGTTCCCTTTTGGATCCTTGAAACTCCAGACTTTATTTGTTCTTGTCTGCATTCCATCTTATACCTGTAGAAATTAATTTTAGTTTTTGTGCATTCGTAACTCACCCACTTTTTTTCTGCCTTCAGTCTGTGCGTTTATGCTCTTTTTCATTGTC